>JAJKFL010000042.1:19466020-20066020 GCA_021186555.1 Reticulitermes speratus
ATTTACGAAGTATAATTATTCTTTTAAATGAAGGAAGTATAGTGAAGATCCATGTTTTCTGAGATATTTTTCAACGATGCTGCGAGAACCTCAAATATTTTACGAGAAGTCGAGTGTTATACTTTTAGGTATGAACTGCACTTTTATTCCTTACTTAAATGAATTTCTACCCCAAATTAAGCTCTAGCCACTGTATCAAATTATCCATAATGCAGCTCTTCCAATACAAATATTAAAATTGTGCTCAAATTCAGTAATTACTCAGTTTATTGTCACAAGTGAATACTCAAACGGTCCACTTAACATCGTCTTAACTTCTTCTTCATTCCCAAGTTTTTATACCTTGCTTCTAACGTTCCTCTAGCAGAAGGACAAGCGAGCATCACCAGTAACCTTCAGAGCTGTTCAAGATTTTCCTTCCCTGTAGAAAATCCAATGCTTCACAGGGTTTATTCGCATTTTATGGATGACTCTCGAGCCGGAACGTTAAAATTTAGCGTAGATTTGGCTAGAATTTAATTTTAGGAGTAATGACTAATGTATACTGTGTGCCTTACCTCGCACCTGTGCCTCGGTCATAAATTGGAAGAAACTTTACTGTAGCTTCCAAGCACTATAGTTATAACGCCAATTCTTTGAGTCAGAGTAAATCTGCCATAGAGGTGTAGGTCACTGGGGAAAACGGTAAGCCAAGAGAGGGAAAGATAGGAAACGACTGATCCCTTTTCTCCAAATCGCTTTCAATAGTCAGAGTTCCTATAAAATGTCCTGTAACTCTACATTGCACCATTTTCAAATCGCGGACGATTGACTTCAGACCATGAGAGCCCCGTTATAATATATGGACTTGTAAGATACGGAAGCTCAATCTATTGGCCCTCGTCTTCTGAATGTGCCAGTGTGTCATGCAGTGTTCACAGGAGGTTTTATTCATCCATCGAATCATTTATATACCTTCTTTCCTGTTTACATGATCTTAAGGTACGTTTTAAACGGTACAGTGGTTGGTATCACTGAAAACTGTGGAACGTATTTGACCTTAAAGAGAGGAAGTAACAAGGCGGAGGAGAAAATTGCATACCTGAATTAAAGAAAGTACCTTCACACTCTGGACCTTACATAAAATACCAGTGGAATGATCAAATTAAGGAAGATTGAAGAGGCTGTAACTGTAACACACAATGAGGAGACTAGAAATGCATGTAACAGTTTGGTAAAGATCCTTGAATTTAGACCTTACGTGTGTGGGAGAAAAAACTTATCATCTATTAACGAACTGTGAGGATGTGAAATGCAGTCACGTAGCTGGTGAATGAGACTAGTTTAAGGGTTCTCGTGAAACCGATGTTAAACCCGGGGGTTCGGTATAAGGCGAAGAATCTCTTGACACGCTGAGGGAGTGCTAAATTCTGAAGAAGTAATACTTATTGGAGTCAGTGACAGGTAAACTTTTTGCAGAAAGTAATTCTGCAGAAAGTAAATTTCTTAATTTGCCAAATTCAAGTGTAACTCTCATTGAAGGAAATTGGCAATTATCACTGTACAATAATTTTTGAAGGGTTGAACGTAACAAAACGTGACACATTCATGACACCTTTTAAGCTCACAAAATACGCACTAATATTTGCAATTATTTAAATTTATAAGCATGGTTTCTATCGTGTAATAATGAACAATATGCGACGTCACGTTATCAAAGGTTTTTAAAATATTTAAAGTTTGCTACTGTGAACGAGAAAGTATATCAGACAGGGAATATTTGGGGACACGCTACAGGACTTAATAGCAGGAGAATCGGTTACGGAGTACTGACAAACAATTTTAACATTCGGCAATCATAACCTTATTATCAACGTTAATATATTTTAAGTTTGTGCTGGCTGTGATAATTTCTCTAGTTCTTGTATGTCCCTATCTACAAAATAACGAGTTGTTTCAAAGAAACACTCTGACAAACCTCTGTATCCCCACCCATCATTAGAACCCACGCCCCATTTATTGTTACTGTTTACATCCAGTCCCGGCCGTGTCATGGTTCAGGCGGTTAGTCGCCGTCCTCTCACCGCGAAGGCCCGGGTTCGATCCCGGGTTAGTCCATGTGGGATTTGTGGTGGACAAAGGGGCACTGGGACAGGTTTTTCCCCGAGTACTTCGGTTTTCTCCTTTCAATTTCATTCCACCGGTGCTCCATTACTTGGAGAAATGGAAAATCTAGTAATGTTTCTCTTCATCTTCATCATAAGCCGTAAGGCTGCGGTGCGTTCGTAGCATCTACAACGGGGCCCTTCACCACAAAAAAATCCAGTTCCATTTTATTGTTAGTACTAGTACCCAGTCCTGACTTACGTGTCGGTTTAAGAAGACGAATTTGTCACAAAGCTTTAGACTTGGCTTCTCATAAGGTTGCACTATATATATATAATCGCAATATTACAATACACACAAGTTTTAGCTCTCTGCATGTTAACGCTCCTACCTTAACCCCCCTCCCCCCATAAAGGATCTCTTGACTGACAAGTCTTACATTAAACAAGATCGTTTATCATGGATCCATGGTGTTTACTTGGATATATACTGTTTGCTTACAGTAAATATTAGACAGAATAGCACCGTGTTCACATGCCTGATAGATTGTGCAGATGCTTTCGCCACGCATAGAATATATAAGCAACCATCAATCGTACGAAATTAACGAACGGCTTGGCACAAATACGTGCCCGTGTAAGTTGGTGTGTAAATTACGAACTGCACGAAATCGTAAGTAAAATAGAGTAGAATGACATAGCTTTGTTGGGCGCTGCCCTGATACCTACCTTCATATGGAATTCTCCTCGAACCGTTTGATGTTACTAGTGTTTATCGGAGGTTTTCTTTTTGTTAAGGAAAGCGATATCTCAGCTCCATATCATTAACAGTGGTACTGGAAGCAGGTCACGTCTTGAAGAACCAGACTAAATTTCAACACCACACGGAGTCCCTCTTTTAGAAGTTAATCTATACCCAGGAAGTGAAGAAACGTTCCTCTTTTAATAGGACCTGCATTTTCATAACTATGTTCAGAAGAGCCTACCACTGGCCGCACGTTGATTCACATAAAATCCAACCCAAACATAAAATCTTGCATTTAATTTCTTTAGATTCCATTTTAGTATTATTAACTCATCTACGTCTAGGCCTTCCAAATGGTCTTCTCTCTTAAGTGTTTTTGACTAACAATTTCAAATTTCTCATCTCTTTCGATTCTGCTACATTACTCGTCCATTTGCAAATTCTTTTTTTTTTATATATATATAAATCTTCAAGCTCTCGTTTTGCTCTTTGCTCCTTTAGTTCTTGTCTGTTACTTTTATTAAGCACCCTATCCCTGAAACACCCCCTTTGTATTCAATATAGTTTTCTCGGGCGCACAGCCGCGTCAATTCGTTTGAATACAACGTTTCGGGGACTAGCTCCGTCCCCATCCTCAGGCAAAACTGATTTAACATACAACTCGTCTGTCCCGTGTTTTTCTACCTGGCGCGGCAGGGAGAATCAGACCGGTTTGTAGTGCCCAAATAGTTAAGTTGGTGGGCGGGCTAGTTCCCGAAACGTTGTATTCAAACGAATTGACGCGGCTGTGCGCCCGAGAAAATTATATTGAATCATGTCGCCGCGAAAGTTTTAAAACTTATACCCCCTTTGTATGTTCTTCCCTTAAGGCAGAGCCTTGTTTGCCACCCATACAAAGAAAAAGGTAACATTTTAGTTTGATACACAGAATTCAATGGTAGCAGGCTTTGCCTTAGTTAAATTCTGTTTTTTTTTTTAATTTAATTCTTATTTTATAGTAAATATATTGCACCAACAGTAAAATAGGATATCTATAGCAGCACTGTGGCAGCCCACAATTAGTTCAGTCGTTAATGCCTGTAAAATATTCTTATCCCCAGTAATTTTGTGCTCAAGGGTACAACTTCCCTTATACGTTACCGTCTCTCTCACAGCACACTTTTCCTCCACACACGTACAGTTAAGGTCCACCTACACTGAAGCACCGATGCCCTTTCCCCCTTTGCATTGTGGAGTGTTATTTATGTTGAAAACTCTCTATTTTTCCGGCCTTTTGTTCGCTATTCGTTATTGTATGCGTTTGGTTTTTTAGCAGAATAGAAGGTTTAGTGGGTTGGGTGAGTGAGTGGGAGGGAGCAGTGGTTTGTGCGACAATCGGAAGTGACCTGTGTCCTACACGTTAATTACGAGGAACATGTTCCGGTCGTGCGGCTTACAACAGAGGAAATGGATTTGGTCTCCCAGACAGTTAAATCCTCTTTTTACCCTCACTTTGAAAAATAAATACCTTTTGTTTTTGTTTTCTTTGCGTTTATGTTTCCAGTTCATTGTAAATTCTACAGTTATGATCGCCTGAATGTACAAATACACATAACGGTAATATTTAATTACCCCGTAGCAAGATTTAATACGTGTTTTTGAAAATTGCTTATGTAAAATTGTTGATTTTGTGAGCCCACACACCCCTATTAAGCAACATCAGGCTTATCAGATTACTGTGCTGCATCTGCCTGTGTGTCATGTATCTGTATAAACATTTCAATTATTCAACCAGAGGATTGATTTTCACAAACTTTTGTGTTAATATTGTACCATTAGAGGCCACCAAAAATCTGGTATATTTTCATTTCGTAGCATCACTAATAACAACATGGAGGAAGCACAAACTTGGTGGGAAAACTTTCCGTGTCTGTTTATACCATAAATACGTAAATCGGCTGCCCACCACTGAACTTCGCTTAGTTGTTTACGCATCTAGCTTATTTATTACTCCAGCATTGTCATTGTATTCGCAGAATCGGAGAGTCTCGTCACATCAGTCCCATGCACGTTGTCTTACGTTTTAAATACGAATCGTCATTCATTTGTTCATTTGGTAACTTAAACTTAACGCTGTTTCGATGATACTTGAGAGAATTAAAACCGTTTTGAAATATGAAATTGAGTTTAGTCCCTTTGCCATTTAGAGAATAAGTAATAGACTCTGTTTAGCCGCAGCAAATTAGCCTTTTGTCAATACAGCAATATGATACTATAATTTTCAGCTTCGTAGCTTTTGTCCTGTTTCTACACAATATTATTTTACTTCTAATTTCAGTAAAATTATAGATTGCTAACCACAATAAATACAGAGGTAGGGTATTTAGAATTTTTTGTAAGTATGAAGTGTTTACAGAGACTTTAGCTCAAACTTGAATTCCTCCTGGACGTTTCCCCATGGCGACTGGTAAACATTTTCCGATATTTCGGTTGGACAACTTTACTTTTCGAAGACTGACTCGGACTGCGTTCCCTGAATATGAGAACACTATGATACCTGAAAACGTCAGTATGTACAATTAGACACGACGACGTAGGCCTATGCCAGAAGACTTCAGTGTTCAACGTCACTGCTGTTTGGACCTCACATTTCGCAGAGTTCAGCTGATTTAGGTCTTAATTAGAATCGGCACGCCTAATTGCTCGCGTGCATCGAAATTATTCTGACACTTTTAATTATGGATAGGTACACAGAAGATAAAACTCTGTGGGATACGAAGCCTTGTGTTTGTTAAATAGTTATCGACATTTCTGAATACTCTTGAACTACTTTCTTAGATATTCAAAATGGAGGCAGCAGGATTTTTCGGATACGCCGGTAAGTATTTACTGTTCGTCACGGCGTCATATCCTAGCAGACCTGAATCTTTATTAACACTGTGAGGTGCTCAAATTTCGTAATAGATGTAAAGAGGAGAGAGAGAAGTGTTTATTTAAGGACGCTGTCAGTCATATAGCGTCGGTGTTGCATGAATGAAACATGAGTATGGAGCACTGGTATAATTATACCAAAAAGGGAAAACCGAAGTTCTCGGAAAAAACCTGCCTCAGTGCCACTTTATATGTAGTTAATATTTTCCATCTAAAGTGTATGCTTTTATAATGGCCTACATTCCTGCTGTGCGTTACGCATCTCAGCTGCCATTGTATTATTACCTTATATCCTAATAATATGTGGCAAAATGTTCGAACTGTTATGTGTCTCATGTGACCTTCTCCACCCACTATTTAGTTCATTTTCAAATATTCTCTTTTGTAGCTACTCTCGTTTAGAGAACCCCCAAACGTTGTCTCTCTTTGTGGTTTAATTTGAGAATTCGTTTCTCACTGTACACTGTAGGGCGACAGTTTAATTTTTCTTTAAATCTGATAAAGTTTTCAGAAATATGCATGAGATGATGATGGTCGGAGGTAACGTTCGTATAAAGATTTATGTATATTACGAAAATATGTGCGTAGTTAAATGTTTAAACGTTCAACATTATTACCAGTGTATGTTGTAGAGTTTTCTCTTCTTGACTCGGAAATTTTAGTTGAATATCGGTACGGAATAAATCCTAAATAAAGATTGAACCGTAAATAAAGAAACGTTTTATGCGGCATTGGCCGGCGTGTAATTTGCCACTTGTTTTGTTAACGATGTATGCACTCAGGCAAGCTGTTGTAGAACCTGAAATGTACAGCGGAGAGGATGTAAAACCGAGAAATACAGAAGATACAGCACTAACACTTTCTCCTACGCGTAATAATTCAAAGAGTGTCTAGCGTTAATGCTCAAGTAAAGAAGAACATTTGGAGGCTAGAAGTGAGACATAAAAGAAATATTTATGGACTTGTACATGTACGTATTTCTTTCTCGTAACTGTATCTTGGCCATTTATTTAGGCAACGCGGAAAAGATTTTCACTGAAAATGTATCTGAAAGTGGATGAAAGGGGAAAAAGCTCTGAGATGTACAGACGGAAATTACGTAGCTTGTGAGGGAATTTCTTAATGCTGTCTCCATAGAGCAGAGTCCCTGAGAAGCTCATAACAGATGGGCTAATGAATAAATTACGCTTTTTTTCGTATCCAAGTACTCATTATTGTGTTCTCAAGAACCTACAATTATTTTCTATCATGACTTGCATGAAGATACTGCACACCCTTGTATGGCATTTCTTTCAAGTTATATTTTAATATTATCCTCCTGTCTATATCTTTCTCCCAAGTGAATCTATTCCGTTCAGGTTTTCCCCCTACACTCTTGCATCCAATTCTCGTTTTATAAACCTTTCAATTTCATGTGAGAGGTAGATAATGTAATATTAATTTCAAACAAAATTATAACCCTTATAGCAGAAACGATCACTCACTGGAATATAGTCTTTCTTTATAATCTAGGGCAGGTATACATTATGAATAAATAATTTGTGACGATAAAACTGATCACTTTTCAGTCAAACACGACTCTGTATTTAAAAATGTGGAATTCAAGTTGAGTTATCAGTAAATACTGTTGTAAATTTTACCTTTACATACTCACACACAGCCTGATGCTGGCTTGTTCATAAGCCGAAACGTGTACATATACATGATTTCCTGACTTAAACATATATTTGTGTTTGACGGACAAGCATTGGTTTCGTTGTTGTTGTAACACAACAGAATGAGTTAGCTCAGAGCTAAATAATTTGTGCTTCTGGTCTGCATTTTCTTACTGGGAGTCCAAAGAAGCACTGGTCTCGCCTTCTTTTATTTTGCATCCCGCGTGGCATTTTGTCAAAAATCTGCAGTTCATCTATGGTAAAATCAAAGCTTCTATTTTTGAGGTATTTAATAGAAGTAACAGTTCTTATCTGCATAACAATATCTTTATTCTGTTACATTATTATAAGTAAATATAATAATTTTAACAATAAATGATCTCCTAGTACGACACGTTTCAAACTGTGTAGGTCAGCTTCAGGTTACTGTGAAACGTAATGAGGTTTTTGTCGTTGAATTTAATTGCACATCACCAACAGCTATCACATAAGTACAATAAACAACCGAAGCCACATTAGGTTTTACAATAACCTGAAGATGACGTACACATGTAGAAACATGTCATACTAGGAGATAATTTATTGTTATAAATATTATATTTACATATAATAATATAATGCAATAAAAAAGTTGTGCAAATTAGAAATCATTACATCCATTGAATACCTCATCGTATAGCACGACGGAATGCAAACTGTGAAGAAAAAGAAACGAAAAAAACTTATATTTTTTTTATGGGAATCGTATTTTTATAATCAAAACTTTTCAGTCTTTCATTGGGCTTTGATGGAATTTATTCTCGGATATCACGAGTCATCCAGTTAAATGTCAAATACCACCAATGGGACGCGTCCTAACACTTGATAAACATTACCATGAAAAAATGTGCAAATATTTTTCAAAATATCCACATAATAATTAGCTTAAAGGTAAATAAAATTTATCAAAATCATATATTTAAAATTATATAATATGTTTATAATTTATTTTGTGCCTTACACAGAACACAGTTCGCATCCTTTACTAAAACCAGTCAATTATGTTGTGTATGTAAAAGTAACCGTTTAATTTAAAATCATCAGAAACGCATAAATACAATCTGACAGCAAATTCAGTGTTTTGTATTGTTACAGCAGGTGGCATATATTTACCGTTTGACTTCGAAAAGTTAAAAAAAATAATACAGTCCTTAACGTACAATCTTTATATTGCGGGGGGCCCCACGCCTTACCTTCCGTTTAGAAATTCATAGCTTTGTGACTTTGTCATGTTCGTAAGATAACGATTTTGAATCTCGCCCGGAGACAAGCTGTACTGTGTAACCTTAGACCTTCCATGGAGTTTCTGGTATAGGTCTTATAATATCGTAAACGACACCGGTTTTACTCCTGGCTTTTACCGTGTCACCATTCTTCGTCATCCTTTTATGCAGCGCTATATATAATGAAATTTATAAGGTTCTGTTAATAAACAATAAACCTATTCAAGACCCACTCCTGAAACAGTCCATTCCATTTCAGTGTGTCACCATATTAATAATATACGTCTCGAGAAAACGATTGTAATGTAATTCTGATGTCGTGTACTGCGGTCTTCAAGCGAACATTTCATAAGAAATTTCGCGTCCAGAACTGTGTAAATAGTTTTTCCCTCTTCAAGGTTTTCAGCCTATAGCAACTTCTCGTTTCAAATAGAGTATCAGGAAGCGTAGAGATGGAAAACATTGTGAATTTATTTCCTATCTTGTATCCCACATTCCGAATTTTAAAACGTTTCTCTATGTTCCCTCTCTTTGTTTTAATAGCCCACAATAGGCCTACTCTCGTTTACCACAAAGATAAGGGATGTAAAAATTCCTTACGTTTTATGTCATTCTACATTCAACTTGAAACTCTAATTTTATTTTCTTGGTATATCCCAGGCGTCACTTGAACGGGATAAAATATTGATACGATATTGAGTGAGGTGCAGAAGCCAGGACATTGTATTGATTGCTACGAGTTGTTCCGTTTTTATATTTCCGTTCCTCTTCGCACGTACCGCCTTTCGAACTTGTGTTGTGTTAACGTTTAACATTTTATCTACAAACCAGCTTTGGATTAGTTGCATAGCCCCTGTGACTCTCTGTTGGGGACCAGGACCACGATTTTGTGACGTAAATATCCACGTATTGGACATATCTGTGCCTGCCTGAGCTACTAATGGCTAGTATTACCCGATCATAACATTTACCCTGATGCACAGTTTTATTGGGTGTCAAAAAAGTACTGAAATTCTGTATTGTCAGTGCAGAGATAGACAGCTGGAAATCCTACTTATTTTCGTTATTTTAACCTGTTAAGTCGTTTGATTACAGAATATGGATTACCTGTTTTTACCTTTTTTCATTCGTTTATCAGGATGTTATATTAACACGCTGCAGTCATAATGGTAAACTTCACCAAGCCAGCACTGGTTCTTAGATGCTCCTTTATGCCGATTGTTCATTTTCGTTGCCTAGCACGACGTAATTGTATCGTACCTTTACAATTAACTTTCATTGTAGCAAATGCTGAAACCCCATTTTATAAACTGAACGGGCAGTCCTTTGAATTAAAGTGATATTTTCACACAGCAATATGACTAAGATATTAGAATTGCCAATTATCTGCTCGGGGAATCCCCTAAGTTTTATCTACTCCCGCCTTAGAGCGAATCCGTTGTTGCTAATCTGAACCAATTCAGTCAAGTTCTCACCAGCACACCCCCTTTCTTAACATGTATTTTAATATAATCCCGAAATATACGTCTAAGTCAACCAAGCGAACTCTTGTCGCAGTTTTTCACTAAAATTCTCTATGGATGTCTCATCCGTCCCGTGCCCACTACATGTCCCGCCCATCTCATCCTTCTGCTTTATATCGCCATAATGATATTTGGCAAGCAGTAACAATTACGAAGCTCTTCTTTCTTAGGCCTTCTCTGGCTTCTTCTTCCTTCTCTTAGTTCCATGCATTATCCTGAACTATTTTTATTTTTTCCTTCCATGACGCAACAGCCCCTAGAGGGCCTAGGCCTGCTAATTGTCGAGGCCTCACGATCACACTCAGACACACAACACTCGGTAGGACTCCCCTGGACGAGTGATCCACCCCTTCGCAGAGACCTCTACCTGACAACACACAACACTCACAAGAGACAGACATCCATGCCCCCGTGGGATTCGAACCCACAATCCCAGCAAGCGAGCGACCGCAGACCCACGCCTTAGACCGCGCGGCCTCTGAGACCGACCCTGGACTATTCAGACATTGTAATTATTTCCATGTTTTAATTTTTATGATGGTAATACTTGCATGAGTTTTCACTGGTACTTGTAATCTGTTCCCACCGCCCGCGATATCGTCTTATTTTTCTGGTAGGCGACAATATTTCTTTACTTCGATGACCCTAGACGGCGTGAATAAATGGCGCAGAATTTAAAGTTTTCGCTATGCACGCCATGAATCCACGTGGTATGAGTGTAGGTATAGCTCCAGTCTTAATTTCGGCACTGGACTGAGGTGAGTGGTCAGCTTTACTTCCTGACCACTTCATCCCCTGGGAAAGAGCTCCCGGTGCCGATTGAATAGGAGGATGGTTGGGCCCCAATGCTGGGCTGAACGTTTTGGATTAAAGAAATCAGTCTCTAATTTAAATATACGGAGCGGCACGACACATCCGTAATGAAAGCACGTCTGTTCTCGGATCGCTAAAGTGGAGAATATTGCCACATTGCGGAGATGTTCCCTAGCCTCGTGGAAAGCATGGCATTGAAGGCCGCAGACACATGTTTGTGTCCGATCGATTAGTTAGTTATAGTCGCTTGCACTGAAGTCGGAGACTTCTACATTTTAAGCTGCATTTTGCGTATGCGTGGGGTACTAGAACCCTACTCTATCTAGACACTAGTCACTATTGGTTACAATTGAAACCACTTGTAGTGTATTGCGACATGAATCAACTTGTTGCGCGCGCAGCACTAGCTCAC
Source organism: Reticulitermes speratus (assembly GCA_021186555.1). Lineage (NCBI taxonomy): Eukaryota > Metazoa > Arthropoda > Insecta > Blattodea > Rhinotermitidae > Reticulitermes > Reticulitermes speratus. The sequence continues at coordinate 19,477,425 of JAJKFL010000042.1, forward strand.
TCTGAAGCTTCTGACGAGGCAGGAACTTAAGCATTCTCCTGAGTAAACACGGATTTATTGACATTGAAACATTGGTATGTCAACAAATTTATATCAAAGTAAGGTAATGGCCCAGAAGTAATTACGCTTAATGATCTGGAGTAGTATCCTTTCTTAAGAAATTCCGTAACATTAACAGTGCTGTATTCAGTACTCATGTCGTGCAATGTAACGATAAATAATTGATTGACTACAACTTGTGAACTTAGAAGCAAGTGAAGTTTGCGGTAGTGACTGACTACTTCTTCGTTTATTTATCAACCCTGTTTCTACTGTGCAGTTTATATGACGTTGAGTGTCGTGGTGGTTACGACTGGTAGTTGAAAACTGAAAATAAACGGTGTGCTCTCTTGTAAGGTAAAACGTGTATCCTACGTAGGATTTGCCTGGAGGCACTGATAAACGGCAGTCAGAATAACAGGCAGCCTTTCCGAGATTCGAACCCATGATCTGCCTAATACGATAGGTCTATACAGTAGGTAACCTCTGCGCTGCGTTTTCTAGTACGTTACATGGGCCAGGACTTACATTTTGTTTTCTGTGGCGCAACAGCCCATCGCGGGCCTAGACCGCCTCATTGTGGAGGTATCTAAATCACACACAGACAGACACACACACACACACACACACACACATACACACACACCCGGTAGGATTCCTCTGAACGAGTGATCAGCTCGTCGCAGAGGCTGCTAGCTACACAACACACAACAAACTCTAGACGAACGTCCATGCCCTCAGCGGGATTCTAACCCGCGATCCAAACAATCAAGCGGCTGTACAGCTACGCCTTCGACCGCACGGCCACCGGCATCAGCTTTTGCTTATATTAGTATGCAGAATTAACGTGTAAGTAGTGATAAGCAGAAGATCGCTTGTCACTAGACTTCTGTGTTTGGATGCTGTACGTAACACAGATCTGTCACAGAGCAGCTTGTGACTACCATCTGCCCCGTCTGTCAAATACGACACCAAAAATAGTGTCACTAAATGGCTCTATAGATCATGGTAATTTTAGGCTCTGTTATGCGATGATCGGCATGGCAGCCGCGCGAACCTGTAACGTAGGAGCACATGTTTATTTGCTTTCTTGTTGAGACTTTGTGTGCTTGTAATCTTCGAGAATTATCTGTTGTTGCCGTACCTTTTGTTTAGCAGGATAATGCGAGCATGTCAACCGCGCGAAATATTTTGTCGTGTGTCAACTGATAACTCATTGTTAACATGACGTGTGATATGAATATAGTGACATGTTAGAAAAATATCGGCAGGCTGCATGTGTGATATTAATGCCTCCAAGGCGTAAAACATTTGGCGCCATCAAACGTTCCACAAGCGTGAGGGTGTTTCATGCAGTGTGTTACAAAGCAAAAGGATACAGGTGGAAACAGACATGGCTGTGTATTCGTAACACATCTGCGTCAAGTCAACAGTGTTTGCAAAAGAAATACTAATTTTAAGTGTGCTATTTGACGACACTATCAGTAGCTCAGATCACAAAGCGTCGGTTGTAAGTGAAACAATGTGAATGTCATTGATGGAATGATACTGGCAGAGAAAAACCGCAGTACTCTGAGAAAGAACTGTCACTGTGTCCACCAAAAGTTTCACGTGGCCTGGCCTGGCCTAGGATAGAACTCGGGTCGCCACAGGAAATGTGGTTGCTTTGAAAATGTTTGTTTCGTTTTATTTAATTTAAAATCTTTAAGTAATAATGGTGGATGATAAATAAATAACCTGGTATGCGCACAAGTAATATAGGACTATACAAAAAATAAAGTTTGGTTATTTGTGCAAAATTTCGCGAGAAAAAAATGTGTATGAACCATGTGTTGTTACACAGGAAAATTGTGCTTGAATTAAGTCAGGCTGCTTGATCGGATATACGAATGCCCATTTTTCGTTCGCGTTAAAAGAATCGTAATAAAAAATGGAAGAACCAAATGATGTACTCAAAATGTTAATTATATTTCGTATTTAGTTATTATGTGTTGCTTTGATTGCTGGTACCGTTCGTCATTAGTTACTGACGAACATACCTGCTGTAGCTTTGAGCAAACGCAGGAGGTGGCGGGGAACTGGCGTATGTTGGTTCGAGCAGGCCTGCGTCGCCGCTCTTACGTCTTTCCATATTTCTACCCTTATTTTCATACTGTGCGTAATTTCTGTCCTGAAGATACAGCCACGTTCCTCTGAGATGTTGATACATACCTACCAAATTATACTTGTAATATCACACAATCTGAAGATTGCTGTCGTTTTAATCTATTTTCTGCCGTTGTCTGAATATCCGTCACTCTGCCTTTTCGCCAATGAATGAGGAAAACCAAAATATTTGTACAAAGAACGCGAGTACACTCCCTACCCTGTATGTCCTTTCTGACTCTCCATGTATTAGCATGTTGGCTCACTTCGTGTGGCAAGCAATGGAGCAGTAATGTTAATTATTCCTATATATAACAGAGACAGATATATCTTAGCTACAGATTTAAAGACAATCAGTATGGAAAGATGTTCACAATTCCCTCAGACTGTTAATGGTGCATAAGGACCCCCGTGTGCAGTACATTTTCCAATACCTTGTAATGTACAATGGGATTAATATTGCTAAGGTCTCGTGCCCTTTATCCTTCCTACCCTTGTTGAGTCACCTCGTGAACTCTCCAACCCCCAGTTGTGTCGTACGATACACAGAGGGAAGGAATTCGCCCCTGTTTTGAGCTGTCTCCCCATCCCCTAAATTTGAAGGTTGGATGGTTCGTTGGTGGTGACGTCCCCCAAGATGTGAGGATTTCATGTTACGTTGACGCCTATCCGGACCGTCGCTTTTCTGCGTCATTTAATTGCTTCATTCAGAACATTAAGCCATGGAAACGCACCCCTGCCCGAACATCTCCCTTCTTAGCAACCCCTCTACTACTGTATTGAGTAGGCTACTAGTTCTGTGTAGGGGCTGTGGGCATGTATCATTTGTCCTTGCTCCTGTCTGTGTCCTCAGAGGATGTTGTCGAGGAAGTCCTCTATGCAGTCCTATTGAATCTAGTGTGTGCAGATTTTAAAATAGAAGGATCAGTCGAGTTTATAAATAAGCGTAACACTTTTGTAACTCACCTGATGTACATTTTGGGAAGTAGTTTTTTGTTTAAAAGTCAGGGTTCAGTTGTGCCACAGTTATTCACTCAGAGAGGCTTGACTGCGTCATCGAAGCAGACATCCGGTGCGTTGAATAAATAAACATGCTGTACATCCAAATAAACGAGTAGCATGAAAGACTAACCCACTGCACAGTTTTAACCTTTCGTTTTTTATTCCTCCCTTTATTTGATATTGCAAATAAAAATGATTCATTCTGGACATGGAAAACTGCGTGATTTACTGTGCTTGAGCTCACTTCTGATGTTAATGCTGCTGCTGATGATGATAATAATAAATTTTTCATAGTGATTTGTTTTCTTAATTATGCCGATTAAAAGTTGCAATGAATTGAGTCCTATTCTTATTATTTTTAGGCCACTTTCTTCTAAGTGAAATTTATTATTATTATTTTATACCTATATTGTCAATGAATCTGAAATGTTGCTAATGTTTATAGAAATCACTTCACTGCAAATGAAACGTCTCTTCTCCGATATTCACTCGTTATTTTGCTACTTCAGACTTATATGCAGCTCATATTTCTACTGCTGAAATCAGCTTGGCTGTTAAATCGGCTTAAACCATCCAAGTATGATTGCGCAAGGGACGTTTTCACAGCCTATTTCACTCCTTTTTAACTCATATTTTTCGGGTCAGTTTATCCAGTAAAATATTCCTCTCCTGGTGAAAGCAGAATGTTTTTGTCCCAGTTTAATTACAGGCAGCAGTGTCATTGCTAGTAATCTTAGATCAATGTCTTTGCTTAGAAATTTCTTAAAGTTTTTTAATTGTTTATCGATGATTACTTTTATTAATTTTAAACACAAGTGTATCTTTTTCAGCATACTTACTTCTAACATAATGTGAATTTGTCCAGTACCTGCATATAGTTAGTGAGGACTCAAGGAAAGAGTAATTGTTTACTTTGATGTAAGTAATACTTCTGACATCCTTCGTCACTCCCTGCTTCGTCTTTTATTTAGAAATTTTGGGCTGCCCGTTAGTTACGTTAGTTCGTATGGGTATTTCACCAATACGGTTCGCAAATGTGTTACCTTTTCTCTTCCTTTTAATATGGCATTAGGCGTTCGACAAGAATCTGCTTTAGGACCATTGCTTTTTAATATTTTTATTAGTGATACCTTCCTATTTATTAATTCCAGTGACCTATTTTTTGCTGTTTATTAGCTGGCATGATATACTAGTAAGCGTGTTGTGAATTGCAATTTTGTGCAGTCTTATGTTATCAGAGCTTGGGAGTCGTGCATAGATGATAAAATGACATTTAATTTTCATATAGCTAAGTTTAAATCTATACATGTAAAGTAAGAGTGTTAACTTTAATTACTGTAACAATGCAGCAATGTAGTGGCGCTTTCCAAGAATGTTAAAGATCTCGAAATTTTGTTTTGCTCTGCGTTCTGTTTTCTCTGCCATGTTGATTACTTTTTTTTCTAAAGTTTTGTGAATGTTAGGATTAATTCCTTATGCTACATCTTTCTTCCACACTGTAATAAGTCTTACGATTATGTGTAATGTCCTATTACGGATCTGTCACCTGAAAATCCATTACATTGATCGATTGTTCTAAACTCTGAAAGAAAGCACGTAACATTGCAGCCATTTGTCGTAGGAGATTTTTATTGGCTTATATGAGATAAAAATGAAGACCGCCATCACTTCTTTTCACATACTTTCGGATTTATTATTCACTGACTGTTGTATCATTCGACGCTATGTGGTCCCCAACTCTGATCTCATCTGTGAATAAATCAGTAGATGGATAAACAGACATCTTCGTGGGCTATAGGACCTGGCTTTTAATAAAACTTTTTATTCGTCGTCAGAGAATGTCATGGACTCTGTGTCAAGCACGCTGAGAGTAGCGTATTTAAAATATTTTTCCTACGTAGTTCAGAGTTTCTACAAAGTTCTTTCGCAAAAAAATAATTATTCATATATAACACATAACATGAAAGTGAGCACTGACCAGTAAGTTCGTAATTAAACCAATTACAAAAAAGGGCTTCACATTCTCCTGTGTGACCATTCTACCTGTAATTTATCAATCTGTTTCGCATTGTGACATAGGAATATTGACAGTTATATAAAATAAACTGTTTCTAGTTCACTTGTGCAAATATTAATCTGCATGAGGAATAAAATTTAATTATACCGTGTCTGTACTAGCTTCCATGCGAGCTTTGAAGTTTCTGAAAGTTCATTATGAACTGTAGACCATTGTCTTTGTGGGATCAAACGTCCAACTTGACATGTAACAATTAACGTAATATGAAAACAATCAGTTGAGGTCTACCAAATTACTTCTGAAATATACAGAAATGTAGCTGATTGTGGTCACAGCTTTCATATTCAATTAAGTGATTTTTAGTTTGCGTACCATACAAGTCCCGAGATCGGTGTTGCCAATATATCCATCAACCTGTCTGCGATGTGTGTACATGGTAGGTATAAGGAAGACAGAATTCTCCCTACGTTGTCACAAAATTTATTCAACATATTTTGCAAAAACACTGGAATTCGTAATGAAACCAAGACCACACTAAACTCGGCCGTTCACTCCATCTTTGTTTCTACCATCCGTAACCACAAAAAGTAAATATCAGTTTTTATAACCTTTTAATGTTACGTGTTGTTTTGTGTGTGAAACGTGTTCTCTTACTCGGAGGAAGAATACATTTCAGGAAGAAATGTACAGGGACTGTCAAAGTTAGAGTTATATAATATTAACTAAAAATGAATTTCGTTATTAAGATGATGAAATCGAGAAATGTCAGAAGTATGGAAAAAATATATATGTGTATATACGTATATATATATAATGAATATGTGAAGAATAAATATGTGCACAATTTCTGTTTTGGGATCACACGGAAAGAGTTTGCGAGAATTATTACTAAAAACGTCTCTGAGAAAAACGTTATGAATTTGTGAATTATATTGAACTGTTTAATGATGGGCTGAAGGGAGGAAGTGCTGAGATTATGGTTATGAACTGTTGGATCTTAATTCAAGTTGTGTTCTTCTGCCTTGTGTCACCTTGTCGTCTTTTAGGTGGGTAGTAACTTTGGGAGGAATAGGCTGCATACTATTTAGGGATGAAGAGATTTTGTGTTAAAAAATGTAAGCTGTTCAGGGAAAACTCTGTGTAGAATGCGGTTAGACTTATGTGCGTTCACACTCTTGCGGAGCGACTATTAAAATCTATCTGTCCGTCTGTCTGTCTTTACGCACATAATGACTGGGAAACGGCTGAATGGGTTGTTGTAAATTTCAACACTTGGGGATTTTACAGCCATTGTCGAGCAGTTTGAGTTTGTATGTAGATCGGAAAATTCTAACGACCAGTTTACATGAAGTCTTACTTGCTTTCGTGCGTGCCGGTGTGTTATCATCCCAGTTCTGCACATGCGCTCTCGCGTGCTTGTTGTATGCATGTGCAGACTGTGTTAGCATCCCAGTTCTGCACATGCGCTCTCGCGTGCTTGTTGTATGCATGTGCAGACTGTGTTAGCATCCCAGTTCTGCACATGCGCTCTCGCGTGCTTGTTGTATGCATGTGCAGACTGTGTGTACCCGTATGCAAGTTATAAGAATAAGGCTAATATTGCTGAACGTATTAGCCTCGAGAGGCATCTTGCAGTAGCTATTAGAATGGTATCGCTAAAGATGGCCGAGAGGGCTGAAGCATGTAGGAGAGGTTAAATGATGCAATAGTCCGTGATCCACAAATGTGTACTTTGTTTGTTACAATATTTGTTAAAATGTTACTTATTTAAAGGTAAATAATTTGAGACATTTTGCATTAACAGCCACTGTCTCCAAAATAGACTGTCTTCAACCTGAAAACCCCTATTAATTTTTAATTGGGATTCAGCCTGAAATCAGATAAAGTGATCAGTTTTGGCTCTTCTGTGTCAATTCTAAAGAAATATGGCGTCTCTTGATACATGCACCTTAAACAAATTCAGATTATGTAAAGCTATGCTTCTCTTTATTCGTTCCTGTCTCTGTATCATACTTGGAGGGTAATCTGCCGCTTAATCGTGTTACCGTCCAAATTATGGGCTTTCACTTTTAATTGTCCCTGCATTCCATGATCCATACTTCGTTTCGTATATTTGTCTGAAATGTGTTGTAACTGAAATATAAAATCAGAACTGCTACTTTCAACTGTGTCCTAAAATTCTGACCTCAACATTTCTCATAGCTTCATGTTAATTAGTGAAGACATAAGTGTTTCGGCTGTCAGCCATCATCGATATCTTGGCACAAAAGTAAATGACAGTTCTGCCAATGTTAATCTAAGAAGTAAACAACCGGGTACTACAGCCAGGTGTCTCCACCTTACAAAACCTGGACTTGGTTGAGAGCCAGATGTTTGGAGACAGATTTTATTATATAGATTTTATGTAATAACATACTGCATTTTAACATATGTATTTTTAACTGTAAAATCAGTGACTACTACATTTGCCATTCAGATACACGATGTACGCTGCAAATGCCTGTGCACGTTGACTCCCTGATGATGGCTGAAATGATCAGCCGAAACATGTAGGAGTGTAAAAATTAATTTATTGTGCAGTGGTTGGTGGTAAAAACCTTACATATATAAAGCAACTGCATGGAACATGTATAATATTAAGTATAACTTTAAAATTTTTGTCATAATTCGATATTTAATAATAATGAATTCAAAACTGCTCCAGTAGTTGTCTTATTTACTACGTTCCGCTATTTCCATTTTATCGTTTGAAAAGTGAAAACAAGTTGTAGACGCCAAAACGTGAAATTAAGAGTGAACGTGTTAATATCGACAGAATTAAATTTGGATTATGAATGCAACATCAACAAACATAGAGAATAGGGTAACCTAAAAGAGAGAGCGGAAGTGTAGTGAAAGCTCCCAAAATAAAAAGATAACCTTATATATCAAAACTATAAATGAACTATTAAAAATAGGTTTAGTGGTTAAAGTTTTCGTAGGGCCGTGCTATGGCTCAGGCGGTTAGTCGCCGGCCTCTCACCACGGAGGTCCGGGTTCGATCCCGGGTCTGTCCATGTGGGAGTTGTGGTGGACAAAGTGACACTGGGACAGGTTTCTCTCCGAGTTCTTCGGTTTTCCCCTGTCAATTTCATTCCACCGATGCTCCATTAAGAGGGAGAAACAGCAAAAATTTCATAATCTTCATCACAGGTTTGCACAATAAGCCTCAAGGATGCGGGTGCGTCAGTAGCATCTGCTGCGGGGGCCTTCACTAAAAAAAAAGTTCTCATAGAAGTGCACCAATAAACACTTTGGTGCAAATCGATCCCGATGAAACCATGATTGTGCAAGTGCATATGCACATGAAGCACGAACAGACACTAAATTAGATGGTCTGTGTAAAGAACTTTAAAACAAATAATGAAAACCGAGTGTGTATAATAATGCGACGATTTTATATGTAATTGAGAGATGAACTCAGCTATCTAATTGCAATTATTTTAATAGTCATAATAGAATATAACTAGTAGAATATAGTAAGAAGAGAACGACTGAATCCAATACAGCTTTTATGAAGTTTTAATGTCACTACTATTGAATATCCAATTACGACAAACTAATGTTAGTGTAACTTTTAGCAGCATTAATATTGGCAGAATTTTCACGTAATATTTGTGCTACGACATTGATGATGACTCAGCAGAACTAAAGCGTCTGTGTCGTAATGTGTCACTGGTCAGTAAAAGGCTTATGTTGATGTATTACATGTCTGTGTCCAATGCTTTAATTAATTTTTATTTTATTTCCCTTCATTTTCCCTTGTATCTCCAAAGTTTGAAGATACACTATCAGTGACATAACGAGGCAGGCAGACAATGACAAGAGCAACCCAAATCTGTGTCGAAGTTGCGACGTCTCCTCTTCCAAATCATGTGGCATTCGTTACCAGCTCCGTACTTCCTCTATTGGTCTGATTTTCATTTCACACACATTTCACTTCTGGTCCTTTTTTTAACAGATCTCCAACTCCTCTGTGTAACTCAATTTATCTTCTCCCTTCTCCTTTTCCTCTTGTTCACCCTCGTCTGGTTCCCTTCCCTTCTAGCATAAGACCTTCATCTTTGTCAGCCATGACGCTGTATTCTGAACGCATTTCCGACTATGAAAGTATAGAGACTGAATAAGGTTGCTGGAGGCAGTGGGGATGGGATTAGTTAATGGCGATGCAAGTCGTCTTATCATCGTCCTTCAGTTCATTGCGCAACCCTCATGTTGGCACGAGCACAGCAATAGATGTTAACTTGTGTAAACTGAAGAACTCACGTGCCTGGCCATCTGCGTACAGCCCTCGTGTTTAGTAACTAACTTTGTTAGTTTGTATAAAGTAGTCTTTCAAGGGATGCGACGAATCGGAAGGCGTCGCTCGACAATAGTGTTTAGTTTCTGTAAAAACAGCTGCAGACTGGTCACTAGCGTTCCTGGTTTCATGATAGACTTTGTCACGGCAGAGATGGCAATTGATGGAAGAGACGTGTGTGAGACTCTACAGTCGCTGTTATTTTTGGCGGGAGAAACTCAACAGCGAAACCTTCTATCACTGCATTTGGTTTCGATGCAAATCGGGAAATGGTGCTCCGAACACGAAGTAGGAGTGGTTTACAATAGCCACAGGTTTCGATGCTTGTGTGTCTGTCTTTAATCTGTGGACTCTCAGGTAAAGTTAATTTAATTGAAGGAAATACTTCACGGATGAGCAACTTGCGAACATTGTAGTTGCTGATTATAAGAGTAGGGTTTTAAATTTTGTTTATAATTTAGTGCAGTGTATATGCACAATTGTAAAGAACTTATGTTTTACTATGTAAACAATTGTACCAGTTGGTGTAAATAGTGTTTAATTTGAGATAATGAATCCCTGAAGATGAACCCAAATTAAGGGCTCGAAACATGTAGGACAGTGAAATTACACAATTAATGTGATTAAATTGTACATTTGTCGGACTATAAATATAGAGTTAAAATGTACGGAATGAATAATATTAAGTTTAGTTTTTGTTATTCCATCGCACTGTCGTGTTCTACAGGACGAATGGACTAAAGCGGCACACGCAACTATCGTTGAATAGTGTCAAGTAACGAAACATCTTAATCAGGCCAAAGTCTAGCAGCACTGGGGAGATCTCACTGAGTTTCGGATTTCTGTACAGAGGTAACCGGTTAATATCTCGGACAGGGGATCGGCTATTGTTTTTCATAAGAATAAATGCTCACATAAATAGTTTTGCAATAAGATACGGGTTGTGTTATTATGCTGTTGTAACCAGCGAACAAATGTAAAATGTCAGATATCCTTCTAATAAAACGTAAATAGTCTTCAACAGGAAATAAATAATTCGCGGTTTTGTGATTAACATTAAATATGATATTCCTTGTCTTCTTGTGCAGCAACAAATTATGCACATACACATATTTGCTTTTCTTTTTCCATAATATAACACTATGTCCCAAATCTGCATGTACCAAAAGTCCTTGCATGTTGAAGAAACTTTTAAGTGATAAGGAACTTTTGAAAGTATTGCGAAACTCAGAATTAGCATAAAGAGGAAACAGTTACCATACACATCACATTGCTTTCGGAGTAAAATCATTATGTTCGTCGCTTCTCAGTCACAGTTTTGTAGATTCGTACAGTGTACAGCGTAACGTTAGGGCGGCGGGCGTGCGGGGTGGCGCTGGATTGTGGGTATCACCCTGGGAGAGGATTCGATTCTAACGGGAATTGATATAATCAAGCTGAACGCTGCAGAGCAGCTGGCAACTGTTGCTGAACGTGTTGTTGTAGGCAGCAGTTGACTATTGCTTCTAGGAAACACAAAAGTGGGTTCATATTTGCAAGTGTTTAGATTAAACGGGACCAAACAAGAGGACCAGAAACTGTTCTGTTGTTAAGCCTATCCTCTTTAACATGTACCATTTGGTTAGAATTTCTAGAGAGGTTTTTATTACATGTAGTTAAATTCTGTATACAGTAGACTGCAGTGTCATATTAGCCTCTGTGTGACTATGCAGATTGTAGACTGCATCGCTGGCGTCTGTTATGGAAAGCATTTGAATAACAACTTGCAGAACAGGATAATTTAGGAAATTAAAATTGTGCCAATTTGCATGTATGAGATTGCATGTCATTTGTGTTTTGTTTTTTAAAGTGCATTCTAATTTGTGAAATTTTCGATTCATTTTCTGAAATATCAGTTTACTGTAGTCAAGAGTTGCGGGAGCACACTAAACAAAGTGCTGTACAAACATTTCTTTAAATATGGCGTTTTCGAATCCCTATGTCTGCTTTACCATTTTGTTGACTCTGTTTTAGTGTTCGGTATAGGCTGTCGAACTTGAATTTACAAATCTACGCTTCCATTTATTCTAGCCACTAGAGGACAAGAACGTTGATTAAAATGAATTTTAAAACTGTAATTCAATTATTATGTTGATGACAGGGAGCCGTGCGGTCTGCAGCGCGTTAAGCCATACGCAGGCATCGGCGTACATGCGAAAGCGCAAGGACAAATAACCTCACGTGCTCCAGTGTGTGTGGTTCGCCGAACCATTCGCTCTTTTTCGTACACTTCGTGTCGAATGACGAAAAGTGAGACGATGGATTACGGCTTAGAGTTGCGTACAGATGTGAGGACTGACAACCAAAAACGGCGAGTGCTTTATTCGTCAGCGCTTATTCATTTGCGTGCTCATTCATTTACGCGGCCTTTGCTGGTTCGAATTCTCTCACCGTATTGACGTTTACTCGCTTTCTTCTGTACTGTGTTGTCCTGCTTAGAAACATGCCTTGCCATGAGGCGAAGGAAGTGGTGATGCCCTAATTTGGTATTTCTCTGGATGGGCATTATCCTTACCGAGAATGAGTCCTGTCACTTTCCTAATATTACATATCTGTGGTGTTAACACTTCGATATGAATAAAAGTAACAGGCTGTCTGTGATATTACTTAAAGTTAAGTTGTGTCACTTTTGAGATCATTAACACTTTGAAGTTTGTTAATTACCCCATGTTGAAAGTAAAAATTAAAACAATTCGGAGTAATGGGAACACCTATTTTGGCCCGACAGAAAAAAGCTATTCTAAAACTCGGGGGTTAAGTTCATGAATTATTTGATGGTGCTTAATTCACCTTTGTTGTCTGTCGCGATTTGACGCCTGTGTTATTAAATGAGACAGTTTTTATGACCGCATGTTTTATTGCTTGCTGTTTATTTTACCAAATATTAGGCGAATATCGCCGATCCCAGTAGCCGCGCAGTCTAAGATGTGGGTCTGCGGCCGCTTGCTTGCTGGGATTGCGAGTTCGAATGCCGCCGGGGGCTTGCATGTCTGTTTCTTGTGAGTGTTGTGTGTTGTCAAGTGGCTCTGTGTCGGGCTGGTTACTCGTCCAGAGGAGTCTTACCGAGTTTGGTGTGTCTGAGTTTGATCTCGAAACTTAGTGAATAGGCTTATACCCACAGGGCTGTCGAGCCATGATAAAAAATAATGAAATGTCTTGGACTCGTTGAAGAGACTTTAGTTGCGCAGAATTTACAATAGTTTTGCCTGATTCAAAGGGCCAGTGAACTGTAGAATAGCTTTCCCTATCGGACCCGACTAAGTAGATATCTCCCTTACTATTTCACTTGAAGACGGGAACAGATCGTCTACCCGAAACGTTTTTTCAGTTCTATTATCTTAAGCACAGGGAGATGGAGAAAGTTCAAATGGTAAATAACTAAATATGAGGCACAAAGTCGTCAGAATTCTATGCAATTTTATTAAATGTTTTTAGTTATTAGTGAAATTTATATGATGTCACTGGATTGGACATCGAGTTCAGAAAGGAAGACAAATGTATTTTAAATTTTAGCAGCTTAAAACTCTTGTAAAAATATCACTTGAAAAATCGATAAGCAAATTATAGGGCAAGAGCTCAAGAGATTGACCCCATTATTAGGATTATGAAGAATAGAAATGGGTAGGACTAAACTCAGAATTCTTTCTCATTTCGGTAATTGGTGTGACCTTCGTTAAACCTTTGGGAAGTATCGCCGCATGTGTACTGTACGACTTGTTAAGTTTCTGATGAACTTCATTTATTCACCAATAAAAGCGTAAAGTCAACAGAAAATAAATGTTTGTCTTGTATTTTCAAAAGGTAAGTTGCACTGAAGTAGAACATATAATAAATTTATTTATTTAACATTTTTAACTGTAATCGTGTTAAATAAGATCGTAGTAGAAACTTCAATGTTTGAGCTTTGAAAAGAACTTTACTTTACTGTGCCTTAGCTATTACAGTTTCCACATTTTCTGCGTTATTTCTCAAAGGAGACATGCAAAGTGATACAGACATGTCAACAATGATGACATCTCTTATTATGTTTTGCTGGAAAGATACAAAACTCAGTAACACGTGTAGTACGGAAATTAAAAGAAAACATAAAAAACAAATACATGAAAAATAAGTTTCGATTTTAGTATTAGTAACATTGAGTAAAGAGGGGGACAAATTTGTTTGACTTTAAAACTGCAGTCAGTCACGTATAAAATCACTGAATACACACGCTTCTGTAGAGAGTGAAAGATTGGCTAGGTTGCTGGTAGTTTGAAGGGCTAGGTTTGGTAGGGTGACAAGAAGAAATCGATACGAGCAGCGAGCGATGCCTTTTTATAATAAAACTCGTTCAGTCGGACCTTATTATCGCTGTACAAAAGAATCCAGACTGTGAATCGACTCTTTGACGGTGTCACAGTTGCTATGAATCGTTCCTTCTTTAAAAATTGTTGAATTATCACTCGTACCTATCTTCTTTTCTTCCTTTTACGCTTCACAATTCAATTCGTACAGTAATCTCGAAAATTCTAGATGACAAAGACAAGCTGACTCCAAAAAGTATGCATTCGAGGTATAAATCTTCTGTTATTAAACTGGGCACAATTTCTCTTGTCAAAGGTAAAGTTTGGACAGTTAATATTGGGTTACCTTGTTTCCATATGTTACAAAAGGTGTACTATATGCCTCGTAAAGCCAGTTATTATGAATATATGTTCCCATTTTCCCATTGAGGTCATTGATAATTTTGATAGGAAGAATTAACCTCCTATTTTCGTAGAGCGGATTACTCCTCGTGAAGATAAAAAGTACACGCATTTCGAAAAGCAATCCCATTACAAGCCTGGACAGGCCCTTAGGGTTCCAGGAGGTTGAGGCTCCCAGATTTCAAGACAATCGGCACATGAAGGTGGTAAGGTTGTCAGCCCTACGCACCGGCCGCCTTTACCCCCCAGGAAATATTCCTGGTACTCATTTCTGTTAGAGGCTGAGTCGACCCCAGGGCCATAGTGCGGCCGGAAGGATTATGTCAATGAAAAATTCCAATGACACCATCGAGAGTCGAACCCGCGACCTTCTGGCTTGTAGCTCAGTGCCTCAATGAACTGCGCCACCGCGTGCGTCCACACGCATTTCGTCAGCTAGAAAAATTCTGCAAATTTTATGGAACCCGAAGTTCTATTACGTGATCATAAGATCCCGTCACTGGTCTTTGCCATGAGCCGGATGAATCCAGTCCACACATTTTGTACTGTTTCTAGAAGGTCCATTATAATATTATATTTTCATCTACGCCTAGGTCTTCCAAGTGATCCCTTTCCTTCAGGTTCTTGCACTAAACCTCTGTATGCATTTGTGTTCTTTGCCATGCTTGTGACGTTCATTTTTAGCTCATTTTATATCTCCTCTTGTTGCTCATCTTTCTTTATTTAACCAACTTAATCGTACTGAGTGAAGAAAAATTATAAAGTACTTTGTTATGCATTATTTCTCTCGCCTACTTTGATTTGAATGGGGTGATGATTTTAAACTATGACTTACATAAATCTGGAAGAAAGCATTTGCCATCTATTTCAGACGCTACTTTCCTTTCAGGACTGAGAGCAGTAGTAGAACTCGTTCAAAACAGCGGGCCGGATTCGAACTTGGGACTTTCCGAATAATACAAAGCATGTGAATTCAGCTGCAAGATTAGGTTATTGGCATGTCTGTGCAGACAAACGAATACCCTAGATTCCGGAGTTGGCGTCGAATAATCATTGAAATGTTGTCGTCTCTTGTTTGTCTCGTCCGTCTGGAATTTTCCGTAGGCCAAACAAACTTAGGCACTTAAGAACCGAACCAAGCGTTTCCTGTACTTTTCACTACATTCATAAACTTCCGTTTCATAAAGGGCGATTCTTCTTACGCTGTACAAAACGAGTTCTTTACTATCACCGTGTATAGCCAGTTTGTATCACTGCTTCGCCATAACATAGCAGAACTATACCATCAGTTACTTAGTCAGATTTTCAGAACCATTTACAAATCCTACCATAAATTCTCGTCAAGTTGCTCGTAACCAGTTGGACAGTGACATAAAAAGATAAAACTCCAGCCATTGTGGGGGGGGGGGGGGGGTTGCGGATCAAGAAAGATTACGTTGCACAGCCTATCTCATCCATGACCCAGCCTGGAGGTAGAATTTCGATCTCGAAGTCTCTCGCCCCCCCCCCCCCTTTGCACGTGCAGCAAAGTCAACAACCGCAATACACCATCATAGCTACCACAGTGAGCTCAAGGCGAGCACCAACCGACCTTCTATTGTCCACATACAAGAGCGGAGGAGAAGGAAAGAAATTCAACAAAAGAGAACAAGAGAAAGGGGAAATGAGAATTACTTGAAAACAGGAAGGAGTATGCAAGGAACGATGGTGAAGATGATAATAGGAGTGATGATAATGAGTGAAGTCACAGGAATTTCAATCAGAATCTCTGTGCCACCTCTCTCATCCTTTGTCTTTTCAGCAGTTCTGCGCTAAGGATAATAACAGTATAAACTCACTTTATGGTTGTCTTTTGTTTGTGTAGTTTAAAGATCTGAAATTTTATTACGAAATTACTGAGATTATTAGATTTTACTTAGTCATTAACCCCGCCGAACATTGCCGAATGTAAGCAAACATGATTTCCTGCTTTTCCTTGCATGAGGTATATACCTAACCCGTGCGAAGTTTTAGAGGTTCCCACAGCGGTGTTAATGAAGTTAGCAAGTCTTCTGGGATGTTACGCCGCGTAAACTGAAAAATAGTTTCCGACGTTTCGAAGGAGTATAGTGAGAAGAAGAGAGAATAAACTTTCTCGGAATTCTTCCTCTGTGACTGTAGCATTCGACACAGCTGAATTCCAGTTGTCCTATGTCTTTGTCCAACACATGTTTCTCTGACTTGATTAAACTATCGCAATAACATCAAGAGTAATAGTGAGGAAGAATAATTACTTATAAATTCTTTAATCTAATAATTTTTAAGTACATTAATGAGACTTACACACCAAAGTACTTTAATGACTAAAATTAACCTGGGTTGTGTCTAAAGATTAATTTTTTTCGCGCAGTAAACACATTCCGTCTCTAGTTTTTTATATTACATGGACAGTGCGTTTTGTCATAAACGTATTAACACCAACAAATGCGCATGGTAAATTAATACACAACGTGTATTAGGAAACCCTACATATGTTTCGACAGACCTTTGTCATCATGAGGGGGTTCAAGCTGAGGTGTACAAGAACTTCGTATCCATTTACATGTTGAAAATATCACACATTAGAAATTTAAAACATACAAATTCATAGTCATAGTTTATAAAATACGGTGTTAAAATATTAGATTCCGGTGTAGCTGTAATATTGAATTATGACATATTAAAATCTAAGAGCCTACAAGATCTCCAATATAGTTTTCCAAAGACGATGAAATTCCCGTGGCTTCACTCATTATCATCACAGCTATTATCGTCTTTTGTGTTCGGCACTTGTCATAAAACATGTTGGCACCTCGGCTGTTGAAAGACGACCGTCGCTTCTCTGTCATCACGTGACGTGACCGGCGCGGGTATTACGTTGTTACAATCAAGGCAACTTTTTTTTATGAACCCAGTGAATTGAATTTAGTTTTATTCATCAATAAATATTTAAGTATGGGTTGCGTGACTTTTCAAATGCACTGTACAAAAGACACGGTGTCACTTCATACAATAAAACAGTAGCGTATATTTGCTGTGTCACTTCATCTTATAACAAGGGCACTGAATATATTATTTGGCTAGAAGGAAATCCGAAACCTTCGTACGAAGAGAATAAGCCTTACCTTTTTTTCACATCTCTAGCTAACCATATACGAAACGAAATCTCGTTCATCCCCTTGACATCCTCAGTTTCTGAGTCAGTCGAGTAGAAGCTAAGCTATGGCGTGTTTCGCCTGGGTAATTCTAAATTAGTTTGGAACGAGATTTTTGTTCTCTTTATTCTATTTTTGTAAAGAGCCCGAATCACATTTTCATATTTTCTACTCATTACCACATTCGTATCTTTTATTAAGGGAACACGAATGAGTTGGACTGTCTAGGTGAATGCTGTGTGCGTGCGTGAGTGAACATTTAGAAGACACACTGTATAGAAAATCATATTTATTTTTAAATTTTTGACTTCGTGGCGGTTTACAAGCTATTCCGTTGAACATTTAGGTTTTTAATGCAGTGCTGTATAAAGCAGGCCATAAGAACATATCTTGTCCGTTCCAAGCGCAAATGTCGCCGTAATGAGATAGCGATTATCACCTATATTTTAATTTACAGTCCCATAGAGAAGGTTGCAGAGCTGTGGTGTTCTGTTGGGGGAAGCAGACTTAACACTAAGATCGACACAATGTTACAAATCATCAACACAACGTTTTTGATGTATGTTCAATAAATTATTATTCCGGCAACATGTTTCGATCAGTCTTGCTTATCTTAAGGCCATCTGCTATCATAAAAAGGAAAATACACTTGATTAAATGTGTTAAATATTTGAGATCTCAATTTTGCATTTTGAATAGTACGTGTTGTTTATCATTTTTACTGTAGTCAGTAATTATTAAATACGTGACAGAATGTTTATGATATTAGAGTGGTTGTTAACGTTAAATCTGCTTATTATATTAGTTCTTCCTTAAGATTTTTCCGGAATGATGACGTGTGGTATAGAGGGAATTCAGTTGTTTAATCGCATTTGCAACAGTAACGAAATGCTGTAGTTACGGAATTGAATATTTACCTGATATTGGTACGTTCAAAATTTAAGTTTCTCTTTCTACATATTACTTACTCAGTATTTAGTAGAAAATGCAGTGTAAAAATTTCCCAATTCGTACACGTGACGCATGCCAATAAGATGTATAAGTTACATTTGTTCTTGTCCTGGTATGTATCGTTATATTACCCGTGAAAAATATTCTTTTCATTATGTAAACAATTCAGTTTGTTGGAATTTATTGGTGTATGTTGTATTGACTGAGAGCAGTGTTTAGGCACTTACATTTTAAAACCTGGTTTAACCACTCTGCACTCTGTCACTGTCAGGAAGAGACTGAACTTCTGTGGGATCGCAATGTTTTGTTGATGTTAGAGGGCCTGAAGATGACGAAGAGTGGTCGAAACGTGTTGCCTGAATAATAATTTACTGTATATAAAAAGCGTTGTGTGTAAGGTGTTGTTCCTGTTATAGTTCCATACAACACTACGGGATGCTTAACATAAAAAATCGACATAGTGCTATTGGATGCCAGGGAAGGAGCGTGATACCATCACTGCAGTAATGGAAGCAGTATAGAGATAAACACATCTACAGTTTTGACAGCTACTCGTAGAATTATGGTAATTGCGTGAGTCCCGTTCGATCGCGATTTTGAATCCTGCTGTGTGAAGTAGCTACGTACATATGTACAATTTCCTGTATCCTGTGTCGTGAAGAGCAGAATTTGTATTGACCATTAAGACTGCCGACCTGTAGCTCAGCCAATTAAAGCACAAATCTAATATCATTACGTTTACCATGGCGGGCTTTCTAAGCAGATTGACAGACATCTAGACTACAACAGGCTACGAAGACAAGAAAGAACAAACCTTAATTTTGTTCCTAGAACACTAGACTCACCACTTCGTCTTGCTTTGACATCATTTTGATAATTTCCACTAACCATGTCTTCAGTACCTTCAATATAGTATCAAAATAACATACAGAATCCTCTTTAGCATGACTCTCTGATTTTAAAATCATGACACGCCAACTGAATCCACTCCAGTACATAAAAATTATCGAAAAACATAAACAGAATTGACAAAATCTGATGGAAGTGAATTTCTTTTATGTTATTCATACCGTGCAAATTCTTATAATTAACACATGTACCAACTTGTGCACTTAATAAAATACATTAGTATAAAACTCCTACCAGTTTTACACTTGCTTCTGAATGTATTTTATTAAGTGCATAATTTTATTGATTTATTAATTCTGATGGAAGCGGCATTTGTTGGGTCTTATCTGCTACAAACAATGGAGCTGATCCGTACACGAATATTAAATATTATGGACTTTAGAGTCGCCTTTTGTAATAGGCCTACGCCATATAACTGTACGCTGTATAACTTCCACGACCACCAAATTTGCCGTCTTAAGGCGTAATGCATCGATTGTCGCTGTCGAGTGATATGTGCTACTGCTTCGTGTTTAAGAGGTCCCGGGTTCAAATATTTGCCTCAGGACTAACTGAGAATTCTCCCCAGTTCCTTGAGTCCCTCCCCAGGTAGACGCCGGAGTAGTACCGTATTTGAAGACACAGCTGCTTCTTTCCACGTCCAATCCCATTCAATGTTCGCTAATCATGCTGTCACTTGACGCTGCATAATGTTAACAATTGAATAGTTCAAAAGTAAAGCTAGAATTAATAAACAGTTAAAACGGAACATATACGGACGAGCTCATACTCTGTCTTGATGAAGAGTGTCGTGTATTTAGAAGGTAATGAAATTTATACACTTCACCAAGATTACCGAAAATTTGCCACATGTTGCAATGAAACTGCAGCTCGGTGTTTAACCGCTTCAGATCCAGTGGTAACAATACTAATTATGCACACGACCTGCTGTAATATTAAGGAACGCTGACTGCATTTTTGCACACAGTGTACGTGTACGTATGTGTTTGGTTTGTTTATCATAGTAAGTACTTCAATAATATATTTTTTCTTTTGAAAGGAGACTAACTCTTTTGTATGTGTTGTTCAAGCTAAATATTTACACATGGGCCTACTTTAGCAGAATTTCAGTGTTAAAAGAATTAAAATTTTTATTTGCACTTCACCTGTATGTTATCGAGTACAGTGACAGAACAGCGTGAGTTAATGAAATATTGTCACGTGTATAACTCACTATACAAATTAGGATAATGAAAAGCACAGTCTACGGATTAGAACCCGTGTTACATATACGTGAGGGCCACTTTTCTTACCTCGGCCAGGAGACAAAATTTCTGACGGAGATTATTTAAGGTTATTCTTATTCCTTAGCGGCAGATGCGTGAACTTTATGGCACTTGTTCCTTCTGGAGAATCCGATAGTTGCTTAACATGTTAGAAAGCCTTCGGTCTCGTATGTTACCCACGTACTATCGTATTCACCAGAGGCCTCTCGTGGACCTTACTATGAACCGGTCGAATGCATTGCACAACTTCACATGCTAGTTCTGTAATATTTCATCTTGTAAGTTTACTCCGGGCCATAGTCCTGTCTTGCAGAACAAAGTACTCGTAGATTTTGAAGTACCAATGTACACTTACCAGGCGTGTTCGGTGGCAAGCATCATGAAAGACATGCAGGCAATCATGCTGTTTCCCATCATTTCCTGTCGTTTTACAGTGGTCCATGTGACGAAAAGAAATCAGGTTCCCTGGATAATCTGCTTTTTCTCCCTATCCTAGGGTTCTTATTTTATCTCACAAATGTCGTTTGTCACCGCCATCACCCCGTCACGCGTGCCGGCATTCGGGTGAGAGGGCCACGTTAATACGATAAACAAGCTCACAGAAAGTGCAGTCGAGAGATGTCACATATAGTAGTGACCCTATAACAACTCTACATCTGATACAAACTTTCTACGATTTTTCCCCACTTCGCAGCAAAGAAGCCAGATTGCTTGCTCTCCGAACGATATCAGGCGTGATTGGAATGCCGTGTAGGCTTGAAGGTTATCGCCAATCCTTGGGTTAGTTTCATGCAAGTCCTTGTGTAAAGTGGCGGTTTAAATTCTCCGATATAAATTAAAAGCGAAATTGTTCGACACGTTTTGTAAAGCTCTCTAATATAAAATTTCACAAACCTCTTAGTGTTCTCGAAATTTACGTGCTCACAGGAGCACGGACAAAGCCATTTCAATAGGCCTTCCGAGGAGATGAAAACGCGTTCAAATCCTGCCCTTCATACATGTAAACAAACTGCGTGTAAGGCGAAGTATCTACGCAGATAATGACAGTAATTTATACCAGTCCGACAGTTCCACAAATAACCGTTTCACTAGAGAAGCCTGTGTTAATAAATCAGGTAATACAACTAAACTATTATAGTGACTTAAACCAGCACGTTAATGTTGTAAAGTATGTGTTATGACCCTTACGAGAGAATGAAGATTCAGCCTCACAGAAGCGCCAAACTTCCATACGTTTATGACATACTTCAGGAAAACCCTGCATGAATTTCCTGAGCGAGATGTACATGTTTAATGGCACCGCTTTACTTCTAGATATGCATGTGAATTTTGAGGTTTCATCTTGAAACAGATGTCGACGTTTTCACACACTTTTGTATTGGTATATTTCCTTCCATCCCAGTAGGTTGTGTCAGGACATCTTTTATTGAGATGTTTTGCTTTGAAAATGTGCCCTCTTGAGACATAAAACTTGAAACAAATCTAAGAGAATGTTGTGAAGAATTAAATACCATTGTGTGCAGTACATTTCAAAGTTTTCATTAAAATTAAAGTAAAATTTGATGTTGATTAAAATATTTTGGCTGTACGTACTTTAACAGAATTTTACGTTGTGATGTTGCATGGCAGAAAGGTTAAAGCGCTAACGTGAGTGTTTAAATGGGAATTGAATTCCTGAATTCTGAATAGCAAAAAGAATAACGAATGTAGAACTGTGGCGTAGCGGTGGCGAAACCGTGTACTTTCGTCCGTACTTTTTAACGCTCACGGTCTACTTCGTTATTGATTCTTGTCCCGTCTAATAGTTTCCCCTTCACATAACCTACCCAAGCCAGCCCCTCCCCCCCAAAACCTCATCCCTTACCTTCACCGATATTAGGTCACCAAGCCACGTTATAACCAGGATATCGTCTTGGTTCGATTGCTAGAGACACTTCTCATTCATAGCGTAGCCGCTCGTTTTTGATTGTTTCTTCACAAAACCTTAATCGACTTCTTCGCGATAGGTAAATAAAAATATTTCCTTAATAAACTGACGAAGACTGTGATAACAAAACCTGAATTTTCAACACTGCTAATACCGAAACCTGCCATTGGACACGATCTTGAATTAGATCTATTTTCCTTCTTTCATTGCAGGCTGTTGGTGCGTCTCAGAACGACATTCGTATTTCTACCTCCATCGCTGTCCTCGTCCTCCTAAGTCGACATTTCTCTCAAGAAATTTTCCCCACAAATAGTTCCTGTATATTCGCTGCCTCCACTGTCCTAGCTACATGCTCTACCTATTGCAGCTTTCTAAATTGCACGGTGCTACCAACATTATGTGGTCGACGTCAGCCACAAGTTTCGCGTTATGACTCCTACAGCACAATGTTTTGTTGTTATTGCTACTGTTGATATTAGTATTGCAATCGGCACTTGAAGTGACGCTAAAAATAGATATTATCCCCCCTGCAAGAACCCAACCCCGCTGTTGCAAAGATATAGAACGACTCTTGAGAATAAAGACTTGGGCCTATAATTGGAAGTTGAAGTAATTTTGTGATTAAAATGAACGAACATAAACAAACATACGAATTCTAAGATTTAAGAATATTTATAAAATTGTAAGTCACCTTTTTTTCTCCAAAGTTCTGTAGCTGCTGTTGCGCATTGCATGATGCTACATATTTTGTGACGAGATTGGTGAAAATTAAATATTGAAATTAATGTGCAAACTGAAAACAGGAATAGACAGAGGCAAATTGAAATCGCGTAGGGAATGTAGACTGCACGAATTAGAAATAAAGAAATCAGTTACCTGATTTACATGTACTGTACGCCTTAGTGACTAATGTAGTGTATTTGTATAATTCGTACGTATTGAAAGGCCACAATGAAGACACTGATACAGGTAAAGGGATGGAACAGATGTACAGGTAATGTACTAGAGGACTGTACAATGATCTTGTGTTGTAGGCGTTTGAGCCTTAAAAAATAATAGAACCAAATGCTAAAATACACAAGAGATTTTGTACAGGAATGATGGGAGTGTGTTAGTTGAATAGGGAGATGTAATATAAAATATAAATATTGCAGAACATTGAAGTAAACTGTAGAAAGCACACGCATAAAGTCCACTAAAAAGTGCTTGTTTGGACAGGAAGCATAAAGACAATGAAACACAATTCTGTGATATCGTGTGGAGATATTTTGGGAAAAAACAATTTAAAACTTTGCACGTATAAGATGAAAATTAGACGTAACTGCATGATTAGCGAAAGCGTCTTATGTTAGTTAATGTAGGACAAAATATGTGCGTAATTAATATTATGTATATTGATTCACATATATAAACATATAACGTATACACGAATAATGTTGATGTGTGTGAAACACTATGGAAAGCCTATGTACTAGACTCCATAGATAGACCTACAGTCCCTGACCACTAAACCTAAAAATTTCAGGATAATGATGATGATGACGATGACGAAGACGTAATATTTGCAGATGACTTGAATATATATCTTTTTCAGACTGAGCAGTAGGAGTATGTAATTTAATGTGAAAGGAAGTACTGAAGTAGACAGACAGGTGGAAATATTTCAACTTTCACCAATTTCAATAGGTTAATAACGAGAAATGTGACAGGAAAACACTCCAGAAAGTTATTGCGCATACCGGCACGGCTAATTGCTGGAATATAACGACCTCGTCCCTAGGTGAAGTGACAGTTGCTAACCTGACCAAGAAATTCCTCGCCTTCTTTGGGAGTCTGAAGTCTCATTACCGTGTTCATAGGCGACAGCCACTAGTCCTAATCCTGAGCCATTCGAAACCAATCCACTGCTCATGCCCTATTCCTTCAACCGCCGTTTTAATCAAAATGTGTAAATTATATTTTATACACGTTATGCACAGTGAAACTGAACAGTAATTCTCCTCAACATCCATAAATACGAAGGAGAAAAATGAAGGAATGTAGAAAGGATATATCTGGACTCTGAACGAAATGTCCGAAAGAGGTACTTTTATATGAGACTAAGGGTTGGATAATAACTTTCACCTGAAAAAGGGCTGATTACGATGTAAGACGCACACGATAATGGAAATTTGTGCTAGAAGATTCGAATTGTGCTCGAGGTACGGATGTTCATACTTTCCTAGCTTATGGTTTGCTGGTAGATAGAGATCTTGTGAATGGCCGATCCCTAGTCCCAAGAGCCCAAGTTTATAAACAATTCATTTTTTCAAAACTATCTTAAATGCAATCGAATAAAACCTTTTCCGTTTTACAAACCCAATATAACCTATTCCAGTTTCATGAAACTTTATCCATTCCAATACTGTAAAATTCAATCCCATTATTTCAATTATTTCTGTTTTCATTTCAGGTACGTACATGAAACAGCGTCTTTGAACCTGCTAACTCCAGAGGTGCTGCCTTCCTTGCTTACAGAGTAAGTGCTAATTCATCACTGTACAGGAAATTTCTTCTTGATTGTTCTTTCGATCATTGTTTACATTTATCCCCAACAATACATGCTGTTATTTGCCTTTCTTTCTTCCGTTCGGATACACTGTATCTATTAATTATTGTGATCACTGCGTTATGTATTTTAAGTAGGACTGCAGGGTGTTACCTAGTTCAGTCTATTGTTTGGGGCAGCGATGTTGTCCTGTGTCCAGGCACAGACATGAGTTCGGTACTTGTACGTGTATCATAAGCCAATTTATATTTATGCGTTGGAAATGGCTGTAACAAATGACCAACGAGATGTACAGTGCATATTGAATGTCGCTAAATCAGCAATTTATCATCATAGTCGTGCTTCATTGTACCCCAGTCTGCTGCAACGTATTATTGTGTGCCATATGATGTTCAGTGCAGGCTTCTGCAACATCAAGTATCTGGTAGTGAATTGTGTCGTATCTCTCAATAGCTACTACAACGCCAAGTACAATTAACTATTTCTATTTAAAACTCGGATAAAGCCCGTTGTGCCGGTGCCAGTGGCCGCACAGTCTTAAGGCTTGAGGCTGCGGCCGCTTTGTTGCTGGGATTGCGGGTCCGAATCCCCCCCGGGGACATGGATGTCTGTTTTCTGTGAATATTGTCTGGCACAGGTAGAGAGTTGTCTGCGACGGGCCAATCCCTGTTCCAGAGGAGACCTGCCGAGTGTGTGTGTGTCACTGATGTGATCAGGTGCAACAGTAACTCACTTCACTTACAGTGAGTGGGTAGAAGAGTTCAGACTAAGAAAAAGATAAAGCCAGTTGATTTCCAATGCATAATACTGACATTTAAGGAGATTTTACACATACTGTACATCTTCTATTGAAGAATTCTTAAAAGTCGCATAAAGCAGCGAATCTTTCCCTGTAAATTCATACACGGAACCTCCTTTGAAAAGTGGTGCCTGCATTGCATTATGAATTTTATTGTGTTAATTGTTTTAAGTGTATGGGACTGATTCAAGTTTTGTACTCAGAAAGTGAATAAATATCCTTTAAGTCTCTAGTAGACCCATTTATACGAGCGGGTTTTCTAAGCGCTAAAATGATCCACATATTTAGGATATCATTGTGGATGAATTATTCAAGATATTGAAGTAAGAACAGTACAAAATACACGTTGATATCTTCCCTAAAATCAATACGCTTAAGTGTTTTGCGGCAATGGAAAACTAAGCTTTCTAATAGGTCAGATTAACCTATTTAGTCATGAAGAAGGAAATGTTGACGTGTGGTCATGAAGACATCCTATTCTGCGAACCTGGACACCTCTGTCAACTACCATTTCCCGGTTTAGATCAGACTGGATGTGAATCACTACGTGAGAAATTATATCTGCAGTCATCTGCACTGTCAAGTCGAAATCGGGGAAGGATAATTTAGCACTGTAACCCCAAATATGTTCTAATAGTGAAATAGGCTTCCTTCGAGCTTTCCAATAACAACACTTGCTTGCCCCTTATTTCCTGAGCTTTTTATGTACCACATGTAATGAAATAGTGGGATGATTTATATGTTACGGTATGTGTTGAGTTTATTACGTGACTTAAAGAACGTTACCGATATAACGACGCTGAAAAGTGTTGAAAGGCCATTTGCAAATAATCAGATGTGAATTTACTATGTAAGGTCTTAAGTTCTGTATTATAAATTCGTAAGACCAATGTAAACCTTGCTGCTGAAAAACCTTATTGATTTTCAGTAGTTTTTACTGCAGATAATCTGAGGTTAAGGAACCTTGCTCCTACTTTTGTTGCTTCGTTACATGACAATAGTTCTGCATTATCACTGCATACAGTATGCCCTGTAGATATTAAACTGCAAGTACTTAACGCAACATGATTCATGTTTTCCTTAACCCTTCGAGTTAAAAGTGGTAGACAAATACTGTAATATTTAAAATTCGGCATTTTTTCCACACATTTACGAGTATTGTGTGTTTTATCAGATTATAATATTCAACACCGGTTGTTTCCTGTAACAGCTTCAACTCATTTGTCTTTTAGTGGCGAAGGAATATGTTCTCTGTGAGGTCAAATTGAAGTTTTGTACTTAATCTGGATTCGTCTTGCTGCTGCAACAAATACATACGTGTGTGGCCAAGTAGTATAAGTTGTATTGGTAGTTAATTCGGTTGGCCTGCTAGCTGTGATTTGTGTAAGCTACAGATATAGAATTTCAAGCGAACAGCGACAGAAATTTGAAACCGATCCTATCGCCCCGCACTGTGAATATTTGCGCTCCTGTAAAACGGTCGACACGACATGCAAAGCAGTGAGGTACACGCATTTTAACGTGTTTCGTAATCATGTTTATCTTTCATGTTTCCCTCTCTGTAACCTAACTCAGTATTTTTTCCGCCTTCTTGAATTCCAATATACTTCCCAAAAAATATTCAAACAAAACATATTTATTTTGCCTTCATCTTGTTTTCATAGCAATATTTCTTTGGAAGCTCAACTTTGTGAACCATCATTTGTTTATATTTTAGTTATAAATTGCTAACCTAAGACATTTTACAGTCATGGTATGAGCGGCCTTATCGATTCAACTGCATTCCAGGACGTGATTTAACTAAGAATATACGTTTGTCACATATTTGCTGCAATCCATGATTTTGTTAATAACGGACAAATACCCACATCCTTTCCTTACTAAATTTATGTGATAATAAAGAGCATTCAAGTAGTCGTGCCCCAGATCGCAGGGAAATACAAGCTTATTTACATCAAGGCGAGTCGGTCGAGGCTTCCGGCTTGTTATCAGCGCAGCAGATAGCCAGCCATTGCGTGCGAAATGTTTCTGTTGACCAACGAGTGTTCATTTGCAACACTACTGCAAAGTGCTTACGTGCCGTGGTAAAAATGTCGCCAAGAGTTTTGTAATAATATACCTCCTCTTCAGTGCCGTGTAAAAGCAGTATATAAAACAGTGGAAAATTTCGAATGACGGTCACAGTGCTGGACTAAAAGAATACTAAAATCCACATTTTTCTTAGATGTTGTATGGTTTACAATAAGTAGTAACATAAACATCCAACATAACAGACATTGGTATTACGAAAATCTACATGCATTTCGGGAAATTCCTTTGCGTGGCCATAACGTCATAGTCTGGTGTGCAGTTAATGCGCGCATAATCATACTGCTCGCTTTTACAAAGAAACAAACTCTGGCCTTGAAGTTTAAGTAATCATGAAACTATTATTCTTGGACTCAGCGGAAGACGGCAGATATAAGGCAGTCCACTTCATTTGCAAAAATCGAAGGACAATATTCGATTAGAAATTGTCAATTTTTAAATAAAAGCGCTTCGTTTTATGTCGAAAAATACTTTCAAAAGTGGGAGGCCTACTTACAAGCTGGA
The DNA here is from genome assembly GCA_021186555.1 of Reticulitermes speratus. NCBI lineage: Eukaryota > Metazoa > Arthropoda > Insecta > Blattodea > Rhinotermitidae > Reticulitermes > Reticulitermes speratus. The sequence continues at coordinate 19,505,855 of JAJKFL010000042.1, forward strand.
TGCTTCCATCTCGGGGCTGTTTTCATGAAATAAGAAAGTTTAAGGGCAGGGCGAAAGGCGGAATCTAAATTACCTGCCGCTGAAGGCTTAATACCCGACAAAGCTCCTGCAACAGCTGGTGTGCTGAGGGACGTGATGTCAGATACTGGGTCGCTTGTACTCATACTGGTGTGATGCAGATCCCATTCGGACGCAATTCATTCCGTTTTCGTCGAATGTTTATAGCGTGATTGCAGAACGTGGTGACGTAATTATATTTATTTATGCTAATTACTACTGATCTTATGAAGCTGGTTAATATTAAGGCCCAAATTATGCCTAAATTACCAGTATTGGCTTAGTTTATATAGTTTACTGCATAATAGTTGCTTGTTTGGGTTTCATAATCAGAAATCAATGGCGTGACTTTATACTATACTTGTGCATACACTGGGTAGTCCTCTGTCAAGCGTCGTAGCTGGACAATTGAGGTCCATCATTTCTAACTATGTAATTACCGCTTTGTTGCTATTGCATTAATCACAAAACAGTTCTCAACAATATATCTGTACTACGACATATATACGGCATTTATTTCCATGAATAGGTGAGAGTTACTAGAACATTTTATAGAAAGTATTTGGAAGTAGGCTATGGAATAATGTTTGTCCATTTGTGCTGCTCTTCATTAATAATGTATCCAGCCATTTTAAATTACTCATATTTACTGTACACAGTAGTGTAATGGTAATAAAGGAAATACAGTCTGTCTACACTAAATGATTACACTAATCCTCCTTCGTTTATGATGTCATTTCCGAGACTTTTCGGCCAGTATTCAGCCATATTCATGTATACCATGGCAAACCACTGTTTATATTCATGGCTGTACTGTATTTTCTTATATTTTTCAGTGTAGGCTCTCGATTACTTGCAATTTCATTAACACAAAATCGAAGGTTTGTATTCTCTAAAAGCACCAATTAGTCAATCAGCTAACCAGCAGTTTATCAGGTAGTTGATGCATAATAATGTAGCTGGCATGACGACAATCTCTACGTTGTAGACAGCAGCCGGTTTCCGATACAGTCGCTCTTTATGCCCGAAAGTGTGAATTCTCTTTACGTGAAAGAAACAAGCGCAATGTTATTGTGTGAATCTTGATGAATTTATATTTTTAAAAGGAAGAGCAGGTTTTTTATTTTGTAATCACCGTGCATCTTTTCACAGTCACTATTTACATACACCAACTGGATGCAACTCTATTTTAAAAACTGTATAGTTTTTTAAAACATATTTAAAAACTTTATAAAACCCGACATATGTTTCGGCTCTTATAGAGCCATCTTCAGGGGTTTATTGTCGTTAAAACTGCATATATTAAAACGTCTTTTTCATTGAAAATGAAAAAGACGTTTATAAGACGTCTATAAGAGCCGAAACATATGTCGGGTTTTATAAAGTTTTTAAATATGTTTTAAAAAACTATAGTTTTTTAAATAGAGTTACATCCAGTTGGTGTGTGTAAATAGTGGAAGAGCAGGTACCTAGCATCCACTTGGAAAATGTATACCTGTTCATTTTAATTGGATTTTACGATATAGGCCTACAATGCCTCGCTTTCGCAGAATGTCTGAGGAAAAGTATGAAACACGCAGTCAATGGCGAACCCGGATTGGATAATTCTGTATTCAGCTATTTGCAACATCGTAATGAACACTTTGCATTCGCTCGGATTTACGCAAACCAATACGCAAGCTTCTTTGAGTTTTTGTTCATACTGTTGAATTTATAAAAATTGCAAGGTAGGATTTCAGAAATTAGTGTAACGATTTGAATTTACATAATCAAGAAGATTACATCACTAGCCCCTGGCTACATGGCATGACGTAGTTTTGTTGCCTAATCACTGAGTGTATTTCATTTTCCAGTAGCTTAGCGCGTTAAAGTTATGCCATTTCAAAGGAAATTGACTGTTGCAAATGAAGGTAATTTTGAGTAAAATTGTCAGGCCAGTGATCAGTAATGCTAATGTAGCGTAAATTCAAATTATTTAAGAAAAATTAAAATTATTTAGATAAGGTTTAAACATTCAGTTCCTACTTCATATTAGAGCACACTTATTTAAAAAAAGATAAACTTCTATGAAACAAATGAAATACGCTCTGTGGGCAAAATTGAGGTTCTAACGTTAAAGCAGGTCATAAGCTGCGTATGAATCTTTTGTACTTTACATAAGTGTTTTTTTCAAAGTCCCTGGTACTGCTAATCTCCCAAATGTATCTCGAGGTCTTCATAGACATAATTTCAGGTAATAAATAAAGTCAGAAAATTTAAGTGTAAGGAAATACTAAACTGTAAAACGTTTACACAGTCAACTTAAAAATTTATTATAACAAGAAATTTTGTAGCAGTATTGAAAAAGGCTCAAGATTAGAAGATATCAACGGAGGTGAGGGGAACTTTGTATTCTAGTGAGTAAAGTGTACTCAGATTGCGGACCTCCTGTTGATGAAATATGTTTTCAACAGATCAAAATTTGTAAATACCAAGTGTTGTCTAAATATTCCATTTGATTTCATGAAGCTGGCTCTGTATTGCATGTATGTGTGTTGAAATTGTGTGTGATGTATGTGGTTATTACTGTCGTGCAAAGATGTAGTCCCCTGAAATGCTTGTCTGACGTTTTGACAAAGTGTACCTCCGCATTGCATGCATGTATTCAGTCTGTGCATGGCACGCTGGCAGTTTATTTCATGGTTATAATACAATATGAGCGAAATTTCACGAAATGTGGATACTCTCAAAAAGTTAATATCATAATGAACTGGTTTTACCATTAACCTGACAGAGTATATTTAAAATGTTCCCTTTGTAATGTTAAATTTTTTTCTCTGTAGTGCTGTTTATTATTTCAGAGCAAGAGTCTGTAAATTTATCTGGCCCCATACTGACTTACCAAGCGCAGCAACACATGTTGGAATCCGCTTAAATTAATGTCTTGAGGACGAGAACTAACAACACAGCAGAGTCCTTCTGGTGACGCTAGTCATTTCTCAGCTTGTTAATAAATCCTCCGCATTTTGTAGAACCCGAAGTTTCAATACCGCCTTCAGAAGACTGTGCCACTGACTCTATTCAAACCAGATTAATCCAGTACACACCTTTATATCCTATTTCTTTAAGATTCAGTTCAATAGTATTTTCCGCTCTACGCTTAGTTCGTCCAAGTGGTTATGTTGGCCGTGCCATGGCTCAGGCGGTTAGTCGCCTTCCTCTCATCGGGAAGCCCAGGTTCGATCCCGGGTCAGTCCATGTGAGATTTGTGGTGGACAAAGTGGCACTGGGACAGGTTTTTCTCCGAGTTGTCGGTTTTCCCCTGTCAGTTTCATTCCACTGGTGCTCCATTAATTGTAAAAACTTGGTAAAAAAAACTGCTCATCTTTATCACAGGGGTTGCACAAGAAGCCTTAAGGCTGCGGTGCATCCGTAGCATCTGCTGCGGGGCCCTTAACCACGCAAAAAGAAAGTGGTTATGTTCTTTATTTTTTCTCAATAACGACGTATCTTACGGCACGTTTGCAATATCTTTAAATTCTTCCTATGATATCAGCTTTTATAAATTTACAGATCTCTCTGATTAAATGCAGCATAAGAGCTACAGCTTTCATTTTTGCCCTTTAACCTAGAGACTTGACGTAGTCTCTGAAACTAATATCACTAACACCTTATAACTGCTACGCGCTTTCGTTTAGACAATTTTGCCACCCTCGTTTGGTAGCAACTACGAACAGAATGCATTTTGCGGACCACAGAATCTGTTTCCTCGGGCTTCGTAAACAGTTTTCCAACCCCGATATGAGCAGCTGTTTTTATTTTTTGATGACTGTGCTTAAATGCATTCGATGTTTTCTGTGTGTCCAGCCAACACACATTCACAGACACACAAATAAAAAAAAGAATCTGATCTCGATACGCATTTCTATGACTTAAGTTATGGCTCAGAATTGTTTATGTTAATACAAGTTTTAATGTTACTATTTATGAAAATTATATATTCAGTGGCGATCGTCCATATTCGTATCACGGTTTATATTATTGGTCTCTTCTCCTTTATAAGGATTAGATCTGCTCTTCAATGCGGCCCGACATATATTACATACAAGCTTAAATACCGTCTTGATCTCCTTCAGACATGGCATACTAGTCGAATAAGAATGGATGAAGAACCACAGAAATAATTCAAACAATCGGTCAGACATACCACAGACGATAAGACGTTGGAAATGTAAAGGACAGAACTACCTTTCCTGCAGGTAGAAAAGTCTTCCGACGTCTGCATAAAAGATAGAGCGACTTGTCTAGGAATAACAGGCTATTATCCTAACAAGAAGGAAAAAAAACAAGGAAATGTTTTATTGAAGCTTCTCTTTTTTTGGACTTTATATTCAAAAAAGACGGCATATCGTCTCGTTATTCCTCCCTTTTCTTATTATAGGGTAGGCATTTTTCGAATTTTATTTTCCAAGGGACCAGCCGTGCAAGTGATTAACTTTTGTTTCGCCCCTTCACTATTTCGTTGTACGTTTCAGATACTATGTATTTTTATCAAATATTTCAAGGAGAAGGTGCATCGAAATGCTGCGGTTACACATACCTTCTCCCGGGGGGTGAGGGGGGGACATGACAGGAGACTGTAGACACTAAGTAATTAGTAAATGTGGGGTCATCTGTCTACTTAAGTTCTTGTGAAAAAGCCGTTGCAACCTAAGATAATTATCTTAGGTTGCCACGGCTGTACGAGAGATTGTAATCTCTTGTACAGCTTCAAAAGGGATTCGATTCGGAACAACTGTGTTTTACATATCTAAGTAGTCTGTGTAGTAGAATATTTCACATAGTGTAAATAACTTTAACGCAGGTTAAAGCTTCTTTAGTGACATTTAGTTGATATTGTTGATTCAGAACATATATTCTTTTACCCTAGGGAGTTGCTACTGTCTTTTGACGGTATCACAGACTAGAACAAACGACATGTTAGCAACCTTTTTAAATTGATCTGTTTTAAGACTTTAAAGCACAGTGGTAACTATACATACTACATGTTTATCTTTAAAATATATGTCTTTAGCCACAGAATGCATTTATATGCTTCATATTGTTCTCAGAATAGAGTCTTCTGTAAGGTAGGAACTGAATTTCTAAATACTGTTTAAAGAACAAAATACCACAAAGTGTTGATGCCTACGTGGTAACCGTGTGAGTATTGTGGGTGACATCAGCATTAAAGTAGGAGGAAGAGCACGCGTGGTTTGTCAAAATAAATGTCCCTAAAATAAAGTACTAAGGATTTTTGCCCAAAGTTTTTCATTCCGTTTTTTCAGCGTCTAGTATAGTGATTCACAATTCTTACTCTTCATAAGATGCCATAATGGTGCTTTAATCTAAAAGGACACAATGGGCTGAACGTGTGGTAGGTAATGGGTGGCGGTAAATGCATACAGAACACGACAAAAACGTGATTAGTTTTATTCATTGACATCAGTTTGGACTTCTGTGCACTCGTTTAGTTAATTGTGCTTTTCGCTCCTCCGTTTTCTGGTTCACCTTATTCCCCACGGGGGTAAGATATTCGTGTTTCCTGCTACGCTTCCAGACCGACTCTGCTGGCTCACCCAGCCTCCTATTAAATAGATACATGGGGCTCCTTCCCATGAGATAAATTGGCGGGAGCGTGGACTTACATCCACTGATTGCGTAGGTTAATAGTAAGTGGAACTGTACCTCCACTCCCCCATATATCCTCATGGTGTGCACAGAGACGTTATAATGGCGTCCTTGGTGTGAAATTCTCCGTTTCGTGTCTACCTTCATTGGCACTTGAAGACTTGGTTTATGTCTTTTGCTTTATGTCTGGTTTGAGGTTATTCAGTTTTGCAAGGTTCTGTCAAGTTTAAGGTTTACTAGATTAAGGTACGTGAGTTTGATGTCGGGTATTGTGTTTTGGAACTAGATATTATTACCTTATTTGTCACATTTTGTAGACACATGCGCGTCGGGCTGTTTGTTGAATAATGATGGATATTTTGGCCTCATAACACATGGGAGTTGTGTTTGTTGGATTGACATCGCAAACTGTGGAGCAGAGACTCACATCTGCACAAGAACTAAGTGATGCATGCTTTTCGTCCCCGTTTTGTAGTTTCACTGAACAAACATTCGTTAGCATTCATGGGAATTACGGATGATGCATGTGCTGACTGTGTTTGTGTAGGTCCATTCATTTGCATTACCTGTGTACTGCAACAGTGGAAAATGTTGCAGGATGGTAGAGCGACAGTTTTTATATACAAGAGATGTTAGTGACACCTGTAGTTTTCAATGGTCTGTTCGTACAATAGAGTATTGATAAAAGACAATCACAGTAATTTTGGTCATAATTAAAAGTGTATTAGGATCTATAGACACGCTCAAAATCCGTAAAAAACAACAAAACAACGGGACATCATCATTATCATCACCATCATAATTATCATCATTATCTCGTCGTCTTCTAATCACTCTCTTGACGTCAAATACAAATTCAGACAATTCTTTGTGAACTAGGGCTGTCCTAGTCTTCTGCTGGTGGGCCATGTAATCGGTTTGTGCATAGTATGTGTGCGGCCAACTTGAAGTAGCCATTTATCCATCTTCACAATACATGACAAACATTGAAAACAATCAGCAAATTAAATATTAATTAAATTACACCAGGCGGCAGTCAGTAAAATCTCAGTCAGGCTGCACCCCGAGCTCAAGAAGGACCATGTTGGAAGCCCGGCCTGTAAACCATGAAGAAATTTGACGGGAGTCTTTTTATAGCATTAGAGCATACAGAGTTTTTTGCATGTTCTATCTGATGCACTATGCATTCATCCTAGATGTTTCTTTCACTAAAGATCAACCTCAGAGATTTTTTAATTACCCCCATTACGCTCTGTAGGTGTATAAAGTTTTCTCGAACTGAACCTTAATACACTTTATGGAAATGAACATTTCAAAATATCTGATGATTAGTTTGTGGAACGTACAACAGTTGGAGCAAATAATATTAACATGCGTAAGTAGCAGTCGCACTGGTGACCACTGGTAACTGACTTCTTCAATCACAGTACTTACTGAAAAACTGATCATCCCTCATTTAGTCCATTAGCCCTCCTGCCCCCCCCCCCCCCCCCCTCAGTGCAACCAAACTTTCATTCACGTATTTTCAACAACCGGCCACTTGAGCTTTCCTTGAGCCAGATGTACCCAGTGCACATTTTCGTATCCTGTTTCTTTAACATCCGCTGTAATTTTACCTCCCATATACGCTTAAGTCTCTCAAGTTGTCAGGCTTAAAAGCATATTCTTGAAGATTCATTTAAGCCCTTAACCAAAGTGACCTGTAAAAGCTATTAATCCGAAAGAAGCCTGTATCCACAGGGCAACGTAACATGGAATAATATATAGGCCTATACGTACGTTTTATTTAAGTAGCCCTTAAAAGTGTCTTGCCGAACGAAAATCAAGATAGGCAACAGCATCTATAATAGGTCTTCTGTAACGAGTATGAAAGAAATCGATTACGTTACTTCAGCTATGTCACATACAGACTGACGCACTTAGTGAAAATTATAGTTTTTTATCTGATTTTGAGTTGCGCCTAAAATGTAGAATATTACATTATACACGTACCACGTAGAAAATAACCAAACAATTTACACCCCCACGCGATAATAATCCCTAAACCGTGTTTTACATGTGTAGTTTTAAAGATGCCCTCAGTAACTCTCCAATCTAATGTAGAATGGTGGACGATAGTGAATGGTGAACTGAAAAGGATTTGGAAGGAGACGGCTTGTCGTAATTAAGGTACCATGCCTGCGGTTCGTGTAATAACTCAGTAAAACCACGAATAATCTGTTTGGATAGTGTTGCATTCGAAATTGGAATCAGGCACCTCCGGAATGAAAAATAGAAAAGTTTGAGCTTGAGTCTGCTTGCTCGGTAGAAACATGTCGTGACGTAACCGTCATCTTCTTCATGATCATCATCATCGTGATGTAAAGTAGGACAATTGAGTACAGAACTGCTAATTCTCTGTCATCTCCGATAAACGGGCTTCCATGTTTTCTTAAGCAACTGTTTTAGACTGACGATGTGAAAGGGGTTGAAATTATTCCCGAAAGAAGTGTTTTGTTGCCGTGAGGAGACGTTGATAGATGGCTGAACACAGAAACAGTTTCCTGATAACCAGAAGACAAACGCTAATAAATGCTGAGTCGTAACAGCGCTGTTTATGTGGCAGTCGAAAGGTCTGTTATGATCTTGAGAGAAGGGGCAAATAAACACGTCTATTTCCGAGCGGCAATAACTGCTGGAGGTAGTTTATTTCTCACACTGGTTGCAGGTGACAGCCTGTTCGTGTTAACGATATTATACCGGTATGAATGTTATGCCTACTTCATGAGTGTCTGTGCTTAAGGAAACCAACACCCCAGAGAACTTGCTACTTAAATGTACACACTTACTACATTAATGTTCTGATATCTTTGTGGGAGAGCTGTGTAATTTATCTACACATTCATTCAAGTATTTCTGGTTAGTCTTTTACTGGGCAGTTTTAACCTTACGTAAGCTTGCTTTAAACTTACATAACAAGACATTTTGTCTGCAGGGTTTATTTGTGGGTTTCTCTTGGTTGTCAGAATAAACACTTGCCGCTTCCCTAAACATCATTAAAATGTTGGTACTTGTAATGGTGGTGCGTTTTTATAGGATGAAAGACCCGACGTTTCGAACTGTTTTACCTATAAGTGAACAATAGAAGTTATAATTTCTCGAGTAAAATAAATTATTGTCTGGGGATGTATCTCTCATTATTTATTAAATTAGTTTGTTTAGTATTTCTTACTTTTAGACACCGTACTTCCTTCTTCATAGCACGTCAGAGTATCTTAGGTTTGCTTTTCGTATTTTCAGTTTATTTCACGATGCTCAATATATAGAGCCAAACGTTGATGATAAGTAATAAATCGGACAACGTGTAAAAGGAAGTGATCACGCAGTAATTAAGGCACTCTCACTGCATTTACGTGCCTAATATGAGGAAAACTACTAAAATTGTAGGTTAGGATATTTGGTTTCATGGCCGAGATTCGAAACAGGTACCTCCCGAATGCAAGTCATCAGTGTCACCACTTAAGCCAACTTCTTTTGGAACTTATAAGTAGAACTGACAATTGAAATTCTACATGCAGTATCTCACTCCCATTAGAGCTACATGCTTACCCCATCTCGATCATATTAATTTAAGTAAGCTGGAATACGGGTAATGCTGAAAGGACGACATATATTCCGAATTTTGACCAACTACAGGCTGTAGTGCCTGGCTGACTGAGTGACTGACTGCTGACTGAATTAAGCCATAGCCTCATGCTTCCAAATCCTAGTGTACGATCGACGGTCTCGTCACAAACTTATTAAAACTACGCTAAATTTAAGTTTTTCACAGCGGTGTTGCTGGAGTTTGAAGTCTTCTGCCATGTTATTTAATGTCGACTGGTAAGTAGTTACCGACGTTTCGACTAGTCGACATTGTGTAACATCCCTGAAGACTTGAAACGTCTTTATCAAAACTGAAGGCTTCGGAATAAAGAATGTTATTAAATACCCTAATAATTCCTTAACTAAATTACGTAAGGAAGACATTGCACTGCAAAGTACATTAGGCCTATGTCCTCGTAAGCCCAAGAGAGGGTTAATAAGCTGCTTCTGGCAGTGTTTCAAATGACTGAAACGCTAAGAAAATAAAGGAGAAATATTCTGAACCAGATAACTTCGTTTCTATTTAAGAAACTTTCCATATAAATTGGCAGAAACTAAGTAAGTGTAATACTCTATTAGTAGGGCTACACACACACACACACACACACACATTTATATATGTCTGCTTCTGGCATGTGCTCAACAAAGCAGTCGGTGACAATCAAGATATTGGCAAGTGTAACGTAAGCTACTTGGCTTGTTTTGTGTATCACTTACAAGCATATGGAAGTGTAACCAAAGTATTGTAAAGTCTAATTTTGTTCCGTCATTTCGCCGAAACTCGTTAAGTGTTCTGATAATAAGAAAATAAATACAGCGATGTAATTGACCACTTATCTTACTCGTTTGACTTCTATGTCGGACATGACCTTATCACGTTCTGCATACTGTATCATCTACTTTGGTATGCTTTATTCGACAGGAATTGTTTTTGGCCTCATAGCCTTCGAATATTCCCTTCGGCGATTTTTTGTGTGTGGCGCTACAGTCCAAGTGGGGCCCAGGCCGCCTCACTGTTGAGGTTTCTAGATATCACACAATTAGACACACACACGCGGTAGGACTCCTCTGAACGAGTGACAAGCCCATCGCAGAGGCCGCTACCTACACAACACACAACACATGACACGAACATTCATGCTGTCAGCCGGATTCGAACCTGCGATCCCAGCAATCAAGTGGCTGCAGGCCTACGCCTCAGACCGCATGGCAACCGGCATTGGCTCAGCGATTTATAATCAAGTTTATTTTTGTTCATCCTTCAGAATGACAGGCTTATAAAAGATGATGTAGGGGAAAAATTAATTTTCAGTTAACATGAATATAAAAACCATTACAGTGTCATTTTAAGTCTTGTCATTTCATGTGATGTTCTATGAAACATTCTGCTGGTATAAAAATTGAATAGTTTTCAACTTATATTCATGACATTTTAACAGGCAATGTGCAATTTTATAGCGAATTCGGCTTTTAATATTTGTTTCGAACCAAACAAAGCAGAAACATTTTAGCATACTTACTTTCGACAAGGAAGACAGTGGACACGGGGATGATTGTGATGCCTGCCTGCGTGTGCCCCGTTTCATCTTGACCAGTCTTCATTAAACTTAGTACAAATAGCTACCACTGTAGGACATCCCAATGTAATATATTTAAATTTTCTGTAATCAGTAATTACAACATGGCGGACACGCGAGGTTATGGGACGGGATAGACACTAGCGCCACGTACTTTAGGGCCGTAAAATGATACACGCTGATAGATCTCGGAGATACATGCATTTGCTAAGATGACTCTTTTGTAAATTACAAATAACAACATGGCATTTATACGAAAAATTCTTATAGATGTGGATTTATTTGTAATAATTAATTAACCACGTAACAAAAAAATATGGTTCGAAGATGGATCACTGAGGCACGTGCATATTATTTATAAATAATGACTGTAAATGAACGGTAAGAAGTGTGGTGACTCTGCCTGCCGTTGGGCATGTATCCGACGTGTTGAACATGCACAATCTATAGTTAAGTAGCAAATTGAGATCCGCACTGTTCTAGCGTATTACGCAGCGTCGAGTGGTAATCCCTTACCGACGTTTCGGGACAACGTATCCGTCCCATCTTCAAGGGTCAAGAAGTCCAAAAGTCGGTAACATATTACCACTTGACGCTGCGTAATACCCCAGAAGAGCACAGGTCTCATCAACATCGCGGCGGAAGCCTGAAATCAGATGTAGTAAATTGTTCACACAAATGAAAACAAAAAAAACAACAATAATAATAAGAATAGATATGTATATCTAGGTGTCTTTTGAGTAGGAAAATAGTTTACATGAATTATACTCGGAACTGCCTGTCCTAAATGTTAGTGTACTTGCAGCCCGCACTGTAATCGGCATGGATCGACATGTGCTTTGCCGTAATATCGACAAGTATTACCGCATCCTTATCACTGCTACGAAAAACTCTTGCTGGCTACGCAGTTCTGTTCAGAGTTGCGTAATTAATATTGGGTTTAGAGGACTGACCTTGCACTGAGCTGACCTAAGTTCGAGACCCGTACATTTCATGTAGAGGGGAAGGAACACTTCTTAATTCCGGAAGATTTGCCAGTTGTTATTTCTGTTCCCGCTGTAATTATAACATTTACTTGATTTGTCAGTACAGATGTCTAAAAAGTGAGCGTGTTGCTGAATTCCTAGCAACAGAACTAGAGTCCGGTGTGAATAGTTCTTCAGACAGGAGCCTGAGCCAATCCAACCGATGCCACACCCCAGAGAGTGCTGCAGAACCTCATGCACAATTCGATGTGTAACGTAGTTAATGAATACACTTAACTATTTCTGGCTTACATTTACTTCTCTTCAATTTACGTCTCCAATTTTCACAGCAGTCTGTTTTCCCAGTCCCATCTTCCAAACCTTGACCTTCCATATTGGACTCAGCATGTGTCTTCCAATTTGTGTAGGCCCCCTTCTCCTCTCCTTCAGGCAGAAGAAGCCTGTGAAGCATATTCGTCAGTAGTCTTTGTTCCCCTTCCGTTTAATATGGTCACAAGGCCACAGTATCTCAGCACTAATGAAGAAGCATCCGTTTTTCACATGATGTTTTGTTCCTCGCTCCATTTTCCGTTAACATCTGAGATTGCCTTTAAGAATCCAAGTGCCTTACATTGTGGTTGTTATAATATTAATGACGACTGGAATTAAAAACGGCACATTCTTTGTGTTTGATTCTTAACGTATGTTACAGAAGGTGTATAGCACAGTGGTAATTGTGATGAATATTAAGTAGGGAAGAACGTCCAAAGAACTGAGTAAAATCACGGTATTCCACATATATCGTATGCACCAATTCTGCATTAAATTTCTGTATGTTTTCCAGTCCGTTATTAATTAGAAACTTCGGCCTACATATGCATATGTTATGCACAGGAACCAGTTTTGTGAAACATACTATATTACTTTTTTATATAAGAGCTGTGGGAGTGATTTATATCGGAACGAGTTTTCTTATTAACTGCAGGTGTCTTCTAATATGTGAAATTTTCTTTAGTATTCCTTAGTTAACATGTTCGTGTACAATTTCACTTTTCTGGTAATTTTCTTCCCTTTCTTGTACGTAAACATACGAATTCAATATGCTCTAACGAAAATCGGCTTTCGTAATACACATTAGATTAAACTGACCCAAGGTCATACCGAATTACAAAAACGAAATCTGTTTTCCGGGTGTTAAATATGCGTGTCGTGATACCAGTTTGTCATTATACATGTATTACTGTGGCAGTTGTCTGTTGTCTGAGGTATATTTGATATGTATTACAATACAATAGCTGGCACTACAACTGCTTTCTCGTGATTGGTTGTTATTACCTTTGTATACGCTTATGTTTTTAAATAGTGTTTTACGTTGCAGCGTAATGTCAGGAGTTATGTCGTTAGATAAAAACTATTGTGACTAATCCTAAAATGAAAATAGAAATCAATAGTGTGTCAGTGAAGTGCCACCCCTGAAGATGAGAGGGTAAACAGTTATCTAAACATCCTGCTGTCTTACATAACATGTACATTAGACAATGTTACAGTACATCAGCCGTTGTCAAGATAACTTTGAGAATCACAAATTAGTTCGCATACTGTGTTCTGCACTGCCTGCAATACGGGGATTTGCGAGAGCCGTGGGTTGTGTGTCCTTTACGGAGAGATAGAGCCATAACTTACCGGTGGGAAAAAGCGCTGTAGGATTTCCATCCAATAAATAGCACTGGCACTACGGTTATAATGCACGCCATCCATAAAACTGGAGATTTTCATTTCCTTCTTGCTGTAGCTCAATATTTTCTTCCTGTGAATGCAGCGCGAAAAGCTGGAAATAGGTGCATTTGACGACACTCAAGAGATTCTTGTTAAGACATTTTAGTGTAGGAGATTTGAGTACCAGAGATTATGGAAAATCTGCTAAATGTTTTAATGTGAATTAAGAAATATATGTAAGGCATACAAGTGACTGAAAGGAATAAAGTAAGTAAATGATCTCACATTTAAAAATAGCAGAATAAAATATTATTCAGTACATAAATGGGGCGTTGCAATACAATATGTACGGAATTATGGAACCGTACATGTTGAGGAATTGTTCTTAGGTTTTTACGTATGAAGTTTAAACTGCGTAGGTGATAAAATTACAGTGTCCAATTAAATGGGGAAGTGAAAAGTAGTAGGTAAGGATTTGGAAGAAGGTTCCTGTCGCTCTTTAGAGTATACTGTGGAAGATAGTCAATGAATCTCTAAAGTCATGTATAAGTGTGTCTGGTACCAAGGTTGGGATTCGAACAGAGTATCTCCGTAACACACGCTAGAGCTACGCAATCTTACGTAACTGAATGGAGCACAGTCAGCTACTACACAGATCGCAAACCTTTGTGAGGCACGACGTTAAATTACCGTGGTCGATTAGACCCTATCCAGGGTTGAGTAATAACTGAATACAGTCCTTTCATATTTTGAAATTAATTCCCATGATATCGTGACGTTTATTAATACTTTGTGTAAGACATGTAACGAAGGCCATTATCAGTAGCATAGAATGTGTGGTGTTTTCTGTTCTGTGCTAAGGCTACCTTCATATTTTATAATGATAAGAGACTGCTGAAAGGTTCTGTCTTTACCACTGTTAAGGACGGCCTATATATGAAGTGAAAACCATAATTTACTAGAAAAATAAATTTCTGGACTCACAAGAAGCCTGAAAGTTAGTGGTAGTAAAAAAAAATAATTCTCTTGAACAGTGTTCGAAGTATGTCATTTTGAACAAATCAAACAACAAGGTCCCTCGTTCGACAGTTTATAAATCGTGAAAGGTTTTTATATAACCGGTTCCCCTATTCCCTGAAGCGAAATTGCACGGTGGAAGGCGTAAGTGTAGTAACGTCATGAAGCAACGATTTGTAAGACCCAATCTTATCGCTAGCAGAACGGTTAAAGTTCACGCGACTCCTGTAGAAGAACTTTCCATACTCCGGCTTTAAAGGACTGGAGCTTAAGCAGTGCCATGAAATCACATTGAATTACTTTACGTGTAAGCAACTCAAATGCAGCCCGGATATAACGTGGCACGGTTTTGTCTGTAGTGATGTGTTAAGTTCGATGGAATGCACAGCAACCTGATCCATCTGAAATGCTCAATCAGGTTGTGTTAATTTTATTTGTAAATTTTTGGTTTTATGTAGTGACACTGTCACTATGTCAGGCTAACGTCGTCGAATAGTTAGTGAATAATAAATTGAAAAGAATATAGAATAAACCGATTTTGGTCTAATTTGGGATTCCATCGTGGCATTTTCCTGGCGGGATTGAGAGAACTTCGAAAAGCCACAATCAGGTGCTAATGACGGATAGTTTCTTTGTAAAGACTGGTGTATATTTTCTTGACCCGAAGGCACAGCTACACGAGCGTTGAAAACCAACTCTTATTTCGTTCCTTGGTGACATTTAATACATAAAGCGATAATTATCGAGAGTTCAGAGTTAGGAAAATGTGAAAGGTTTTTAGTAAGTATAATTGGGTGGCTGCTTCTTGACGTTTGCTAACTTTGGCCTGTCATTTAAGAAGTTCTAGCACAAAGATATATTATGGAAAATTACCTTTTGCAACTGCTCATTTGTACGAATATCTTCATCTCATTATTGTCCGTTTCTCTTGGTGTTTATATGCATGATTTAAATTATAAACAAGAACAGTACCGTAAGTAGCTGGTGAGATAATCCATTGAGATTCCGAAGATGTTAGCAAGTTAGAATGTAATAGACATTAAAATGGATTTCCGTCTATGTTCATTCTATGGCAAAGAGTAAAAACTTTTAAGCTTTTAGACTATAGAGTTACGCCATTCTTGCTTATATAAGAAATCTTACCCCTCCCTCCTTTTAGGCCATCAGACGTAAAGGGGTGAACTAATTGGGGTTAATTAATGTAAATAATTTATCGAAAATGGCCCATAAAAGATTAAAGAACTTTTAAAAACAGCGATATTTTATGTGGAATGGGCAATTATATTGACGTCCTTACGATTTTAGCTTGCAGTACCACTACCATTAGATAATAATATTTTTCGTTGGTTTTGTACTTTCTAGAACCACATATGTTAAGAGTATTTAATGCTAATTTGAATTGTACCTTATTCTGATTCTGGTTTATGGTTCAATAATTTGCACAGGTTCTAAGGTTGTCGTTGTTACTACGGGGAGTTCCAAAATCTGAAGTTCATAAGCAGAAATATTAGCAAATTCATATAAAATTTGCCTGTTTATTGCTTTAGTGTCACTGACGTAAGTTTCTAACTTATATCCGTTTTCACATGCTCGTACACAGACCTTGCATTCATATCAGGCACATGGTCAACTCAAGCTCTCCAACTGCGGCCTGTGTTCTGTGTTGTGTTTGACAGATCAGGTTGCTACAGTGCTAATCCGATAGCTATCAGTTTCGAATCCCCACCAGGCTTCCTACCGTGTTGATGGATGAAGCACGAATTCTGTCCCCCCCCCCCCCCCCCGATACATTTTATGTGTGTAGAGATTGATCCTATTGCTATTGTTGAGTCTTACTTGTTGAGTTAAAGATAGATAGGAACATACTGGTTTTCTGCATTTAAATGGATGAAATTTTGGAAGTGATTAGCCATTTAAGAAAATAAATGTAGGAACTTGAACGTTAAATTGTCCTAATTGTGAATCTGCTTATGAATAGAATCCGGTAGTCTGAAAGACTGTTGTGAACAACATGAAACCATACTCCAATTTTGGAATGTCTGCGTGCTCTGTGTGACGCTTTAATACGACAATGCTTGTGGTACATTTTCTCTTTTCTTTCCATTTTACCAGTTTGGGACCACAAAATGTTAATGTCAGAGTTTTACAACGTGTAGCGCTGTCGTAATCTTTGTATAGGAATACTGTGTCTCTCTGGCATTCAATTTAAATCTCATCATAGTGGTTAACAAAAGTTAGAAGCTTAAACGTGGTTATCCCTCGAATTGGAATTCAATTAATGACGGTGCTGGGCTTTTCGATACGTATGTATGAGCCATGCTTTGTTAGTTTGAGAGCTGATTGTGTGTCGGTTGTCTGAATTGTTACCACGTTTGTTCCTTAACAGAAGTACGTAATGAATACGCATGTGGTTTGAAGTGAATTATTCTGGTTGGTATGGCATAGATTAGCCAGTAGTCGTCTTTCTGTGGTTAACTCTGCAAGATGGAGAGGGATTGTCGAAAACAATTGTGTAGGAAAGTGAGGAAGCAGTAGGAACGTGGACGTTGTAAAAGGTAATAGTGACATTTTATATAAGATTAGAGCATTTACTTTCAGATTCGCTGACAAAGAGAATATTCTTCCAATACGATGTAAACAGATTCGAGTCTTCTAGGATTCTACGCCGTGTCGACTGGTAAATAGTAATATTTCCATGAATCCTTCAGAGTCAAGAAGTCCACTTCTCGACTGCTAAATGGTTAACAGGTTGAAACAGTTCAAACTGGACTCATGACTCTGACGATGAAGACTCTTATGAAGCATCACTCGAGGAACTTCTTGAATTTTCGTGTTGCGTCCTGTTCCTCAGGTTCAAACATTATCCTTCTCAAACAACCTCAACACACATTTTCTCTTGAACCTTGGATGTGAAATTTCACACAATAGGTGAAATTATGCACGCTGAATTGCATGTTTTAAAAAGATGTTGGCTTGAAGATTTGAAGACAAAATATTTTTAACTCGATGGTTTAGTGCATTCTCCAAATTTCGTCTGCTCTTCATTTCCTCGCCGTTGTAATTTTGAATTGCATTTACAAGTAGACCTGAATTTCGACCTCGCAGCTTTGTCTGTAAGGACTATTAAATAATTTATGATATCTCTGCCTCCGTTACTTGGTGTAATACATATTTGTCTTGCTGCAGTATAGAGAGGAGACTGTGGGAGGATGTTGGACACCATTTGAAAGTTATATCAAGTTGTTCGTGTTAAGGTTTTGTGCAGCACTTACTCTGCAGTTACGCTGAATTTATATAACCGTTTTATGGAAAGCATTTTGTGTTTTGTTTTCAGATTTCATTTTGTTTGTGTTATTGTATGGAGTTACTGAAATGTTAAGCCTTTATTGTGCTTGTAGTCATGTACAATGAAATTAACATTATGGTGCTCTTCACTCCCAGCATTACAGCCTATTGCTCTTTATGATGTAGTAATTCCATTTTTTAAACATACCGCGTGATTGGTATATTCAGTGAACTTGGTTATTTAGGATGACTGAGAAATTTTATAATACATGTAATGCATGGTCTGCATCATCTTTAGTCTCATCATTATCATAAGCAGCAGTAGCAACATTATTATCATCATCCATTTTCTTCCCAAAATTTGATTTTTAGTTGAAGTGAATTACATTGTTCTGCTTTTTTGTTATTCTTTATTTATTTCTCTTTGTAATTTCTTTGTACATTAAACAACTTTTTAAATGAACATAAGGCTGTTCAGCCAATAGGAAAATAAACAGTTTAGTTTAATTATTTAATAATAACAATAATAATAATAATAATAATACATTTCTTCTCATTCGGCGCCTTCACTTCCCTGCAGTCCTACTGAAGGTGGGCCGGGATAGCGTAGTCGGTATATCGACTCGCTACGAACTGGACGGTCCGGGGATCGAATCCCGGTGGGGCGAGATTTTCAGCATTCGTCCAGACCGGCCCTGGGGCCCACCCAGCCTCCTGTACAATGGATATCGGGTCATTCCCGGGTGTATAGCGACCGGGGCGTGGCGTTGACCACACACCCCCATCTAGCGCCGAGGGTAAAGAAAGAGTAGAGCTATACCTCTACTCCACCTCTGGGCCTTCATGGCTTGTTCTAGGGTGAACTTTACCTTTACCTTTACTTTACTTCCTACTGAAGTCGCTGTGTCTAGCCGCCTATAGGTATTTAGCAAGTATAGAAACGCTGAACGTGTGTACATAAAATTTAATATTCGACAGATTTAGGGAAGACTGTCGAGCCACGTTAATTTATGTTACCTTGTATTTATGAACGCGTCTCCATATAACTCGCCAAATATTTATTGTAAAAGCAAAATGCTTTGAGTAAAGGTTATAGTTTTACAGAAGAATAAAACTCATTCTTTTCCAGGACGTTTTTCGTAAGGGTCGATATTTTCGAGAGAATTATGTAAAGAGAATTGGCGCTGTGCTGTGCATGCATTTCCGAACCTGCATATGCTACAGTTCAGCACTGGTTTCCAGCATGCCCGTTCTATCACGCATACAACTAAAGAAACTCTGCACTGTGATGCGAATGCTTAGAAGAGAGGTCTGTTGTACTTTCATAATGCAGTGCTGTATTGCAGCCAAGCTTGGAATCTTTTATTAAACAATGTAGAAACCTATGACTGCTCGCCGCTTTGATTAAACACACAAACAGTTTACATTTGCATATAAATTCAGTGTTTGTTTATTTTAAGGTAAGAGTCCGTCGTCGTGATAATTGGCTTGTTGTGTGTAAAGTGGAAAGGTGCCTTTAAAACACTCAGATATATTACATAGTGTGTTGTTCTAAATATTCACTTTTATGGTATTTGTATAGGAGCACAGAAAGTTAGGTTTGACGAATTGTAAATACAAGTGAAGTAACAGAGAAGGCGCGACAGAAATTTCCTGTCAGGCATATATTTTCCAACATATTTTTGCATAAAAGTGACTAACATTGTCTTAATACAGACTTTGCCAGTTATTATTATGTATAAATAGGCTATTCCATTTATTTTATATGACTGATTTTGCTGTATGACGTATATATTAATCACCAGTTTTCGCATCGTTGGTGACAGTTTCAATAGTTTACTGGACAAACCTATAGTTGAGACCATCAGTGGGGAAAATATGGATTAGTTTCTGTTGCAGCATTTGCATGACTTTTTTCAGCCAGTTTTATAATTTACTAGTTTTACTTGCATATGTCTTTTGCAGCTTATGGTGTAGTGGTCCTACAACTTCAGTGATATCGGCCTCCTTCCTTTGCTTATATTTAATTAGTATGTCTGGGCGGTTGGACTGTATTTGAACAACAGATCGTATTATCACTCTCAGTACAATCTGCAATGGTCGTGTCGTATCACTGTGTTCGTTCATATTTTATATTGGCATGCTTGTTGCTGGTTGCTGTTAACAGTATTTACAGATGTCATCTGTCAGTGTTCCTTTAATTACATTCTGTTGTTATTCTTGTTATTGTAGTTGTTATTACCACCACCACCACAACATCAACAACAAAAACAATTACCACTACTACTACTATTACTACTACTACTACTACTACTACTACTACTACTACTTCCTGCCTTTTTAGGGTTGCACAAAAGATCAGGTATGGTCGAAGTGCATGGGGCACTACTGTGCCCGCCCTTCTTGCATTCTATTCCTGCTTTTTGCTATCTTTCCTGCACATATTTTAAGTAGATCAGCCCGTGTAAATGTGTGTCGAGGCACGTTATAATCCACTACCTGAGAAATCATATTTTATCGGATACTTTACTTTTGTACACAAAGTTGAAGTGGGTTGGACAAATTGATAATTTATTTACATGGAGAATTTTCTGCTATTAAAATCTTTACTTCTACCCTCAGTTTATTACAGTGATTTCAAAATGAGGCGATAACGCGGTAGTAAACATACAAGGAATAGCTACAACAGGAAACAGGGTATAAATCACGTGTGCTGTGTCGTTTTATCACAGCTTATAATACAAACAAAGGCGAGAAGCACGAAGTTAGCATGGATACGTAGGATCTTTCATAAAGCAATCATAACGCACATCAAAACATCAGTAAAATCAAAACTGCTTTTATGGTGCATCAAGCACAGGTCAGACACGTTAACTATACACAAAGATACACAAAGTGAGTGTCGTGATTGTTCTGTGTGTTTTGTTTTAAGGTTCGGTCAGTATATCAGCTTGTGTGCAGTCGAAACTTGGAGTGACTGGTGGGTAATGAATTGGAACGGATTTAGAAGGAAACTGTCGTTACCTAATTTGCAGAATTGCCCCGGGATTTGCCAAGAAGTACTAAAATCTACGGAAAGCCTCAGACAGAATAGCCGTGTCCAGGTCGGGATTAAAACCTGGCCTTTCTCGAATTCAAGTCTAGGAAATTTACCGCTGCAGGAGCCTGTTCAGCATTGGGCCTGTTGTCTTGTATGAGTGGGAAACCTGATATCTAATTCCGGATAGAATATGTAGAGAACACAATGCTAAGGAGAATACACAGACCAAAATTGGGGAAGTGAGAGGATTAGAGATAAAATTGCGCGCCGAGAATCTCTATAATTTGTATTTTGTGGTTATCAGAACAACATTACTGAAAAGAGGTTTCTCCAGTAGCTTAGCGAGTGTTGATTTCTCAAAATCATCTCTACCTCATCTAGATACTGTTACTCATTTTGCAGTAGGCCCTTTAGAATCTTGCTTCACTCTGCGACTGCGTGGAATTTGAAAATATATCTCACAAAAGAATTTCGACCAGTTAGAATGATTTTGAGATGTGTTTCCCACATTTTTCGCCGAACTCACTTCCCGTGGAAGTGGTGCCTCACAGTATTAAGGGAAGTCCCTGTCCACGCCATGAAGGTATACAGGGGAATTAGAGGTACAGCTGCATACCTTCTTAATTTCGGCGCTAGATGGGAGTAGTCAACGTCACGCCCCGGCCGCTTTACCCAGGCACAAAATACCACAGTAGCATATATTAACCCTTTAAATCTCGAGTGGTTATTTATGTACCACAAGGTTAAAATCAAACATTCCACATTTTGCACAAGTACAACTCTCGGCCTATAAGTGTCTCACAGCTACATATTCCTTTGTAACGCCATGATTCATTGCGCATTATTGCACATTTAACAGTTGATTAAGTATTTTTTGAATATTCTAAATAATGCTGTAGCCTAAAATACAGTTAGATTTCCACTCTGTGGTGCGTATTCCTTTTTATTCTCGCAATATCCACTCCTCTAGTCAAGATGTCGGCGGTGCAAAATTGTATTTACGACAGTCCCTCCTGAGCCAGATGAATCTAATACACATCTGTACACCCTGTTTCTTTAAGATTAATTTTAATATTGTCCTCCCCAAAACGCGCAGTTTTCTCGAGTCGTCTGCTTCTTTAAGTTTTATCAACTATTATTCTCTATTTATTTATCATCTCACACTTGTTTTCTACATGGCCTGCTAATCTTATCCTTTTTTACTTTTATCACCCGATTTTGTTAAGACACAAAATGTGTTTACGCAAATAATGATATCTATAGTCAGAGATGGATAATAAGAGTGGGAAATTACTGAAGTTCGTTACAATCATTTTAAGAGATTTTGGTGCTACTGATTTTGCAAATATATTTATCACAAAATTTTGCTTTCTCTGATGAAACAGATTTCGACATCACGGCCAGTTATTGCTCTCTTTGTGCATGCCTGAACAATTCAATAATTGTTTAGAGTGCATTCGACAGTGCACTGGGGAACATTTTTTTCACGCTAACTTGAAACGTGCTGAAAAATATTTGTCCCTTTAGTTTCTTTGTAATCCATACATATTCTGTCCTGAATTCAACTCACATCGAAATAGCTTAAAACTGTTGTTTGAACAAAATACAATTTTTTTATAGTGGCTTCATGAGAGATAAATCAGTATTGAAATTCAAGTTGTGACAGTTGAAAACACTTTTGTTGATTTCATATGATATGTTCGTTGTTAATTTGTAGCTTTGTGGTGAAAGAACGTCATTAACAAATATATATTATATTCTTGCTTGATGACGGAAATAGAGCAGGTTCCGGAAGGTTGTGGTTTGACAGAAAGAAAAACCGTGGGGCGTCCTAAATATTTGTCACATTATGTGCATTCTATTACAGAATTAATCTTAGGTGGTAACGGGAGAAGAAAGAGCCACTTTATGATAGTAACGTACGTGATAGCACTTTAAAACTTTCCGGACATATCGCTATACATCTGATGCCCATTATGCTAGAAATTAGCACATTCACATGCAAATAAGGCTTCCCGATTTACTGTTAGTAGTTGTACCCGTGCGAATAATTTGCACGTAAAAACAGTAAGTTACTTAATCAACAAAAATACAGCATCTTGATCTCAATAAACATTAAAAATTATACTTCCTAGTCCTTGATGCTGGGTAATTTCTTTTGGATGTCAACGGATCATTAGCAACGTGTAAATAATAATAATAATAATAATAATAATAATAATAATCGACAGCTCTGCCTCAAGCGGAGGCCAAGGGAAGTAAGTAAGGTATGCTAGCTTTCCTTGGCCTCCTCTTGAGACAACACTGTCAATTTTTAACGTTAGCTTTTTTGTTAGAAACAGTTTTTGGAGAAGAAATTAATAATAACAAAGGAGATTGCCATAAAAACCGAATCATAAGCTTTCTAGAAATGCCTGTCTTGAAAAGATCCATTTGGTTGTTCAGCAGATCATATTGTCGCAAACAAACCTTACCGTGAGATTTACGCTCTTCTGGGATATTACGCGGGCGTCGTGTGGTAATAGTTTACCGACGTTTCGGGACGTGTCGGTCCCATCTTCAGGAGTCAAGAGTCCGGGACCGACACGTCCCGAAACGTCGGTAAACTATTACCACCCGACGCCGCGTAATACCCAGAAGAGTGCAGATCTCATCAACATCGCGGCGCAAGCCTGAAATCAAACCTTACCGTATTAATACGTATGATTATACAAGAACGCCAAACGTCTTCATATAAGCTATTTCAGGTCACATATAAACTGCTACAATTGTTAAGGACGTAATCAAATATTAGTCGTAGGGTAAGGTTAGCTCTTATGTCTATAACATTTTTATTTGCGTAAACTTTAGACTACCGACATTTATTGTTCTTTGTATTTAGCCGCTTCATCATGGCTCTCAGAGTTAAATTCTTGGAAAGGACATGACCAATGTTTTTTGTTACACGTAGTATAGTTGATCTAAGCTTCGGTAATTATATTTTACATGCTGATAACCATATTGTAGTGCATGCGTCTGTCTGAATTTCTGTATGTTTGAATTGTTTAATTGCACTTTAATATTGGGGTTCTTTATGAAATATACTCTTTAGTTTTGGCAAGAAACGGTAGCGAGCAACATGTTCTGCGGCATTAAACCTTCTCGGGAAGAGTCTAAAAATAACATATTTATGTTGAGAACTGTGCGGGAACAGTGCTTGAACTTGAGATGAATGCTAAACATAGTTTGTGTAAGTCTTGTGCAAAGTGTTCTTAAAGTTATGTCGCAGATTGCAAGCTCTGCCTTTATAACAACACGAAAAACCAAATTATAAGATCTTAGTTGCCGTGTATTGGTGAGTGAATTTCAAAGTGAATTCCGTTCGTCGCTTTGTACACGTCAAATCAGGAAAAGATTTTCAGCCTACAGATTCAGATGTGTCCCCTCGTCTTTGTTTTTAACACTTCGTAGTATTTGCCTGGCATTTTCCCGTGGTAGATGTCTATTGGAATGAGGTTCGGATGTGTAGCTATGATCAAGACTTTAAACCTCCTACTCCTCCAACCCTTCGGGCTAGAATTATTCGGAATTTTGCAAAAAATCCCAGGGTGTTTTGGAGCACCAGGCGTATGCGTTGTCCCAAATTGGAGGTGGTAGTGTTGTATTAATACATGATGTACTCCACAATACGAAGAGAGATTGCTCGCGTAAATCAAAATGAGTCCCTTGAATGAAGGTGAATTTTTAGATAAGGTTCCACACTTTGGTCGCGTTGATCTCCAGACTTCACTGTACTGTAATATTACCGATGATAAAACGCGATGCAAGTGGTATTGAGTGTCGTATTAATCAAATGACTACATGAAGCAAGAAGTTGGAGAATATATGCATAGACTAAATGTTATGACATGTTTACTTCTCTACAGATCCGGTGTTCTGGATGCTGTTTGTTTCCAGTATGCTATAAACGCCGCTAGAACTGATATGATCGACACCATTCACGAAGCATGAATGCCACTGCCCGTACGTACGGAGCGGCGTTGTGAACGCGGCCGGTTGTCCGATCTGAAAGAAAATTGACAGAATTCAACAAATTTTCGAAAAACTGTCACTTTTAAATTAATGAACATCCGTTCAGCTGCTCTCATTTTTCTATGCGTACTAATAGACAAGCGCCCGGTATAGCGTCGTCGGTTTAGCGACTCGCTACGGGCTGGATGGTCCGGGGTTCGAACCTCTGTGTAGACGAGATTTTCGTACCCGTCCAAACTGGTCCCGAGGCTCACCCAGCCTCCTGTACAAAGGGTACCGAGTGTTTTTCGCAGGGGTAAAGCGGCCGGGGCGTTGCGTTAACCACTCACCCAACCTAGCGCGGAGGTTAAAAAAGAGAGGAGATCTATACCTCCAATCCCCCTCTGGGCCTTCATGGCCTGTTATAAGTCGAACTTTAACTCTTTTACTAATAGACAGACGGTGGGACAGATAGAGCTATTTAGTAAGAACTTTACATCCATGCGAACGCGCCTGCAAATTCAGATGCTTAGCTGTTCCTGCAATTCAAGGCGTGTTTTACTCTGCTGTAGAAAGAACTGAAATGCAGATTACCCGAGACGATCTTATAATTACAAAAGCTGCTGTAATGTATCGAGAAATATAGGTAAATATTTACACTGTAAACTTCGTTACATTTTTGATTCATGTTTGTGACATCAATTACAAAAGAACAACGCTGTGAAACAACACCATTACACTCCAAGTACGCTATAGGCCGTGTATTGTTAATTTAATAAAGAATATGATTTAGTACACTCATAATGGCGCAATGTCGGTAACTAATTTAAAATTATTTCCATTTTATTACCACAGAGACGCTTTGGAATCGAAGCCTTTGTATTACAAAGCCATTACGCTAACCACTATATCACTGGAGATACTTAATGCCTTCATAAAATTATAGGGAAAGAGCGATGGAAAAATTAACGTACTAAGTGGCTTGATGAAACGGGAGAAGGTTATGAAGAAGAGGAGGTACTTTAACTTAAAACATACACAAGTTAATGATAACCTCAAATGACAAAAGAAAGAGTATTTTGTGCTTATAAAATATTATATTTTCGTTGGCTAATAAACTCTTTATTATCTGACGATTATTCATTCTGTAGTCTGTCTTACGACAGGTCCGTAGCCTCTTCCAAAGCGAGTTCTCCATAGGGTACGGGCTAGTGCCCCCTCTTTTAATTTCCAGTAACGTCTCTTTTCCTTAAGGTCATCCAGTAGCTGCTTACGCCTTCTTCCTCGTCTTCCCGTCATTTCTATCCTTCCCTCTAACTTTCCTTCAATCACGTGTTTTAGAAGGCAGTTTCTACGCAAGATATAACCAATCTAGTTAGCATTTCTTCTTTTTATTTTATATATTTTACTTTATTGGCCACACAAATGTTTTGTGCACAATGTGCTTTGCGCATGAAGGTCGATTGAAGAAGCGTTCACGAGTAATTCTTTCTTCAGAATCCGAACATAAACGCTTTAAATAACAACATACCTTAACTCGACTTAGTAAAGTCCTCCTTAAGAATCTAATGGTTGTTCAGCTTTAGAAAGCAATTTTGTTCCTTTTATTGAACCACAAGCTTCATGATCTTGTTCACCACAAATCGTCACTTTACTGTATTCTGACCCACTCCAGTACACATTGAACCTTCATGTTCCTACTTCTGTAAAATCAATTCGAATATATTTTACATTGTTTGTTCCGTGCATTGTGAAAATTAAAAGCTTATATACGCTTATTGTGACCTATGTTATTGCTGTAAGTTTTATGGAAACTTTGATGTCAGCTCTCTGAATTTGGCGAGATAATAACGCCGAAACATGTAGCAGCTGTGTAAAAGATAGTAGGAATAAGATGTAGTAGAATAGTGCATTTATTGGCGTTATATGTTTTTTTTTTTTACTTTCCATTTGAATGTATTTCCATCGGCGCTTAAGTCTTCCAGTTGGTCTCCTTCCTAACGGCGTTGTATACTACCCCCCCCCCCCGCCTCCCTCTTATGTTACATCGTCGCCCGACTTATCACTTTCTTTGTCCATTTTTTAAAGTGTAAATATTTTCCTCAGCATTTTGCCATGAAGGGGGCCGGGGTAGCATAATCCGTGTAGTAACTAGGCTATGGGTTGTTTCGAATTTCACGAGGAACGCGAGATTTTTCTTTTCCCTAAAGAGTACAGATCGGCATATCGGCTCTGGGGCCCACCCAATGTCCTATGCAGGGAGTTCCGAGGGTTTTATCAAAGAGGCTAAAGCGGCCGGCGCATGAAGCTGACCAGTCACCTCCATATAGTGCCAATGTTAAGAATGATTGAACTATACCTCCCCTCCACAATATGTCTTCGTGGCGTGAACAGGGACACCTTACCTTTGTTTGCTGTGAAAAAAAAAAACTTCAGTAATTTTTTTCCCTTGGACTGACAGAGCAAGATTCGCACTCGTATAAGGACGGATAAAATTATTATGCGTGTAATGACTTTTGAACAGCTAATTGCTGCTCAAGTAGTTGAATAAGTTTCCTTCATTCATGGAAGCAAAATGTGTTTACTGTGTTTACAAGAATCCGCCGTCGGACCCTAGCCTGAGCCAGATGAATCTCCTGTTATTTTGCACATGTCACTTCCTTAGGAATCGTCTTCCCATTTATACCTTCTTTTACAAAAGTGGTCTCCTCAATTGTAAGATTTGTTGGCCATCTTCCTACAGTGTACTACTGTAGCGACCTGGGAGTGTCTGAAGAAGATGTCTGAATAGCGTGACAAGAAAACGGTTCACTCCCGGCAGTAGCTTGAGTACCCTTTACTATCCTAAGTACGATTTAATAGCCAAATTCGGGCATATGAATGAAAAGTGTTCGAGCCATCGTAATGTTCTTAAGCAATTAATAAACGAAGTGCCAAGTTTAGTGGTACTGCTCGGTCATATCCAGAAGTGAGTGAATTCTGCAGAAAATCAGGACCAGCCAAAGTAGTATTCTATAAAAATATATTTGTTTAACGATTCTAAAAACCATTGCAAATATAACAAGATCTTAAGTAAACCCAGAATTTAAAATAACTTCCAAATAAGTAATTGTTACATCACTCTCAGCTTCAGTATCTAAACTCGTAAGTTAGCTACTAATGTGCCAGTAAACTTGAATATGCATTTCCGGTTATCTGTATCATTCCGTAGTCTGTCTTACAACAGGTTCGTAGCCTCCAAAGCGAATTCTCCACAGTGTGCGATCTAGTGCTTCCTCTTTCAATTTCCAGCATCGTCTCTTTTCCTTAAGGTCATCCAATAGCTGCTTACGTCTTCTCCCTCGTCTTCCCGTCATTTCTATCCTTCCTTCTAACTTTCCTTCAATCACGTGTTTCAGAAGGCAGTTTCTGCGCAAGATGTGACCAATTCAGTTAGCCTTTCTTCTTTTTATTGTATGTAGGATATTCCTCTCCTCCTTGACTCTGTGTAATACTACTTCATTTCTCACACGATCGGACCAAATGATCTTCTCCATTCTTCTCCAGCACCACATTTCAAAACTTTCCAGATACTTCTGATCTACTTTCCAAAGTGTCCACGTTTCAGCACCATACAAAGCAATGCTCCAAATATAGCACTTTACTGCTTTCTTCCTTAAGTTTGCTGGTGAAAAGATTCTTCTTCTTGTTGAATGCTGCTTTTGCCATGGTAATTCTGGATTTAATTTCGCGTGTACACTTTGCATAACTTATTATCATGCTACCAAAATAATTGAAATATTCCACATTCTCCAATTGCTTTTGATCTATCATAATTTTTATTGTTGATGGTTGCCTTGATATTCTCATTACCTTAGTTTTTCCACATTCTTTTCCATTCCATAGCGTCTTTCAAGTTAAATTAGTCTATCAACCATGCCCTGTAGCACCTTTTCTTCCCTAGCCAGTAGCACAACGTCATCTGCATATTTTACTGTGCGAATTACTTGTCCTCCTATTTTGTAGTCTCCTAACCCTTCAAGAGCTTCCTTGGTAAGGTACTCGCTGTATAAGTTGAACAGAATCGGCGACAAACAGCAACCTTGTCTAACTCCACTTCCAATATTTATAGTCCGACAAATGTACATTTTATTCACTATTAATTGCGTAACACAGTCCTACATGTTGCGAGCCTTATTCTGGCTCATCGTCAGGGACTCAGTATTTTAAATTACACATTTCCAATCTTCACACTCCTCGTCTTCCCTTGGTCCAGTCGTATTTTGACACTCTGTTCCATGTACAATTTGCTGATCAATCTTCTTTCGCGTCAGTCTATCCCAATTCCCTTTAGGATCTGCATTAATTTGGTCCAGTTGACGCGGTCAAATGCCTTCCGCCAGTCTATGAAGCAAGCACACAATTCCTCGTCTATGACCAAGGTTCGTTCTGATATTATTCTCAGCATCCCAGTTGCATCCCTAGTTCCTTTTCCTCTTCTAAATCGTAACTGATCTTCTCCAAGCACATCCTCAGTCTTATTTTCAATCCTTCTTCTAAGTATCATCGCTACTATATTTGCTGCATGTGCGATTATGCTGATTGTGCGATGGTCGCTGCATTTTGTAGCTTTGGGCTTCTTCTTTAAGGCAATCATTGTAACTTCAATGAAATCTCTGGGCCACTCTCCAGTTACATATATGCTGTTATGATCAGCTGTGTCATTAGTCTGAGACCATCTTCTCCCAACAACTTGAGTACATCCCCAGGTACATCATCATCTCCTGTAGCCTTCTTATCCCTAATCTCCTTGATAGCTTTTTCCACATCACTTTGCAAAATATAAAGGCCTTTCTCGTCTTCATCTACTTCTACTTCACTACTTATCTGCAGGCCTATTACATTAATTACCAAAATCGTCCCTTTCATTTTCAGCCAAATTCGGTTACAAGCAAGACATTACAATTCTACCCTTAAATACCATATTATCCACTATGCTATTCAAATAGAAACACTATTTTCCAACTCTATACGCAACAAAGTTGACCAAACACTTTAAAGGCAGAGCGTGAAGTGGTGTCTTCAAAGATTTGCCATCTTAGAAAGCTGAAAATGCTACAGTTTGCAATTTCCAGAGGTCTGTGCAAAATCTAAGTTGACCCAAAATAGCGATATCAAGCAGATGTTTACAATTTTCATTTCTCAGGCTCTGTGAAAGCACACGTGTACCATATTATGGCTTGAAACAGAGTCCCAGTCAGTTGTGTAGAAATAATTAAATCCAAGTTAAATAAATGAGTGATATTAAAAACGAATTAAATAAAATACCAAATCACTAGATTTCAGCCTTCATGTTATTGGATAGGAAACGGAAGATAAATGATTCGAAACTGATTGAAAGCAAGCAATCCGTTTATTGAATCTGTTCTTAATGTCATTCTTGTCGCAGTTTTGCTTCTTCGCTGTCTTTACAAAATATTCGTAATTAGCCAAGCTTTCGTCTGATTTGTTAGCAACTTTTTAGTGTAATTACAGTGTTTGTCCTATAAACCTTACATGTCTTAGAAACTGATGTGCGGTTGACGAAATTTTACGAAGTATAATTCAGAACTGGTTTCATGTAACTTAACGAGCTGAAATTGCTGGTCTCATTTTATATCCTGTCTAGTGATTGTGCTTAATTGTTAAAAGTTACGTGTAAATCTAATACTGACACCACGTAGGATAATTAAATAGGATTTTTGGAGAGATAGAGAGAATTGCTTTCGTAGAAAATTTATGCTAAGAGGTTTCTTCATAAAAGAACAATATAAGCTTCCACTTATTTATAACATTTGTTATATTTTTTTTACATATTGCGTCATGCATGGAACGTACCTTATGTGGGTCAGGTTCATAAAATAATTTTAATCACGCGTTCCCTGAATTCATACAATTTCAAATCTTTCATCTATGCAATTAGTAGTCACAAAATGATTATATGAAATTTTGTGTATTGTTCTACGCTTGGGTGAATACAAGTCTATTGTAAACGACAATGTAAATACTGCGTGTTCATTAGTTAAGTGTTTCACTTTATAATGGGCTATTTATGTCACGCGTGGAATAATGACCAGGATCAATTAGTTAAACCTGTATGTATTATGACGGTGACTGAATACTACGAATATTTTCATATTACGTGAAAACATAATATGTTAACATGAAAAGTAGAAGTTGCGTAATAAAATGTCTATTCAAACAAAAAGTTTGTTTTTGTGAAGCTGGCAATATGTCTCTTGTTTTGTATATAAGCCTATTACACATTATGACAAATAAATAGACAATTTTGGCCAGTAGGCCAGAAGGCCACTTGGAAGACCCTGGCATTGGTGAAAGGGCGTGGACTACACTTATCTGAATCAAGATAAGGGCCAACATCGGTATGTTGTGGACACGATATTGAAGCTTCGGGCTTTGTAAAGGACGGGTTACTTATTGACTGGACGAGCGACCTTTAGCTTGCCAAGAGCGAATCCATTTCGTAAAATTGTAATGTGTCTTGAATGTTTGTTATTAATGCCTGCAATGGCTGCTCTGAACGAATTATTAAACTCTTTAACCCTTCGCTTATGTATATGCATATATATGTGTATATATAATATATATATAATATATAAAGGTTTAGTTTTAAATCACCTTTAAATTGCATACCTGGTCCACAGACGCATGGATAATAATTAAAAGCTTAAATATTCTATTTTGCAAGATAAACGAGGCTTCTGTTATAGCCATCATCATCCATTTGAGCATGTGTATTTCATCCCGCAATTATTCTGATCCAGTGAACGGACTTTCATGATATTCCATTGGAGTCAACACATGTTTTTGCTGCAACGAAACCCTATATAAAAACTCCGAAGTGCTACAATTTTAATTATATGCAGCCCGACCTTTGCGGCATACAGTCGGTTACAGTAATAACAACGTATAATTACATTTTATTTCCTTGCTGTCGTAAAAATGTCATCCGTTATTGAATACATTAAATTTCTCTCTGGGTAATATCTGTGCATCATTATCTTTTCGATTAGTTAATGAGTTTAGTTATTGTACACCCCTGTGTATAATTATGAAGACTACTTACGAGCCTTTATACGTAACAGCGCTCATGATTATTACCAATGATGTTTTATGCACTAAATAGAATTTATAGCTTCGCACTATCATGTCTGTTATTTTCAACGTGGTTAGGGATTTTTTGTTCTTTGTTCTTGTAGAGAGAAATACAAAAATGGCAACATCACGATCTTCGTTAGCGCTAAGAAAACGGAGTTCTAGCTTTGGTAGATCCACCTTATTCCCTGCAATTTTTCTCTGTAACTGGTGAATGCAGTAAATGAGGTGTATCGAGTATGAAAATAAAAGAACGAAACTGATGTTATTACGTAGTAACTGACTTAATTTCTACTATGAGACACAACGACTCAGCAGTTCTGCCTCAATCTTCACTGGAACTTTGTTCCGAATTTGCAAAACGTGCTTTACTGGCACAGTTTTCCTTTTTTTTTACAAGATGCGTAAAACATTTTCACGGCACCTGTAGCAAGATTTTTAAATCGCATCGTTTTAATAAAGCATTCACAGGTGACATAACTGCCAATGTGTCCCTCAAACAAAACTGCGAAGTCTAAAATGAAATAGCATATTGTTACAGAGACCTGGAGAAGCTCGAATGTAAAAGTGGAAGGGCAACGCATGCGCCCCGACTTTTCTTTCAGTCTTATTAAAAATGAATCCCCACCCCACCCCCCAGTATCGTGGACCGACAATCCTGCCTTATAGATTAGTAACAATCTTGGTAGTGCATTTGTTGAAAAATGTCAGAATATTGGTTAATTTTGCATCGAGGCAATGGACTTCACTAACAGGACTTCCCTTAATGAATTTTTAGCCAAGAAACAAACACCATTGTTGCTGTATCGCAATACCAATCAGTCTGGACACCGTATGTAATTTTAATTCCTTTAAACTGAAATACTTGTGAACATTTTTTAGTGTGGGATCTTTTGAAGATATTCAGAAATGTATACTGACCGTACTGAAGCATGTCAAAGTTTGTCTACCCTGGTGCTGAAGAAATCGGTTTTTCTCGCAAAAAGTTGGCAATTTGCTGTAACACTACATGGCGTCACATCCCAAGAGATAGCAACTTTCCGAAAATGTTTTCCAGTTATATTTCTATACATAGTAAAGATATTGGTATGTGTGTATAAAGTTATAAGTTTGAGTACTTTGAAGCTTTGTAGAGAATCATTCGTGTCATTAAATTGTTGATCTCTATATTTGGGGGGGGGGGGGGGGAGAGCTACGTCTGTTCATTCCGTCACGATAACAGACTGTGCAGTGAGTGGTACTTTGTTTAGCGTTCGTCTGACCACCAAACTGTGCCATGCAACGTGTGTTTCATTGGTCAGCTGACAAGGAAAGCCAGACTGCCACGGAAGCTTCCACACCGCAAGCAAACGCCAAGTTCTACCATAACGTAACACGACACGACAGCATGGACCTAACGAACTGCATTGTAAAATAGGGGGATGCTTTATTAACCCACGTAAACAGAAGGGAGAAACGCGGGGTTGTAACTTTATGACCTTCCCCTCTGCTGCGCCTTCCCCTCCTAGGCAGTGTTTTGGGTCACGCAAACTGTAAGCAAGTCATAAGGGACAGAAAGAGAGGAGTTCGTTTTCAGTATTGTAATACGTGAACATGATACCTGTATGTGCCAAATTGTGAGGAATGGGTGTCATTGCACTTTATTCGCCATTGTTGTAAATAACTATCATAAGATAATTACTGTCAATTTAAAATATACTTTCTATTTTAGATAAATTTGTCTCCTGTTTTGATCCATTGTTGATGCTTATCTTGAGTAAGAATCGTAGCCAGAGTGGCATAGCTCCTTACCTCGAAGGGACCACCTAACACGTTCTGTATTGTACGAGGTTCCTCAAGGTTAACTTGTCTCAACCATGTACGTGTTACGATTGAAATAATCTTTCAGATATATTGGCTACATACTTGGTGAATTAAAATGTCAGTGAAAAATCCCGAGTGATCTCTGGACGATCCATGTTACTGGACAATTGTGGATTTTTGCGGTGGCAATTGCTTTTATATACTTTGTCATGGAACTGTGTGAGTGGATGAAGCCATTTATTTTCTACATTACACTGAGCACAGTAGGACGAATTCCCATAGAACAGGTAACGAATGTGGAATGAGGTAATAAAGTTTTCTATAACAACTTTGGAATGGTGTTATGTAAATGTGTTATTCATTATGTAGGTGTTATTATTGTGTTTCATACCACAGTAATTTCAATCAGATGAAAATAATTGTTGACACTCACTTAGTGTGCTATATCGTTGAATTTTCAGTGGTATGTAGTATATTTCAGGTGTAGTATCCTATCATGCACGGCATGTTTGCATGTAACGTGAAAAGTGCGTAACTTGTGTGCGAATCCTTTAGTGTTATTGACTGGCATGCCTTTCTTTAAGTGATTGGGCCGATGATTTTTTAATTTTCCTCCAGTCTTATTTCTTTACTACTGTCAAAACATAAGAACTTATTAGAATGGATAACTGAATGTGTAAATTATTATTTAGATACAGTTGAGTGTTCAAAGTTGTAGTCATGACACTGCAGTGTCAAAACGCTGTCCACACACGAGATATATAGATTACGTTTTCATGTGTATATCATACTTCCGCTCCTCTATCATATTCTGTTTTGGCCTAGGACCTTTAAAATAGGCTTGTGGTGGATGCTTGCAGGATTCTTTCACAAGAAATAATGCAGTAGTAGCGCGGTGGTATTTTGGGTGATCTGTAGCAGGCAGGAGAAATTTGTGCGAAAATTTAAGGTTTATTAGTATTCCTCAAAGAGAACTCTGCCTGGCTGAGCTGACTAATTTTCAACTTCACAGTTCTTGATTCCTGATTGGACAGTATTTTATTAGTATTACTGAAAGAGAGCTCTGCCTTTGGAATTAATGAGGACCTAAGGAAACCTGTTGTAACGTAAATATACGATGTCAAAGTTTGCCAAGAAGCACATCGATGTCTCCGATGCTGTAGGTGTGTTTCCTGCGCGGTACGAGCCATTTCGCTTTAGGGAAATGGCGAGCAGGCTGCAGCTAATTGAATATGCACTCTGGCCAGCATCCCTTTAAAAAGTAGGATGAGAAGGAAAGTCAATTCCACCTCCTCGTGATAGTATATGTGGCCCTGAAAGGGGCCGTTTTATGTGTTTGTTTTGCGTCATCCACGTAGCGAAAGTTTGCATGACAGTGCTGTCGTTCCTCGTCGCCTTCTTCAATTCTCCGTATCGCCCGTTTATGATGCTCCCTTCCCAGTCTTATCTGAAAGCGGAGAACGTAAAGTGTATCGTTTAGCACATTGTATCCGTGCTGTTCTGGACAGCGGAGCGTTCCCACAAGTCCATTAATTGCAGGAGTACAAAACGCAAATAAAATTTGACGTCAGGGTATTCGTTGGTTAATATATCAACCGAATGGTCACACATCTTCAATGCCAAAGACAATTAAACTCCTTTAATATTTGGGGCCCTGAAAAGGGCCCATTGTAGATTCTTGTCAGTCAGTCAGTCCGTCCGTTACGATGTTAAAGGAAGACTTGAACGACCCGAATCTGCCATGCATTCGGCAGCGAGGCAGACAGGGAAGTGGTGAGGAAGTGGGTGGGGGGGGGTGAAGAGGGCATCAGCACTCGCCGTACTGCTTTTATCCCACGCTGGCTACCTTATAATTCTTGCTCTTAATCCCTCGCCGCCTACCTTTGGATGCGCGCCGAACTCCTGTGGTGAAACTCCCAAGTAATGACATGGGGTTAATGGACAATCTTTATTCCACTGTTCCTGCCAATACCTCGGCTGCCGGACGAATGATAGATTCAGAATCGGTAAAAAAAACCAACCAACCAACCAAAGTGCTAACTAAGGGCGGAGACTTGCGCGGAGCGCAAGTCGACGTCCCTTGATCTGTTTAGCCATACCTGCGTTTTACCGCATTGCTGGACTCAATAACAGACTCTTAATTCTGAACTGGGGATTTTGCTTACGCTAACAAATTTAGGGTCTCGATTAAGTCGGGACCAGGCATACCAAAAGCTAAAGCTCTAAGAGCGTATACTTTTTCCAAGTGGGGGGAATACTTTGGTTGGGTGGCTCTCTGGGATTTGAACCCAGAGTGGCATTTTCACAAATAATTTCACAAAAAATTCAAAACCTACAAACGAATAATTTAGTCCTACCGGGGGGTGGGGGGTGCGGGCCGTGCCCCGGCTTTGTGTTATACCCTGGCATTCACCTTACAACTGAGGAAAATCACGGAAAACCTCAGTCAGGGTATTCGGAATGCGCCTAATTTTAGGTGCAGTGTCTGTTGGCCACTAAGGGCCTCGACACATTCACTGACCCATCCCCGTAGCTTGCGCTAGACGGACTGGGTCAGCCCTCGGTCAGCGCAGATATCTGCCGAGTTGCTGAGTTAAGGGGTTCCCCACACCAGCCAACCTAGAGTCGAAGCTCTCGGTTAGAACTCTGATGTGATCAGCAAAGAGAGGAACTCCCAAATCCTCGTGAATTTGCACGCTACTCATGTACCAAGGTGCACCAGTAGCAATGCGAAGACACTTGGATTGAAGAACCTGCAGCTTTCTGAGGTGGGTGCAGGCAGCAGACCTCCAAATGGGGCACGCATAGTCCATCATGGGCCGTATGAGCTGCTTATACAGCAGAACCCCGTTCCTGATGGACAGGCCGCTTCTCCTGTGAAGGAGAGAGCTAAGCAGACCCAGTCGTTGGGCCGCTTTCTTCTTGACCTGGACGATGTGAGGCGACCAGGTCATCCGTGTATCAAGGATCACTCCTAGATAACGGGCTGTGTCTACCCACTGGATTGGCTCTCCTAGGAACTGCACCGGTCGTGGCTTGGAGGACCTCCACCCTGCCTTCGCAAAGAGCATAGCATTGCTTTTTGAGACATTGATGGCGATCCTCCACGCCTTCAACCATCTCTCTAGATCACTGAGGTATGCTTCTAGGTAGCTAACAAGCAGAGCCGGGCTGCGGGACGTGGCAATGATTGCCGTGTCATCCGCGTACAATGCCAACTCGACGTGGCGGGAAGGGACGGGCATGTCATTGACATACAGACTGAACAAGACAGGAGAGATTAGTCCCCCCTGTGCTACGCCAGCCCGCATGCCACGACGGGAGGATATGGCCGTTTGGAAGGACGCTTCGAACGTCCTGTTGTAAAGGTAGGAGGATATGGTTTTGACCAGGTAGGAGGGGAAGTTAAGGGCCGTAAGCTTGAAAAGGAGACCGTCGACCCAAACAGTGTCGAAAGCCTTAGCCACGTCGAGAAAGACTGCGCCTGTTAGCCGCTTCTCACCAAAGTTTCTGGTCACCCTTTCGACAAGGCGGGCTAGCTGGAGAGAGGTGCTATGTTTGGGTCTGAATCCAAACTGCTCGTCTCGCAGAAGCCCGCGCCCGCTTACTTCACTTAAGATCCTACTAAGTAGGATCTTCTCGAACAACTTGCCGATGGTGTCCAGAAGACTTATGGGACGATAGGAGGAGGGAAGCGCTGGGTCCTTCCCGGGTTTCAGTATGGAGACAATGCGGGCATGTTTCCACACCGATGGGAAGTACTGCGCTAGGAGAGCAGCGTTGAATATGGCAACAAGGAGAGAGACAGCTCGCTGCGGAAGGTGCTTCAGTGCCCTGTTCGGTATACCGTTTGGGCCCGGAGCCTTGCTGGCCTTGAGACCCCGGATAGCATCCTGAACCTCCACGGGGTTGGTTAACTTGGGCTCGCTTGCAGGTGCATAAGAGTATGCTTGCAGCGCCTCGCCAACCATCTCAATAACTGCCGGATCCGACGGGTCGTTTACCGGCTGAAACTGAGCCTCAAGACTGTCCGCCAGGGCTTCGGCTTTCTCAGAGTCTGAGAGAGCAAGCCCGCCCTGCGTGACCAGGGGTGGAGAGGGAGTGGGCACTCTCATCACCCGCTTTGTCATCTTCCACAGCGATTGGTCCTCGGGATCTAGGCTTTCCAGTGTGGCACCCCACTGCTCATTCCGCCACTCGTTTAGCTGGTGGGTCACCGACCGCTGAAGGCGGTTGACCTCAGCTTTTAGAGCGGGGTCCCTGGTGGTTTGCCACTGCCTCCTCAACCGGTTTTTCAGGCGTATTTCATCCTGTATACGTGCCGGTATTGGGGGCCGCGGGTCGTCACGAGGGCGTCTCCGGGGGGCCGACGCTGCTAGTGCCTCAGTGATGGCGCTGGACACTTCCTCCACACACGTGTCGATTTCAACCCCGCTACGGAGTTTCGGGATGGACGGAAGGCTGTCCTCCAGGCAGGCCTGGAATTTGACCCAGTCGGTCCGTCTGAAGTCCGGGCGGTCCGGTAGGTTAAGAAAGGATGATCGACATTTAGTGTCGATCAGTACAGGCAAGTGATCTGAGCTAAGTGCAGAGCACGTTGTCAGATGCACTGGGATGACTAGGTTTTTAGTGATTACTATGTCTAGGACATCAGGAGTACAAGAGGGATTGTATGGGATAGTGGTGGGTGTTTCCGGCCCATAAATCAAACACGAATGATCGTTGGCGTAATCACGGAGGTGCCTGCCCCTTGTCGTGATTAGCCTCGAGTTCCAGTCCATGTGCTTGGCGTTCAGGTCCCCCGCCATGAGGACGGGAAGCCCTCCGCTCAAGCACGCAGACAAATCCGCTTCAATTAGGGGCCGGCAAGGCGAAAGGTAAGCCGCCAGGATTTTCAGTGGTCCACTTGCCAACATAACATGTATGGCAGTTGCCTCCAACTGGGTCAGGCCAGGGATGGGTAAAGCGTAGTGATCTATACCCCGGCGGATCAGTATAGCTGTTCCGCCGCCCTCGGTAGGCCGGTCTGTACGGTGGCAAACATAGTTTGCGAGCCGAAAGACTTGCCCTGATCTGAGATGGGTTTCAGTCAGGAGGCATATGTCAACCCCGTGTTTACCAAGGAAGTGGTCCAGCTCCATCTTTCTGCCGCGCACGCCATCGGCGTTCCAGCAGGCCAGCCGTAGTGCCCTCACACTGTGAGCCTTAGGGTGTGCTACCATATTCAGCTACAAAAAGGATAACAATTTTCAGGACAGCCCGCGAGCGTGCTGCGCCTGAAGGGAGGGAGGGTACCGCTGTGAGGAGCCGCCGTGTCAGCTCTACACACGCGTGTACAGGAAGGTTGTCGAGCAGATCAGAGATCTCCTCGATTGGAGACGGGTTAGGTGGTGGGATGGGGGTAGGATTAGGCTTGTTAGGTTGAGGCGATGGTTTACCAGTCATCGCCTGCTTCTTCGTTGGGGCCTGTTGAGGGGCCGCAACGGCAGGTTGGGTAGCCTGAACCCTTTTCCTGCTTGAGGTCGCTTTGCCCGTTTGAGGGGCCGCGGCCGGTTTGGGGATAGGTACAGGTTGCGGAGGGATGGTGGGTTTTACTACCCGCCCCCCTCGCACCACATGAGACCACTCAGGGCCTAAACTCTTCTGCTCAGCAGAAGGCTCGGCGCGGGTCACTTGCGCTGAAGCCGAGCGACCGGTTGCACCGTTCATGTGGACGCGAGGTGCTGGCGTCCTCTTTGCTAGCGCGGCCTTGGCCTCCTTCCACTTTACGCAGCCCCGGTAGTTCGCCGTGTGGTTGCCCCCGCAGCTGCAGCATTTAAGCTGCTGCTTAGGGGTAGAGCACTCCCCGGAGGGGTGCGGCTCACCACATGCAACACACCGGGGCGCATATCCGCAGTTACGCTGCGTGTGGCCGAAGCGTTGGCAGCGCTTACATTGAAGCGGGGCCTTAGGGGCTACGTATGTCTCTACAGAGACTCTCAAGCCGCAGAGTTCGGTGAGGGATCGCACCTTCTGCACCTCTGGGCCTCGAGCCACCGACACTACGAAATGTGGAGTGGGGGGCCGATCGCCTGTGGCATCCTGATTGCGGCGCCCAGATAGGAGCTGCATGACGCCCTGGACACGGATTCCCAGGGCCTCAAGCTCCTCCCGGACGACGTTCTCAGGCATCTGTCTGCCGAGATTCTTCAACAACAGACGCACACAACGATCCTCTGGGAGAGAGAAGGTGTGAAATGTCACACCCTTGCTCCCGTCAAGGGATCGGAGGGCACTGACTGTTGCTCTGAATCCGTCAGCAGTACCCGGCACGATCATGAGTTTCTCCCCCTTCATCTGGGCGGACAGACTGCTGGGGCATTTGGACCGTAGCCACGCGAGAAACCCGCGCGTGTCCTTGACACCTGAAACAAAAACAGGGGTTTTGTTGGGCCGCTCACCTGCGGGAACGGCCCCAGCCTCAGTGGCGCCAGCTGGCATGCTGCCCAGAGGCCCGGACATGTCAACAGACATGCGCCTGGTGGCTGCCTCAGTAGAGACAGCAGGTTCGGAAGAGTCCGAACCAGCGGCTATGGGCTTGGGCTGCCCACTCGACTGACGGGGGTTTGAATCCCCGGCTACAACCGCAGCGTATGCTGCCTTACCTGCCGTGGCGTCTGGCTGCCGGCTGGTAGAAGGTGCAGGGTCATCGGATGTGCCCTGTGCGTTGGGCGCTGGGCGCCTAGCAGCCGGGGTGGGCTGGCCGTCTGAGCATGAAAACTCAGCCTTCCTCTTCCCCGCGATGAGTAGCGGCGGTGACAAAACCCTGGCTCCGGTGATGGTGGCGGCGGTGGCATGACGCTTGGAAGGCGTCACGCGAGACGTTTTGACCGTGCAAGCAGCGGCCTTACTGGTCTTATTCGCGGCAAGGGCCGTCCTCAGCTTTCGCAAGAGGACGGGGTTGCCCTGCACCGATGCAATAGCCCTCATAAGGGCAGCTTCCTCCTGCTTAAGCATTACGCCTACAGCAGGGGGGGGGGCACCGTACTTCTGATGCTGCGCCGACTTCCTAGTGAGTTAGGGGCAGCACGCTAGAGACCACTCCTTCCTCAGTCGCTTCTCGTTGCAGTGACT
This sequence comes from Reticulitermes speratus, assembly GCA_021186555.1. Taxonomy (NCBI): domain Eukaryota; kingdom Metazoa; phylum Arthropoda; class Insecta; order Blattodea; family Rhinotermitidae; genus Reticulitermes; species Reticulitermes speratus. The sequence goes on from JAJKFL010000042.1 coordinate 19,546,825, forward strand.
ATGGTTTCTTCGCTAGGTTCGGCTCTCAGGACGTCCTCTCTCCTCTGCAGCTAACACCGAACTCCCAAAGACCTGCCGACCCTCATTCCTCCATTCAGAATCGGTGCTGCACTTCCCGTCTTATATACGTTTCGTAACAGCCAGTGGGATCTGTGAGCTACCCAATCAGAGCTGGCTAATGTTCAACTTCACAGTTCTTGATTCCTGATTGGACAGTATTTTACTGAAGGTAAACGACTCTGGTTTTAACCCATTTGAACCCTTCTTATGAAACAAATCTTTACGAATCCTGCCTTATTTCTAAGCAAGGGAATACGAAAATATATAAATCAAATCCGTTGTGTTCTATCAGTGTAATGCTGTAAACAGAACGATTCACACGACAAAAAATAGAGTCCTTGCCACCTACTTCATTTGGTGGCTGCATAGGCGCGGTGGTATTTTGGGTGATCTGTAGCAGGCAGGAGAAATTTGTGCGAAAATTTAAGGTTTATTAGTATTACTGAAAGAGAGCTCTGCCTTTGGAATTAATGAGGACCTAAGGAAACCTGTTGTAACGTAAATATACGATGTCAAAGTTTGCCAAGAAGCACATCGATGTCTCCGATGCTGTAGGTGTGTTTCCTGCGCGGTACGAGCCATTTCGCTTTAGGGAAATGGCGAGCAGGCTGCAGCTAATTGAATATGCACTCTGGCCAGCATCCCTTTAAAAAGTAGGATGATAAGGAAAGTCAATTCCACCTCCTTGTGATAGTATATGTGGCCCTGAAAGGGGCTGTTTTATGTGTTTGTTTTGCCGCATCCATTTCTACCAGGCAGCGAAAGTTTGCATGACAGTGCTCTCGTTCCTCGTCGCCTTCTTCAATTCTCCGTATCGCCCGTTTATGATGCTCCCTTCCCAGTCTTATCTGAAAGCGGAGAACGTAAAGTGTATCGTTTAGCACATTGCATCCGTGCTGTTCTGGACAGCGGAGCGTTCCCACAAGTCCATTAATTGCAGGAGTACAAAACGCAAATAAGATTGACGTCAGGATATTCGTTGGTTAATATATCAACCGAATGGTCACACATCTTCAATGCCAGCGACAATTAAACTCCTTTAATATTTGGGGCCCTGAAAAGGGCCCATTATTGAGTCTTGTCAGTCAGTCCGTTACAATGTTAAAGGAAGACTAGCATCAGCTGCTCTGAAGGCGTTTATGATCTGAGTACAACTGTGAAGACCGCGCACAACCATCCAAAGCTGCTCTAAGCGGGACAGGAACTGTATATCGCACGAGCACCGTAATTGTCCGCCCCCCTTTTTCTGGGCGCAACAGCCCAAATCGGACCTAGGCCGCCTCCTTGTTGAGGTTTCTAGATCACACACAATTAGACGCACAACTAGTAGGACTCCTCTGAACGACTGATGAGCTCGTCGCAGAGGCCGTTACCTACACAACAAAAACAAGAGACGAACATCCATGCCCTCAGCCGGTTTCGAACCTGCGATTCAGCAATCGTGCGGCCGGAGACCTACGTAGTCCGCACGGCCGTCGTGGTCTGCTAATCGTCCATTACGTCGTTATAATTTCTAGTTACAAAAACGGAATCTAGATTTTGCTGTTTAGAAATTCTGTCTGTCGCAAATTCAGCTTGTGTGTGGAGCGGATTTTATAAGTGAACGTTCCATCCACTACGCCGTAATAAGTCATTATGTTTCACTGCAGGATTTCTTACTCTGGGATACAATGTACTCCGCATATTTATTCAGGAACTTTTATGCCATATCCCAGAAGACAACCTGAGTCTATCACTGGTTCTTTAGCGGATGTTCTCTTTATCAAATGTAAAATAATGCATAAATACAGGTTTTTTTCAACACTAGTATGATGTAGACACATATTTTAAACTTCATATAATTTTAAATATATTAAAATTCAAAGCATTTATATACATGATAAAAACATTGGATCCCAAGGTAGCGTAGCACTGAATGTTTTTATAAGCTTTTAATTTTGATCATTGAACTCACTTGAAGGTGACCGGGCGGGATCGAAGCATGTAGCATGTTGTATTTTAGCAAAAACATAGTTGTGCCGACTAAAAGAGTGCTTGCATTAGTGGTTACCTAACTGATTAAAGGCAAGGTGCTAACAATATTCGTATAATACAAGCATCTGACAGTTGCATTATATGGGCTTTATACACATACACAGTTTAAATTTCTTTTGCGATGAGCGTTTTGAAGAACGTTTTAAGATTAATGTGAAGGTTACAGAAAGTCCCGTGTTTTGGATGGCAACAGTGTCAGTTACTGAAAGGGTCGCGTTGGTGGCGTGTCTGGGACGATAGCAAGAGTGGCGAAGCTGTAGCATTTACTACAGTGGCGCTGTCCGAGAATTAGGCTGCACTAAAATTCATAAAAATTATGCAAGATGCTCAAAATTTCTGGCACCGATTTTGAACCAAAGAACGATCGTAGCGGCAGTTCGGTTTTCACATACGTTGTGATGACAGTAATACTGATTTTGGATTTATTGCTAAATTAATTGTGTTTTGTGGTACATTAAGCACAAAATTCAGTAACCCTAAAAGAATAGTTCATTACTTAAACCCAACGTCAATATTATCTCCAGGATTTTTCTTATTAAAGTTATTACATTTTCATAAGGATCTGTTTAAAATTTGTTTGGCAGTATACAGAGAAACACAATAGTATCTTAAATGTATAAAATAAAATGTGGATATTCATATTATAATTTCAGACAAAGGATCGTTCGAACGCTAAAATCACGAGTTCTAAAACCAGTTGAAACTGCTTGTTTTTTCAGATTTGTCGCTGTTGTACTTGAATTTTTCGGTGTAGGTAGAGGCAATGAATTGGGCCGATCCCCTGTCGAATCAAGTCGTGCCAGATATCTGGGAACGTATAGATCGAAACTAATTCCGAATCAGAACTGGCCACGTGCTTGCTCGTGGAAGAGAAGGAAGGTACATTAGAACTGAATGTCGAGTGTTCAACAGATCCTGGTCACAGTTCGAAGGAAGCAGCAGTGATGTTTAGTTTGCGTGTTTATGTGTGTGTTGTTTATAGCCCTAGTGACACTCTGCACGCGCGCACACGCACGCATACACACACACACACACAAACATTGCTGGAAGTGTTGTGTGTGTGGGCAGAGTTTGTTGTGCTCCTTGAAAATAGGTACGTTAAAGTTGTCATTAAATTCATGATTAAAAGCGATGAAATTTATAGTTTGAAACCAAAGAATTACATCAGAAAACTTGTTGCATGTGTAAGCACACGCGCGTGTTTCTTGCAAGAAATATGGAATAGACTTTAAATGACCGAAACCCGGAAGTTCGTGATAATAGGATGATTCGAATCGGGGTACGAAGGTGTTTGGGGAGAAAGTTATATGCTATTGGTATGCACTAATTTTACGTGTTAAGAAACTGAAGACGAACAATCGAATTCTCCTAGAAATTTGACAAGGAAATCTCATCCACAGTCAAGGTACTTCACTGAAAAGACGTCCTCCTTCCCTCTAATGAAAGACCTCTGTGACACGAACACGCTCAAATTCGGGCCCACATTTTTCAGTTTTATTTCAGTTTACCACTAAACTCGCCCTACAAATAGGCACACAATAATGTTTTAACGAACAAGGCCAGAACGATAAATAGCAGCATTGTCTTACAGGCACCATTCTCCTTCCTACGTCATAACACGTCATTGGTATCGAAAATGCTAACAATATCTTAATGACTGCAGCTGTAACATAGCTGTAAACAGAGAAATCGGATATGTAAATGAGACATCCGATAACTTGAAATGAGGCTTCCAGGATGACGACAGGCGAAACAAAAAGGGAAATGGCAACCAAACGCAGTCAGATTCCACAAGGGCGCGTGATAAGTTCACGCATCTCTCCTTTTCATAACAGCAGTGGGCGATGTTTACTTGTGCGTCAGTAAGTGTTAACACATGCAGTGCGGCATGAATATCATGAAACAAATACTTCTTCATCACAAACGAAAGCACGTCTCCATTACAAGGACCAATATGTAAACGATGTTTCGGAAATAATTGCGTTTTCTTCTACGTATCACACAAACACGCAAATATACACTCTGGGAAGTTTGGAAAATTTTCATTAAAGCAGGAGATATATAGTAGCGACAGTACTTTATAAATACGTAAATAATAAATGCGTAGGTATTGTATCAACAAATTATAGCTGCTGTGCCAATACCCCTATGTTCTATCGATGTGCGTACTAGTAATTACTCTGTACGCAATGGAATATTTGAATCAAAGATTCTGATGAATATTATTTTCTTCTGGGATATGACGCGGTGTGGACTCATGTATAGTTATCAACGTACAGGAGGAGCTTACTGCCTCCATCTTTAGGGTAATAAAAACTTTGATAGATAAAAAACAATTGAAGAATGAGAAATATTTCAATTATTTGAGTAGCATGATAACAAATGATGCAAGGTGTACACGTGAAATTAAATCCAAATTTTCATGGCAAAAGCAGCATTCAAACAAGAAGAAAAATCTTTTCACCAGCAAACTGGACTTAAATTTAAGGAAGAAACTAGCAAAGTGCTACATTTGTAAAATAGCTTTTTATGGTGCTGAAACTTGGACACTTCGGAAAGTAGATCAGAAGTATCTGGAAAGTTTTGGAATGTGGTGCTGGAGAAGATCAGCTGGACCGATCGTGAGAGAAATGAAGAAGTATTACACAGAGCCAAGGAGGAGAGGAATATCCTACATATAATAAAAACAAGAAAGACTAACTGTATTGGTAACATCTTGTGTAGAAACTGCCTTCTAAAGCACATGATTGAAGGAAAGTTAGAGGGAAGGACAGAAATGATGGGAAGACAAGGAAGAAGGCGTAAGCAGCTACTGGATGAACTTAAGGAAAAGAGAGGATACTGGAAATTGAAAGAGGAAGCACTAGATCGCACCCTGTGGAGAGCTCGCTTTGGAAGAGGCTACGGACCTGTTGTAATACAGACTACAGAATGAATGAATGGAGGCAGTAAGCTCCCCCGAAACATTCATACATGTATAGTAAATTACATGGTGTCATATTTTACATACCTGCAATTTAAGGTATCGCGTAAAAGAATAGTACAACCCGTAATGTAAGTAAATTTGAGAAGTAAGTAAAAGACGAGGTCAGAAGCACGAGAAATTTGCGTCAAGAAGCAAATACAGCAAAGAGCAGTAAAGACGTAAGGAGGAAAGGATACTGAAACATAGTTACAAGCCGCCTCGTGTCTGTCTACTCTTTGAGACAGGCAACCTCTCCAGCTGATGTCCCAAGGGTAACCAGGCTGAAGTAAAACTTCCCCACTGGGGCTTTTATAGAAATACAGGGTGATTCGAAACGTCTTTCTCCACTGCCGGCTGTATAAAAAAATTTGAAGGATTTAAAACTTTAAATTTGCATTAAAAGAACGAGTTAATTCGGTTTCTCACAGTACAGAAAGAACATAGATTGAAAATGTCAGAGGGTGGGAGACATGCTGACCAAAGTAGGATGAAATGATAGGCGGCTGTAGAAAACTGCATAACGAAGACCTCCGTACATTGTACACTTTGCCAGATATTACTGACAGGGATCAGATGAAATATGATAAAATGGGCAGGGAATGTAGAACAAATGGGATAGATATGAAAAATGTGTACAAATATTTCGTGCAAAAAATTGATCGGAAAAAGCCACTTGGGAAAACCCATGTATAGATGGGGCGATAGTATTAAAACAGACCTTGAAAAATAGGGTGTCAGATTGTGTATGGACTGAATTCTTCTAGTTACAGTAAGCGTAAAGTAGTGGGCCGTTATGATTGAGATGACTGACCTTGTGGTTCCATAAGTGACCGAGATTTTATTAAGAAGCTGAAAGACAATTTGATACTAAAAATAACTCTGCTCTATGGAGTTTGTTAAGTTTGGAGAATTTAAAATGTCATGTTCATGTCCAAAGTTCGATTACATGCAGAATTTCTTTGAAATCACACCTGAAACTTGTCGCCGTCACTTACAAACTTAGGATGGTTGCGTTTTACTCTGATGTGATTAAATTCGTGTGCTAACTGCCACTGATATTGCAGTAGGAATATTGAAACGGGTAAGCTATTTGCAGAACTGAGTTCTGAAAACGGATACAGTAATCAATACAAATGAAACTTTAAAAAACTGTCATGTGTACTGTTGTTTGTGTCGTTAGAAAGTAAATGTTAAAGTAACGAACGTGGGTTTAGATTTAGTTGTTGAACAGGCAGGAAGTTGAGTCGCAGCAACAGAGAGTGTGCCAGCTGTGCTTTGGCATGCTTCAACACAGCGACGTAATACTGTATAGTTTTGTCATACACTATGCCAAATTTGTATTTCTTGTGCGTGGAATAGTGAACCAAGTACAATTATAAAGAAATTCGTGGTGCAGGCAATTGTGTAATATATTGTTACCGTATACACCAGTAAAATTAAATAATTAACCAACAAAACAACGTTTTACTTATGATGTTAATTTATATCCTACACGCTTCGGCTTAACAGCCATCTTCAAGGTTATCATCAATACCACATGAAGGTTATCAAGCCCATTATATATCACGTCGAATATAAAAAGTAACTAAAGGAAACAAAATATAAAACATATTGATATGAATGCATTCAATAAAATAATCATTGCCTTCAGTTAATTAAACTGATCAACATATATTTTTTATATTTCAATATTTTGTTACTTTGCCGAAAGAGATGTTTAATTATTTTATTTTATGAAATCATAACAGTATGTTTCATATTTTATCTCCTTTAGTTACTTTTTATATTTGACTTGATTTGTAATGGACTTTAGATCCTTGCTACGATATTGATATCATTGAATATGGCTGTTAAGCCGAAAGTTGTAGGATTTTAAATAAAAATTTCACGAAAACTGTACCTTGTTGGTTGTATTATTTCATGGTGCAGAACATCTCTTGCTCAGCTGGTTGAGAAATTCTTTGCTTTTGTGGAACCCGAAGGCTTATCACTGTTTCTATGGAAGTCAGCACTTGGACTCTAAAAGTATAATCTAGTCTACAACTTCATTTGCTGTTTTTCTGCAAGTTACGTTGTAGCATCATTCGCTAATCTACGCCCAGATGTCTCAAGTGTTCTTTCCGCCGACAGTTAATCTGTCTCAATATTATTAATTGTTCTTCCATGCGTGCTGCATAACTCGTTAGTTTAAACACCGGAAATAATTATTAATTTCGAATTGCCCTTCTCTTTAACTTATTCTTCCTTATTTTAATATTGTCAGCTTAAGTGCACACAGTATTAGTACAAATATTGTCAGAATAAGTGCACAGTGATAGTCCAGGTATTCTCAGTATAAGTCACAGTAGTAGTAGAAATAGGCCCTGTGGGCCGTATGTAGACGAATTTTTGTCTAAGGGTTTTTGTTGTGAGAAATGCAATGCTACAAATTTCATATAGCTTCTCTTGCTATTGTAGATAAATAGGCCTATAGATTTTATTACTTTTTTAATATTATTTATAGATCTGTATATATTTTAATGCAATTAGCGCAAGCCAGCAATACGTTTCATGCGAGATCTGATTTGTACACATTCGGAGAGAAAGCTGTGTTTTACACACCAGAGGATTTGCATGATATTAACTCCCGTTTCTAAATTTGTTCGGAGGGAAATATCTCAAGATAATGGCTTCAGGCATTTAAGTTCGTGTTTCAGATGAGCGCTACAAACTGAGTGATTAGCATGCAATAGATTATTGCTTGGATACCGGATAATGCATCTATGCACAAAATTTCTTGCGAGAGTAATATGGAAGACACACGCAAGACGTTTCATTGCTTTATTAATGATAATAATAAACAGAGAATTCAAGCCATCCACCAAAGCGGCTTATTACTTAAACGCAGTAATTCATATCTTGTTCATAAATTTTCCCATATGAAGTAGCTTATTGTTTATTTGATTAGTCTGTGTGCTGCTTGTACAAGACGCCAATGTGAAAGGATTTTAATGATACAGTACGGTGATGGAAACATGCTAACAGTTTGCCATTTCGGGGAACCTATTTCGTACCTGTACGAGCACGTATAGATCGTAGCTGTTTGAAACTTAAATTGGTCTTTAGCAACGGCTTTGACCACCCATTCCCCATTTGTACGGAGGTTAATTTTGAATAGTTCTATACCTCTACTCAAGCTTAACCTTGGTACCTCCAATGGTAGGTTACGTTGCGATCGTTACCATTACCTATATGCTCGAAAGGTGTCCAATTTATGATAGGGTGATTCTGCTGTAGACATCAAAGCAACAATGTGGCCACCACATGAAACGGATATTTAGCTTTCGGTTTTTGACGATAATTAACAACCCATGGTAAATAGGCTTGTGATACTTTGGAAATATTGTGAATATGCCTACAACTTTGTATAAAATTTATTAACAGTTATAATTGAGTACAGTATGTAAATTTGAGGTTAGCTAATGAGTAGTCAGCGATGGAGATTCTAAAATAAATTTATAAATAATGTGTTTGTATTTTTAACAATAGAAAATGGTCTTCAACGAATATTTACAAGACACGCAATGTACGCATAACGTAACATTGAGGCGCGTTCATGTAACCATTGTTGTCGTGGAAAAGCAATACGTATTACGTATTCTGAGTGCGTGTGTGTGTGTGTCTGTAGCCTTAGTTGTCCAGCACGTAACACACATGACGCATGTGGAATGTCTGGCTCTACCATATTTTCCCACATTTTCTCACAAACGGCAATATTTTCAGGAGAAAAAGGTATTGAACAAAAATGCGTGTTTTGATTTTCTATACAACTTTTTTGATGAAATAGTTCTCATTCAAACAAGAATTCAGCGAGATGTCATTATAAGGGTACATGGGTCTTCACGTAAAGTACTCATTGTTCTTTTCAGATTTTAATGAAACTTGAATTTTCTCGACATTTTTCGAAATATACGGAAATATAAAGGTTTAAGAAAATCCTTCCAGTGGGAGCCGAGTTGTTCGATGCGGACGGACAGACGGACAGACAGACAGACATGACGAAGCTAATTGTCGCTTTTCGCAATTTTGCGAACGCGCTTAAGAAAGTCTCTCTCCTTTACCTCCTGACGTAACGGTGTGTTGGAGCAATAAGCGTGTACGTTTTGACTTTGAAGAAATTCTCGGTTATTTTTTTCCATCAGTTTTTCTTATTCATGTTTTCTTGTGGGGTAAAAATTAATTACGATTCCTTTAGTTTTAATGCTCTAAAATTAATGTAATCGCAATACGATATCCTTTAAATGAAAGTGTTTCATGAAGAAGTGACAAAAGCGGAAGGGCCTTCATTTTTGTGCATTGGATTTTATGTTGCTCACATTTTCTGTTCTATTCGTTGGTAATACGGAAGTCGAGATAGTGTAGTCAATATAGTGGCTTGGATATGGGCTGGATGACCGAAAAATCGCCGTTCGGTTCGTTTTAGGGATGAGAGATATTTCTCTTATCCAAAACTTCCAGCCCGGCTTTGGGGCCTATCCAGTCTCCTATTCAGTCTGTATCTCAGGCTCTTTCCGTGGGGATAGACGGCCGAGGGGTGAGGCGACAACTCACCTCCATTTAGCGCCGGGTATAAGAGTGAGTGGACCTACAACTCCACTCTCCCGTATGTCTTCATGGCTTGAATCCGGATACCCTTACCGTACCTTTATTTGAGATAGCTCAAGTTGAGTTGAATAACTAAATATTGTAACCATGTTATTGCGTTAGGTGCGCCGTGTTAATTTCTGGTATTATACTTGTGGCTGCTGATGTTGTGTGGGAATATATCGTTACTTCTTTACGGAACAGCTTGTATGTGAAGTATGTGTAGCTGTATCTTATTTTTGGTTTAATATAAAACAACTTACTGATGCGAGGAACCCGGTGGGCAGTCTCTCATATTTCTTTATTTATTTTGACTATGTTAACACTCCGACAATATAGAATGCCGGAAAGAGAAAAGAAAGGGGGACTTGTAAAGAAAGCAGTAAGTGGCCTAGCGTGAACCAAGAGCTGGCCAAACTAAGAGAGTAACAGGGCGCGTAAGAGAGTATCTCTGGAATTTCCAATCTGCTTGTTGTAGAGTTAAGCTTGGGTATTTTCTCTATTGGAAAGCCTGGAGGGTAAGAGCTGCAGTCCAAGGAGATCCATACTAATAATGTTGCAGGCATGCACGACGCCCGTGGCAACACGGAATGGTGGGGGAACTCGGAGTACTGAAAGCTAAGCATCCGATCTGCAAGGTTCGAAATCCAAACAACGGCACCGTAGATAGGATTGCTCTTGATCTATATATACACGCGAAGTGGAATGGTCTCTGTCAGGGCAATACCGGAACAGGAAGGTACAGAAATCTCTTGAAGAGTGAACCATGTCCTCCATTAGATTCTTATGAAGGTTGGACATTAAGAACGGGGATTAGATGAGCTCACAATTTCAGCAGTAACGTGTCGTTAATAAAGACGTCAGGCTGATTAACTCTAAGGAAACGTGTTAGGTGCAGAAGGAACGGGATACCATAGCAATGTGGACATACACTGCTTTGAATATAGCGTCTTATTTTGTATGGCATATCAATGTGGACATACACTGCTCTGAATATAGCGTCTTATTTTGTATGGCATATCAATGTGGACATACACTGCTCTGAATATAGCGTCTTATTTTGTATGGCATATCAATGTGGACATACACTGCTCTGAATATAGCGTCTTATTTTGTATGGCATATCAATGTGGACATACACTGCTCTGAATATAGCTTCTTATTTTGTATGGCATATCAATGTGGACATACACTGCTCTGAATATAGCTTCTTATTTTGTATGGCATATCAATGTGGACGTACACTGCTCTGAATATAGCGACTCGAAGTATGCCTTATTTTGTATGGCCGAGCAAAATTGTTCACGGCCACTTAATCCGAATGATTTCCGATTCACTCTGATTCACGATCGATACGTAAGTGGCATTAAATAAAATGCCGGTAAACGTTGAAGTGATCTCGATCACACTCCTTAGTACTGGAAGCCGTTACAGCGTGGTTGGTATAGCGACTAGACTAGGCTGCGGGATGACGTAGGTCCGTGACAGACGTGAAAGGTGTTTATCGTCACACAGACTCCTACCAGTTGGTAGCGGGGATCCTGTTCTAAGGGCTGAAGCGATCGGGGCCTGAAGTTGATCATTCGTCTTTATCTGGTTCGAGGTTAAGAATACGTGCAGCTATACCTCACCTCCACCATAGACCTTAAAACCTTGATGTTTAATTAAGCACCGGGCGTCTGTCCTTTTATCATCAAATAATAACACTACATTGCATGGCTTCTGTTGTCTCCAGTAATAAGCTTTTGTCTGAGTGGTAAGAAATGCCAGTTCCAAAGTTCAGTGGTCCATGAGCGTGTATGCCCTGTATTGTATGGACTTATAGCTGTGTTTATACATACGAGCGCACGTTCGTACGTACATACTTGTATGTGTGTCTGCACACGTATGCGTCTCGCAGTCGATCTTATCTCGGAATTCTTTATCCCCAAAATCTATCGTATAAAGTCGTCCTCAGAGAATAAGCCTTTGGAGTTTAAAAAGTAACTTAATATTTTCCAACCGGCCGGACCAAATAAGGAATATCTATAGGGTTGTAACATTATGTGTGGGACGATTTGCAACCAAGCTAGAAGCTTCGGGAAATGGTAACTATCTTTCTGATTGGTTTTTCGTATCATCCCCTATTCCTTTCCAAATTTAGAGTTTGATACTGATCATAGCAAAGACTTAAGCAACGGGACCATTTGAACTAATGATTACTGTGTTCTGCTGTGTAACAGTATGCAGACTGGTAGAAATTTTCCGATGTGTTAGAGGAACGTGCCCTCATGAACTTGCAGGTAGCTTATCTCTTATTTATTTTCCATGGCAACAATGGTTACGCGAACGCGCCTCAATGTTACGTTATATTCGTACATTGCCTGTCTTGTTATCGCATTAACATAGCACACTCATCGGACGGCCCACATGCGCAGCGGAGTAACGACGGTGACAGACGATAGCTGTCAATTCCGTGTACCATGTGTGTATTTGATAACTTAAAGTTGTCTCTGTGCAGGCCATGAAGGCGTATGTGGGAGTAAATGTATGGCGACTCTCATTCTTAGCCTCGGCACTATGTGGATGTGAATGGTCGGCTTCACTCCACGGCTGCTTTAGGCACGGAGGAAGACCTCCCAGTCCCCTTTGAAATAGTAGGGTAGATAGGCCGCAAAACCGATCTGGACACTTTAGATAAGGGTATGATTTCTTATCCCTGCTGGAAATTGAACGGTATTTAGGATAGTGTGTTAAAGTACTTGTACATTAAGAAACAAACAGAAGTAATAATTCTCCGAGACAATGTTAGCAGTTGCTGTTTGATTATGCTACATTTAAGCTGGAATAAGTGGGCACTGGGGGCCCTTTTCCCGAAGTAAAGTGGCCGGGACGTGACCACTTCCATTCAGTGCCGAGTTTAAGAATGGTTGGAGCTATACTTCCACTGTCCTTCTGCGCCTTGGTGGCGTGTATAGGGATAGTTTTACTTTTTACCTACATCGTTACGTTGGACTGTGCCTATTTTCTAACATATAGGCCTATTTGGGCATAATACAGGCCTGCCAGACTTTTCCACAAGATGGTTTTACCACTGCCTTAGATGGCGTGTTGTAGTTATGCTAACAACTTTTTTAATTGTTTCAGTTAGTGGTAGAGACTTAGGCAGATTTAGTTTTAATTGGTTTTCTGATTGAATCCTTAAAGCCAACTCTTGAATCGTATAATATAGGTCCATCCAACAAAATAGCTGTGACGTAATCGACACACTAACTCGTAGAAGTACCGAATATAGAAACATTCGACTGTCACACGTGGATGTCCCAGCACGACCAGTTGGTCACCTTGTTATCAATACGTCTCACTGGGAGGCGACTCGGTTCTAATAGCGACACATCGCCATGTCCGGTCGCCACTAAAAGCTCTCACCCCAGCATGCATCATGGCTGACACCTCTATGCCAGTGTGTCTGCCCTTTTACATCCAGGTCCCTGTAGAAATGGAGAGTGCTTTAGGAAACTGAACAGACTTCAATAAAAACTGTCATTGTGGGAAGCGCACATCGTTATTAGCCGTAAATCTCTAAGACGGAGTTGACTTGATCTCTTGGGTTCGGTGCAAATTAGCTTCAAGTTAAACAAATACTTATAATCTTGACAGGGGCAACAGATTTTTATCTGCTGTAAATTATTCGGACCGGCTCTGGGGCTCATCGAAACAACCATTTAATTCGTATCGCGGGCTCTTTTCCCTGAGTTAAAGCGATCGGGGTGTGAATCTGACAAATCAATATTTTTTTATAAAACAACCAACTAATGCACATTAAATGTCACTATTTATTTAGTTGACACTACCACTACATATGTTTCGATCCTTATCGGATCATCATCAGGGGGACTTACTATCAAGCTACACCTTTTCACACATCCACAGTTCATGTGCTATCGTTTGCAGTTAAGCTACTATATACTTGGCAATAGTAGCTTAACTGCAAACGATAGCACATGAACGTATGGATGTGTGAAAAGGTGTAGCTTGATAGTAAGTCCCCCTGATGATGATCCGATAAAGATCGAAACATATGTAGTGGTAGTGTCAACTAAATAAATAGTGACATTTAATGTGCATTAGTTGGTTGTTTTATAAAAACAATAGAGTGAAAATGCACGGTGATGATAATATAAAACTGACAAATCAATGTCTAGTGCCGAGGTAAGAATGATTGGAGCTGTACTACCACTCTACCTCATATGACTTGATGGTCAGCACAGGGACAATTTTCCTTTAGCGCAATTTACCTTTACACAGAATAATATAATTATCCATGTGCTGCTTTGCACCTAAATAGAATTTCACCCCACTACACTCTATTTCCAGGCGTCTATTCGTCCCTCGCTCTCGAATTGCTGGTGCGAAACCACAGGATTATAAAATATCATTAACTTTTCCTGAATTCTCTTTGGTAATTTAAAAGGATGTCCATTCGCTCATTATTGCCCTAGGACTGACGCAGTAAACTGAATGTCCCACAACCCTTCACCAGCCACCAGATTCTGAGGGGCAACATTTTATACTGTACAGATTGAGTACTGATTATTCGTACGTAATCTGCATGCGACTCTGACAAATGCAATTTATAATAGTACACTCTTTAGAAAGTTCCTTTTAATTTCAAGGTGATTAGCCTTATAGGTAAAATTGTGTACACGTTGCGGCCTTCTCACGACTGACGCCAACTGCCAGGCACTAAGAGTAATTGTACTTTCAGCCTGTGAATAGCCAACATGACCCATAAATCATAAACTATCCCCAAATATTTATGTAAAGATCCAAAAACGTTTTTATAAACAGCACTGTGTTCGTTGTCTTAAGAATCTTTTATGACTTTTCAACTCTGCATTGGTGGAAAGAACGATTTGTTAATTTACTATATTCTTTGACTGCTTCGGACTCTTGTATCTGAATTCGGTCACTCTAACGAGAATGCTACACCGCCTTAGCTCACTGTAATCCACAATTTGCAGTTTTAACCTAGCCCCACCCCCAATTTTCCCTTTTTACAAATGAATGAAGGCTATTAAGTAATTTCTCCGTTATGTGATATTCTCCAGCCTGCGATCGCACCATCTTTTTGGGTGTCAGATATTCTCCTATTCAAATTGCATTATATATTTAATCCACTTTTATACTATTGTACGCAGTAACCAAAGATAATAATAGAAATTATACCTTCGCATAATTTGTCTAATTTATTTTTGTAAAGAGAAAGAAATGTGAAACGTGTCTTAAAAGTAGTATGTCACTAATACAAAGTAGTACGTCACTAATACACAATCTCCTACCTGGACGAAATGCTTATTTCCTTTGCGTTAAAGCAGGCAGGACCCTAATACTGCCCGTTAAAATAATTTAACAGGCTCGCTGTAGCTCCGGGAAATTTTAAATGTAGGTCAGGTTATGTTGCATTTCCCACAGAGTACTCTAAAACACTCTAATTCATTATCTTTGTGTCACTGAAAATGAGTTTATGGTAATCTTGTATAAAACTCTTTTAGCGGTATACATGAGACAAATAGAACAGTACTTGTATTATTATGCATTTCTATGGGCCGTCTTATCTTTACGGATTATAATAAGGTGTGCTTTGTTGCTGAAGGTGTAAAACAGGGCCGCCTGTTCAATGTGTCTCAAATTCTGAATTTCTTTCACGATTTCATTAAAAATTTCATGTGATGTGTCACTGTCTATGACCTCGACATCGTTAGATTCCTGGTAGTTGTATAGAACAAAATGTCATTCTGTGGAATATTTTAAATATAAGTTGTGAATTTAGACATATAATTTAACGATCGTTTATTATAGCATGGCAAAGGATTCGAACTCTGGGCAAGTATGTTTGTACGCATTGTCATTACTACAGGCATACATCTACTTAATTTATTTCCTTAAAGCGGAGCGCTTGTTTTGCGTATAAAACACTTTCGGCCTGTTGAATCATTGAAGGCGATTAGCAGAAGTGAAACTGTATGAAATCCAGGGTAAATTCTCTAATCTAACTTCTTAATCCAATAGGCCTACGAAAGGAAGGCGACTCCGTTAATTCCGCTTTATGTTGGGCAAAATGAATACAATCCTTTCCGACTAAGAGCACAAAGTAACATTCGTCACGGTCAAATTAACGCTGAGATTTAAGCAAGCTTTAGAGAGAGCCGCTTCGAATCCACGAGCTTCAAAGTAATTCCTTTTGAATACGAACTGCTAGCGACGTGAATATAGGCAACTTGTACGACCGATATGTCATGTATGCGGTCTACACACTTCAACGCCTCGTAACAGTATGTTATGAAACAATACAGAATATTTTGAAGCCTGACAGGCATGTAAATAATCTTTAAAAACTGAATTCTACCAAACAGAAATCTATATATTACAGAGACCAACCGGTTAATGCTGTTTGTGGAAATAGTTTTTGTTAGTTTTGCAAATAATTAGAAAAAACACAAATGCACCGTATGATCAAAGTACAGGGATTTTTATGTTACAGTTACAGTACATATGGTACTTCCAAAGGCTGAAACATGATCGTGCGATGTTAAATAGTGATGATGCAAGGGAATAGCCTGCAGGGACGACAGTGACTTGTGAATGAGGCTGTGGATACAGTTGGTCGTATTGTGTCATAAAGCAATACCTGGGTGGAATGAGGAATGTGTATTTCAGGATACCTCATTAAGCTGGGTCGGAGTAACACAGCTACAAAAACATGTTATGTAGAAATGAAAGTACAAACTCTGTTTCAGAATGCTCTTAAGTAACAGGAAAGGTTGACTAATCGTGACTATCCTTCTTCATCTACGATCAGTGCCGTGTGCTTAACTTCCTTTCTGGCCTGCGAGTGGTCGAATATTAAACGAGATCATTAATTTTATGTTAACATCCATCTTTATTTTCAGAGCTTTTACTTTAGGTTAGAAGAGAGTTTTTGAGTCGTGCTAAAATCTGAGAAAGTTGGTGAATGAAATACCCTAAAACCATTTAGTCCCATGTAGAACTACTCAAACTGCTGGCACACATAAGCATAATTATTCCGCTTCATGGTTTCATAAATCCAAAAATTAAAAATGTTCAAATCAACCGTCTTTTGATCGTGTTATGAATATCTGTAAAATAAAAAGATATAAGCCACACAATGCAGTGACACACTTTGTAACAAATTTGCATGATATTACCGAGTACGAAATTTAAATGTGAGATTTCTTTATTCTTTACAACGTGTTTGACACAAATGAGTAAAGTAATTGTTTCGCTTCCAGACATCTTTGTCTTCCTGTATGAATTTCCGCCTTAAGCAGTCTAAACTTCTCGATCACACTACATCACAACGGTAACTGTGTTCTTCACCTACTGTAATATTAACAGGGGTGCGCTACAGAGCGGAAGGTCGCGGGTTAAATTCCTGATGGGTACATTGGGGTTTTTTATTCAATTAATCTTTTCGGCCTCACTATGGCCCTGGGGTCGAGTCAGTCTGTAACTGAAATGAGTACCAGGGATATTTCCTGGGGGTAAAGGCGGCCGGTGCTTAGGGCTGACAACCTTGCCACATTTATATGCCGATTGTCTCGAAATTCTGTTGGCCCTGTGGGCATGCCCAGTTTTATCTTTACCTTTTAACTGTAACATTAAGGAACGGAGTATATTTATATAATTCTCACCATAAATACCGATTTCTGCCTGGAACATTATTTACCTGTTGATCATTACGATGTAAAGTATTGTGTTTTGTGTTGCTAGAAACTAAAGATGTATCTGTAATTTAGATAAGTGTATGTATTTAAAGGGTTAATGGCAGTCCCAACACTGAAAAACTCTTAAATCCTTGACGGAGGAAAGTACTTTAAATTATTTTTCAAATATAGGGAAATGAGCCATTTTTGTTGAGTGAACAATTTACGCCATTCAGCTCAGCATGTTACATTGTAGCTAACAGCGAAAGTCGTTGTGTGACAGTCGCCACAGTAGGGCCGCCACCTACAGCTGGACCAGTGACATAGTCGATGCCGAGAGAGGTGGGAGAAACCTGCGTGCAAATGAATCGAATCGACACAGGGACTGAAATGCCGAGCACTTCGTATGGTCAAATTACATTCGGGGTTGGGGGTTCAATGCGGCGAAGAATCACCGGCAGAAATACACTGTTATTGTTAAGGCAGCTTGAAAAGTATGCTAAACTGAGGTGATCGTGGATGTAACACACCGAATTGACGTAAATGGACAGGTTTAACCATCGAAACGCTGGAAACCGTTTAATTGCAAGCCAATAAATGAATAACATAAAGGATCTTAGATTTACAATTCAAATGTGTCCGAAATATAGTATGTATTAGTCATAACACGGTACAAGTCTGCTACGAGAAGTCAATGTTTCGGTTGTGTGTGTTGGATACTGGCTTCGTAGTCGGTAGATATCGGTTTAAAATCTCGGACCGACAACAGGGTAACCTGATCTATGTTCTTCCTGGATTTTCTCGGTGCTTCCAAGCAGATTCCTAGATGGTACATAAAATGACACAAAGACTGCTTTCTTCCACAACCATTCTAATCAATTATTATACCTGAGACTTCAATGGCTGTGAAGTTTCATATTGCAGTCTTCACGCTGTCACAGCCCTGAAAGCTAGAGAATGAATCTCCAGTGCAATTATTCGACTGAAAGCTTGAGAGATTTTAACTTGTGACAACTGTGTTGCTGAAGATTCAAGTCTGCTGGGATGTTAAGCCTTATCGAGTGGTAAACAGTTACGACTTTTCGAATGCTTATAATGTCGTAGTCTTCAGTATCAAGGATTAAAGAAGAATAACTGCGCTTTTAAGGTATGAGTATGTTACATTTTTAAGGAGGACTGAGGCGCTAGCCAACGGCAGCAGCGGCGCTATGCACTGGCCGGGGCCGTGGTGTACTTTCACTCCATCCCGATTGCCCTTACCTGTATAGGGTAAAGTACTCGTACCTCCCAGCCTTGCTGTTCTTCTTTGACTGCTTGACTGTGACGATGAAGGCGTTATGATCCTTCGAAACGTCGGTTACTACTTACCAGTCGAAACAACGCAATATCGCAGAAAACTTTTAGTCTTCTGTTGAAATCGTCGTTAAGTAAACAATAAGTCATGTCATCTGCAGGAGTGATAACAAAATGATTAGTAAAACGTTAGTAAACTGGGCGAAGTTCTTCCTGTCACATTCAAATGTAACACATCCAAATGCATTCACAAAATGTGGTATAATGGATAAAAAAAGGAGAGTCGAATATATGGATTTAAACTTATCCATATTTACTTGAATTGTACTACATTTACTCAGAATTATTCCGTTGATGTTAAAAACTTCGGATTACGAATTTAGGGACTTTGTCAGTCTGTCTTTGTGTTAGTTACACATTTGTCCTCACGAAGAATATGTGCTCGAACTCAGGGTGGGGTTACTTCTATGGTTGCTTCGTTTCACAGGTTCTTGTGTGGCATTATTACGAAGCCACGTAACAGTTGAAAACTGAGACATTTTCGTAGCTTCCGCTTTGTAGTCCTCCTTTGTTTTCCACGTTGCCTAATGTCAGTGATTAACTTCAAAGGTCTCGTATCATATGAGAAGGTGTGCGTTTGATGTGCGTGAACTCCAGTATAGAGGAGCGGGTGGCAGTAGATCAAGCTGTGTTTCATAATATCTTAATGAGAACACAAGGCACATCATTGTAACCAATGATGTAACAGATAAAAGGACTGATCGCTTGGTAATGTGCTCCATTACATTTCATAAGGAAAAGCATCCCAGTTTCATTATTTCATTACGTTACTCTTCAATGGCCTCCGCCTGCAAATTAATCTTCTTTATCCCTTTTGGCAATTAAACTTTCTTTCTGTTAACTGACGTTCAGATAAATGCTGTCTTATAGGCTACTTCGGCAGCAGAAAGATGATCAATATTCAGACGAACGAAATGATAATTTATTGATAAGTTTTGTGTCTGATTTAGTAAAGCAGGAGACGTATATTTTGACACCTTAGCACAGCACATTTCAGGGCATTAAGTACTGAAATTATTGCAATAGAAACAAAATTAGGAAGGAATGGATTGAGCGAGTGTTATACAGTATAGTGATGGTGGAACTGCTGTAATTAGTGTAACGCTGTACGAACAGAATTAACCTTTAATTGGTGACGTGCAGGTCCTAGGGACCCGAGACATCTTACTTCATCTTCCACAATTGTTGTTGTTTACAGAGAGCGCTCAGATATTCAGTTGCTTCATATTACCACCGCCTCTTTCCAGTCAATGTTTCCTGCCTTCGCTCGATTACAATGCCTCTCGTATTGAGTTTTCTGTGGTCCGCGGAACCCAACGTCATCATTTTGTTATGGCTTCAAATAAAATGGGTCTTGTTTGCTGTACTGATGACCAGAGATGTCATGAGTTTGTGAGCAGTGTATTAGCCGGCTGTGACACGGAAGATAATGACGGAAGTGACATAGATGACTGTGAGAGTGACTGTTTCTGCGTGAGTGATCACGATTCAGTCAGTGAAAATGGAGATGACGATAGAGAGCTCGAAGAAACTAGAAGCGTACCTTTAGGAGTTGGGAATATTTCTGAAGATTTCGAAACTGACATTGAGGAAGAGGTCAAAACGTAAAGGGTGTCACTTATGTCCCCCAAATTTGGACAAGAAAACTGCCCACCACAGCAAAGAGTGTAAGAGCCGGTATGTCTGCAGTGCTCAAAACGCGATTGTAAAAACTGTTGTCAGAGTGCTTAATTGTGTTCTATTACATATAAATTCTTTATTAATGTATTTTTACTCAATTGATGTTTCCATATATTTTGTTTTCATCTACTTTTCAAAGAAATGGTTCATTATAACTTCCCCGTTGTGTTTTATTCAAATCTTGCCTTAAAAACACAGTCTTACATAACACATGTACAAGTTTTCCAGGGTACTAGTTTCGGCTTTGTTAACAAGTCATCGTCAGACCTTTCTTTAGCAAGAGCCGCCCAGTGAGAAGTATCCTTACATACAGGATTGAAATCTCATTCTTTACAATATTCGTCATAAAATTGTATTGAAAGAAATATAAAAAATGTGGATAAAAATATGGAGTATAGAAAGGTTTTTAATGCTACAGTCTTAAATATAAATTAAAGTAAATATGAATACAGATGTTAGGCATTACATCTGATGTGTTGAAGCGCACGCCTGTCTTGTTCTTCCAAGGCACTGTGAATTTCTGATTTTACAAAAGTAAGTTACTCCGGTTAAAAATAATTCCAGTTTTAATGCGTGGGTACTTCTTAAGTAGTGCCCTTGCATTAAAACCACAAGAGCAAGGAGGTTGATGGAACTTGCGACCCAGTATTTTTCTAACTCCTCCCACTGTAAAGTTTCCAACGTACGATGTTTGCTAGTGCAATACGCAAGAATTCCGTTACAACTTCAGCGTGGTTTACCAAATGTCACTTTGCGTGCTAAATCCACCAAATCACTAAAAACGTCGTTCTTAATTCTGATAGGAGGGGGTGGAAGGCCTAAGTTAAGTATGTTCAAACACTTTGGCGGTTCGCTAATATAACTTCGGCGGGTCGCAATTGGCTCTTTACTGTTCGGGACTGAGTTCTGCGGCTCCGTTTCCGCTATACATCCCCGACTTCTATGGCCGCAAAGCTGAGCACCGAACTGTACAAAATTAAACTATTGGTTTCTGTAACACAGAAAATATGTATTTACTGCGCTGTAGGAACTTAATCCCTAAATGTAATTCAGTGTCCCTCTTCAGAAGTTCGTAATTCCTCGGCTAGTGAAGGAACTTCTCGCACTTTACGGAAATCGGACTTTCGTTATCTTATACAGAGCAGCCAAACCACGTGACCGTATCCAGAGTCCGATAAACCCAGTCCAACACCTTGCATCCTATTTCTTTAATATCCATTTTAATACTATCCTACCATGTACACCTTGGTCTTCCAAATGGCTGTTTCCTTTAGATCTCAACCAAAACCCTGCTTGCAACTCTGTCCCCCAATACGTGCCATCTATGCCACCCATCTCATTCTCCTTGTTTTCATCGCCCTAATTAAATTCCGGAAGTAGTACAAATCATGACGAAAAGACTGCAATATATTTCCAATAACTTGTAACTAAAATAAATATTCCGTAAGTCCGTATTTCTTGTGTATTTGTTATTTAACGTAGGAAAATCTGTCTGTAAATGTCGGACGTCTTTTGAGTCTTACAAATTTAAAAATATTATTAATTGCATGTGTATTTTGAATTATAAAAAATAATGTCGACGAACCAAAGTGTGCGTGATTTATAATTTTAACTTCTGAATTCAAGAACACTTTACTGGAATGAAATACATGTTAAACAGTGCTTATTTACACTTCTGTTGTAATACGAAACAGAGATAACACTGCTTTGTGCTTAATACAGGACGTAGCATTTAAGAGTAGACTCGGCTTCCGTAAGCTGTTACGACATCGTCAACTCTTACGTTGCTACGCGAAGCTACTCTGTCTGCCAGTGCACTCTTAACTTTGGTACCGCGTTTTTCTACAAGGTCGTTAATTTTTTTTCTTATAATGGTAGTATGGGGTTGTCATTCTGGCCACATGTGTCTGTGGATGTAAAACTCAGGAACAGCTGAACTAATAATTATAATGACTTAACGTCTTTCACAACAATTTATCGATATATTTTACTTTTTTAAAAGTCGGACAAAAACAACGCGCCCCGTCTACGAAGGCCTACATGCGCATCTGTGGGGAGAGCAAACAGCACCTAAGTCACGTAACATCTGAGGATAAAGAATAACATAGTCTATTGCATCTTATACCACTTTCTGACTGGAAAAGAAGCACAGACTCTGGCAGGATATGATAATTACGTCCTTTTCATACATTAGTAGTGTTTGCTTCGCAATAACCAGAAGACGTCTTGCGTTGCTGGGAGTCCTCTCTAGCGGCAGTAAACCTTCCAAATTATGTTTCTTGTGTTTCTACAGGTTTCTGTGGCTGAATCGGTTCATTACGTCAGATAATTGAATTTGAAGTTATCCGTAGTCTCCACTTTCTGTTTCCTCAGAGTACTACTGACGAGGCAAAATAAGCATCGTCGCAACAACCAAATAACCTTTGTATTTCAGTAAGAGGTAGCAGGTTAACCGCATTTGAAGCAAAGTGCTTGCTGGTGGGGGTTATACACTACGAACAGGCTAAAGAGGTAATATTACCAGGAACTAATATTATTTATTGTTGATTAACGTTTCAAAGCCTAGCGGTAACTTTACGTACCACCAGGTTTAACATTCAAAAATTCTACATGGTGCTGACATTGCGTTTATGTGCTTCGTATGGATCTCAGAATAAACAGCAACTTTTGCCTTATACAGCATTAAGAGATTGGTTTTGTATAACCGATGTGGAGAGTGTTTACTGCACGGTACGTACTGAGTCCTTATATAAAACATACATGTCTCGTCTTTAGAGGATTAATAGAGCTTCAGGCGTTGTCGTCGTACGGGTTTTGACTTTTCTGTTTATTTATATCACGCTGGTATCATAATTTTGATTCTCCTAACCATCTTGCCATTAGCACTAGTACGTGCCTGCTTGATCGTTCGAAAAACCGATGCACATAGTTTATGGATATTATAGCACTGCGTATATTGTACTTAAACTTTGTAATGTTTCATCTTTATTGCAAATAAGCTGATAATATAATTTATATGTGAGAAAGTTTATAAGGTATTAGACAATAAAATTATGTACCACGTATTAGAATATTCTACTGTGCAAGTCAAGAGCAAATTCCTCAAATGAATCTTGCATACTTTTATCTCAAATCAAGCAGGTAACAAGTGTCTACCTTCATGTTTGTTTGACGCTAACGACCTGCAAGTAACATGGTGTCTGAGAAGCTGATACTCGCTCATTCAATCGAAAAATTTTCTCGACTGATATCGAACAGGAATGTACATTACCGTGCTCACAAAAGCGCTCCCCTGGACCATCCATTGCACATCCTCACGCGTCTTATGTTTAAGCAAAGGGAGTTTTAAATATTTAAGGGACTGACGTATGGAAACACTGGAAGCACCGCAGATGTGTTTTCCATTGCCTTCAAAACGAATTACATCAGGAAATTTATCTAGAATAGGTACGGGATGAGGGGCCAGGATAGCACAGTATACGACTCGCTACGGGGTTCAATCCCCGGAGTATGTAAGAAACAGTTTCTTCTCCACACCCGTCCATACCAGCCCTGAGACCCATCCAGCCTCCTCTAAAATGGGTACTGGGTACTTTCCGGGAGTAAAATGACCGCGGCGTGGCGCTGACCAATCACATCCATCTAACGCCGAGGTTACGACTGAGTACACTCCCCCTCTGTGCCGCATGACACTTTGTAGGGAGAATTGTGCCTCTCAGGTACGGGGTGAAGACGAATAGAATGCAAAAACTGACACAGAATTGTAAACTATTGCCCTTGAAGAGACCCTGTGTGCCCGCGGGGAGTTTCGAGTTACCACTTACACTAAAAGAATCTCGAAATTGGAAATATGAATAGTTTATGGCAAGCAGGGCCGTGAATCTCTTTGTAGTTTATGATGAAGCTCTCTCACTCCGGACCCTGCGGTAACGGGGATCAACACTCTGCTAGAGATACTGTATTATGAGTTCTATGGACAAAGTGCACGGAGTGAAAGCGTGTAGGGTGTTGCGCCTTCTATCTGTCGACATGAATGGTCTGAAACTATTCAAGGAATATCTGTTAATTTGGCATTGAATTAGTCTCATGAAAGTTGTCAAATAATTAGTTTTGGGTCGCTCTGTCCAGCACAATATCTACTGTACAATGAACAAAATTAAAACTACTTCAGATTTATCAGAAACTCTGATCGTTCTGTGTGCTATAAACATTTACATATTTGCCGTTAAGCTGTGCAACATTTATACGTAATATTTATTTTTGCTATGACGAAAATTAAAACGAATTACACAGACAGTTATATGTCCCTGTTTTCCTGACTACGACATGTGTAGTTTGGTTTGCATTAAGTTATGCGAAATATAAAAATTATCTTTTCGGAAGTACGCGTAGGTGCTCCAGCAAGGTAAATCGTGGTATTTTTATATTTCCTCCAATACAAAACTAGTTGCTGCATAAGTGCGGAATATAAGATTTTATGAAAGGGGCGATGGCTCTGAGAAGTAGTGCAATGGTCGGTCATAAAATTAGTTTACATGGCGTGTAAATTTGTAGCTAATTAACCTACATAGATTGTGATTATATCAGGGGAATTCTTCGGCAAACAATTATCACCTGTTTTCAAGACTGCAGCACAGTCTTGGTGGCCGCAAGTTTAAAGGTGGTCGTTAGGAGAAAACAGCTGTGACATGGTGACTGATAACAAGACATGAACTTCTAACAACTGGGAAAAGAGAAGCTCATTCACGGTATGAGAAACGCCTCAGTGGTGGCGGAGAATATGCGGAATGTTAATAGGGTCGAGGTACAGTTAAACCTGAACTTTGCTGTACCTACGCATTCGGACTTATATTCTGAACAACTGTCGTATTTGAATAAACACAGCTGTATATCAGGGGACGCTATTTAACATGCTAGTTGCTGCATCCTTCAGGGTTTCAAGTATATGGAACATGTAAATAGAATGCCCAGTTATTCGTGATTCTATCTTAGGAGTTTTAAGAACTTACCGAGCTAAATGAACCAAATATTGTACTTTATAGTCGTGTTGTGTTTGTCTAAGTTTGTTACCACCAGTATGTGCTTCTTGCCAGGTAGTACTATAGTCAAACTGATTGGTACAGTAAAGTTTAAAAACAGTTTATTAATAAGTGAGCTATACACCTCCGCGTTTAATATTTTAAGATTATTTTCCTCTAGTTTAGTAGTGACTACAGTACACTGCATTTGCAGCAGTTTGTAAGAAGACGATGTATATTTCACTTGAGGATGGCACGATCGCACCGAAACTTGTAGTGAGTTTGAATGTGTAAGTGCGAGAATTGCCGCAATAACCATTATGTATGTCTAAAACATAGAGTAATGTAGAACGAGCTTCTATTCCTTGAGGTATGGGGTCTGTTTTAAGGCTGACTCTTGGACCTTAAGCACTTTAATATATAGCATCTTGAAATAAGGAACTGTCTTCTTACATATTCGTATTGACCCTCTTTCTCCCATCTCTCTGACGCTGTATAAACTTTTGTACTGAAACAGTGTAATTAAATTAATTAATAATCCATCCGCGTCAGGAAGAAAAATGTATGTTCCGTGCGTAATAAGTGAAAAATTGTAACCTGTGTAAATGTGGGATCAGAAAGCAGTGGAGCAAGATTCAGCTGACGTGTGATAAATGACTGCTGTGACTCGGTACAATAGTAGAATATGGCAGGGTACGCCGTGAATATG
Source organism: Reticulitermes speratus (assembly GCA_021186555.1). NCBI lineage: Eukaryota > Metazoa > Arthropoda > Insecta > Blattodea > Rhinotermitidae > Reticulitermes > Reticulitermes speratus. The sequence goes on from JAJKFL010000042.1 coordinate 19,572,973, forward strand.
GCACAGCGTCGCATTGCTTTTTTCAGCATGTAACTGGTACGGTGGATGTGGTAGGATGTGTAAGTGCATGTAGAACTACATCCACTAAGTACGTACTCGAATCGTTTTAGTGCAGTCACTTCAAGCAGGGTGAAATGGAACAGGGGTAACCAAAACTTAAAGCTGTACGCCGATTAGTCTTTACGAGAAATAATATAATTTTGAGGAAAATTTGATATAGAGCCTACTTTATTTGTGTCGAAAGGTAACTTTAACTAATTTTATATCAAGATAAAATTATTTCAATCATTGCTCAATTTTACTTGATTTGCCTACATTTTATAGTAAATGAACCTACGAACTTTCCGTAATGCACTTTGTGTACACAATTGAAATTTTCGTTAAGGCAAATTTAATAGGACATAACAATCCTGCGAAAGGAAACAGGAATTCGTCATATTTATGCAGGTGCATGTCATTGATTTCATTTCCATCGAAACGTTCAGTGAAGGTATTGATCAGTGATGCTATGTAAATTTAAAAAGTAAATTCTCCTAGATTTACCTAAATTTATCCGGTATTTTGTGTGTTTGACATCAATGGATAGACAGTTTTCAGTGCTGTAAGTTAAAAGTTAGCTACAGTATAAATCATTCGCACAGTTTCATACTTACCTTTCCTAACAAAGATGGGAGTTTTGTCGCCTGTATAAGGCACACCGTATACATGTTTATAAAAGAACCTGTATCTTCTTTTGCAGAACACAAAGAGGAAGCGATAGCATATGAAGGGGTCGTAAATAAAGGAAAGGGATGAAGCAAGCAGTAGAAGAGCTGGGAGGGGCATAACAATCACGAAAGTAAGGATAAGTAGTGAATAAATCTGAGATGTAGAAAGACAAGTTAAAATTATGAGAAGAGTATGGGAAGGGTTAAGAAATGACAGAAGTGAATTTATAAAAACAGAATTAGTTTTTGGAATATTTTATCAACATGCAAGTAATTGAGATAATATTGTATCCTGCGCTAACGACCGTTGGAAATACTGCCATAAGTGATTTTAGTATGGAGGTACCGTAAGTGGTAATAACACTCACTAGAAAACCTGAATTTTTCTGTGAGAGACGTGTAGATTTGGATGGACTGAGTGAATCAAAATTTTAGAAGATCAAAGACACCTGCTGTATTGGATGGATAAAAGTATAAGGGCATAACCCATTCACGCCAGCAACGTTTACCCGAAAAGTGTTGAAATTCGGCTACATTTTGTTTACAAATTCAATACGTACCTAACAGAGAACACACTGCTCTTCCAGTCAGTTAATTCTTTTTAAAAATGTAATCGTTGCTATTTCCGAGATTCTTGCGGGTTCCATTCACACATGGTGATAAAAAATCAAATTTTAAATGTTAAAGCATGTTCCATATAGCCAAAATAATGATTGAAATGCCGAAGGTTGGTGCCCACACAAATTCAAGCAGAACTCTTTTACGGCTGTGATCAGCGCAGCAGCTGACGCATAAGTTCACTTGCAAAGTAATGTACGTATAAGGTTTCCAACTGCATTTTATGATATCTGCATGTAACAATTCTTGGCCATTCTCAGGCTAGGTGTTTGATATATTTGTCAGAAGTAAAACACAAAATCCGGAACAATATTCTGTAACTAGAAGTAAACGAAGTAGGAGCGTATGTTGTGTACATCAAATTGGAATACACATATTTTCGAAACTAGTTGACGATTTGACAAAACTTAAGGGTATGATTATCTGTTCAAAAACAAGAAGGCAGTTTACCATCAAGCCACGGAATGAGATAAAACCCCTTACAAATTTCGAACTTATTTTCCGAAAACAGCGCTTTCGCTTGTATTCTGTACTCTGATGTGTACACGTGGCGATTATGGTGGGAAACAAAGAATACTTACTGAATTCTGAGTAGAAAAGCCTCTTGAATAAATTCAATTTGAAAGACACAGGACTGCAGAGAAGGCAACATCGAGATGTGACTGAAGGCGGCAGGTTGTAACAACCGCACATGATGGAAATGGCTCAGATTCGTATCGAATGGCGAATTTATATGTTATCAATACTCGACCTGCAGCTTATGCTAGGACAGTGTCAGTTTATCTATAACTTGGCTAAACAGCTTCACGTAAGGTTTTAATATGCTGAGTGCTCATGGTCAAATCAGTCGTCTCTTCTCGTAGCCATCCGCTTTTCCTGAAGACAAATAGGGTAAACAGATCCCGCTATATGTTACTCCAAAAAGCCTACTTCAAAGCATCAGACTGATGATTTATATAAACGATTTGAATTACGTACTTTCGCCAGACTAGTGTCTTCGATCCCCTAATCTTTTACTCTATTTCCCACTTCTCACACAAGTATGTAGATAACGTATTTGTAAAGACACGTCGATCTTATTTCTTCTTCATACGGTCCTGGCTTTATTTCGCATGTCCGGTAATAATATGAGACCCACGGAATCTGGTGATATGTAATTCTGGGCAGCAGCATCCTTCTAGAATGTACGTGCGCTGCACACTTAGTTGGCTAGATTGATAGTTGTGGGTCTTGAGACATTTAGGAGAAATTTGCTGGTCGTTCGGCCGGTGCTGCTGGAATCATGGGACCTAGTACCGCAGCATGCTATGCAGCGAGCAGTTGAGGGTTCGATTCCCCTTTGCGGTAGCTGCAAGATCGGAATTTTGATGAGGGTGGGAGATAGGTTAGGCGCTTCGGTCTGGCCACCATCAATCTCGTAGCAGGTTGTAATATACCTACCATTTCTATCTCTGTCTCAGGTCGATGTGATGTTAGGATTCCAATTGAACTGTGTCCTGTTATGTGATGTATGTCTGGCAATGTTGGTGTTGTGTAGTAATGTGAACATAAAATGGCAGCATTCCTCGTGTATCTGTGTATGATATAGATTTCTGCAGTGAAAGGTAATTATTGGATTACTGTGGTGAATATTAGTGCACATAAATCAGTTATTTGCTTAAAATCACAATTAAGTAACAAAGCATTAAAGTAGAAAATTCACTAGCAGAAAGGATCCTAAAATTACTCTAGTATGAGAGTTAATCAAAATACTCTGTACTTAGTTTTCTGTGTTCCACGCTGCCCCAATTACATTATTACCTTTGGATGTAATACTGGGAAGCCAGCATTACAATTATTCGTGAAATTGTTTAAAAGTAGACTTCTCAACGTTACACAGCAATTTTTAACGTAATATCGCTTTTGATTGGCATCCTATTGTTTTGGAAGCAATATCAAATGATTTATCACAGCTTGTGCTGGCAGTGTAGAGCAGTGGTTCCCAAACATTTTCGGTCCACTGCCCCCTTGGTTCCATAAACACACCCACAGCGCCCCCCTACCTTTTTTAAAAAACATAAACGCGCTTTTGTTTCCACCTTTATTTTATATTAAAAAAATCGTTTAAATAAAATTATAAGAATTAAACTTAATGTTTTATGTGTTAATCAATAAATTAAAATTTATTATACTTTTTAAGATTAACAATAATTTATCTAGCAATAATTTATTAAAAAAATAATATGTGCTTGAATAAGATTTATAAATTAAAATACTAAGAAGTTTATTTCATTTTTTATTTGTAACACAAAAATTACTTTATTTTAATTTTATTATAAAAATAAATGCACTACTTGTCTACTAGCGCCCCCCTGTGATAATAACAGCGCTCCCTTCCACCTTCGTACCTATTAGCGCCCACCTCGGTAATCACACCACCCACTTTGGGAACCACTGGTGTAGAGCATAAAACTCTACGTTCGGTACAGCAGTTTCTTCTTCTTGCCATTCCCAAAATTGACACCGTATTCTGCATAATTTGACTCCACTTGTATCATTTGTTCCAAATATCCTTCGTAAAGACAGTGTGTGAATAACTATTTCGGAAATTCTTGTCAATGATATGAACTTTCATATTATCTTAAATACAATATTATTTGAAAATCAGTAAATAATTCTCTGAAAGATAGCGCAACCGTTACTAATCACTGAATAAACACAAGCAAATTAACTTCACGTAATCATCATAAAACCGTTCCTGGTGGCCGTGCCGTCTAAAGCGTAGATCTGCGTCCACACGATTGCTGGGATCGCAAGTTCCAATCCCGCTGAGGGCATGGATGTTCGTCTCTTGTGTTTGTGTTGTGTAGGTAGCGGCTTCTGTGACGGGCTGATCACTCGTTTAGAGTAGTCCTGTGTAGCGCGCGCGTGTGTTTGTCTAATTGTGTGTGATCTAGAAACCTCAACAATGAGGCGATTAAAGCCCGAGTTGAGGTGTTGCGTCGTAGAGAAAAAATCGTGATGAAATAGAGTAGGTACCGTAACAAGAATATGCCCCCACTAGAATATGCGCAATTTCTCAGCTACGTTTTCCTTCACGTATCGTTGACGTCCATTTCCATTGATTGCCAACTGATCTAAAGAGTTATCTGCACCACAGGCATACACAACAAACCTATCTTAATGTTTCTTTGGTGAGGCATCAGATGCACACGGCCTCAATATATTACGTATTATTTTCTGATAAATGTGTGTCAGAGCGCATAAAAGGCAAACTGGTTTCAAGAAAGGTAAATGAAACCCAAAGTACTGGTGTAGTGGATAGCTTCACACTGAATTTGGCTGAGGTACCGGCTGTTCGTACTGACATAAGCCATGGTATGCTAGTGTCCGTTCAGGCGTATTTGTACCAATCTTCTCCTTAATCACTATTATAAGGTAAAAGTAAAGTACATTTTACTTAATACAACACAACGCTATAAACCTGTGTGACAGTGTAGATATTGTCCCATGCATTCTTAACCTTGGCTGTCGGTAGAGGTGAATGGTCAGCTCCACGTCCCGGGCGCTTTACCCGCGGTAACATTTGGACAGGAGGCTGTGTGAGCCTCAGTCTCTGTCAGTAACATAACGTGATTCCTGTGTAGGTGGCAGACTTTCACTAAGTAGCCTAATTAAAATTAACGTGGCGTTACTGTACATTTATTCTTATATTTGCGGGAAGTTTTAGTGCAGTTGTTTCATACCGGAACTCGCGTGGGTTTTCCTGAAATTCTAGGAACTCCTTTCCTATCGATGCCGCAAGAAGAAGCATTGCAATGAAGTCTCAGGACTCGCAGATTTCAATGCAGTAAAAATAAACAAAGAATATAATCGAACACACACCTCTTTAACCAACAAATGCACTCTTATTATACCTTGTTATGTTATAGAATACAGTCACAGTAAATTAGCCCGACATGTTTCGATCCCTTGTTGGGATCATCATCAGGGAATTTTAAATTATAAATTACACAATTACAAATTAAGAATAATGGTACATATTAAAAGTATAAAATGTGTAAATGTTAAAATTGTAGGCTATCTCTGTTGGTTTCTGGGTCCACTGAAAGTTAATGTTAAAAATATTAAGTTAAATATGGTTATAAACATACATAAACATTCTAAGTTATGTGAATGTATAAAAAACATTTTATCGTAGAACGGAGGTTGCAGTGGCAACACTGTACATACCTTACATACGTACACATAATATTATAAAATATAAGTGAAGTTTCTTTAAACCTTCCGGTACCCTAAAATGAATAAATGTTAATAATTTTCCGCTTTTAGAAATCCGAGAAGGACCAGGTTTTCAAACTGATGAGTTCTGTATATTTGTTGACGAGAATTTGAAAGCAAGTGACAAGATATTTTTATCGTTCTTCATCAAGGTTTCTTTTCCCAGTGTGTTTACTTTCGAGTCTTTAGGCTTCCGCAACGGTGTAATTGAATTCTCCGTTCTTCTGGGATGTGTTGCCGCGTCAGTGGGACATTGGTGCCGAAACATTCGAGGCAACATAGTGTCTCGAAACCTCGGGCACCCGTTACACGGTGACGTGACGCCACATGCCTGATTTATATTTATAATTTTGCCCATATTAGAAGTCGTCTAAATGTAACATCTGGTATGCTGTTTTGTCAGTTGAAAAATGTGCATGATATTTAGTGGTTATTCGAGTAGCCATGCGGGATTACGAGTACATGCACATTGGACAAAGCTTGTAAGTTTTCTGCACTAGAACGGCCTATACGTGAAAATATAAAAATTTCCTGGCTTCATAACTGCACATTTTTATTAGATAAATAAGGTTTGTTTAAGGTTTGCAATTCATAACGAAATAAATTTCAAAATATAAAATAAGATGTCATATGAAAAAGTATAATTATTAGAGCACAAAATTGTCCACGATTGCGTAAATATAACGAAATGTTACATGACACAGAACTCATAGACAGGTTGAACGCCAGATTTCAGAATTGCGTCCTTCTTTACTGGCTGTAGCGCATTTCGCTTGCAAAGAATATTTCATTCTATTTCACAAAAATCGGCTTTAGAAATTTATTGAAAATCTTGCATAATTTAACGTTAGTCTGAAAAATTCGGTTGACGTTTTTGGTATACGTTTGACGAAGACTAACTTAATTTAACGAAATATTACCTTATTAATCCCAGAAATACTAGTATTGTGAGGAATGGTTTCGATGTTTCACATCCATCCACCTTCCTTCCGCTGATAAAATATTAAATTGAAAATTATGTTAACTAGATATCTTAAGATTACGTATTATTGTTACTAATGAATTGTCAAACTGTGTTTTTTAAACCGCTTACAACGTTTTAATTTGTGGCTCGTAATTGAATTGTTTCTTTTGAAGGTGCTTAAATGCCTTTTGCAAGAACGTCGTTTTTGAAAACATCTGAAAAACTGAAGCCGAATGTGACATCTGTTGCTGTTAGTTTGATACTGAACGTAATTGGATTCGTACATGTTTATAACATAGCAGGAATTACCCTGTAAATTAAGAACAAATTTTGCAGTTGTGTATATTATAAAAGGAAGGCGTGCAAGTAAAATTCGTTTTGCCCTCTATACATATTCCACATACACGAACTTTCTGTAATGTCTGAATACTGAATACATTAAAAGTTAGTCCATTTGTTATCACCGGGATATTACAGTGCTTCTTCATCCAGCAAATTGAAACCGACATCAAAACAGAGGAGCGTTGCGGAACTCCCAAGTTATCTAAACATACTTGTTTACATATTTCGTATGGAAACATATATGAATTGTTGTGTAGTTGGTTAATAGCGGTCACGTGACAAGTGAAGGGTGGCTGATGTCCGCATCATATCCACAAATGTAAGACAAGGGGTATGAACATCAATCCTTCTGACGTTGAGCAGGTGTGCAGTGTTCATCTCCTGTTTCCTCTTGTAATGGAAATGTCGGACCAGCACCAGTGTATACTGAAGCTTCAATCTTTTATGAAGATGAAACAAGTTTGTTGAAGTGTAAGTTCTCAGCTTCTGGGAACCTAATCCAATGGTCACTGGATATGTGTGTATATATACATGCGTGTATGCATATTAGTGTGCGTTTGTGCATGTGTATGTACATGTGTGTCTACGAGTATGCGTTCTTTTTTTAAAACACATTCTTTCGTGTTACCACAATTTTAAAAAATCCTGACAATATGATTTTCACAGCAGAGTATGCAGAACTACAAACAGCATGGCGTGACTTCAGGCTTTCGCCGCAGTGTAAATGAGATCTGCGCTCTTTTAGGATTTTACGCGGTCTAGATTGGTAGCTATTTACCGACGGGACAACTTATCGGTCCCATCTTCAAGGGTCAAGCAGTTGTTTGACCCTTGAAGATGGGACCGATAAATTTCCCGAAACGTCGGTAAATAGCTACCAATCTAGGCCGCGTAAAATCCCAAAAGAGCGCAGATCTCATCTACAAACAACATTATTTGCTTTTCCTTAAGCATACTTAAAATGAGAATAATGGATTGTAGCACTTTTGGCAAATCCCTTCAACCATAACAACAAATTGAATTTCAAGAAATTTTCATTTTACTGTTTGAAGTTGGAAGCTCTTTTAAACAATATTTTGAAATTCAATTTCTCCTCCACTGAAAACAAACACCGCGTGTTCTTTAAAAATAGTGTTTGATTCACAGAATGCATAATGTTAAAGGTGTGTGAGTGTGTGAGTGTCCATTGCATGTAACAGTGTTTCACGGTGTTCAACTAAAGTAAGCAGTCAGCAAACATTGCATTAAACTGGAAGAATGTTACCCTTCAATTCAGATATTTATATCCTTTTTAACTTACTAACTTTATTTCAAAAGTATGCTTCAGTTTAAATCGGGGCCTATTATGTGATCGTGTGGCGAACAGATTTGTCAATACACGTATATTTATATCACTACAGTGCGCTGACTGGGCTATAATCAAAGGAAAAATAAACCTTGTAATTTAGTCATGTGTGTCCCATATACGTTTGAACCTCTCGTCCAACATTAATTAACTCCGGCACAAAGACTCTTCTATACATGACGTTCCGCAAGATGACAGCAGGACCATAAATTTAATGAACATCCAAAATGTTCAAACAGTATGGAAGCCAATTATGTTTTTGAAGTGAAGTAACCGTAATCTGTTCTGACTTCCATAATTGTGACCTGAAAGTCTCTCATATGTTTCGTTATGAGTCATAGATACGAACAATTAAAAATGATACTAAGTTCAGGAAATAGTTTCGTATTTTTGTCATTCCCCTTTCTTAAAATTTTAATAATAAGGTAGTAAGGCTAGACTACCGGTCCATCAGTCCGTCCATCTTTCCCTTCTTCCAAATCATAAATTCTGTCGGAATTTAACTTCTTATTAGATATACCTTATTTAGCTAATTAACCGACTAAATGACTAACCCCATGAAGATTAATCTTTTTTGAGAAGGCAATATCCTTGGATAGTCAATAAATTACCCCCACCTCACTCAATGATGGAACTCTAAGTTGCATTACCATGTCCATTAGAGCTCATCACTTTTCCCTATCCTGAGTCAGATGAATCCGCTGCAAACCGTATGGTCCGATTCCTTTCAGATGAATATGATTTCCTTATCTTTTGTTTCTTCCTTCTGTTGCTTCCAAATAGCTTCTGAGTGCCCTGTCCCTGAGCACCATCTCCTTGTGTTCTTTCATTATAGAGACCAAATTTTACATGAAATTCGAAATGGATTGTAGATGTCCCACATTGTGAAACTGGGACGATATTGGCGCCACTTAATCTCGATTCGAGAAGTTACGTATTACAAAAGTATATAAAACTCTCTTTGCAGCTGCCGTTTTCTAGAACGTAATATAACAGCGTGGATTTAGAGTTATGTTTTGTGGCGATGTCTAGTGCAACAAATATTCAAGTTTTCTGGGATGTGACGCTGTGTCATTCGGCGCGTAGTACACGACGCTCCCTCCGAACCCTCGGTACCCCTCACCAAAACGGCATTGCATTCCAGAAAACAGTAACCATCGTTTCCACTGACATGAAGACTTCACGTCTCACGGCAAGAAGACGGAGAACATCCACGCAACGAAATCTAGAAGACTTAGTGCAAAACGTCCCAAATTTATGGGTATGATTGAAGCCATGCTTATGTCACGTTATTATTAAGAAAAGAATAAGATTTTACTCCATAGGTTGCTTTATTTGTAGACAAGAAGAAACAGTCTCTTCCTTTTTTTTGCAACTGATTTTATATGAGAGGCCTTTTTTATGAAGCTTGTCATGAAAAATATAACGACATCCTTGAGAAAGAGTGTATTATTAATGCAATATCATAAAGACGTGGTTGAGAAAGTCGTTTAGGTTCAAATGTGGCTTTTCAGTTTCTATCACAAGCATATTCACGAAGAAGGCAGGTTACATCCTTATAGAGTGAAATTAAAATAGGCTGCTATTACTGAAAATGGAAGTTTTTCTACAGTATTCGCTTTAATTCCTTCTCGTAAGGGCAGAAGCTTTATTAACATGAGATCTGATTAATTTATGCAAAGGCTAAATATGGTGATATATTATGTATTTTCTGACGTTAAGATAAGAGAGTAGTTTTCTTACTTTGTTCTGACCTCCAGTAGATAAAAAAAAATTGTTTGCCACGAAACAGTCGTTTATAATATATTACGATTGTATGGCTTTATTGAAACGAAAATTGCACTGACGTTTCTGTTAAAACAATGCACGTACATTGTCTCCCTCTCTAGCTGGACGTCATTTCGGTCCTTGTTCTTCGGTCCTATAAATATATAAAATCTCATGTAACGATATTTTGGTGTCACACAAACACAGAAATAAACGACCAGTGTTATCGGATTAAAGGGAATGGGGAGGCGCATTTTTCGTTTTGTCAAATAAAAGCGTCGGTGTTTCGTATTTGCAATACTCTATCTATAATTCTAGGCATGGTGTTGAATGGGCAAGCGTAAACGTAGAAACAGCCATAGAATATTACGTAACAAGACAGGTTGCCAGAAGTATATTTGGTATTCTAAGACTGTGCGGACACTAGGCAAATTATGTTCAGTCATTCTAAGGCTTTGCGGACACTAGCCAAATCATGTTCACATTCTAAGGCTGTGCGACACTAGCCAAATCAGTCAGTATTCTAAGGCTGTGCGGACACTAGCCAAATCATGTTCAGTCATTCTAAGGCTGTGCGGACACTAGCCAAATCATGTTCAGTCATTCTAAGCTGTGCGGACACTAGCCAAATCATGTTCAGTCATTCTAAGGCTGTGCGGACACTAGCCAAATCATGTTCAGTCATTCTAAGGCTGTGCGGACACTAGCCAAATCATGTTTTCAGTCTTGCTAAGATGCTGGAAAGACTGATCTTCAGCTTCACTCTGTTCGACTCGTGCTTGGTAACAGGATTATATAAGAATTCTCCGCAAAACAAATAGGATTGCATTTAACATTATCTTAATTAGTCAGGCTTGACTTGATTGGATTCTGTTAATGTGCCAGCACCGTAAGCCTCTTCCATTGATTACTTCAGTAAATTAATATTGCTCTCAGTTTGCCACGTTGCCATAATTATTCTAGGAACGGAAATGCAGGAGACGTAGCCTGTTTTTGTTACCTTTTCGCAACGTTGCGTAAAATAAATCGTCATTCTTTGACAAATCCAGTATAAACACTCTCTAGTCACGGGTGAAATGAAGTTATTGGACTAGAACTTTCCTATTTTTCAACGTTCTTAAATTTCAATTCACCGTTACCAAAAGTTACTATCGCACACCAGAGATATGGAGAAACTGGGTCGAATTAATTCAACAAAATAGTCGGATATTTCAATAAACGAAGTTTTGCTGAGTGGTGATATTTGATAGCCAGTTTATTAATTTAAAGCAGTGACAAACGCCATGGATCAGAATTATTCTTTAGGATGTTGAAATTTCTCTAGCTGACCAAGAAATTACGGCACTGGTCACTATTGGATTCCGTTTTGACCAAGTTCAACCCACTCCACATCTTTAAACGCCTATAATATTCCTCAACATCATTTTTCCATCGTATCGTAGGCCTCCTGTTACTAAAATTGTATCTGCAATTCTCATTTCAGCCATTCGTGCTTTATGTTTCACGTAGCTGAACAACAATTAGTAAGTAATACCAGTGGTTTTAAAACTTCCCCTCAGTTCTGATGGATTTGTGTGTATTATTCATAACAAGTATGATGTAATATGTAGTGGAAACGAAATCGCTTCTTCGAATCGACTTGCATTTAAATGCCTTTACTTCAATATATTAATGGAGATACAGATAGATGGTTTTTAAACGATTTCATTACTCTCCACTCTTTCGCACAGTTACCTTTGAGTATTTCATTAGGTTTATGTCCATTTGATATCAACAAATTTTATACTTTTATATCTCGGCGCGTCTTTGGCTGTAGGCATGGCTGAAGAAAGTTAATTATTCACCAAGTCATGTAACGGAATTTCATCAGTTGCATTGGCTATGTAAAGTGTGAGCAAGGCGTTGAAAAAAATTAGATGAACTCATCCGTGGCATATTTTATGGCACTATCCCAGCAATGTTCGTGCATGCAGCGAAAATTCTCAGCCCGGGTAGCTGACCTCCTAGCCGAGAATCGAAAACGGGAATACTGAAAACGAAGTGGAGCTGGCTGTGAAGTCGATACAGGTATGATCCTAAGCCGTGAAGATTATAAACAAGTATACAAAATTATGTATATATATATATACATAGTTCCACTTCCAAAAGCGATATGTTAGTACCTACAAAGTAGAGAGCACTAGCAGCAGCAAGCGAAGTTTTGGATAACAGAGACTTCAGTTGTCATGTGTGAAGAGTTGTTATGTGTATCTAACACAATACATGCAACACACATGTTTTATCCTATGGAACACAAACCTCTCATCATGCAATAAAAGTTTTGTACAGAGTCTATACAGGTACCGATAAAATACAACCCCTCTCTATTTCACGTTCCTGGCTTCAACGGTTCATCTCTTATGTATGCACATAGGCCTGTGTTCCACCTAGCAATCAGTCGTTATCTTTCATTTTACAAAAACGTAACCATAACAAAATTTGCATATACTTCGGCACTATTTAATATTTCAAGATCTTGTGTTTAAATACTCTTCCACTTCCCCGAAAGATAGCAGTGCGCCTTGATATTATTAACGGTATGAAAATATAAAACAGAACTGTGGTACGCCCTTCCACGTAAATTGATTTTCAGTTTCTGTGTTCGACAAAAAGTAGAAGCCCATATACATAGGTCTAGATATGATACAATTTGATTTACTTACCCTATTGAAGAGAAAAAAAAACTATTTAAATATTTTATGGTATGTAATCAAACCCTTTCCATGCCTGTGAAATGTGATTGGCAGGAATACCCGGAACGTGAAGTACATTACAATGTCAGTGTTTTAAACATCAGGTACGAACCAGCACACCAACCCATTGTGTGTGTATGCGTCATCACTTATCTACATCAGCCGCTTCTGTAGCCTGCAGGTATATACATATGGTTTAATTTCACGATTAAAATGAACATGTCGCATTTTATAATCAATTCTGTGCAGATGTCCTGTTACGATATGATATGATATGATACAACAGAGTGGCCATTGTAATGGGTCACTGAATTCTTTAAATCTGATTGCAGAAATGTGGAAAATCGACATTTGTTTTAACTCTACAATTCTATTTCATTCAGGGAAGGAACGGCTGCAAAATATTACGTCCGTGCCTTCAAACATGACACATGTTCCAGAACATCATGAGGTTGGAGAATACACGACACAAATAATGAGATAAAACCTGATATTCCTATTTCGTTCATTTTGTTACAGTTTCACTTAAAAAAATTCCAGACTTACACTGGGTTTCCGAATTCACACTCAAAAGAAGGATTAAAATAACACGATTCATAGGTTAAATGTGGAGGGATATCTGTCACTATCTAACAATTACACACATATTGCTGAATTTTAGAGTGCGACTCACTGGGTATAAGCGTAAGTGTTTCTGTTTTAATATATTTTAAACGGCTCATCCGATATTGATCGAACACTAAACATTTATTTTCTTTTATTATACGAAACAATTCCCCACATCAAATGCACATAAATAGTCAAGGTACTAATCCGACGTGTTTCGGTAAAATTATACCATCATTAGGGAGCATAGTGTGCCAATGTTAAAACCAACTGCAAATGGTATTTATGTTTACAATATTTGCATTTGGTTTTAACATTGGCACACTGTACTCCCTGATGATGGTATAATTTTACCCAAACATGTCGGAGTACTTGTATTGACTATTTATATGTATTTTAAGTGGTGAATTTGTTGGTAGAATGAAAGAAAATTGGTGCAAAATGAGCAACTTAACATTAAACATTTAGTGATGTATGAACATTGCAATAGAAACCACGATATTTTCAAATCGTAAAAGGATTTCGTGTGATACTGTATGCCTTTGTATAGCGAAATAAAATTAAAGAATATTATGTTAATAACGTTTTACTGTGAGTTGTGTTTAAGTGTGTATAGACGAACTGACCACACGGAGCAAAGTTCTTTCCCATAAGCTAAGAGTCACTCGCTGCTCAAGATGTATATCCTCCTTCTTGTGTAAGCCGAAGAGTAATTACAATCTTCCCAAGGCCATGGATTCAGTTAAAAACCTTATGTCGTGTTTTTATTTTGGCACTTAATATTATCAGTTTACGTGTGTTTAGGCACCTTAACTCTCCCTTAGGTTACTTCACTACAAGCTGATATTCACGCATGCCTAACTTGCGTGCCAAATGGCGTTATCATTATCCAGGATTTTGTAACCGTAATAATGCCTGGTGAAGAAGTCATATATGAATGATCTGATAATGTATTTCCTGAAGCACTCTTATCAGCAAATAACCGCAAGCAATTTTCTTCTGTCACCCATATAAAACTGCAGGTAAGATGATAATCTTTTAATTTAATATCTTCCTTAAACACTTGAAGAGTCGTGGTCAGTAAGTATACTACCCTGTTTAATATCAACATCTCAGAATTTTTCCCACATTGTGTACTTACATGTTCCATATGATTACCACCACAAGCAACCAGTATTTCCCTACACCCACCGACTTGTCTTTCTAACTGAAGCATACTGTGTTATCTGTGACAAACGCAAAGTGTATTTATATATAATGTAGATTAAATTTAACGTTCAGAAAGTTAAAAAGGATGTGCTCCATTATTAAAAATACCGTGAACAAAAATTAACAAGTTAAATGGAAAAACCTTTAAATGGTATGAACAATTTATGGACTGTAATATCGTAATGAAATTTGATTTGACCTACTTTTAAAGCGGTGCATGCAAACGTGATGATGCCCTACTTTGTCGCCATGGATAGGTCAGGTTAGATGCTGATAAGTTAATTAGGTTAATAACAGTGCTCTATTATTTCACAATTTCTCAATAAATACAGGCGATTGTTTAACGTGACAATAATGCGAAACTTATTTATACGCGACAAATTTAAAGTAGCCATAGATACGGTCAGCTCTTAAGTAGTTAGTTCTGCACAGTAGTAACATGAAATACTAATTGCATTCAATTCGTGTTTACTAACATGCTAGATTAACAGGAAAATGACAACATATGAAGCTGCCACAAAATAAATACTATACAGATTTCATAAACATACAAGTCACAACATTACTAAACTATAAAAAATTCTTAATCTTTGCCCCTTTCACTTCGTTAGAACGTGGCTCATTTAAATATTCTCTTTGATTTAACGTCAGATCGCCTGGTGTATTAAGGACATTTAAATAACGTCTGATATTTTTATTTAATTATTTATTTATGGTTCATTGAACAAGTCTAACAGAAACTCAAACTGCATAGTGACGAATGGCCGTGATTAGAGGGTGGTTAATTGGAAAGGATGCGAAAATTAGTGGGCGTGTTATGATTTGAGGTACATCTCCAGCATTTGTCAGAAATGGTTGAAGTCCAATACGAAAAGTTGTGTTTCATAGGTCGGAGATCTGTTGGCGAAGCTTTCGAAAACGAAGCAGTATGCTGGCCACTCATAGAGACTTTGGTGGATGTGGCGACTTTAAGACACGTTGATAGGCACAGTCAAATTATTGCGAAGTTCTGGCGTTCGTTAATACTGTGGCCATATTTGGGGGAGGGGGGTTATAGAGAACTTATTTAATGTATGACTTCGAAAATGAATGTGTTATCTGTGGAATATATATTTTTAAGCATCATTTATTACTTGATCTGCTTGTATTTTTAATATTTTTAGGCGTCAAATACTGTACAGATGTGGTGATGAAGGTAATTAATATTCAAATTTACATTTTTCATATTTGATTTTCGAAGCTGTTTTATTTTTCAAATATTTTAATTTTCTTACAATCTGAATTTCGAGTAGAGATGAAATTACATTATAGATGGTGAATATGTAAACTCTTTCCTCTCTTACCAGTTGCTTTTGTTGTACACAGAGATCGGAAATGTTATTTTGGATACTCGAATTTATGGTTTCATTTCGAATAATCGGCATCTGATTTCTGCCGTTTTCACTTGCAAATGACAAAGTGGCCCCAAAGGTTACTTAACGATGGTTTAGAAAGGAGTTTACGAACTCCGTAGGCAAAATGGGAAACGTCCCCTCGTCATTCGGTCGATTCAGTTGGCGTCGTATTATGTTTCGGGAGTCACTAATTCGATTCTTAATTCTGAGACTTTCTACCCCTTTTTGTGGGCTCTGTCTTTCGTCTGCTGTAGGTTCCAGGACCACTTCCTTCTTTGTTTTTCCAATTTATCTTTCCAAGTCGTCCCATTGTTCGACGTTGTAACCTACAGGTTGCGATGGTTGTTTCATCAAATAAGTTAAGGTATCGAAACAAAAAAAATTAAATTGAGCTCAAGTATTTTGTATGAGCTGTGCAATTTTCTCGCGTGTCCCTTGGGTGCTGCGGATTTCTGTTTGAAGAAATATTACCCTGACGCCTACACGGACGTGTTTGATATCGGTAAGTGCTTTTACTATTCACGATAAAATTCAGGTCAATATGCTTCGCCTTTCAGTGAGCAGAATGACAGCGACGTAAAAAGAAACTTGAATACTTTTATACGATAACTTTCGGGAGGTTAAGGCCCTTTGTTTCTCTTCACGCTGCAGATTCAACTTATACTTTTAAATATGCACGTTTGAAGTGTGTATGGAACTGTAGCTGCATTTTGTAATGTGCTTTTCATAGCTCTCAATTTATAGTGACATTAAATAAAGAAAACGCAGATCCTTTGCTGTGTTAAAGAATGCCGTGCTTGTTAAAAACTTCGTCTTTTGTTATCTTAGACTTTAAATCTAAAGCATTTCGAAATTGTGTATTGTTTGTCTTGAAATGTAGAATTTATTTTATGTAAAATGTTCTGAGAGGACGACTGTGAAAGGGTTTTAACTAGTGCCCAGCTTGCTAACAAACCATCCAAAGCTCAGTGTTAATACCCGTATTCTGTAGCATTAAAAATGTCTGCAATTTACCCACACAATCTATTAATGTGTGTCACGTGATTCGTATAATAAGCAGTGACTATACAGACATCATTAACATTTGGTCTTCATAACCGACACGGATGTTTTCTCTTAGGCACGAACTGAATTTTTGTATGTAACTTAAATGAATATTAGCCTTTATTCTTTACATTCATGATATTCGTTTGAGAAGGAAACCTGGGAACCTTCTAAAAACAGGATGCTCTCTCGTAAAGGAAAGTCTTCCTTCTCATAACTGACTGACCCGCTGTCTCCTCAGACAGAGCGCTCCAGAAGTGCATGAGAGTGAATTTAGAAGCTGTAACTAGTATCAGATCATAGGCACCAAGACGAGCTCGGCGCCAAAACAGAAAGTCTGATTCTAGTTCGTGTCCTAAATCGGACTCAGACTCTGTTTTCAAACAATTATCTTTTGGCATTCTGATTTTTCTTTCTTTATTACTGAGGTTTTCTAAATATTTGTGTTAGTAATTTGTGTTCAGTCCATTTATATTTTAAATTACCAGACCTTTTGTCCATAAACATTTCTTCGTAAACCTAAAATGTATCCCATTTGATACGAAATAATGTTACTGAAGTTATCAATGAAGAAGAAGCCATAACAATATTATTTCTACTAATAATAATTTTGATATTTTTATTCCAACAAATTCATTGTTCATTTTGGTCGCAGGCATTGCTTGTTGGAGAAATTAAGGCACATAAGAAATGGGAGGAAGAAACTAAAGTAGGAGGAGAAAATTTTTACTAAGGAGATGTAAAGATACCGCTGAACATTGCGAAGGGAATGGTTAATTTTCATGTAATTTGTAATTATGTCGAGGGGCACAGAGACCGACCATAAAGCGCTGTATAAATTGCGGCGACAGGTCCGCACTTTTGAGGAGCAGATTGCTATTTGCTTGGGCATCTCGCTGCAATTATGCTTTCCATCAGTGGGCAGTGCAGTTAGAAGTAAGTCCCTTTTCTGATCGATTGATTGCTAATTAAAGCCAGTATGTTCTCTCGGTACCAGCCAAACCTCAACCCTTATTTCTCTATCGCTGAACCTGTCATGCGGATAGTACGCACAAAAGCTTAAATCGACAGATGTGGATTGTAATTTCCTAACAAGTGGAAAATAACCTCTCCTATCCAGTTAGTTTTACTTGCCTACAATACCCTATTGTCTTACTCTTCAAATAAGGGTGCAAATAAAACCAATCCACATGCCAGAAAAGTGCCTTTAAATTTTATTAATGTTAAATCATCGGCTTTTTACAACCTAGGCGCAGTGTGTTTACTGCGCCGTACGAAATTAATCCTTAAATATTATTGAGATTATTCTTTTTCCTTAAAGGGTTAAACCATCCCATGATTTAGTCTCTGTGTTTTTGTAGGTTCCAGAACTATTCACGATTCCTCCAGCCAAAGCAGCATAATATCACAGTAATTTACAAACAACTGTAGTTACGTGGAAAAATTAAAATAGCGTGACTGAATTGCTTTTCCTCTTACTTTCTGTAAATTACAAACTTTCGTTAAGATAGTTGCAGAATAGATAAATACTGAAAGAAGTTGGAATCTCCCGGCAGTTTCGGGGGCGTGGTTGATATGCAATAAGAATTATTTCCGGCTGTCTGCCCTCCCGCTGTCTCCGCTCATGCGACATTCAGAGACATCATGACATGTCAGATGAATTCCTTGGTTTGTAATTGCAAAATCAGAATGAAGGTAGTTGTTTGTCTAATGATGGAATGAAATTTGCTACTGTGCTGCTAATTATGAAAGATTTCTAAACCTATTATATATGTTGTTTCACCTGTCACTAACTCATGTATGAATATTGATCTACAAGGGTCAGTCGGAAAGTAAGTTTACGTGACTTGTAATTCTGTAATTAAAGGACCTGCGCTGGTTGTGATTGTGTCAGGGGAATTCGTCTTCTAATTATTTTCGTCAGTTTCCAGCGCCGAAGCAAAAACCCCGAAGATGATCACGATGCATAAATAGTTGTGACACGATGGCTGATAACAAGGGACACGGACTTCAATCTACAGGGAATAGTATAGCTCATCCCACGATGCATAAACGCCTCAGTTGTGGCGGATGATATGTTGAAAAGCGCTAAAGTAGCAGTGCAATTAGAGTTGAACGTAAAAAAAACGAACAATTTCTTACCGACACGTATAAAATATGCATATATGTTACTATCGCAGAATGGTGCTAATATTTTAGAATTAGAACAGACGCATTATGGGAATTCATTTTTATGTTTGAAACTACGTACAAAGGTTCTGGAAGTCTCTGTATATTTGTTTGCTGACAATACATTGAGCGGGACAATTCTGGAAAAAAACACTATCAGTAGTGTCATATTTTCGTATAATGCTGCTTAGAAAAAATCCTTTATCTAGTTTCTGCTTTAAGATAAGTAGAACAGTCTTTTCTTTCCAGACTGCAAACCCTATTTTACATGAGTATATTAGGGTTAAAGTTTAACCAAGTACATATAATAACAATATTGTTACTTACAATTTTCTATTGATGTGGTGTATAAAACGGGCTCTTGTGAGTGCGGTAATGAACCTTCGGGTTCCATAAAACGCGGGGAATTTCTTGAATAGCTGACGACCTGTTAGCTTCTCAAGAAGGACTCTGCTGCATGGAGTTAGTTAGTTAGTTAGTTAGTTAGTTAGTGGTGTATAAAATTAATGAAATGTTTTTGACAACAGTTTCTACTAAATATATTGTACAGTAGCTTATGGTAACTAATATTACATTTGTTTAAGTGCATTTCAAGGTAAAATCTCCTGTTTCCGAATATGGGGCAATCAAATAGTAGATGTTCTACTGTTTGTTCACTTCCACAAGTGCATATAAATCATATGTTTGCTGGTTGGAGATTCTTACACAGATTTACTGACCGATAATTGATAAAATACGGTTTGTCATTTCACTGCTCTTTTGAGAGTCACATTGTGTTAAACAGAAACTATTCCGTAAGCCACTACGGCGATGAGAGTGTCCGTGTACGTTTGGGCGCCTCACAACCTGCAGTGATCATCCACCCTGTTCATCCCGTTTCGGAAGACCTTTCCCTGATGGAATATTTATTGGCATCGTATAAAATATAATAACCCACTCTCTAGATCATATTTATTATGCACATCCCTTTCCATTTACCTTCTAGAAATTAGTAGAGTGAGAATTTCCTTTATCTGCTCTGTGTCCAATATTATATTGGTCTTTTTTCTATCGTATGCAGTTTATTTGATACATACGACTTTTCGGGAGTTGGTCATAATCTCACCTTCAGCCAACTGGTTCGTGTTATACCCGATATTTTGTAATTTTAAAGATCCGTACCAATGTCTGAAATTGAACCCTGGAATTTTTAATATCAAGTTAGGCCAATTCCTTGTGCGAGTATTTAGACATACTATACCAGGTGCTCCAGTTTGTGATTCAGGTTTTCTGGGATGGACGCAGTGTCTTTGGTTGAGTGTTTCCGACATTTCGGAGGCGTGTAGTATTTACCTTCAAGGAACAAGCAGTCCAAGACGAGTTATTTCTTTTACTCCTTCCTCGACTGCTTGACTCATGAAGATGAAGGCACCACATTTTTTCGAAACGTTGGTAACCACTCACCTAACAGCACAGCACCCGTCCCAGGAGACGTGAAACCTGAAAACGCCACTGTGAGAACCTCATATCTCGCCTGATCCATTTTCATTTTCTTACCCCAGAGGAATGTAAAAGTAAACAGCAATTGGGTTTTATTTGATTTTCTCTTCACTGACGCGACTTAACACACGTTGATAATCACGATTGTGTGTTTTAGGAGTTCTAGGAACTTTATCTATATAACCAGGAATGTACTGAATGTCGCTATAGTAGTATATCTACATGTTTCCCCGATGTCGCCTAATTTATAGGCAGTAAATTATTTTACGTTTACGTTTACGTTCACTGTACGACAGTGCTTTCATCGTCGGTTTCAGAGATGACGTAAACTGTGTATATAGGAACCGTTCCCTTCACCCTCTGGCACACTGTTAAATGGCAACAAGTGATTTAGGAGTCTGACAAGATCTGGCACGACAATCCTGCAGTATAGCATGCAATAAACCTATTTTTGTATTTAAATAGTATATACCAAACACCACAATCTTTGTTCGTGAATCTGTATGAAACATCAGTTCTGACATTGTGAAGTTCGTAACAGGATACACGGACAGGTTTTCATGTCAATTCGTAGCGTATTATTCAACTGTAAAGTCTTTATGCTTTGTGATTTTAATTCCTTAGTATGAGGAAAGTCAGTGCAGTTATTTCTGAGGTAGGGGCGACGCAATTTGATTAATTTAGGGAATCGAGATCTTTAGAAAGTTAGCATTTCTTGAGAATTTATTGTTGGCCACAAATATCTATCTTCCTTGATAATCGATGAGACACTTTACATAAAATTAAGCACTCTTTCAACGAACAAAATTTTCGACACGTATTAGGTAAAATGAGACTTTTGTGCACATTGAATTGTAAACATTGCGGCGGTATTATATTTGAGTAGAACGCAGAAAGATTTTCGCGCCAAGGAAAACTACGTGAGTGAAAATTATACACAGATATTTATACCTATGTCCCAGTCCTTTAACTTGTAACGGCTACCAGCGTCCACAAATGAAAGTAGGATTCATAAGTTACTCTTCTCCACAGTTTTGAAACAGATGATTCACATTGTTGGAAAGGAGCCGACATAGGCAACAATTAGAAACACGCTATTTTGCTTAACATACTGACATTCCGGGTTCGTTCCGGGGGTCGTGTGTCTTGGCTGAGGTTTTTCATGCCTTCTTTCAGTACGTCGACGCAAATTGTGATCTATTACACTGCTATAGTTGGCCATTACTTCAGTCTTTATTACGTTTATTCCCGGCTTTAGCGTTCAAGAAACTCTGCCTTTCACACAGAATGAATTTATACGTTTCGTGTGATTCAAGAATAAATAAACGTTATTTCGCTAACCGGCTGGCCTTTGTAATGAGAAACAATTTGTTTTCTGAGGGGTAGGAACTTAATTTTTAAGTTTCTTTTAGAGGAATTGCAGGTTTCCACAGGCTTCATTGTTGTTAAATAAACAGTGGCAAAGTGCTGTGCATTATTTAGCTGCCAGTGTATTGTGGCCGTGCAGTGGCGAAGCGTTATGACAGCTGTGACACGTTTCGTCTATTACTGCACAATTCCTAACCTCGATCACGCTGTGTCCACATGATGACGGCCAGTGGCTGGCTATTCTACAGGCCATTAATTGTTACTACAGCAAAGACACTCAGCTGACAATGCTTTGCCAATGACTCATTGTGCTCCAAGATAACAATAGATTCGTATTTACCAGACTGAAATGTACGAACTGCAACCCGGAATACATTAACACCGGGCACATGACGTAGCTTTGTCAAGGGTGACCCTGTGACATGATGCATCTGCTGTTTTGGAAATCAGATAACTTATGTTTTGGAACGAGTACAGTAGTGTGAGAAAGTATTCAACCGGATGAGCGGAAACCAGGAATCACCAGTGCCACGCAATGTTCCTGCCTAAAATTTATCCGTTCATCAACCGAAAATTATAAATTATTGTTAATGCAGTAACCATAAGAAGCACATAATTTTATTGCACGCAGAGACCTTTTCTTTAGATTTCCTCGGCCTGTGTCAGCCTGCATATGACAAAACCCAGTGTTTGCAGAAACGACTCGATCAAATGCGCTGCTCAGCCCCGAAGGCGATATTAATATAATAATATTAATATAATAATACTATTACTATAATAATAATATGATAATATTAATATAATAATATTAAACATTGAGTCACATAACTTTGTTTTTGTTTATCTTGAGGAAAACAACGTGACACTTAATTCAATTACAGGTGTATTTCTACGGGCTGGACGGTCTGGGTATCTAATCCCGGTGGGGGCGAGATTTTCCGCACCCTTGAGACCGGTCGCGGGGCCCATTCATCCTCCTATACATAGGATACCGGGTCATTCTCGGGGGTAAAGTGACCGGGGTGTGGCCTTAACCACCCACCCCCATCTAGCGCCGATGTGAAAGATAGAGTAGAGCTGTACCTCTGCTCCCTCTCTGTGCCTTCATGGCATGTCATGAGTTGAACTGTACCTTTATTTACCATGACGGTGTGACGCGATAAGCCTTAGGAGCCAGGCTTGGCCCGTGGTTGGTCAGGATACCGTGTGATATGGCGTAAAAATAAAACTGTTTAATACTACTACTACTACTACTACTACTACTACTACTACTACTACTACTACTGCTTATGAGAAGAAGGAGGTGACGACGACAGTAGCACCAAGAAGGTTAGGCACAAGTACGAGTGAAATTTACGTAGTGGTAGAAATAAGTTGTACGTGTTTCACTGTTCCATTTTCTTATGTACTGAAAGTAACTGAATCGAAAGTCGTGCCTGATGTCGTGCGCGAATCTGCAAACTCTGCGCAATCGTTTCCGTTACATAATGTACAAATCAGTGAGACATTAAGCTAGATAACATGAACCAAAAGAAAGAGTACCGCCGTCATCTTCATGACGCTTCCGCTGTCTAGCGATTTGTATGTAAATTGCAGAATAACTCTGTCCCTTGCTCTGTGTGTGCCATCTTCAGTCCACTTTAGCATGCTAGTCTGTGCATCAAGAGATTAACATACTTATTGTCACAGTACCTTATCTGAAAAGAGCAATTATAAAGAGGCATGTCATCATTGGGATTACATGTTTTAGCCATCTCCCAGTCATCATGTATGACGTCACACGACATCCACCCGATCTTGCACCCGACTGCTACCATTCATTATAGCTTTGCCTTCATCTTGTACTCTCTACTCTGGGTGCCGTTTGCTATTACTTCTAATATAATGTCCCACAAATGTCTGCCTGCTCGCCCATCAGGCACCCCACCCCGTCATCACCCCCACCAATACTGAGTAATGAAATGGCCACTAGTGCTACCGCCATAGCCACCCTAACACTTCCCCGTTACAGGCTCCCTTTATTGTCACTGAAACAGGCATCAATTCGTTGAGCCCTAATAGGGATATATATCTTTCAGTTTTCGTGTCTGGCTTGCTATTCTGACTTCGCTATCGGAGATGGCGCGAGTACAAAAACGGAGGGTTGGACAGACAAGGGACCTCGGCCCACAAGTGACTGTCGCCAGTGGACTCAATTGTGGCTTTGGAAATTCGCTGGCCATCTGCTGCAGTCACATAGCTCTCTTTTGTGATTGATTGGCGACCAATTAAGAAATTCGTTATGACAAAAAATCTTAGAGGAAAATATTTTGACGTGTGAGATAGAGAGAGAGAGAGAGAGAGAGAGAGAGAGAGGAACTAAGAGGCGGACGGAGATAATTACACAGTGAATTGCTAAAAAAAATTGTAAGTAGTGTTTGTAAAAATGTCATCAAATTAATGAGGATGAGATGAGCGAAGCATAAAGAATGCACGAGGTAGACGAGAAATTCGTATAAAATTTGTTGGGGTATCTGTAGGCACAGATAGGAGGATAATATTCAATCACGTCTTATACGTTTATGGGTATAAAGTTATGTGTTGGATTCAGGTGGCTCAACATAGGGTCCAATACGAAAACGTAATGAAGTATCGGATTTCTTGAAAGACATGCGACAAACTATCAGCTTTTCTAGGAGGGTTTGCCGTACGGATATCTTTGTGTATAAAACTGCATGAACGTTTGTCGTAATCAGTATATGTGATAATTAAATTACATTACTACAAACTTTCTCCTAATTAAACTTCTCAGTAAATCAGTAATTCTACTCGGTATATTCGGGTCGACTTCCATTGTCCATACAAATTACTCGACTGCCTAATCTTCTGAGTAAAACGTCTGTCCTAGAGCGGTTCTGCCTGCGTTCTGTATTCGGAAGTTAATGCAGTGGAACCGGCTGTACTAACTTCTTTTTGCCTCAGACCATCAGTATAGTCTAATGTCTTCACGTAAAGACATGCACGCCTCCTTCAAAATGTTTCCATACTCACCAGTTACGTTCCAACTGCGTAGTTTGGTTGCAATTCTAGAGACAAATAACAATAAAGATACATTTGTGTGAAACCTGCAATGATATCCTGACAGACAGAATTAAATAGACCTACTGCTGTTTTAATGTATCATACCTGTAGTGTATGACCATTTTCTAAAGGAATTTTTAAGTCTCTAAAGGAAATCTTTCCTAATATATTTTAGCATAATATTTAAGACTGGGACAAACAAACTGGCATTTTTTGAAGTCTTCAAGATTATCTCAACCTACATAAAGGGTGTACTGCGACAAAGTGATTCGAACGACTCATCACATGTATATAAATGTGTTTTATTGATGTTAAAACCTTCAGCAATTCTCCATTGCTCTAATATTCTGTTCAATTGCAGATGGTTTTTTAAGACTGAAATGCATCTGTAACTAAATGATGAACTGATATGTAATTTTTGTACAGTGGGTCATATTATTGAATGTTGTTGTGCAGTTTGTACACGGTACTTAATTAATACATTCAAAATAATAGTTTATTAATTCACACAACGCTAAATTTCTTAGCTTACTTAGCAGTCAACGAAATATTATTGCAAATTATGAACTGAAAAGGACGTAAGACAGATGTGAGGGACTGTCCTAAGAGTGTACCAATGCCTTGGCCTGTAGTTCCTGACGAAAATTAACAATCACCAGGTAAGTATACTTATTGCCAGTCGAGAAACCGAACTCGCGACCTCCCGAATGCGATGCACGCTTGCCAACCACACATCGTCAACATTTGGCGTAATGTGTGATAGGCCTATATAGATCATACGCCCATAAAATGGACATCTACAAATACAGATTAATTAGGTATTCCTTCCTCAAATTTATATCGCATTGTTTAATCTTCTTGGAAATACGTATTAGCCATGAATTAAAAATATGCACGCTTTATGGCATTAAAGTTGATTCTGTAAGGTAGATGTAACGGATGTTTCTGTCTGGTTGTGATGGGAGAAGTTAGCGAGCGGTTAAGTGTACGCCATGTCAATAAGGAGCTTAGGAAATTACTCATTTTGTCTGATAATGATAAACTGCGTTTGGTGTAATTACTCCGTACTGTGTGTTTGATTTATTATCGTTAATGGATGGTCCGACGTTTCGTTCCAGTAAATACGCTGCGGCAAGAAACTAGGAAGTGGAAATTCAGAATTTATTTTCATAACATTAACACCGTGTGTCGTGCTTGCTTTTCTTTTGCTTGATTGATATAATGTGGTGTTACAGTCATGTATATAATGTGGTGTTACAGTCATGTATATAATATGGTGTTACAGTCATGTATATAATATGGTGTTACAGTCATGTATATAATTCACAATATCCGTCCGTCTGCCCATCACGCTGTGTGTCTCGGCAACTAATGATGGTAGCGGAAAGATGTAAACACACTACTGAATTATTCGTTGTAGGAAGAAAAAATTTGGAACTTTTGTTGTATTTGCTGTGAGAGGCTTGAGTTAGCGTTTCAACTAGGTTAGTTTCTCATTTTGTCCTGAAACTCGTGTTGCACAGGAGGACGCCCAACACTAGCGCCTTGGCCATGATAAGAAGTAAGCACAACTTATTCATTGCAGATTTTCCGCACGGGCGCTCTGTTATGTAGCCTAAAATGTCTTATATACTCTATGTAGCGTGTGGTAGAAAGCGTGAGGTGTTCTGAAAATGGAAAGCGTTTTACACAAAGTAAAGTGATTTTTAACATGTGTTCTTTGTGCAAACAATTTTTCTTCATAATGATGCATTGACAGTAACCTCCACCCTTTGCTATTGCGTCCTCTCCATTTCCATGACCTAACCACCCTCCTATCCAGTGCTCACCAGGGATGAGCCAATCGAAGCATGGAGTTGATCCACCCCCAGTATTTCGTCGTATTGTTGTGCTCAGACTCAGGGCTCACTTTACTTTTCTTATATTTTACAAACTCTGAACTGACTGTGATTTCAACAAAGTACGCAAGCTGTGGAAAAATTAAATCCTGTGTATATCTGAAAGGTGAAACATTTTTCCTAAGTAAGAAATTATTTACGTTGTATCCTGTTTTATAATTGGATCGGGATAGCTCAGTCGGTATAGCGACTCGCTACGGGCTGGACGGTCCGGGGATCGAAACCCGGTGGGGGCGAGATATTCCGCACCCGTACAGACCGGCCCTGGGGCCCACCCAGCCTCCTATACAATGGGTACCGGGTCTCTTTCCCGGGGGTAAAGCGGCCGGGGCGTGGAGTTGACCACCCACCCTCATCTAGTGCCGAGGTTAAAGAAAGAGCAGAGCTAAACCTGTGCTCCCCCTCTAGGCCTTTATGGCCCGTTCTAGGAAGAACTTTACCTTCTTTACCTTTACCTGTTTTATGAATAACTAAATACCTACACTGAGCACAGTCGTTTTTTGAAACTAACATTGCCATACACAAGAATATTCGTACTGATGGAATTGCAATATCTGTTACCTTTTTTCAACAGCCTGCTACCGAAGCAGATCCTGATCCAATTGAATCCAGTCCAGATCTAGGTATCATATGCTTTTAAGATGCATTTTAATATTATCCTCTCGCCTGCACCTGCAATTCACAAAAGGTTTCCTCACCCGAGACTTTTTGACTAGAATATTCTATGCGTCTTTATTAATCCTATGCATGCTACATGCATTCCCGAACTCAACCGCCATTATTAGATCACATTATAATACCTGGCTTAAAGTGCAAACTGTGGAGCTCTTAAATATGAAACTTACTCCACCCACAACTTACCGTGATTGCAAATATTCTTTTCAGTTACCTGCGATTGTGTAACATGTATATATACCCTTCCTTTACGGCCAGACCCTTTCACACCTACATACAGCAACACATAGGCCTAACTGCTGATGTTTCGAACGTTATCACTCTATCAGAATTCAAGGCTGTGTGAACTGAAATTGTAGCTCTTACTTACCGCTATTTTTAATTTATTCGTCACTGTAATTTTGGTGTGTTGTTATCGTTATCAAATATTTCTTATTTTGCCACATATAAGAGAGGTTTATTTGGTAATTTTGTATTATGATTTTTATTGCATTTTGGTGACCTTTAAACAAACCCCATTTCTAACAACTGCCGGAGTCTCTGTGTTTACTTTATCGTAATAATTTCTTCGCACAACGAATAAATTTGTTCTCAACATACACCAGGAAAGTGGCGTGTTCCATTAATTAAAATCTCGTCTCAGATTCTCAAACCCTTACACTTTCTCTCTTCTGGTTTATAATTTTGTGTTGACTGGTACTCAGGTACCGACTGATCTTCGGAAGAGCTTGCTGCCTCCGTCTTCCGGTCAGTCCTAGAAGACTTGATAGCATGTTACAGAACAAAGTTGGAAGGTAGTAGTAGCAAGGCATGTCCTTTTTATAAATTGAATCGATCATGAACGAACGGCTGTGGCATTCAGTAATTGTTTCAGCAAACCACTCTTTGCTTCACATTCTCACCAGCTATTATTGGAATTTTATTAGCACTTTCCCGACTCATCTGTCAATCATTCGTTCAGTGACACATATATTTAATTCTGGTCGCGTTCGGTACGCAGTGATACCACTCCTATACGTCATTCATGAAGCATTAAGGTTATACCTCAACTGAGTCGCTAATGTGTGTAATAATGTAAGCGAATGGGACGCTGTATATTCAAGGCTTGTGTTTTGCTAATGCAGTACCGTATATTTCAGTTCTTATTCAGTACATACTTATCAAACCCTATCGGCACTCCATCAATATATACAGGGCATACACAAAAGAATGGTGCGGTTTTAATAGTGAACACTATTAAAACCGCACCATTCTTTTGTGTATACCCTGTATATATATATATATATATATATATATATATATATATGTAAATTTGTGATGACTAGAACGAAAATACAGAATATGCGTTATTACTTGTTTTCAGTTTTTGCGACGTTATTCTAACAGGCAAGGCGTGTTAATTAATACCAGTCTCTCTTGAGTCTGATGAGAGAATAATGTCAGACAGGTATTATGTCAACATAAGGAGTGGGGTTTGTGGTGCACATGGTGGCAATGGGACAGTGTGTTATCTGATTACTTTGGTTTTCCCCTGTCAGTGTCATTTCAGCAACGATCCATACGCATTCATTGATACATTGCCGACGCTATATAAACTTCTCAAGTGACAGCGTTATAAAACAACACATAATACACTGCAATGAAATATTACAAATGATTTAATGTCGTGATTTTAAATATGAATATATAGAACACAAGTTCTGAAACTTTCTTATGTTACTTCCGATTCTTTGTGTACTAAAATAAATGTTAAATATTCTGATTAAGAATACAGACAGCATAGTTTTATTCTTTTAAACCTATTATAAATTAACAAAATTAATTAAATTTAAAGTAACACCTGCCTACTCTAAATGTTGGAATTGTGTAGGAGAATTTGAAACAAAATTCCCTATAAATTTAATAGTTTTAAACGAAAATCGCACCTGTTTAAAACAAATGGAACGTACCATTATTTTTAAATAACGATGTTCTCTTATTGCACCAAATTTTGCTATCGACTAATTGGTAATTCTGCTTTGTTTTTAGGCTTCCCAGTGTCGAGTCTCAATCGCTGCACCTGCCGTACCAACACTTTGTTTTCCTCAATTCCTAAAGGCATACAGTTGCACAGTAGCCTAGAACAGGGCCGTGATCACATTCTTCTACACCATTTCCAATTCAACACTCGCCTGTCACCTTGTGTTAAATAATCGAAGAATCAGATTTTCAGCAAAATTGTGTGGTAAACGTTTGTCTAAGTTAACAAATAGTTACCTAATACACTTATAGGCACGTAAGCCAGATAATGTATGTTTATACCAGTTTATTTAACTCATGCATAACCAGGGAAAGGAGCACGCGGTGGCTCAGTTGGTTGAGGCACTGCGCTACAAACCGGAACGTCGCGGGTTCGATTCCCGATGGTGTCACTGGAATTTTTCATTGACATAATCGTTTCGGTCGCACTATGGCCCTGGGGTCGACTCAGCCTCTAACAGAAAGGAGTACCAGGAATCTTTCCTGGGGGGTAAAGGCGGCCGGTGCGTAGGGCTGACATCCTTACCACCTTCATGTCTAGAAACCTGGGAGCCTCGACCTCCTGGAGCCCTAAGGGCCTGCCAAGGCCTGTATGGGACCACTTTACCTTATAACCAGGGAAACCTTATTACCCTCTGTAGCTCTCGTGTGTTATTCACACAAATTTCAATACAACAGTTAATTGACCTTAAGTGTGCAAGAATTGTTATTGTTAATACTTTCTCTTGCCACATTTACAGCCTGTTTTATAGGATTTCTTATTTTAACTTAAACCTTCAGTATTTTACAAACCCATCCAAATGGTGCCCAAGATTCCATCGCGTTTTAACGCATACCGCTTGTCTCAACACCAGTCTTCTGAAGTGTCACGTTAATGCGTTTCATTCCCTCATTATATTAGAATTTCTGTTGCCTAATTTCCGAACACGCATGCTTGCAAACAAGCCCTGTCATGTACATTCAACCACAAATAAAAGACACAATAACAAACGTAATATGATGCAGAATATTTTCAATGGTAACAAGTAATGGGCCTTTTCATACATGTAGTTTTAACGGCTGCAAAAAATCACCTTTCTTATACAGGGACGATGTTTCTTTGACAGCTGTCACTAGTCACTACCCGTCGACTCGTTAATTTCATGAAACTTCAACGTGCAGTGTACAACGTATTTGAGTATTTCGTTTTTCTGTTACATGACGCTGTGCCAGTGGGTATCGGATACCGAAGTCTCGAGGCCACTACGTTGCCTCGAGACTTCGGCGTCCTCAGCTGTACCGCTATGGAAACCTCAAAACTCACATAAAATGTGTTTGACATTACTCTTGTCTGCTAGCCGAAACATTTCCTTCACCTTCTTCAGATTTGGTGAGTAAACCCGAATATTAATTATGGAACATTGAAATAGAACACGTGGACTCGGACTCACGGCAAATTGGAATGGCGGTCAACGTTACGCTACCTGCCGTCACGCAAAACGGTCCCAGTGAAAAGTGATGGTGTTGTCGGATCAAATAATTTCCCTGTACATATATCTCATTTAATCAGAATAGCCTTTTGGTGGGTCACGATTGGAGCGGAATTCACCCTTCGGCGAACTTCGAAGGAACGTTTGGTTTAGGGAAGGGTAAAAACGAGTGCTGAAGGCTATCGGCCGTAGGGGATGTGTTATCTATTTGATTTATTTAACTTGGGCTCCTTATACGACAGAACTCTCTGCAGCAAGGTCTAAAGTAATAGGGCTTTTCTCTAATGCCAGACAATATCAGATCAAGTGCCACTTCTCTTGTACAGTTCTCTGTACAAGAACTCGACAAAGGTGAAATATTTAAAATGATTTGTATCTTTCTTACAGGGACGTCCGGTGTAGTTGTAACTGCTGTATTCAGGCCCTGCTCTTTAATTACACTTATTACAATTATTTCTTCTGTTTATTTATTTATTTATTTGTCACTTCTGTTTTGTTCTTCGATTCCCTTATTTATTATCGCAAGTGTTCTGTCATGTTTTAAGCCTAGTCGTTTATATTCTTATTTCCTCCGTCTTAGTAATAGCGCTTTTTCTTGCCGTGTTTCAGTAGACTCTATGCAGATTTACTTGTCTTAGTAATCTCGTGTCTTTCTCGTGTTTGTATAGCCTTGTTACAGTTTGTCGTATACTGTAACGATCGGTTGTTCTTTTCAGTATTTGGTCACTTCGTCTGTGCTTGTAGGTTGAGTCTGTAGGTTTCAGCGTACATTCGGTATTACGAACATATTCACGATATAAGTATAACTGATAAATCAAAGCATGCAAAACATATAGAGTGGATCGTGGACACGAATACAGTAATATAGATTAGAGCGTGTAAATTTTGAAAATAACACACGAAGGATAAATAATGGTTATGTATGAGAAATTTTACGTATACAGATATGAAAAAATGGGTCTCATAATAAATGAACAAAATAAAATAACTTGTAATAGCCTTTTTGACATATTAATTAATGAATAAAATAAAAGCAGCGGAAATTTTGCAAATTGGTAGGTGGCAGCACAGCCTGGTAGGAAGAAGAATAGGTAGTAGTGACAAATATTTATTGCCCGTTAGTTATAAAAGGATGATAGTGGGAGACAACCTATAAGTACAAAAGAAGTGGCCACGTACTGAAAACAACCACCGATCCTCGCAGACTGTTGGACAGCATATCCTACAGTGATATAAGTCAAGTAGTATTACAGACTCGAATATAACGCGATGCCTGAAAGGCAAGTAAAGCTGCATGTAATGGATTGAACTGAAAGAGACGACGCAAATAAGATCAACGACCAACTCTCGAAAGATAATAGGACACCTTTGTCAATAAACAGAAAAACTGAAGACTCTTATAAAAGTGGTTAATAAAAAATAAAATGTAGTACAAAAGAGGAAGCACTAGATCGCACCCTGTGGATAACTTGCTTTAGAAGAGGCTACGAACCTGTTGTAAGACAGACTACAGAATGAATGAGTACAAAATGGTGATAAGTGTGAAGTGAAAAACGGGATATGAAGACCTGTGTACATTTTATGATAATATATCGCTCAGTTATTCTTAGATTGAGGAATATTTCAGGCAACAGTTGTAGAGAAAATCGAAACACACATTTTAGGTTCAATCATTTTTTTTTTCAGAAAATCGTGCCGTTTATGAGATAATGTGGAAAATATGGTAGAGCCATAGAGGCCACAGATGACAATATAATACGGCGCATGCGCTTTGCTTGCTGTATAATTAAGGCTACAGAAACACATTCAGAATATGTAATATTTATTGCTTTTGTACGGCAACAATGGTTTCGCGAACACTTCTCAATGTTACGTTTATACGTACATTGCCTGTCTTGTTAATATTTAACTACATATTTAGCCTTCTCACAGAACACTGCCATTGGACTATGTGTAGATAGGTAGGAGACACTAACAATGGACCTTACAGAGTCGAAACGCTTTTGCCAAGTCCATGTATAAAATATGGTGGAATAAAATCTGCAGTTGGTGTGATAGTGTTTGTTGTACAATAGCTGAGCGCTAACTATATAAACTTTTTGGCTAATATCAGGATATAGCATTCAGTCCCCTCAGGATGTATAATACGGTTGAGATCAACAACTAGATTTATGCATGTAATAATTGAGGTTCTCACGGTGATGAATCTGTAGTTTGGGGAGTGGTACTGATGTTTCGGAGGAACCTGCTGTCTTCATCTAAAGGGTAATTGATCTTATCTGCACAGTTATAGGCCTTGTTTCTTGGTCTCCACTTTATAACTGCTCCAGGCCACTGCTCACTTACCCAGTGACAGTAAAATAGACTATTCATTTCTATCTAACGCTGAAATTAGGAATACACACACTTGGATCACCGCTACCCTGTTTCCCTTAATTGTAGGGCGTAAAAAATGTGCTAGATCTAACATTACATTTTGAAGACCTTTATATTAAGTTAGACAGTCACATCAACAAACTTTCAATTTCAGATCCCCTGAGGAGCTTAGATTTTTTCTCCGAAACACAGTTACGTGATTAACTGTTTTATTGCTCACTTAAAACTTTACAGTGTGCTGCGTACATGTATGAAATGTAATTGACGACTCATGTCCAGGGTCTTTACGATAGAGCTGGCTATTTTCATTTTTTCATTTTGTAAAAAATTAATTTTGTTGGGGCACTTTCGTAAAATAAGACTGCGAGTTTAGTATGCCATTATTACGTGTGAAAACTATTGCTCATAAAGAATGCTGTTTAGGCACGTTTATGAAAAAAAATTTATTGGTGGTTTATGCTGAAAATAAACTCAGCGCCGATTATGAACAAAGATGGGCGTGAAACTGTTGACGTGGGACATCCCGTTGTCCGTGGATGACGTAAAATAACGGATATCAATAACCGTCAACACGGGTATTTATTCACAAATTGTTAAATCGCGAAGACTACAGCAACATATTTCGTCTTCTGAATATTGAGCCATCTTCATGCTACGCTACAAATAAAATGTAAAGATTATAAGGAAAATTCATTGAACATATATGAAATTCTGATTGAAAACAAATTTAGCATTTAACACGTGTTCACTGATGTAGGTGAAAGTGATCATATTGCCCCCGCAAAGAATACGAGAGGTAACAGTTCTTCGGTGATGGAATTTACATTATTTGACCACATGGTCGAATGCATCGCATACGATGGAACATTACATTAATTTATGAGTTGGTAATGATTAAAAAGGGCTAGACCGCCACCTATTTATATGTGATATCTCTTTATTTGTCTTGAGGTAGTGTGAAGAGTAGCGAAGACACTGAATGAAAACTGATAGTGTCCTGGCCGAGTTTCGAATCAAGGAACTGACAAATACGAGTTTCTAGTGGTGTAGCTACTACATCCTGCATTTTTGTATTGGACAGAGCCTGAGTCTTTGACATTAGCTGTGGCCCGCATGGGCTGGTGATGGTGACATGTAATAAAAGAGACCTAATCGATTCATTATTCATGGCGAGAGATATTACGTTAGTGTTAGCATAGTACAATATATAAATTGTTTTATGAAAAACTGAAGTGTACATATAAAATAAATAGAAAACGTAGTGTCTGTAAGTACGTAACAGAACTTTGTGACTGGCTTGAAAACAATTTATGTGTACTTACTGCTGTCAGCTGCGACTTGTTGTAATATTCATAATAATAATAGAATCGAAGTACTTGTGTTTGTCCACTCGAGACAAATTGATGTTTCTTCGGCCTTGCTGCTGCTGCTGCCACACGACAGTTATTTATTACTGGTTGTGCCTTGAAGTCTAAGTAGTAAGGTAAACATGTGGCTTTTATACCAGAAGCAAGTGCACACGTCGTATTGTCGAACATGTGCCGCATGTCCTGATGACTTGAGCCTCTTCGTTTTAAGTACCACAACAGTCGTACTGTAAATCACCATGCTATACGCTAAAGTAATTTGTTTCCTTGCTGATACCATCTTTCATTGGTTTTTAGTATTTCGGTTTCTGATATCTGTAATACCTTACGTGCTGCAGAGATAAAGCAGAATTTTTCATTCATACCAGTCAGTGGGTTAAATATTAATATGATAAATATATTTATTTATTTGTATGAAATGTGTGTGCTAATAGTTTTCAATATTAACTGCTTTAAGTTTCAAAGCTATTTATAAATGTCATGTATTTTGAACTTTGTTTTAGAGTATTTTCCAAATGGAAAGATACTGTGGGTAGATTTTCATAGATTACTTTCTAAATGGGGAGCTACTGTATGCAGATTTTCATTGAATTCAGTACGGGGATTGTACTATCAAGAACAATAGTGGCGGCCTAGCTATCATTGTACTAACAAGAACAATAGTGGCGGCCTAGCTATCATTGTACCAACAAGAACAATAGTGGCGGCCTAGCTATCATTGTACCAACAAGAACAATAGTGGCGGCCTAGCTATCATTGTACCAACAAGAACAATAGTGGCGGCCTAGCTATCATTGTACTAACAAGAACAATAGTGGCGGCCTAGCTATCATTGTACCAACAAGAACAATAGTGGCGGCCTAGCTATCATTGTACCAACAAGAACAATAGTGGCGGCCTAGCTATCATTGTACTAACAAGAACAATAGTGGCGGCCTAGCTATCATTGTACTAACAAGAACAATAGTGGCGGCCTACCTATCATTGCATATCAGAGAAATTATACTGAGGTAATGATCATTCTTTGAATAATACGCATCTCTTATTAAGGTCATTTATGTCTAAATTATTATGTAGATATTCTTAAAAACGTAATGCTGATAACTAGTAGCGTAGGATTTTATGTTGTGGGAAAAAAAACTACATTCCTTCAGGATTAATTTGTGTTGAAACACGTTGATGTAATTGTGGGCAGAATGTCGAAATTGTATGTATAAATGTATTAATCTATCTTCATTTTTCTAGGCCGGATTATTTCGTTCTAAATCGTCTTTGTTGCTGATATTCCTCATTCTTTGGACATGCGCGATGTTGTGTTCCACGGCTGGGTTCAACGATTCCGACACTACACTTGTACATTCCCAGCGGTGAGCTGTACGGGATTATTGTTACATTACTCACATTGTTATGTTTCTGTTCCGGAGAGTGAGGAAGTAATTTGGTTGCTTCAAACTACGCCTAGTTCTCCCTGGAGTGACACATGAAAACAGTTGCATTATATTAGTTACGGACGGCACTTGTATGATTTTATTGTTTCTGAAAACTGCCACGGGACAGGAAAATTCATAACCCAACAGCCTCGTTAGGTAGTTTGCCTCACAGGAATCCAACTGTGAAATTTTCCGGCAACTCAGTGGGGCTGAAGTCAAACTGCTGTATGATCAATGACAACGATCCGAGGTGTGGTCTGTCATATCCCCTGCACAATTTTCGTGTGTAAGTGTGTGTGGATCGTTTCATATGGAAGCAAGACAGCAGTAAAATTACAAAGCAGCTGTGTCTGCTGGTAGTATTCAATGAAAATTTACCTAAAAGTATGCAAACATGCCTTTATCGATGGTCCTTAAAACATCGCCTGGTTACCTGCGATAGACAGAGAAAATAAATGTTAAGTATTATTGATTGAATCCCCTGAAAGGGATTTGACATTCGATTTCTTAACCATTTAAGGAATAGTGTTCACTTTATACACTTCAAAATTTAATATTAAAAAATTCTGCGATTTGGCCACATGGTGTATATGTTTTGCACGTATCTCGTAACAAATAGCGATTATTTCCCTACACCACTTTAACTAATTAGTTTTATAACCTAGACGGTATTTTTAAATTGTGGTACGAACTGAATATTTAAATATAATTCAAGTTAAACTTCGTCTTTGAAAAATTAATTTGAAAGATCAGAGAATAAACGAGCACTGGAAAAAGTATTCGGACCTCAGGAAGGCATTTCACAGTTGCGTGTATCTACATTTTTCCTGTTAGAATGGTGCGGTAGTTAAATCAACGTAACGTAAAGTTATCTTAAAGCAATAAAAGGGACGATATGGAGTGGATTGGCTTGCCAATGGACAGCCATTATGGAAAACTACAACAAATTTCGGGCTCCGTAAAAGGCGGAAAATTTCTTGGCTAACTGAGTTACTGTCAGCTTCTAAAAAGGACTTCGTTGTTAGCAATTAGATCAGCTTGAAAACTCTTAAGTGTACCTGTTACTATGTTGCATAACATCCTATTTTTTCTTTCAAATATTATTACGTACGTGAAAACTTGGTGCGGTGTACGTATCATTGGTTCGCATGTCGGATGTTTAAGAACAGGTCTTCTGATTACCAAAATTCTGGAATATGAAGCTGTATAACCCGGTAGTAGGAAGCTTGATAACAAATGATGCAAGGTGTACGCGTGAAATGAAATCCAGGATTGCAGCGGCAAAAGCAGCATTCAACGAGAAGAAGACTTTTTCACCAGCAAATTAATCTTAAATTTAAAGAAGAAACTAGTAAAATGCTACATTTGAAGTATAGCTAATACAATAAAAGGAAGGCTTACTGGATTGGTCACATCTTGTGTAGGAAGCGCTTTCTAAAACACGTCATTGAAGGAATGGTCGAAGTGACGGGAAGACGAGTAAAAAAACGTAAGCAGCTACTAGGTGACCTTAAGGAAAGGAGAGGACATTGTAAATTGAAAGAGGAAGCACTAGATCGCACTGTGAAATACTTGGTTTGGAAGAGGCGTGGACCTGTTGTAAGACAGACTACAGACGACATGTTGATGATGTAGATGTAGCTCGGCAGCTAATTTGCAGCGTTCCTGAAGAATCTGCTGCCTTCACCTTCAAGCTCAGGGTGCAATAAGGAGAAGAAGAGGAAGAGGAATGACAGAAGCTGGTCCAGGTACATTTTATCCCCTCCCCCAATCGACTGTTCCTCGCCTCTTTTCCTCTGCTTCTACGCGTTTTCTTCCAGCACCAAGTACCCCCCTCCCCGTTTGGGGCCCGGCTACTCTCCTTCTGCAACTAACGCCATTTCTTCGCTGCGACTATTTCTTGTACCATAAAGAACTAAGCAGACAATTCCTCCGAGGTTGGTAACTGGTTAACAGACTTCACGGCGTCTTAATACTGAAGGCTGTAATGTTCGTAGTCACCGCCCTGTGAACCCCAGATCGCGCACTCATCGCGAGACCCGCCCACACCACTGGATTACGCTCTAGGCCTGCAGCAACTGTCAGTAGCGCGTTGAAAAATTTCTGAGTCTCCTGCCTCACTGTTTTCATTGTACAGGAGAAAACAATGTGACAGTCAAATTTTCGTTACATGTTGTTCGGAACGCGAATGGGTGGAGGCCTACAGTAAGTGAGTTTTCGTGTACCGGACCGTGGGAATACAAAACCTGTCGTATGTCTTCTGATGATGTCTGGCCATACACATGAAAACATGTTTTTCATTTCTCACAATTTGTCATTACTAGCATTAGAATATTAATGCTTATAAATACAGTCCAATGTGAAAATGAACACAAAAGAAAAATAATATTTTGACTCCCCTTTCTGCACAGTATCAGCCAGTGATAATTCATTTTACATGTTCGTTGTACCCAATATTTACGTAAATCATACTGCATATACGAAAGAGTCACACACATTGCTGTGGTAACTTAGAACCGAGAAGGTTAGCTCAAGTGGTAACGCTTCTGACTTGCAGAAGAGGTTCCCCCTTCGTCTCTCGTCTTGGTCACTACCTTGACGGAGTATTTTCGTACTTTTCCTCAGTCAACAGCCTAATTCCCGAGTAGTAATTCGCTTAGGCCGCTACATCTTCCTTCTGTATCCCTTTAAATTCATCATTCGCCAACTTTCCACCATTCGACGGTATCTATTCTGAGCTCGCAACAGCGTGTTAAATAAAGCATAAGTAATAGACATAAATATAACAGTCTATTTTTCCATATCAAAGTGAATGTTAAAGAAATCGGTTGGGAGGGCGTGGACTGGATTGATCTGGCTCATGATCGGGGCAAATGTCTGGCTTTTATGAAGACGGTAATGAACTTTTAAGTACCATAAAATTCGGGGAATTTCTTTACTATCTGAGGAACTATTAGCTTTCAAGAAGGACCCATCTCCATGGAGTTAGTTGGTTGGTTAGTTAGTTACTTTTTTGGTTCATTAAATTTTTCTCTTATGATACGGTACGATAAAGTGGATTAGCACGAAGGTTCAGTGAGATAACGTGCTACTGAATAACAGTTCTTTGTAACGTTATTTAAAGACGGTGTATTTACTTGCGAGCTTATTTCCCTTCAAATGAGGCAAGAGGGTGATCATGAATGGTGAAATGTAAAGGATTAGTGAGAAGGAGATAAGAACTTCTCTTTTGGTGAGAGCCTGCAATTCGCTTGGATAGACCAAGGAGAATAGTTATCATATTGGTAAGCTAGAAGTGCCTCGCTTTTTAGGGGAACCGACTGTTCACTATCAGTTCCAGCCATTCTGCACTACTCTGAATAGCCTGAACATGGTCCATATTGTCATATCCTATTTGCTTAAAATTATTTTCAATATTATCACCTCTTCTGTTTCTATATTCAGAAATTGGTCTCTTTCCTTTAAAACATTTTGTCTAAATCGCATACGAATTCCTTACCATTTTCATACTTATCACTTATTATTTTCCGTCATTTGACGAACTTAATAATGCTTGCCGAAGCGTGCAACGTACGAATACATTACACAGCATGAATGTGTCGTCCCACTTGCTTCTTTCTCTCTCTTAGGGCCAGTTATTTACCTCAGTACCTTATTCTTAAGCACTCTTATTCTAAGAACACTTACTCAGTATAACGACTGTCTTACTTCATTTTGAACCGTTGTGCTTTTCTAATTCGAGTTAAATGGATGCCATTGTGCTAACCCGCTCGGAGACTTAGAGAGATGAGATTCATATCATGATCATTGTAACGTGGTATAATGAGCCTGATTATTATCTGACTGCGTACGTGGGATTTAATTCACGGAAGAGATAATAGAATGAGCTGTAGACGACAGAATAATTGTTTCTTAAATCTCTGCCGCTGCCTCTCGTCGGTTTTCTTAAACCTGGCATAACTTACAGGAACCGGTCCAGAAATGCGTCTTGTATTTTGTGACTCTTCAGTGTAGAACAGTGGTGTGACTTTAGATGTACATAAGAGTCTGTAGTGTAGAACAGTGGTAGTGACATTTATAGACGTACATAAGAGTCTGTAGGGTTAGATACAGTGTTGTGACTTTAGACGTACATAAGAGTCTGTAGCGTAGAACAGTGGTGTGACGTTAGATGTACATAAGAGTCTGTAGTGTAGACAGTGGTATGACTTTAGACATACATAAGATTCTGTATTGTAGAACAGTGGTGTGACTTCAGACGTACATAAGAGTCTGTAGTGTAGAACAGCGGTGTGACTTATAGATACATAAGATTCTGTATTGTAGAACAGTGGTGTGACTTCAGACGTACATAAGAGTCTGTAGTGTAGAACAGTGGTATGACTTTAGACATACATAAGATTCTGTAGTGTAGAACAGTGGTGTAACTTTAAACATACACAAGATTCTGTATTGTAGAACAGTGGTGTGACTTTAGACATACATAAGATTCTGTAGTGTGGAACAGTGGTGTGACTTTAGATGTACATAAGAGTCTGTAGTGTAGAACAGTGGTGTGACTTTAGACATACATAAGATTCTGTAGTGTAGAACAGTGGTGTGACTTTAGATGTACATAAG
Source organism: Reticulitermes speratus (assembly GCA_021186555.1). NCBI lineage: Eukaryota > Metazoa > Arthropoda > Insecta > Blattodea > Rhinotermitidae > Reticulitermes > Reticulitermes speratus. The sequence continues at coordinate 19,613,891 of JAJKFL010000042.1, forward strand.
ATCTGTAGTGTAGAACAGTGGTGTGACTTTAGACATACATAAGATTCTGTAGTGTAGAACAGTGGTGTGACTTTAGATGTACATAAGAGTCTGTAGTGTAGACAGTGGTGTGACTTTAGACATACATAAGATTCTGTAGTGTAGAACAGTGGTGTGACTTTAGATGTACATAAGAGTCTGTAGTGTAGAAGAGTGGTGTGACTTTATACATACATAAGATTCTGTAGTGTAGAACAGTGGTGTGACTTTAGATGTACATAAGAGTCTGTAGTGTAGAACAGTGGTGTGACTTTAGACATACATAAGATTGTGAGTAGGACAACAATCAGTTTTAAAATTATATTAGTTTAGTGTTAAAAAATTTACACATTGTTGCACAATAATGACGTAAGTTTAAATCGCTGTATCTCCTATAATACTTAAGAAGCAAGGAGAACAGTGGCGGAAGTGCCTCGAATTTGTTTTTCTAGTTCACCAATGTCCTTGGTTTTGACTGTGTTTGGCCGATTCCACAAAACTAAATCATGTGCCATAAGATCTTAGACGTCGCTCACGTCATTTGTTGGTCATTCATGCCCAATCACGAACCAGGAATACAGCTGTCAAGCAGCGCAAGGACGGGAGGCAGAACTTGTGGTGTTACTCATCTTGCATGAAGTCCAGTTCTTCATAATTTTCCCACTGAGAAAAAAGGGCAGTATTCAATTTTTAAGCGCTCACTTAACAGACGCAATCATTTAATATTATGCATTGACTTTACAATTATTATGTGTGCCTATTATGTCGTCTGCCTCATGCTACGAAAATTTCTAGTGTTTGGAGATACTCAAGACATGTAATAGCGTACAATTACTTTATTTGTTTCTTGGACCAAAATATGGACCCAGCAAAATTTAGTATCAAAATTTTACACAAGCACGAATAATTTTATTACTTATTCCAGGCAATCAGAATAAGAAAGTAATGACCCTGGGTAAATTGTACTCTAAAATAATAGTATATTTCCACTTGTTTTATGAGAACAACACCTATTTTATTTTTCTTCATCTTCTTCTTTTTTCTGTACTTAGTAGTTTATTTAAACACTAACCCCTGCTGTATCAACTTGCAACCATGATTTGGTCTTCTTGTCTCTTCCTGGAACGCCTCTTATTTCTCTTACCAATGGTTTCTAAAATATATAACGCATCTTAAAAGTATTTTAATGAAATTGTAACGTATGAAGACTAAACAGTTTTGTGAATTTCAGTTTGTTTCCCTATCCACAGTGTAATATTAGTACACGTAGTGATATTATCTCTGGACGAGAACCGATTTCTGAGCGCAACATACGTAATTTAATACCACACAAGTATTTTCTTTAACATCTGAAGCTAGGATTTAGTGCTGAACTATTTTCCCAGTTCGAAAATGTTCTTGTTATTGTTGTACAGAAATGGTCGCAAATACGGTATATGTTTGCGTTATGCAGAGGCGTTACGACGTTTTTCACAGCAAAAATTAGATGAACTGGCTGAGAATCTGTCACGTTTCCGCAGTCGACACAATCAAATTATTAGGTTCTAGCAACCCTTGCTTGTTATTTCACGCTTTAAAAATCAGACTATCGTCTGAATTTAGAAGCGGAAGTACTAGACCTTATGAACACAATCTGTGCTTCAAGCTTAATGACTTTATTTGCTGCATTGGCCGTGCCATGGCTCAGGCGTTTAGTCGCCAGCCTCTCACCGCGGAGGTCCGGGTTCCATCCCGGGTCGGTCTATGCGGGATTTGTGGTGGACAAAGTGGCACTGGGACAGGTTTTTCTCCGAGTACTTCGGTTTTTCCTTGTCAGTTTTATTCCACCGGTGCTCCATTATAATGGAAAAGCAGAAAAAAACCTTATCATCTTCATAATCTTCCTCATAGGGTTGCACAGTAAGCCTTCAAGGCTGAGGTGCGTCCGTAGCATCTGCTGCGGGGCCCTTCAGTTAAAGAAATGGCTGCTTTAGTGGTTTAAATGCAGTTGTCAAGCTTACCTACTTTTGTTTGGCATTACATACAGGCAACCTGATAGTCGTCAGGTAGCGTATAAGTAATTCAGTTTTTCATTAAAAGACTACGATGTTTTGTTACGCATTTTGTATACGACAATGTGTCGGTTAGTAGATAGTTAAAATGTTTCGGCGGAGATTATTGCCACCATCTTCAAGTTGTAATTAGCCTTTGACTACATTAGCTGTGGAAAATATTTGCCAATCGTATGACCTCCTACCTCAGAAGACTTTAATCTTTATCAGTACTGATGTTAGATCCTCATATCTCACATATTATTATATAAGCGTAGCACGTACATTGTGCCTCTTTCCTATTTTGTCAATAATGCACGTACAAACACTTAATATTTCTTATATACTTACTACGTATTTTCAGTTTCAAAGCAATACCTCTTTTTTCGAAGCAAATGTATCATAAATTATTTAACACGCTTTCGTATTTTACATTGGGTACTGAAGTCTCCTGAGTAGTATAGTACACTATCAAATACATTTCTGAGCCGATATAGTTTTGGATACAATTCAAAGGGGAAATGAAACGCTTCCTTGACTGGTCTGAAGATGGAGGCAGGTGGTTCTTTCGAAATAATTTGTAACCATATAGCAGACTAAGCGGCATCATATCCAGAAATCTTTTATCTTCAAAACTCGACATATGTGTCAAATCTTAAAGATTCTGATGCCGGTCTTAATCAATCTTAAGATTACTTGTTTCCTGACCCTAGTGTGTTCTCTGCTGTTACGAAATGAACATGAATGAATGCTGGGAAAGTCTTATCGTTCTCAGGCGAAACGGTGGTACATATGAGATTAATGTGTTATATGACGCATATTGTTCAACTTTATGTAAAAGAAAGACATTACGTTAGAGAAGTTTTCTACCGGATAACAATGAGATCATTCTTTTCCTGTGGCCCCAATCGGGCCTAGACCGCCGCATTGTTGAAGTTTCTAGATCACACGCTGAACACACACACACACACACACACACACACACACACACACACACACACGACAGGATTCTTCTGAACGAGTGGTCAGCTCGTTGCAGAGGCTGCTACCTATAAAACTCGCAACACAAAAGGGACGAACATCCATGGCCTTAGCGGGATTCGAACCCGCTATTCCAGAAGTAATGGGGCTTCAGACCTACATCTGAGAACGCATGTCCACCACGATCGGCTTGCGATCATATACGTAAGTACCAGATGGGAGGATAATATTAAAATGGATCATAAAGAAGTGGGATGGGGAGGTGTGGACTGGAATGATCTGACTGAGGATAGGGACAGGTGGCGGGCCCTTGTGAGTACTGTAATGAACCTTCGGGTTCCACAAAATGCTTTGCATTTCTTGGCTATCTTAAGACCTCTCAGTTTCTCAGGAAGGGCTCTGCTCCATGGAGTTAGTTAGTTAGTTGCCTGCCAGTAAATTTATTTCAGTCGCTGTTGTAAAGCAATGTATGTACTGATCAAAATCAAGTTTCAGCCGAACCACGTGTTGCAGTAGCCCAGCATATTCGACACGTGTAAGAAGAGGCACAAGCAGAAGTTTTATTCAAAACAGAACGTATTCATTCACGTGCGTGTTATTAATTTGAAATCAAGAGGCCAAGAATTTTAATAGGTATGTCGATAATGTTCTTAATCAGGGGTGCACAAATTTTCCATTTATGTAGGAGCTACCTCAAAATTGTAGGTGCTAGAAAGGTGGCGTGAAGCAAACTCGCTACTGAGGCCCACAAATATTAAGTGCCATGTAAGAAATTTAGTCGCTCGGGCTGCCCTTGCTGAGGGTTTACCTAAATAACCTTGAAACATGAAACTACCATCTCCATCCAGATCCATGACACACTATTCTTGATCGTCTCCCCATATGATGACACCTCTTGACATTTTTATGTGGAGCAGAAAAGTAAAACAACGTAAAACTCAGTCGAATGAGCAGTATAAAAAGCATTTCCATCCGCTACTGTCACAGTAGACTATATCTCCTCTGCTAGGTACATACATAATCAGAAGAGACAGCGTAACTGTGTAGCATAAGTTGTGAACTCCCCTATTGTTACAGGCACAATACTCCTGTAACTTGCACACTTTCAGCTCGGATTGTAAGTTCGGACTGCGGTCGTATTGCGACTTCAACCGTCCACTAAAATGTACGTGAGTAAAGAGAAGGAACTTCACTTCCCTGCGGTATTGTTACTTTATGACCATATCCAACATCCATAAAATAAAAACCTGGTGCTGGACGGAATAAACCCTGCCACTGTAATTAAAGTACATTAAAAATATATGTACACATGTACACGCCCCTGCGGGTTCGCGCTTAATTAGGGAAGTGTATTCTGTTGTCACATATTGGTGTGTATGGCCCCCACAGTCACAACGTGCAGCTCTGATTACGCACTTTAACCAACGAAACCGCAGCAACAGTCCTGTGAGTTTTGTTTTGTTTCTTCATTTCTTCTAATTCTTCTAATTCTTCTTCTATTTATTTCCTCTTTTCCCATCCTTCCTTGCTCCATCCTTCACAGTCCATCTTCCTATCTCCCTTTCTTACCTCCTTTTCTCCTGCATTCCTCCTTTCTCCCTTATCCTTGCCTTTATTCCTTCCTTTCTCCTTTCAGTTCTACCAGTCTTTCTTACTCTAGCCTTTTCTTCTTGCATTCCTATCCTCCTCCTCTTCGACCTTTCCATTTTATTTGCTTCCTGACTTCGTGCTTCCATTCACCCTTCCTTATTTCCTTCCTTTCTGCTCCCTATCTTTCCTTCTTCCTTGGTTTTCTACATCAATTACTCGTATCTACGATCACCCTTCTAACTGCAAGGTGGTCGCCATTTTGTCACTGATGAAAGCTTAAGATTGCACACATATAAAGTACAAACAGTAGCTGATGTGGTCTTCATTCTCACATAGTCAATCTTTTTTTGTGTTTTATTGCTTAATTCTCTTTCTCTGCACAAGGGACACACAAGTGCGATGTGTTATCGTGAATGTGCTTTCGTGAATCATTTGGCCGAATGAGCTAAAACACAGCTTCCAAACTGCTGTGATTCTACCTTGTCATTGTACACTTTACAGATACATTACTGACCGAGGACAAGAGCATTTACAAGTACTTCACCGTGACCAAGCGAAGGGATTAGAAATAGAGGTTACAGAGCAAAGTTAGGATGTGACGTGTTTAGTTTATATCTGGTTATTCACTCTACTGAGATGCACATTTTAACCCATTAAAGCCCAGTGGTTACTTTATGTAAAACCAGGTTTCACATCCAAAATAATTCAACATTTTGCTCACACAGTGTCCTTCCTTGTTTGTGTCTCAGAGCAGACAGCAATTATTTTCCGATATAATAAAATTAAAATTTATTTGTTGAGTCTGAAGTACATTTCTTTGTCAATGTAAGAGCTACTTCCTTATGTAGCATTAACTAATTGGTTTTATAGCCACGACGGAGTATGCTTACTGCGCGGTACGGGCTGAGCCTTTAAATACAGTTCAGATTAATTTTCATCTCTAAAGGTTTAAAGAGAGATAATAGTTTTCCACAACTTTTGTGCTGTCTGGTCTTTTATGCAACCAATTACATTTAAAATGGCTCAATTACTGAGCATTGTCTCATTCATCAGTGTTCCTGCTGACGATAGGTACTTGCTGTTAGAGTGAATTCCGGGGATGAGGTACACATAATACAAAAAGTTAAGAAGCCTGGGTTTAACAACTTCTGAGATATAAGGCACCGAAAATGTAGCACCAATAAATACTGTACCAATATTTCCAGACTTACTCATGACATTTCCAACTCATAGAAAACAAAGAAAATTATATGAGTAAAGCTTCTGTTAAATTTACCTAACCAGTAATGAGGCCAAGCTTAAAGCATATTACGACATTCCTGTTTCCTGTGTATTGTTTCCGTTTCTAGGTGGCTTCAGGAATGTATATGGAAATTATCGCAAATTTATTAGGTGGAAAATTGAAGGGACGTGAAGAAACTGGATGATGTTCGGCAAATATTTCTGTCCTCTTATTCATTTACGTAAACTTTCATGCCTGAAACAGCCCTTTGTAACAAATGCTGTAATGAGTCTGTTCGTCAGCTCTGGGGAAAGTTACAGTGGAATCATTTTAAGAGAGACGTTACAGAGTAAAACGTAAATTATAATCTAATCTACTCGTGTGTAGTGTTGTCAACTTGCGGATATTTGCAGACACCAAGACGCCAAATCACGTCCTTTGAAAGTTACCCTTAATACAGGTATGCAGAATCATCTGTGTATTTGGGAAAGCGTAAGTAAACAAAAACACAAAAGGAACATTAACAAAATATAACCTTATGGAGGTCCTTCCTTTCCCCTTTCCGTCCTTCCCGATTCCTTCTTCATGTCGCGGACCTAAGAGAGAACGCCTGAGAGATATCATTTGGTCAGAACTCTCACTGTGATGTGCTGTAGCCCTTATTGTTAAGGCGAGATTTGAGTAGTATGGCAGAGTTTTGAGAGCGCTAAAAGTTTTCATTGTAGGAAGACACATTTACTTTTATGTCTCATTAAATTTGGATTATATCCAAATTTAAGTTTTACGCACGAGTGGGATCTTGAGTAATTCAGTCACATTGTCATAATTAGGGGACTATTTCGGTGCTTATATGAGCTGTTTTAGGATAATAATAAAGAGAGCAATAAATTACCGGGCGAAGAAAGTGTCCTTCCGAGAATAATGTATAAGAGGGCATCACAGTGGAGTAGTTGAAGTGACTGCAACACTTTATCGCTTAAATTCATAACGTCTGTAAGCTGGTCGACTGTAAAATAGAGAAAAATGCAGGCGGGAATATAATAATGTAATGAATCTAAATTATTATGAAGTAAATGAAGTTTGCTCATACAGAACTGTAGAATACTCTTGTGTACAGACCTGCAGCGTACTGTTGTGTAGTGAACAGTAGCAAACTGTTGTGTACAGACTTATGGCTTACTGTTATGTACAGACCTGTAGCATACTGTTGTATACAGACTTATGGCGTACTGTTGTGTACAGACCTGCAGCATACTGTTGTGTACAGACCTATATGTAGACAACGAAAAATAGGCGTTATGCTTATTCCAATTCTATAACAAGGCGGTTTAAAATTTAGATAAATATTTCTCCTTATAAAAAGTATTTCTAAATTTTACAGGAAACTTGATGAAATGTTCCGAGTCACATAGGATTTCTTACAATTGGACTCAAATTAGTAACGTGCTTCGTGGGTTTCTGTGATGAGTTCAACTAAAATGATTTCGGAATCTAGGTTAGGAGAAGCTGAATAGTTGATTTCTTTGTTGGGTTTTTCTTTTAAGTCATTAAAATATCTTTGTGGGAAGCCAGTCGTTCCATTGTAAGACCGGTAAGATCTGCGTGGTAGGAATGATGAAACTGTAATCTGATTTTGCTCTAACATATAATGAAGTCGCTCGAGATGGTAACTCCATTACTGTGTAATTGTGACTGCTTGATGAGAAATTCCCACTGCTTCCTTAGAGGTAGTCAACCTTAACCATCCTCTGCCTTCTGTGGACTGGGTATGCAGTAACAGTGTCTCGGTTTCAGTTTACTGCCAACTACTTCAAGCTATTCAAAGCGTCCTGCTGATGCAGTCGGCTTTTGATTATAATGGAAATATCAGTTTTTATTATTTCTGTTTTATTACTTTATGCCTTATTTTTACACATATTTTGTTACCAAATTATTAAACTGTTTACTTCGTTCATATAAAATTTAATCATCTTTTCTTTTATATGAGAAAATGAATCAATTGTCCAAGGTATATAGTGAGAGCGTCGTATTTTAAAGTTTCATTTTTATTCTGCAACTTTCATGTTATTAATGTTTCATTTAAGTAATGCAAATTTCAAACAAAAATTTTAAGTTTAGCCATTTCTATATGTGGTTTATTTTACGTTGTCAGTCGCCCATTCTGTATAGCGTCGAGTGATAAGGCTATGGATGAATCATTATTTGGAAAGAATGTGGAAGTGAACATACGTAGCCTAATCGAGGTACTGTCCTGTTATTTGCCCTCAGGAACTGAGTAGTGCCACGATATACTTTAGTCGGTATTGCCGATGATTTGGAAAGATGTGTCTGCGCACTTACATATCGTAACTTAAATATTTAATGATTTAAAATTTTTAAACAAACGAAACCAAAAAAATAGGAAAGCAATAATTTTGTCTCTATTATTGTATTTTCTCAGGGACATTAAGATAGTTGGAAAATATATTTCGATATGTTTTATGTCATAACTCGTGAACATATAAAGGCCTTGTAAGTCTGATTAAATCTTATGTTGAAAGTCCTTAACACAGATTTGTAGAAAGCCATATCTGTCTGTCTGTCTGTCTGTCTGTGCTCCGTCCATTCGTCAATGTCTTTCCGTCTGCGAGCTAGTATCAGCGTCTGATCTGTTAGACACTTTTTCGTATGTTTAGAGATTTTTTGGGTCAGTTAAAATTCAATCCTTATTGATCCATAATAAAATCCAGTATATTTTAGGCGACAAATGAAGGCCTGTATCATAATTCGTTACCAAGTTTTGGAAGCGGACCAGAAATATGCGAGGAACGCCTTTGGAACTTACACATAATATACTATAGGGTACACCGTCTCCATAATTTTCATTCTGTCTATCGCTTAAATTTTCACCCCTTCTATTTTGTTTTCTATTTTTACCCATTATAGAGGTGTCTGCTGCATTTTTCTTCGTATTACAAATATTTCTGTGATATCAGTATGTACTCACTTAAAATTGTTACCTGCATTCAAAGTAATGTTTTGTCCATTTATTCTGCGAGAGTCATACGTGCATTCCGAATACGTTGTTTATTCTGTTCTACATTGTTTTGCTCACATAAATATTTTTACAAATAACTGAGTGTGAGGTTTTGTTAAAAATAATCGTAGCGTCATTTTGGAAGGCTTTATATATTTAATGTCATTCATTGTGCTAAATAGAAGCTTTAACCCATCCTACCTTACCCAGAATTTTATTAAGGTATCTGTTAAGGTGTTTTAATTACCCATAAAGCCGTTCTATTGCTGAGTACGCTCAACTTGATGATACTGTTCTCTCCAGCCTGCCACTTATCATAGGTGGGAAAGGAGATAAAGGAGGCTTACGACGAAGTGAAGTCTGCTAACACAACCGCTTGTCTCTTTGTCCTATATACTTTGATATGTATTTAATCTACTGTCTATACAAGGCATAGGGATATGCTGGTTTTCAACTGTTCGCTTAATAAACTTGAAAGGTGTGACGTGGTGGAACCATTCATGACGCATTTAATTACCAAGAGTAAAATGACAGATTTAACACTACTGTCAACTTGCCACATTTTATTTAACATCCTAGCTAGAGAGGGACTTTAAAAATAAATTTGCTGTTTGCAGGCTTATGGATTCTACACGTTGTAAAATATTTTTATTTTCGCGTCATGTTGTGGTGTTTGGTCGGCGGAATAAACTACATGCTTTATATTACTGTTACCCCATAAATACCACAGTAATAGTACCACCTAAAGCAATATAACAGTGTTAATAATGTTACCGCTAAAAATGCCACAGTTGTAAGGTCACCAAATGAAATACCACAGTATTAATATCACCCAAAATACAAGTATATTAATCCTTTAAAGACGAAACGTGTCTGTTTTATATAAGGACTCAGTGCCTACCGCGCAGTAAACACTCTCCACCTCGGTTATACAAAATCAATCTGTTAATGCTGTATAAGGCAAAAGTCGCTGTTTGTCCTGAGATCCATACAAAACACAGAAATGTAATGTGAGCACTATGCAGAATTTCTTAGTGCTAAACCTCGTGGTACGTAAAGTAACCGCTAGGCCTTAAAAGGCTAATAATGTTGTCACCAAATATGCCACAATATTAATGTTTCCCAGGATGAATATCACTCTAAGAAATATCGAATTATTATGTTACCCCCAAAATACCACAGTATTCATGCTACCGAAGGAAATGACACAGTAATAATATTACAGAAACAAATGCGACGCTATTGATATTACCCTAAGAAGTACCACCATATTACTGATGCCACCACACCGTATGCTACACAAAGAAATGCGGAAATATTTGTGTCATAAAATAGCTCAAAGTTCAGTAAATTTTATTCGTATAATCTAAATTAAACACAGCCCTAAAGATTATAATAAAATTGAGCCGTGTTTACATACGCAGGAGAGTAAGTGAGACGCAACCAAACGCTTTGAGAGTGGTTTACAACACGTCGCCAGCAGGCCGCTTGAGGAACGGCAATTCGTATTGTGAGTCCCTTAGACTGATCTAGTTTTAATTATATAATATGATCGGGCGGGGCTTTGAAGACTTTTCGTTACTTAAATAATTAAAACTCTTTTTCGTCACTGTCCACTAAGGCGCAAAGAAATTTACAACGAACTTCATTAGAGATATCCCTATAACAATGAAGTAAAGTTTACATTTCAGTAATTGTTATATACTGCAGTTTTGTTATTAAAAGTATGAAATATTTTTAGTGGTGTTTTTAATTTTGAGCATGCTTCTTACTTAAAGTGATGTGCGACCGGCCTTCATTTTTAAAGTTATTCAGTAAACTAAGAAGTAAGGACAGTCAAATCACATCTATGTTTTATGGCACCTTGCTATATAACTTACTGCGACATGAGATCTGCGTTATTTTGGGATTTTACGCAGCGTAGAATGGTAGTTTCGTACCGACGTTCTAGGACAACCTATTGGTCTAATCTTGACCCTTGAGCATTGAAGATGGTTGAGATTTTCTTGACTACAGAACCGATTATCATCTATAAAAGAATATAGAAAGTATAGACGTAACAATTATTGTGGTAAGTTCGTTCCTCCACGAATCCTATCAAGAGTGCTAGAATCGTTGAACAGTTCCTAACTCTTGATTGTTGCTGTGAAACGCAGACGGTCTGGAGCAGCAGTTTCGCATCCTTAGCACACCCAGGTGACGAGATACCAAACGTAACTGCCTTCATCACCCGATTGATATACGAGCAATATCATAATTATGCAGTGTTGAGTTTCACGTTTTGTGCTCCTCACCAAATAACACTCGGGCGCCCAAGTCAATGAGAATGAGACCGGCTGGTGAGAAAGCAAATGCATACAGGGTTTTGGTGGGAGACCTGAAGTAAAGAGACCACTTGCAAGACGTAGGCGAAGATGGGAGTATAATGTTAAAATGGATCCTAAAGAAATAGGATGGGAGGGCTTCAACAGGATTAATCTGGCTCACCGTAGGGACAATGGCGGGCTGTTGCGAGCACGGTAATGAGCCGTCATGTTAATTTCTTGACTAGTCGAGGAACTAGTAGCCTCTCAAGGAGGTCTCTGCCGCATGGAGAAGTTAGTTAGATAGTCAGTTATTTTGCGGTGCAGGTAGGTAGTTAGCTAAAAGTGCCATTGTTTCACATAATTTGCTTTTGTGGCAAGACAGCGATAAAATCTGCAATGCAGAGCAGAGGTATCAGCGCTCTGCACTTGCGCAGAGCAGGATGCCAACGATTATGTGCGCTGAAACGCAGGTAGGTCTGCTTATGAAGAGGTAGTTAAAATTGTGGGATTTGAACAAAATTGTAATGGAACGAGATATTTTTGTGAACCTCTCCAATATCAACTTTTATGACGATGCGCTCAGTAGTTATCAGGTTGTATGTGAACGGACGGACCGACAAAGCGATTTTAACAGGTGCTAAACAGGGATGGAAACGCACGTAAAATTGACTGTGCTGCCCGCAGTTTTTTCGTAATTAATCCCTCGCCGAACTTCTGAAGTCACCTCTGATTTGGCCACACATTTCGACTGTATCTTTCTCCTTCTGCGTTCTACACCCCCCCCTCCCCCGCTTTTTGAAGCTACTCTTTGTATCTCTGGTATTTTTCTTTCCTGTTTGTTCTTTCTTTCAATTTTTTTGATTTTTTATTTTCTCTCTTTTTTACGTTTTTTATATCCTCCCTTTTTCCGTAGATATCAGATAGGGTTGGATTTCTAACGACGTCATTGGTTGATTGATGAAGCAACGTTCCCTGTAACTTTCTGTACGATTCTGCAGAGGTATTTAAATTCCTTTTGTAGCTTTGGTAATTAGTAGTGTTTAGTGTTTGATTAATTGGTTCTTGTTTCGTAATTATTTACTTTAATTTATTAATGTTTCCATGTTTATGTCTCTCCTTCGTCTAATTAATCTTCATTGAAAATGAACTCTAATTATTACCACTTGAGTTTAAATTACTTTTCTCTTGATTTTGAAACAAGAACTGAGTTTTTCTTCGCTTCAGAATTAATGAAAGGGTTCAGAGAAAACCTTTTTTCTTTATGAAAAGACCGATAAACCAATTATGTAATAGAGAGAGTGCATCCATGTTCTGGAAACTAGAATGAAATAAGAGATAAAGTGAGAAAGCGATATCAAGCTCAATAGAGTCGATCACCCGAGGCCATCTACAAAATTATCTCAACCACAAAACAGCGAATTCAACACTCTCAGCCAGCAGCCAGCCTGGCATTGATACGGACATGTAGTCTGACTGCTTTGTATACGATTTTGGTTTCAGGAACTCTGTACTATACAGCCTATGAAATCTAATAAAGTGAATGTTCTACAGTAACTGTTGCTCTGTTGAGTGTTCAATAACGGCCTGTTGATGCAGATGTACGTTGATTCACTTTGAAACTCTACACCAGTCCACGATTTTTAGAGCTGTGTCCTACTGGTCGTGGGTCACATTTTCCAGAAGCAGTCAGACTCTGTCCCCATTACGTGTGAAGCTTCAGATATAAACAGTAACAAAATGTGGTGCATGGCGCTCCAGGACAATGTGGCACGAACCTTGTAACATAAGGACCTGCAGTGTTTAGAATGTGGTGCCAGATACGTATGAGTGACGTAACTTAGGCCTTCTTCAGTGAAAAGTGGTGAAGCCTGGTAGATAGTTGCTAACGTTTTGGAAAAAACCTGCCTCCTACATAATCCGTGTAATCTCCGTAATGTTCATATTCAGTATCTCATATAACCCCAAGGTTTTGCGTCTTCGTTCAGTTTCTAATTATTTAGTTACAAATAGTATTCTCTGTGCATCATAACGGTATGCATATGATCTACCTTCATACCAAGCTCCTTGTATTTCACTGGTTTATTAGGTCTTCCCTTCAAACCGAAAACTGAAGAAAATATTCGCATGGCTGCCATAGTGATACCATGTTACCCTCTACAAAGTATTAACTTAACAAATTTCATATTTTTCCAAGCTATAAATTTCACACTGTTGACACAATCTCCCGAACCAGACACTCCACCATAGTACTTTTCACCGGACGACAGGTAGTACACTTCGCTCCCCACAAAACACACATATCATATGCCATAGTACTTTTCACCGGACGACAGGTAGTACACTTCGCTCCCCACAAAACACACATATCATATGCCATAGTACTTTTCACCGGACGACAGGTAGTACACTTCGCTCCCCACAAAACACACATATCATATGCCATAGTACTTTTCACCGGACGACAGGTAGTACACTTCGCTCCCCACAAAACACACATATCATATGCCATAGTACTTTTCACCGGACGACAGGTAGTACACTTCGCTCCCCACAAAACACACATATCGTATGCCATAGTACTTTTCACCGGACGACAGGTAGTACACTTCGCTCCCCACAAAACACGCATATCATATGCCATAGTACTTTTCACCGGACGACAGGTAGTACACTTCGCTCCCCACAAAACACACATATCATATGCCCATAATACTACGATTCTACATGCCAGCACTTCCACAATCAACTGTCTACAATACTTTTACAATTATACAACTTTAACAAAGATTTTTAACAAGATTTTAACTTATAATATATAAGTTTTAATGTGCCGTTAGACTATTTAAAATCATGTGATTGAAGTGACAGTAGCTTTCAGTAAAAAAACCCCCTGACGATGATCCTAGGATCGAAACACGTGTAGGGGTATAATTTTAACAATTTTAACAATTATAATAAAGCTACAATAAAAGTGGTTTTAGTGTGCATCAGTTGGTCCGAAACTTAATTTAATTTCCAAGCTATATTACCATGCAACATTCTAGGGTCATTGATAAGTGGCACTAGTGCAGCTCCCGTCTTACATGTTAGTGTAATCGCCATGTTGTTTTACTAACTGTAGGAAATTAAAAGATACGGCGTTAGGGTTGCATCCATTGTCTTGAGCTTTGTACCAAATTTGATAGAAATGCAACAAATTTTTCAGAAGTTAACACGTACAGACGCACAGGGGTGGACAACATGGTGATCTCGTATACCTATTTTCTGCCTTTTGTGGAGGAAATGCAGGCTAATAAAGCAACCTCTATTTATAACTGCCTTCAGGAATTCCCTAATTCGTAAGACAGAGAAGTAGGCCATAATCTGCACATCATGGCTGTACTGACTTTATTTAAGTAACGTGTAAAATAAGTACTTTATATTAGTATATTGCTTGTATTAGATTGCACGAGGCCGAATTAACCTTGTGGCAGAAATCTGTCATTTAATGATATTATACTCTGCTGGATTGTGAATGTTTTTCATACCCTTTAGAAAGTACTGTACACGTGTATATGTAAGTTTGTTACATGACACTCTTTTGCTTGCAGGTAAGAGCAAGAATTGGCAGCAAGATACTTCTTCCTGTGGCCCACGATGTCTCCTCAACATTTCGGCATGAGTAGGTCACCGATATTATAATTTAATTTTAATATGTTCAGAAGTTTTAAACATTATATATATTATATATGTATATAACGGAGCATCACTGATTTGTATTTGGACTTTTTGTAAACGTTGTGTTTGTAAACTAGTGACGATGGAAAAAGTCCAAGTGCACATCAGTAATGCTTCGCATATATATATATATATATATATATATATGTATATATATATCGTAGTATGAAGTTGTCCTCTAAAGTTTGAAGAAATTATACTGGAACGAATCCATTTCAGCACAAATATCAGACTGCAATACATGTGTTTAAATTCTGAACGCCAAATGGGAGTATAAATATTTAATACACGACTCCGATACTTGGATTGACTTGCAACTAATTAAAGCGTCTTATTGGTTTAAATCACATACTTTTTAAGTGAAAGGAAACTTAATTATTGATTTTCAATGAAAATCAATCATCATTAACTGTCCATGTGTCAGTTGTAATGAATTAATATTTTAAATATAAATTGCATCTAAATTGGTCTAATCTGTCTGTTGACCAAAGTTTTATTCAATCTCTATGTTTATATTTCATTTGTTTCGAATCGACAGACACCTATTTAAATATGACAAAGCGTTACTTACAAAAGTTTGGATAGTGTGCATTTCGACGAAGCATATGTGTTGTTCTTTTCCCATTGTTTTCGTTGTAGTTGAAAACACAGAAATCTAGGAAACGTGTTTGTGTGCTTTCAACTGAGAGCAAGACGATGAGAAGCGTCTCATTTTTGTGTCATCTGATATTCTAAAGAATGCAGCGAACAGGCGTTAGATGAACTCAATTCTATAATCCCGTATGCTATACTTAGAACTTAAGGAGGTTAAAAATCAAAGCTACACACTGAACTTATTGTTCATACTAAGACCTCTGAGATTAACCCGCGTATCACCATATATATTAATACCGTAACTTTTGTTTGCAACAACATGATCTACTGAACTACCGAAAGGATCTTTCCATTAAACACAACTATATAGTTATTGTGTAACTATAAGCTACATATTTTCGTCCTACCGGAACATTATCAGGCTATGTATAGAAGTTGAAATGAAGCTAAAATGTAAACATAACATATGTACTTCTTGTAAGACCTCTCGTACATATATTTTACAAATGTTAATTGTATACAAAAGCTTTCATTGTAGCTTAAAATATGTAAGTTGTGTTTTTTAAGAGTTTATTGTTCTAAATATTTAAAAATATCAAAAATATGCATCCAAAAGTGTTTGAAATAAATTAAAAATTTTAATTATTTTAATCACATATTGGAAACCTTCTTCGTGTTTTTCTGAAGAGCTCCATCTTTAACAGTTTACAATATTTTGATATTCTAAAAGATTTGGAAAAAGAAATCTTTTAAAATCATTTGTATACAATTACCAGCTGTAAAAAAACTATGTAAGTTCGCTGTCACAAGAAGTACCTATATAATATTTACATTTCTACCTTCAATTTAAGTTCCTAAATATGGCTTGTTCATGATTCGGTAGGACGAAACGTGTAACTTATCTTAATACAATAAATATATAGTTGTGTTAATCGTTTAAACAGTGGATGCCGCCGATTAAGGAAGTCCATTTTAGGCTGTAACGGATTTAATATAGCTGACTGCATATTCCGCTGTGAAAGTTGTGTACTGTATTAAAGTGCACAGTTTCCAGTCATGTTCGTTCCTCAAGAGCTGCCTTCCACCTGATGGTAATCCCGGCAGGAAAAATTAAATGACGTAATAGGCATAAAATTTTCCGTCACGTAGAAGGTACGGTAGATTGATGTGATGCAGAATGTCTGAAGACCTAAATGACTGTGGAGCAGATGAAGGAAAAGAAGTAGTGTAATAAAGAAGAACGGCTGACATACAGCAAGGATAACAGAATTTATAATGGTGAATTATAATTCACAAATCTGGTATCAAGGGGACGTCTCAGGAATGCCACTGGAATGCAGATTGTATTAGTGTGCTGGGGAATTTTTTGTGTCCGAGGTGGAGGAAATAACAGGAGGCTAGAGAACATAGCGTTATGATGAGATTCATAATTTATTCTCACCAATCATTTTAGTGTTATCAAACCAAGAAGTATGATATGGACGAGGCATGTACCACGTATGGGGAGAAGAAATACACACATGAATTTTGTGGGGAAAACTTAAGGAAAAAGATCACTTGGAAAATTTAAGCCTAGATGGAAGGATAATATTAAAATGGACTTTAGGGAAGTGAGATAGGAGAACATCGGGTGTATTAATCTTGCTAAAGACAGGGACACTGGCAGGCTGTTGTAAACACGGTAATGAACTTTGGATTTATTTTTCTTAGGTACTCCTAATCTTCATTACGTATTTCAGTAAATATTGCGAGCGACATTGGTAATGTGATAGATATTTGTCTTGTGCTAACTTCTTGTCCCCAGCCAGATTTGACGTTTTTACGTAATCGTTTGAAGCACACTGCTAACTATGAAATACCTGCATCAACATTCCAAAGAGTTAAAATTTTGCACACACAGTGCATTTATAGATTTCATGCATCGTTCTCAAAATGAGAATCAATTTAATCCCTTATGTCACTAACCAGTTGGTGTTTTAATGGTGAAGCTGCGTATTCTGTGTGGCATAGAGAGACAATGTTTAAGTAGGTATTATTTAGATTAAATTCAGACTTCGAAGGGTTAAATAATTTAACAATAAATTCATCGTTAGAAATCTTGACATCATGTACACAACAAACATAATATTCCATTTTCTCCTTTTATGTTATTCATCTTACTTTCTGTTCTCTTAGCAGATTGTCCATGTAAGGCATATGCTCGTGGAAGTGTTAAGAAGAGCAGTAAACGCTGTACAAGACAGCAGATACTTACATATGGATTTTAACCAACTACAGCAGAAAAAAAGCTTGTTCGGAAAGAGTTATAACCAATATAAAAAGTAGGGAAAAATACACGTTAATTTAGAAGACCAGAAATGTACAGAGTATGTCCCAGGGGAAGAATGGGTGTAAAAAAAGTGATAAAATAGTGACAGAGAGAAGAAAAGTAAAAAATTACGCTTACATCTAACGTTCTGCAAATGACTGCTATGTGATTGTTCTAGTTATACCCTAGAGGTTCTTGACAGCAAAAGATTAAACCGATGTTACACGAGGGAATTGCACAGAATCTGTTTTTAGGCAGTGTTCTGAGACAAAAGACAATTTTTCAAATCAGTATATATGCAGGTCTGTACCATTCTCACTGGCAATTCAAAAACTGAATAATGGTATTCACTTCCCTTCGTTTAATGTGTAACGTTCTCTAAACTTAAGTTGTCTCTACGTTTAATAATGAAGCACCACGTCAGGAAGATTGTATAGGTGATGGAGGTATAGCGGTACGTGTTCTTAAACTCGGCATTAGATGAAAGTGAGGTGTCAGTGTCGCACCCCGCTCGCTTCATCGCCGGGCAAGTCTCTCCTCCCTAGGAGGTACGAGGCAGGTAGGCCCCAGAACCGATGGGCACGAGATGAAAAGTATCATCCTGTGCTGTAAATCGAGTCTTCGTTCTGCCCTCTTAGAGCGCGTAGTATATTCACTAACTGCCTGAGCTATGTAACATGACAAACAGTATTCGCAATATTTGCCGTTGACGTTGAGGCGTTGAATTACTAGATTTGTTTCGTCGTTTAAGTACATAAACTACTGTGCCTTTTATTCTACGGTTAAAATGTTTTATTTTGGAGCAGGGATAGTTGCGTTTTTAAATTGACTGGGCTACCGGCTTGACAATCCGACTTCATTTTCCGGGAGGGACACAAAGTTTGTTTTTTTCTGCACGACACACCAACCAGCTCTACGTTCCACCGTCTCTTTTCTGCAGTGGGTACAAGGGAGGGTGTTTCCTTGGGGATAAAGCTTTCGGTGCCTATAGCTGAACAATCACCTCCACCTAGTGCCAAATTTGAGATTCCGTCCAGCTATGCCTCCACTTCTCCATATACCTTCGTGGCATTGTGCTGAATTATGTTTAGAAACTGCGATATTTGTGTTACTTATTGAGAACAAATTTTTGGTAGACGTCTTCGTAATTAGCAGAGAAATTAGAATTTATGATGTAAGACATACAGTACAAATCAATGCTTGATAGATTATCAAAAACGTCATTAATTGCACTGCACCTGTGTAAGTGTACGAGTGTATGTCGTGATGATGGCCCAGGGGGACAGAAATATTAAGAAGGGCGCTGTTGACATCCATACTGTGTACTTAGATGGGTTTTATTCGTAACTTCCCTTCTTACGTTTACAGACTCTGTTGTTCTACTGAGGGTATTTCTTTGATAGTTGTCCCTCGGATGTCAGCTGATTTTGTTCTTAGCTAATTATTATTACACAGTCCTACCTCAGCATTAAGTAGGTTACTGCAGCTGTAGTAAATATCGATATATCGATTATTGTGAGCGTGTTCAAGTGGCCGAGCCAGCAATTTTTCCAGATGACGTGTACGTGACGTCACTACCTTGTTGAAGTGTCTGAAGTGCCTCCGGTTTGTGGCCAATATTTAGAATAGCCCTTGTCACGTGAAGAGGAACCGGGAACGTTCGCTCGGTGTAGTGACTGGTCTACGGATGGACGACGTAGGAATCATACTTCGATTTTCAGCGGGGCAATAGAATTTTGTCTTTACTAGGGCTCAGACCGTCTCTGGGCCTACCAATTCTGCTTTTCAAGGGTATCGCGGTCTATTTGACTAGGGCAAAGAAGCCGGCGGGTGAAGCTGATCAACTACCTCCATCTTGTGCCGAGGTTAAGAACACATGGCGCCCTACTTCCGCTCCTCATTATGCCTTCTTGAGGTGTGCGTAGTTTAATACAAGGACGAGTTTAATTTACCTATTCCATCTTGACACAGAGAGAGTGCGTATAAACTGTCCCACATCATCCGTCATACATAATCTGATATCAGTGCCAGTTGTGTATGTCTGCGTGTGTCTCTATCTGTCTGTCTGTCTGTGTTCTCGAGAGTAGCGTGGGTATGAATTAAGAGGAAATCGAAAAGGGCAGTCTATAATTGAAACTAACGCAAGTTCACGGCAAAATGCCCTTTCGTAACAAATTATATTAAGTAAAATTTTATATAAAACGTACGATGACGAAGTGTAAAAATTATGTGGACTTATTTTAAAGTTTTCCCTTCCCTGCACTTTTTAGATCAACGTATTCACTTTATTATACCACCAAATGTACATTATTAGTTAAATATGACTGTTAAACACTTAGCTCCGACATGTTTCGGTGCAAGCTTACCATCTTCAGGGAGCGCGATATGCCAGGTTTAAAACCAATTGCCAGTGATAAGCTATTATTCACACTCATATGTAACTAATAATGTGCATTTGGCTGATATAATAAATTGAATATGTGCCCTTAGTTAAACTTCCGAAAGAAAATGCCCTTGAAATCGGCTATGGTGAAAAGTATCTGAATTTACAAACTTCTGATCTGTACGTGTTGTCTTAAACAAACAATTGTTGCTCTCGTGAAAGTAGTAGCACATTGGAAAGTAGTAATTTATGAGGTAGGAATTTTGCACTCCGAAACAAAGCGGTGATCAGATAAAACTCCTGAGTTGCCAAGTTTTAACACACACAGCCACAGTGTCTTCAGGGTCGCGCCACTTAATTACTGCGTCAATATATTCCGCACATTCACAAGTCGAAGTTTTGAAACTGAGTGTTTAAAGTGTTTAAATAACTTACGGGTTTCTCATTTTGAACTGAAGAATCCACCCTTGCGTGCAGTTCAAGTGCTTTTATTTACTAAAATACCGTCAATTCGTTCGCCAAGTATATGCATTTCACCACACGTTTAGGTGTGTAAATATGTCACTATCCTAAGGTTATAACATAGCCTCTTCTTCTGGTTTATAAGTAATAGTCCAGTGTCTCCCAAACACTTCTGTACAATTTATTGACTCGTTCTGTGAAACCTAGATCCTTTGTACATTTCATAATATACAGAGCTATACATCATAAAGAGCCGTGCCATGGCTCAGGCGGTTAGTCGCCGGCCTGTCACCGCAATGGCCCGGGTTCGATCCCGGGTCAATCCTTGTGGGATTTGTGGTGGACAAAGTGGCACTGGGACAGGTGTTTCCTCGAGTACTGCTGTTTTCCCCTGTCAATTTCTTTCCACCGGTGCTGCATTACTTGGAAAAACGAAAAAATTAATCTCCTTTATCACAGGGTTGCACAATAAGCCTCAAGGCTGCGGTGCGTCTGTAGCATCTGCTGCGGGGCCCTTCACCACAAAAAAAATATGTCTATCATAAATATTTTGTGTTTTTAAGCACAAAGGTCCTTGCGAGTTTTTAGGTTTTCGCAGCTCTGTGGTGGATGTCTCCGTTGTTTGGGGATATGACGCCACGTCACGGGTAAGCGGTTCCAGACGTTTGGAGAAAATCTAGTGGTCTCGAAACGTCGGGAACCGATACCCCATGACGCGACTTCATATCCCAGAAGAACAGAAGCCACAAATGTCCTCGTTACTCGATCTTCTCCCTCAGTTTATATGTACGTTGTTTGTAAAACGCTAAGTGATGAACTGTGAGCGACCTCTAGCCCTTTGAAGCCCCAAATTTATCTGAATAATGTGTAAAAAATTCAGTTCGTGGCTGTCATAACATATATTACAAAGGTGGTTTGTGTTTTAAATGATCCATAACCGTGCATTGAGCAATTAGACACGATATCAGAACCATCAAATGCATATAAGTGTATGAAAGTATATTACACACACTGTACACCTCCTACATGTTTTCGGCCACTCATGTGGCCACCTTCAGGGAGGTGCATTACAAAGGACAGATACATCGAAATATTGCAGAGGTTTTTGAACCAATGCACATATATAAAATATAATATATCTATATCTATAAATATAATATATCTATATCTATATTTTATATCTTTGCATTGGTTCAAACACGAAGTCATACGTTGCCTACAAAATAGTGTATGGACAACATACATATTTTTAATGCTACAGCATGTCTTACATTCTGTAACCACTGTGATCTGAAGGGTCACAGAGAACTGAAATCAGATCTCTTATATTGCAAACATCAGGTATCACCTGTAGTTCTTTGTAAATGTTTTCATGGTTTTTTAAATGTATATTATGGTTACCAACGAGAATTGTTATATTCCTCTGCAAATACGAATGATGCCTTTCGTAACTGATGTACCGAAACATCTACATTTCGCACCGAATTTGTAATTTTCAGGAACTTGTCATTCCTATTTCAGCTTTAGTTTTATTAATCCAGTTACAGACAGGCTTTGTTATACTAGCAGATGAAAGTGTGTGCGGTAACCCGCAGCGGTTTCCTTATGAATACTGCAGTTTCTGCAAGCGACTGTTCATGTCCATTCAGATCTTACTAGTGAACCGCATTCGGCTACCAGTTGCAAGCTAATTGTTTCTTACCCGACAGGTGTCAATTGCAGGTAACGCATGCTTATATCCTCTGTTGATATTATTGTTACCGCAAAGTCTGTTGTAGCATAAAGCTTTTAAACACGTGTTACATGGGCACACACGCTATGATTTTTGGCCATTTCATAGTATTTTCTGACAGCATCTGTTCATTACTTTCGTCATTCCTGCCAATCACATACCGGAATAGACCACGATAATTCTAAAATCTTAACCTTTCGTCACGCATGTTATTCCTTCATCCAACCCTTTAGAGTTTGGTGGTTATCATATGTACCACTAGATTTTAATTACAAGACTCTGCGTTCTGCCCACATAATATATATGCTTTGCAGGGATCTAAGAACAACAACATCAACAACGCGCGATTATTTCCCTGTGCAGCCTTATTAACCATTCGGTTTTTATAATCGAGGCCGAGTACGTTTACTGCGCCACACGAACTGAATATTTAAGCATAATTGAAGTCGATCTTCGACTCTGCTTAGTACAGTTAGGAAATTACCGTTATGTGATTTAATGTTTGTTTTATTCGAAGTACATGATATAAGGCAGTGGAGTTTGGTTACCACTACTGTTTTATTTTCGGGCTGTTTCATATTTGATTGTCTGTTGGAAGGTCAGTTATCCTCATTGGGTCTTTTTACGGTTGTTCTTAGTTTCTAAAAACCACTAATGCAATAATGCCTTAAAGTAGACTACTGCCATTGTCTTCCATTCATTCATTCTGTAGTCTGTCTTACGACATGTCCGTAGCCTCTTGCAAAGCGAGTTCTCCACAGGGTGCTCTCTAGTGCTTCCTCTTTCAATTTACAGTATCTTCTCTTTTCCTTAAGGTCATCCATTAGCTGCTTACGCCTTCTTCCTCGTCTTCCCGTCATATATATCCTTCCTTCTAACTTTTCTTCAATCACGTGTTTTAGAGGGCAGTTTCTGCGCAAGATGTGACCACTCTAGTTAGCCTTTCTTCTTTTTATTGTATGTAGGATATTCCTCTCCTCCTTGACTCTGTGTAATACTTCTGTGTCTTCCATATATGTTCTATTTAAAGATCACATACATATTCCAGTTTCAGTGCAGATAAACTACGCACTGATGAGAGCGCAGCAAAGTTATGTACTGCTGTGTCTAAAACAAGTACTACTACTACTACTACTACTACTACTACTACTACAACTACTTATTATTATGCTACTGCTGCTGTTGCTACTACATTTCCAAGAATTACCATTACCCAATATTTTTTTGTCGCGGACTTAACTCGTACTTCGAATTGGCTATCCTGGAACAGTTTCCTTAAGTGACTTATTTTATAAGAAAAGAGAGGCCTTTTGTAGGTTCGTATCCTTTTGTCTATTCCATCTTAACAACTTCATAACCAAGTAACACTTTTTAATTATACCTAATTATACCAACATTTATATTGAATTCTATGTCTTTTGAGAAGACAGAAGAGGAAAAGAATTTTCAACTCATGTAGGTTTTCAGGCTTACACGGCGGGTGTTGTGCGTGTGATAGTCCTCTGGGATACTACATTGTTCAAGGGTGATAAGTTGATACCTACTCTTCGGAGAAATGTACTGCCTCTATATTCATGGATAATTTCACACCGATACTGCATATCAGGTGGATATTTCAGTATCCACCTCAAGCCAATTCAGTCTACTGAAAATGGAAGCAACACGTTATTTCGAAACACTGGAATCGACTTATTACCTGCACGATGTAATAAATCAGAAGACCGCCATTTGATAACTTGTAACTTGTTTCATCTACTGATAATTATTATATGAAACAACACAATATCATTTTAAAAGCCAAGCACACTTAGACTCACACGTCGTAAACCCTGTTGAATTTCCTGATGGCGACACAAATTCACGACAATTCATGCTGGCAAAGTGAAGCATTAAAACCATAAGTACGACGGTCACAGTTGCAGATGTTTTATGAATAATTTGAATCTTTATTTGTCACGGGGTTCGATGTACATGTGGAAGACGCTGCCCTGAGACTTTCTCTCTCACTCAGGCTGTTTAAAAATAGAACGTGTAACGTAAACTGGAATGAAAAGAATTTTTGTGCACAAGATCTCGTGGCCCGAATTTTCTGCTGTTGCCATGGGAGCGACACTGATTTATGCAATACTGATTTTGTGTTGTTCAGTTTCGCACGAGAGGATTCTCTTTCTTCGATATATTGACGTCATCCATTTGACATAAGTCTCTTAGCCCTTCAATAGAACGGACCCAGCAGCAGGCCTTACCCCCCTCTTTCCGTTCCAGTAACTACTGCACATCAAGAAAAGTTCAAAATCTTTGACAATTTTGAAGGAAAGTCCACGACGTATTTTGAAAGTTTGTAGCCTATAGTCATACCACTTTCTTCGAAACGTCGTTTGTTAGCTGTGCTGTACGCTTGTCGACTGTCAGTTGAAATCTGTATTGTAAAAAAGTTTAACAATTTTATGTCTCGACAGGTCCCCTCCTCGACTATTTCAGAGACTCAGTTTTGGGCTGTGGGCTGTGCTGGAGTCATTAAAGGTGGAGGTCTAGAAGGTCATGCTATGGGTCCAATACGTAAAGCAAACATGTCAACCGAACAGGACTGAAACGCTCGCCCATCTGTATTCATGTACTGGGAAGAGTGTTCGTGTTCCTAAGGATATTCTGTTGGAATTAGAGCTTGGGGTGATCGTGAACAGTGTGCATTAGAAAATATTTGCGCCTAAGAGGAAGCAGGCCAATAGAAAATCGCATAATGAGTAAAGGTAAAGTTCTCCCTAGAACAGGCCATGAAGGCCCAGAGGGGAGTATAGGTATACCTCTACTCTTTCTTTAACCCTGGCACTAGATAAGGGTGGGTGGTCAACTCCACAACATTTAATCTTACTGCTTTCGCCGGTAGCATTGCTAAAGGACAAAGACTGGCCACGTTAATGTGCCTACACCGCTCGAATATAAATCAATTGAGATGGGATGCATCCTTGTAGACTTTAGAACTACCAACCTTTTTCAGGCCCCCCATAAAACGATCCCAGATGGGTTACATTGGATTGGAATTTTTCATTTCACGAAAGTTAACCTGTCTCCTGTGAAAGATCTTCAGATAGACCGAAGCACTGCAAGCGGCGTTCCTTATTTTCATGGAAGAGAAACATTCAGTTTGCCCCTTATAAATGTGGCGGCACGCGGTGGCGCAGTTTGTTGAGGTACTGCACTATAAGCTGGAAGGTCGCGGGTTTGATTTCCGATGGTGTCATTGGAATTTTTCATTTACATACTCATTCCGGCCGCACTGTGGTCCTGGAGTCGACTCAGCCTCTAACAGAAATGAGGACCAGGAATATTTCCTAGGGGTAAAGGCGGCCCATGCGTAGGGCTGACAACCTTACCGCTTTTATGTGCTGATTGTCTTTAAAACTGGGTTGCTTTATTTTATAAATATTTGCTGTGCCGTCCTAAAATCCTTTGAAAATTCTGGGATGTTTCGCCATATCGACTAGTAAGTAATAACCGTCATTTCGAAATATCGTAGTACCTTTCCCTCCAGAAGTCCTGAATCTTTGGTAGCACCTCTGTCACAAAATGAAATGTCGTTTAGGTCACTTGGTTTTAAATCTGTTAAATTTTTGTTATTTTTTTGTTTATTAATTCTTATACACTTGCAGCTCATTTAACTACGCTGACGGTAAATCAGAGCGTATAAAACTGAATACCTGGACGATAGTCAATAATGAGTGGAATACGATGTTCACTGAGCCTAACTAAACGTACTATACTAGCATATGTCTGGAAGGACCGAGGAAAATTGCGAAAACCTCAGGATACTCAGTGCCCGGCTGTGATACGAACAGCTTGTGTTCCCAGTACATGTGATGAGCATCAGACCTGTAGCAGTCTTGCTTAGATACTTTTAAGTTTTCTGGTACTTAAACTCGTGTGTAGTGTACGGTTTACTGGTTTGTTTGTTTGTGATTGTGTATATGTGCGTATCCTTAAATCCTTACAATGATAGCTCGCATCTGTATATTTACATTTGTCAAATTATATGTAACTTGCCTGGAGACCGCGCGTTGTTTGCTTCCCTACAGTTCTTGTGGTCTGCAAACACCAACCGAATTAGAGAGCCGACTGATGACAAGACTTAAACCGACGTACAGTAATCTTTACCTTAAGGAAGCCTAAACAACGAGCAGCACGAATAGACTAATGAAAAAGAAATAATGAAAGTGTTGACAATAGGCTAATCTCTGCATTATTTAACTACAGAGTAACTTACCAAAGGAAGGAAAGGAGTAAGGATGTAACGAATAGAAGAAAACTAGAGCAACTGTGATCAAAGCAAAGTTACAGCTACGTGGAATTTTCAAAGAAGGAAATAAAGAAAATAAAAGCATATGAAGAGCCGAAGATAAAAAAGAAGATTAAAGAGCGAACGTAAGGCTGTAATTTCAGTTGTGTGCCATTCTGATATCTTTCACGCTGTATATGAAGACTGTTTCATTTATTTTCCTACATTTAGTACCAACTTTACTTCTACAAAGAAAGTTTGTGTTTATGATATCACCATGATCTGTGGTGCGTGTGGCTGTGTGTCCTTATATAAATTATAGATCCATTTTGACCGATATTCAGAAAACCTGTTATGTGCGGTATATTGCCAAGAGGTTACCACAGCCTCACACTACTTAATTTTCTGTGTTTGTAAAACTAACATGTACGAATTCTGTTTTTATGTGTTCGGGTGGCCTGAGGATGACCTTATAATTTGACGAAATATGTAGCCAAATATTTGTGTAATATAGCACAATAAAATTAGTTGCGTCGATGGCATAAGTAAACTATTTTGAAAATTGTGCAACGCAACGGAATGTCTAAGATAAAAATTATTCTACTCAGAATGCTAAGTTTTCAATGCTAGGGCAGTATTAGACACCTAATCACAAGCCCTTGCTTGTATGACTCCTGTTGTGTGTTTACCCATAGTTCTGATTCCGGCTGTGTTCGCGTGTTCAACACGGCCGTGCGGTCTATGCCACTAATGCATGCGGTGGTAAAAGGAAGAACAGAAAGTAGAGATGTCGCATAATTAATGGAATGACACAACCAGCATACCACTGGCAGCTTACCCTTTTAATTGATTAACAAAGCTGTGTTGGCAACGGCTTCACCCCGCAGTGAAGTCACAATAGAGCTTTCCTCTTCGCTTTTCCTTGCTTCTCCATCCATTCTATCCAACACAGAAGTCGGTAGCATTTCATTCAAATAATTATTTGTTCCCTTATGTTCGTATTTTAAAAGTCTAACGTTTTTATTACGATTTAAATATTTAAGTTTATGGTTGTGCTGTTTGTGTAGTTCCTAAAACAGACGGCGTTCATATTTGTATTTTTTCGTCCTGGAAATTAGCTATGCAGATTTTGGAAAATTAACGGTCCTCTTTGGTATAAGGTCAGGTAGTCTTCTAGATATATGTGCTGAATTTCGGTGAAATATTCTGGCTTCATGTTAAAGTTCTGTCCCAAATATGCAGAACCTCTCTGTGAAATTTTGGCACGTACTTATCAAATTGCACAGTTAATAAATATCCAGAATTCCGCGATATTTCTGACCGCTACCACAGCGTAAATCTCAAATCTAATCAGTAATCTTGTTTCTTCCATAAAACCTGCTATTTTTTTCCTGTGGCTCAGCAGCCCCTAGGGGGCCTAGGCCTCCTCATTTTTCGAGGCTTCGTGATCACACTTTAGACACACCACAGTCGGTAGGACTCCTCTGGACGAGTGACCAGCTTGTCGCAGAGACCTCTACCTGACAACACACAACACTCACAAGAGACAGACTTCCATGCCCCCGACGGGATTCGAACCCACACTCCCAGTAAGCGATCGGCCGTAAACCCACGCCTTAGACGCGTGGCCATTGGGATCGGCAAAACCTGCTATAGTAGGATAAAAAGCCTTATAATAGGCTACAACAGCCTTATAATATGGCAAAACAGCCTCGCTCTATATCCATATCACTTCATGAATAACACAGTCCTTTCTGTGCCACTTAACCTCCATAGCTGGCAGATTAAGAATTTCCTGTCCATATCCACGCGTTAAAAGCTTACTTGGTGATTAAACTTCCTCAAAATTTCCATTGCGTTTCTTACACATCCGTCAAACAGCCAAATATTCCGAGCTTATAGCCTTTGTTGATTCGAATTACTGTTATGTTATCTGTAATGTAAATACACAGTTTCAATTAAAAAGAAATTAATACGATTTCATTTGAAAGATCGGGCGAGGAAACAATTTCGACATATTGACAGGTAATTTTTAATATGCGGGTCATGAAAACTGAATAAAAAGTATCTGTGAAACAAAATTATGAGAGCATCGTATGGGTTCGTACGTGGTGTAGATTGAAAACGTTCAAATGGTACAGAATATTTTATTCTAGCAAACCAAAAGTCATTATGAATTATCTTGTTATTTACAACGTAATGAAAGAAAGTGATTAAAAGTTTAAAATTCATGGTACTGAAGCTAGTGATTATGGTAAGAACTCTGATAATGAAATATCTAGGTTTCAAGACATGGATGGATATTTCAATACTGGTATCTGTAGATGTAGTTGGTAGATGGAGTGACTGGTTATTAAATAATAATTTTTGTAAAACTTAATATGAAGGATGCGTACTACCAACAACTCGATGTTAGCGGAAGGAGTCTTCTGTAAAATTTGATTCAACAAATAAATATGAATTAAAATTTTATACGCCACAGGTAAGTGTGATTGCTTGTTTAACCGAAAAGGGATGTCGCTAGTGTCGCTAGTGTCGCTAGTGTCGCTGCCCTCACACGTTTTCCTGCCATTAAGATAATTTGTTCAGGTGAAGTAGAAACTTAAAATTAAAAACTGAGTGGATTTTCTTTCGCTGTCATATTCTTTCTGAACCAACATTTTCGGCAACGTCCTTTTTGCAGCCGGGACAGTTTGTGTAAACTTTCCACGCAATTGTATTCGCGAAGTTTCTGTCTGGTCCTTCCCACGTGTTCGTGTCATGCCGTTGGCTCCACTTCTGCTCAGAACAAAGTCACCAGAAGACCCGCAATACCTATGGTAGTAAATTCAAACCAACTCATTTAGTGAATAAGTGTTGCTTTTCCTGGATGTCTGACTCTCTTCTTCTGCTTCGCTTTCATCGTCTCTCTCCTGGCAACGTTCCGTCCATCTTCATATCACTAATGAGAGCAAAATGTGGGATAAGTCCTCCCTTACAGTGTCTTTCTCACCGTTCTTCTTTCAAGAGCTCAGGTTTAATGTAAAGCTTCGATTGAGAGTGTCACATTGGAGTTGAGAAGCAGTTCTTCTTAAGCAACTTCTTAAACAGTTAAGACAGATTTCTGACTTTTAAGTGTTCGGAAATATTTTTCCACTTTTTACACCTAGGCCCTACACAACATAGAAAACTGTCGTTGAATTTAACTAGCCTGAGAGACACGTGAATTCTTATCCATATTATAAACAATAATAAAGATGTGATAAAGACTACTGTTTATGAACTTTCTTGTTATACAATTGCATCCGGAGTCCTCATATTTCCTGTCTCAAGTGTCAAAATATTATCTTCAACAGGCCAGTCCGTGTGAGATTTGTGGTGGGCAAAGTTTCTTCTCCGAGTACTTCGGTTTCCCGTTCTCAGTGTCATTCCTCCAATGCTCCAAGCTCATTCTTTCATCTACCACTGACGATATAATGTCTTATCAATTGACAGCGTCGTTAAATACACGTAAGGAAATATACACGGTGCCATATCACACAGGCCGAAATTTTAAAGTATCCGCCGTTGTTTTACAGCTTCGCAGATCTATGTACTCAGACTTCAACAAGGTGAAAATCAGAGAACATTAGGTAAGACATTCTCGTGTATGTGGACCTGCACTAATTTATAATGTAAGAGTCTGAATAATCTAGTACAGTAAGCTGAGCAAATGATGTGGAGATTGAGTTTCATCGCGTTTTATTATTGCATTTATTTTGTTTACTGTGGCAAACATCAGAAGCGAAACATTCGCATAAGCCTACTGAGAATGCAAATGCGACAAGAATATCAAAAATATTTCTCTGCATTCACTTAATGCAGTTGGCACGGCTTTACAATTCATGTAATTTTGACAAGACTGCTATTTGGAATTATTGCCAAAGTGCCACAGAACTGCCTGCTTCTTACGTTAGCTGGTATATATCGATAAACCAGCAATAAATCATCCTTCTGCTTGTTATTGTCTTCATCTCCATTATATTTTCACACCCGCTCTTTGAAATGTAATTAATCACGGCAAAATGTTTTTTTATTGAAGACCGTCTTATTTTGTCTTCACTTTATGTTGATGTTTTACACTCAGGTACTTTGAAACCTGAAAAGACTTTACACTTGCTTATTTTTTAGTTTCATTCTTGATAGCATTTAGAGAAGCGGTAATTTAAATAAAGGAAACAAAAGAATTAGTGTAGTCTGATGATATAGGAAGATGGGCTGCTGTTAATTTTCCTTTGTCCGCCCTTCTTATGTTTACTTGCGTGTCCCACATGATACCAATAACACGATGTTAGGTAAAGTACAGTGTTTTGTATATGAATTACGTTATTTTTGTACTAATAGTTTAAGAGACTTTCCTGTCGGATAACTTTAGTCAGACTTGTCATAAAATCACTCAGAACAGTCGGATCACTTCTTTAAGCTAAGAGATACTATGAGATAAGTCGTAGTAAAAATTAATTATACACTAAGATTTGTCGGTGTTTGTGCAAACGTTGTGACAGTATTGTCGCCGGCATTGCAAGGTTTGACCTTAACTGTCCGTGACTTTGCCCTCTTCCTTCTCGAAATAAGGGACACGTAAAGTTATTCTTGTCCAAGCTATGAAGGCCCGTAAGGGGAATAGGGTATTACTCCACTCGTTGTTAAACTCGTTACTACATGGAGATGAGAGTCAACGTCACGCCCCGGCCGCTATATCACCGGGAAAGAACCCCGGCGCCCATTGAGTAGGAGACTGGGTGGGTCACAATGCCGGTGTGGACGTTGTCAAGAAGAGAGAAAAATCTCTTTCCCATGGCGGGATTCAAACCCCTCGTAGTCCCGCTGGTAGCCTAATAAATCCCTATAATGAAGTAACTTCATGGAACTGTTAGTCGTCAGTTTGTCAAAAAAGTCCTTGTCTTTCATACAACGCGAAGGTTTATTGCCGTTTTTAACAAAACCTCTTCTCTAACCCGTACCCTAAGTCTTAGGAAATTAGGCCAGACCCTGACACCCTCTTTCTTTAAAGTCCATTTTACTCTTATCCTCTCATCTAGTTCGTCTAAAAGTTTCTCCTTCCCTACTCTTGCTACATGTTTCACCCAACCAAGTCTTCGTGATTTTATCACTGTAAAAATATGGGGCGCGTTGGGGAGTAGATGTGCCGCTACAGACGTTCTTAATTTCGACATTATGTGAACTTAAAATTATTAGCATTTTATGGATCAGCGGTACTCGTTGCATGGGAGGCAGTCTGGTCTTCATAGTCGGCGCAGACGTCATACGAAACAAAAAGAAATTTACCGCCCTGTCCAGAAATGGTAACATAGCGTTCCATCCAACAGCGTATCGCTTTACTGTATGATATTCCGGACTCTTTGTACATGCCGTCCTTAAGTATGCTATAGTTCACTGGAACAGCACACTACTAATATTTACTTTCAGGTATCGGGGCTTGGATCTACCTGTAAGAAACTGAGACGTATTTTTTTTTATTTATTGAAGGGCCTCGCAGCAGATGCTACAGACGCACCGCAGCCTTGAAGGCTTATTGCGCAACCCTATGAGGAAGATGATGAAGATGATGAGGTTTTTTTCTGCTTTTCCATTTTAATGGAGCACCGGTGGAATTAAATTGACGGGGGAAAACCGAAGTACTCGGGGAAAAACCTGTCCCAGTGCCACTTTGTCCACCACAAATCCTACATGGACCTACCCGGGCCTCCGTGGTGAGGAGCCGACGTCTAACCGCCTGAACCATGTCACGGCCCCAAACTAAGACGTAAGTCTAGCGAGAGCGGACGTCACAGCCTAGCACGGCATATGCACAGCTGATCCTACAGAGAAACGTGGTTCTTTGAATTCACTCCCAAGAGTAATGTGCGCAGAGTAGGGTTGAAATGTACAACTGACTTCAAAACAGGGTGATCGAAAGTTTCAGAACGTGTCCTGAATAAAAAGTGGTAGCATTGAAAGAAAGAATATGGTGATAAAATATGTTACTGTCAGAATTTATGTACCGTGTATTATGTTGCGTGAAGAGATGTAGGCCGGTATAGTCTATTCAGTGCAGTAACTGGCTCACAGACTGAATGCCTTCAATTTGGCTTCAGGCTTTCGTCTGCGCCTTCATACTGATATCTGTTCTGGCCAGAACACTACAGCAAACACATATCATGAGCAGTTTCCCCGTGAATAAGTCGGTCGCGCCAAGCTGACTACTCAGCTGCACATAGTGAAGGGAATAAAAATGCGTGGACCTTTGCCTCCATTATCCCCTACTTCTTCATATAGTCGTGCCTAAATGTAAAGAGAGGTCTGCCATTACCTTCTATGTGATTGCGTCCTGTTATTATTTAAGGTAGCTGTATGCAGTGCGGACGTTATCGATATCATCGAGTGAGAAGCAAGTGTTTCATTAACCATTTAAAGCCTACCGGTTAGTATATATACAACAGGTTAAACACAAAATGCTCAACATTTTTCCACACATTGTACTTATTGGTTTTATATGAATAACATAACAGCCATTTTTTTTCGTACACGGCACTTCCGGTTTGGTCATGATCGTTGAAGCACACTATTTTTTTCTGTGAGGTAATATAGGAATATTTACGTGCAATGTAGAATCACTTTAGTATTCGACATGCCATGCCATGCCATGCCATGTCTGAGGCTGTTATTCGTCGTCTATCATCGCAGAAACCCGGGTTCGATCTCGGGCCAATCCGAGTGAGATTTGTGTTGAATAAAATATTACTGGGACAGGTTTTACTCCGAGTACTTAGATTTTACCATTTCACCATTGCTCCATGCTGTTCTTTTTCTTCATCTTCAGGCTGCTACATGTACAAGGAAAAGCTTACGAAGCTTGTGGGTATTCAAACAAAGCAATGTTTATAGACAGTTACCAACAAATGCACAAACTATAAATAAAGGCATAAATCAACCTTTTATCATAATTAAAACCCTACATATGTTTCGGCTCGCGAGGAGCCATCATCAGGGGTTACAGCCGAAACATATGTAGGGGTTTAATTATGATAAAAGGTTGATTTATGCCTTTATTTATGGTTTGTGCATTTGTTGGTAACTGTCTATAATACAAAAATGCACGGTGAATTAAGACTAAAGCAATGTTTATTTGGAAATCGGGAGTATGGGAAAAAATTTGTATTATTTTTGTGTTTGTTTTTTCAAAAATTTAAAATAACTTGTTCGAAAGTATATTCCATAGGATGATGTCGTATCTTGGAATATTGTAGGACTTTATCCTGGATTGTGATTGAAGTACAGAGCAAGTGGAAAACCGACAGGATGGCTACAACGGCAGTTGGTTATGTAAGGCGTCATCTTCAAATACAAGTTATTATATCCCATGTTTAAAATAATCATATAAGTCTAATCCTTCGTTTTGTGTGGTCGATACCTATCTAACCTACTGTCAGTGCGACAAATGTTTTTAGGTTATATACAGTAACATCTTCTACTTACAATGCCATCTTCACCTTTTCGTGATATACATGGTTATAACATATTTAAACTCGACTTACGTAAAAGTGCCATTCAGTATCAAGGTAAACCTATTACACAAAACCGTCCCCGATTCTCCTTTTATAATAGGTCCGCTGTTGGACTTGCCGTAACAGATAACATTATTAAGTTGAAATACGAGTACTGAATGAAGCCACCGGCAATCGGGCAATTCTTTTGTCGGATCTCGGCGCACTGCAGGTAGGACTACACGGAACTGAAATTTCGGTTGCCACATAAATGAGGGAAGTTAGTTTACTGTAAGAGTGACTGTGATATTTTGAAGAAGTCTTTATAAAAGAGCAGCGGTCAAGTTTAGATTAAACCAAGAATTGATATGCTTGTATATGGAAGAATGGAAGAAGAAACTTAATCACTAGGTGAAGTGAAGGTTAAAATTAAATTTTAATCTGAAAACGCTCTCTTTTCTTTACAGTTATTTACGATTTAATTTTCAAAACTTTGAGTGGCTAGAATTATTTCAGTTGGATTCAGTCGATATCCTTATTGAGAATTAATGTTAGTAACACACCAGAAATCATTTGTGTTTACAATCCTTATCCATTGTATTCTATAATTATGCTTCTACCTGCGTTATAATGGAAATACATGATTTTTAGGTTTTTGAGTTATCGAATTATGATGTTTATAGTTGAGGGTGGGCATGTGATGTGGTTGTTATTTTCAGTTGCGCTTGGTAGGGTGGCAATGTTTAATTTATTATACCTTAACTAATGGTGAGTGGTGTGGTTGTATACCATTGTAGGGACTGATTTGTATGATGTAGGCATATATACTACAAACATGCATGGTGAAGGATGAAGCAATGATAGCTACACTGTTGTTTATAGGCTTATATATGTGTTGTTAAATTAAATGTTTAACGTGAGAATTGTTATTGTCGTAGGTTTATATTGTATATGAAGTTCGCTTTCTGCTAAATTAGAAGTACTGATTCACATACTTCACGCGCATTTCAAGGCATTGTAACACATTACCTTTTTTTGCCGTACGTACCGCAATAATTTTGTTCCATTTTTTACCGCATTAGTTTTGTTCCGGTACATACTGAATTACTTTTGTCAGATTATACACTGCATTATTTTTGTTCCAATACATACTGCATTACTTTTGTCGCAGTATTAGTTTTGTTCCAGTACATACTACATTACTTTTGTAGGATTACGCACCACATTAGTTTTGTTACAGTACGCACCGCATTAGATTTGTTACAGTACGCACCGCATTAGATTTGTTACAGTACGCACCGCATTAGTTTTGTTACAGTACGCACCGCATTAGTTTTGTTACAGTACGCACCTCATTAGTTTTGTTACAGTACGCACCTCATTAGTTTTGTTACAGTACGCACCAAATTAGTTTTGTTACAGTACGCACCGCATTAGTTTTGTTACAGTACGCACCACATTAGTTTTGTTACAGTACGCACCTCATTAGTTTTGTTACAGTACGCACCGCATTAGTTTTGTTACAGTACGCACCTCATTAGTTTTGTTCCAATGCGTACTACTTTTTAATCTAAGGTAATAAAGGAGCTGAGTGACTGTCCCTATATGAAATGTGGAAGAACGTGGTTACGTAGGTGGCTATTAATTTTCATAATTTAATAATAATTACGTATTAAGTGTAAGAACCCTAACTTGAAGCGTAATTGTTTCTCCTTGGCTTTAGGAATAGACGTAACTTATTTCAAAGTATTCTTCCCTCTGAATGATCTGACGTTGTTGTGTCTGTCAACCTGTCTGTCTGTGTTCCTGCACGTGTGTTTCTCAGCAGGAGAGTATTCACAGGACAATAATACGAAGGTCAGAGACGGAAGCTTTTATGGACCATCATGGCCCCTTTCTCTAAAGAGTTAAGCTTCTTTTCCTCTGTGTTCCGCTGACATTTTGAAGGATCCGTGGACGTTTATTTGGTGCTTCATAAACGAAACAGGCAATCAGACACACACACACCAACCCACACACACGTAAGATGCTTCTTTCATCTCGTACTTCACTTGATGCTCAGAAAGACCACTCTTTATAAATAATAATTCTTTGTGCTTTCAATATAAAGTCGTAAGACTTTGAAAAATTATACTAGATTGATTCGTGGAATATTACGTTTTTCCACGTGTATGCATTACAGTCATTTTAACATACATCAGGACACAAGTACACGACTACAGTTTTGCTCATTGATATTAAACACTTTTATTTATAAAGTATTTATGCGGAATTTAATTAAGTCTACGAATGTAGTGTTGAATGGTAAAAATTACCACATAACTGCCAATTTTCTTAAATATTGTTGTATTTGGTATCTGAAGTGTATAGTGTGATATGAGGTGTCGCGTAAGTCTGGATAGCATTGTGTGATATGAGTTGTCGCGTAAGTCTGGTTAGCATTGTGTGGTATGAGGTGTCGCGTAAGTCTGGATAGCATTGTGTGATATGAGTGTCGCGTAAGTGTGGATAGCATTGTGTGGTATGAGGTGTCGCGTAAGTCTGGATAGCATTGTGTGATATGAGGTGTCGCGTAAGTCTGGATAGCATTGTGTGATATGAGTGTCGCGTAAGTCTGGATAGCATTGTGTGGTATGAGGTGTCGCATAAGTCTGGATAGCATTGTGTGATATGAGTGTCGCGTAATTCTGGATAGCATTGAGTGATATGAGTGTCGCGTAAGTCTGGATAGTATTGTGTGATATGAGTGTCGCGTAAGTCTGGATAGCATTGTATGATATGAGTGTCGCGTAAGTCTGGATAGAATTGTGTGATATGAGGTGTCGCATAAGTCTGGATAGCATTGTGTGATATGAGGTGTCGCATAAATCTGGATAGCATTGTGTGATATGAGTGTCGCGTAAGTGTGGATAGCATTGTGTGGTATGAGGTGCCGCGTAAGTCTGGTTAGCAT
The DNA here is from genome assembly GCA_021186555.1 of Reticulitermes speratus. Lineage (NCBI taxonomy): Eukaryota > Metazoa > Arthropoda > Insecta > Blattodea > Rhinotermitidae > Reticulitermes > Reticulitermes speratus. Next base: position 19,650,981 of record JAJKFL010000042.1, read on the forward strand.
TGTGTGGTATGAGGTGTCGCGTAAGTCTGGATAGCATTGTGTGATATGAGTGTCGCGTAATTCTGGATAGCATTGTGTGATATGAGTGTCGCTTAAGTCTGGATAGCATTGTGTGATATGAGGTGTCGCGTAAGTCTGGATAGCATTGTGTGATATGAGTGTCGCGTAATTCTGGATAGCATTGAGTGATATGAGTGTCGCGTAAGTCTGGATAGCATTGTGTGATATGAGTGTCGCTTAAGTCTGGATAGCATTGTCAATATAGTGGCTAGGCTACGGGCCGGACAACTAAGGAACCGTGTTTCAATTCCCGGCAGGGAGAAGAAATTTAACTCTTCTCCTAAACATTCATACCGGCTCTGTTGGCCACTTATTTTTATTTACGGTTTCCACATATAGAAGTTCCATTTATGCACTGTTATGCACTTACATTCTAGGCTTTGAGTGACCGTTTCGTATTACGATTTCAATAAATGTGAATCGTGTGAATTGAAAATTTATAGACAGCTAGCTCGATAGAGTAAGCTTAATAAACTGCCATTTCCATGCACTAATAGTTTATTTCAGTTTGTTTTCAGTTTGTCTGAACGTATACTAAACCATTAAACATCGAACACAGCTTCCCTCAAATTGTGTAAAGAAAAACTTATGGGATGAAAATTGTTTACATCTTACACAGACAAATCATATTTCAGCAATTGTCGACACATTAACACGAAACAAATTTGCACTGGAATATCATTTGTTGGTGCCATCTGTTGGAGTTATTGCAGGTTACTGAAATTTTAATTCGTATTTTACGGAATAGAAATACTGATTATCCTACGAAACAAACGTATTACAAACAATAATACCTTGCAGAGACTTATTATATACTGATGAATCAAATATTTTGTATAATTAAAGTAAAATTATTATTATTTTGCGATGTATGACATGGATTTAATTTTGCAGTCTCATTGTGCATACAATTTTGATTTCTCTTCGGTAGCATTCAGATAAGCTGCAATATTTTAAAAGTAGTTTGACATGTTGACATGGCATTCGATGTCTGTGAAACGAGAATTTATGTGTGTGTGTGGTTTATGGTGGGTAAACTAAATGTGGCATTGCACGATTACACGGATATATACTGCGGGATAGGATAGAGTCTCTTCGACTGTAATACTATTTGCATCCATGATATCAGAGAACTGAATTCAGTAGTATCCAAAACTTGCCGTTATACTTATATAACATTTACCTTTTCTGTCCGTCACGCTATCTTGGACACTATTAATGATAAGGAAAACATATAAAAAGGTTTTGTTAGGGAAGAAAACTTGGAAAAGTATAACATTATTTTACATTCATGGGCTCGAGTTCAAATCATTTTCTTTGTCAAGTATATTGTGTAATTCGGAGAAAACTTTGGGGAAAATCCAAACTAGGTTCGTTGTTATGCTACAGGTAAAATACATTATTCCGGGAAGACTGTAATTGTCGGTGTTATTAGGATGCAGGGAAAACCCACACAGACAATTCCTACTGGGGAAAATTTAACTTTTGATTATAGTGCCGTGAACAGGATTTGGGGAAAACCTACAAAAACAATCCCTATCACACGTGGAAAAACTGTCGCTAGATTTTACGGCCGTTGCTAGGATACGGTGAACCCAAGACGCATTCAGTGCAGATTTTCTGCAAGGATATTTATTATTTGTTGTATTAGCTGAATATGTCAGCAGTGTCATTCAAACACGTCCGTAGTTTTATTTTTCCGCGTGTTCCATCGTCACTCTTCTGGATGTTACAGAAATGATATGCAGACACCAGAAACCATACAGTGTTTGTTATATCTTGTCAATATTTTCGAGTATAATGGCGTAACTTAGGGCATTTTTTTTTACTTGTGTTTTCTTTCTCTTATTTGTAATAAATTGCAGCGTTCAATACAATTACACATGTTTCCTTATCAGTACAACAGCAACAACGGCTGTATTAGAAATGTCATCTAATGTCATTGTTAAGCATCTCTTATATAAAAGTTATTGTTTATCGTGTGAGGGAGACAGTTTAAAAAATAACGTGGTTGTTACACAGAGTTGCCAGTTTGTGCCTGCAATAAAAATTGGTGGTTTCATCAGACATAATTTTGTGTTCAGGTAGAAGTAAAATGGAAGAAATGTTAGGTTGGTACTATTGAATGTTTGTTTATCCTCGTGTAATTAACACCTTACACGACGGTTTCCCAAAGACAGTAGACAAAGAGCGCAGTTGTTTTACAACCTGCTCTGAAGTATGTTCTTGTAGTTCACAGAAGACTTGGCTGTGAAATTTTTAATTACTGACTTGTTACATATGTTTGTGATGCTTCTTTCACTAACATAATATCTCATAAACAAATTAAAATATGAAATAACATCAGTATGAAGTTTTAAACTCATAAGATAGATGGATTATTTCAAGGATATTATTTATAGTGGAATCTTTTTTTACTTTTTATAGGCCCACAATTTTATTGCATTATTTATTTCGAAAATACTTTCATCACAGCTTCGGCTAGTCTGAATGAAGGCGGTCCTGTTTTCTAAACAGGATGCTTTAAATAAACACCGAGAAACTCCACGTTGATTAAATATAGGAATGGTCGTATAGGGAGTGCAATAATACTTTCAGATTTGCTGTACGAACTTGGCGAACTCCTGTATTCAGCTCTCAAAATGTTCGTTCTTTGAACACTTTCTATTGCTGTAATATGGCGTAAATCTCGTGTCATTTCAATCTAATTATGTGTTGCTGTCACCAATATAAATTATAATTTTTCCGGTTAAGAAACAGATTATAATATATTTTTCAGTCCTGAATTATCTGCATTGAATTATTAAAAGTTTATCCTCAAAATATCGGTAACGTACTTGGTGCGACTGTATATCCTTCGGTCAGGAAGTTGAGGTAATTTTGTCAGATTGCTATCGATCATCTGCGATGTCAAAATGTCCTCCAATTCCCACACGTACTATAATCGGTGCTAGCAAGCAGCACTCATTTGAAATGACAGATCTCGCGTTATCCTGTTACACCATGTAACTGTCAAGTGGGTCGTGCTTTACTCACATGGACATGCCCATAATCACACATCAACAGGATGATCCACTTCATTCTTGTTTAAAAAAGAGTCACAATTTGCGGACTTACTCTTACGGAATGTATTGTTCTGATTACGTTCAATAACTAGGCCTCGGACTGTCCTGATATATTCAGAAGGATAATTTTGTTAGTCCCTCATCTTTGTGGAGTGCGGAGAGACGGAACGAAATTTGCAACTCTATAATAATTTTAATTTCAATTCGAAATTTAATTGTAATTACATTGAGTGTGTTGCTTATGTGTCATCATTTCATAAAATGGTGTATTTTATTTATCAGCCGTTACTGTTAAATTTATCATAAAACGTAAGGAATGTTCATATCCCTACTATTAATAAAGATAATTACGTAATAATTCTTGACACATATTCTACTATCACATATATTCGACCGAATAGGGCTTCTCGGCTTCTGTGCCAAGTGAGTTGTATGCTGCCTTACATATTTTGTGATCTGAAGTATGGGGAAGGCATTTGTGCTGTAAAGGTCATTTAATTTCTCCCCCGTCGCGCCCCAATAATTTTCCTCGCTTCGATAGGCCATGCAGAGTTACGAATAATCTGTAGACCTCATGTACTGAACCTTACTGAAAATCATACTTTCAGTTAATCTTAATTGCTGCCATTACATTGATATGAGTATATTTAAGTGATTCATAATCACACAACATGAAATATATTTTTGAATATGGAAATATAAAAAAAAGTCGCATTAGGCGAAATTAACAAAATATCATGGATTTTCCTGGAAGTGTGGACATATTTGTTTATTTCTGTACCAACACGCTTTAACAAACTTTTATGTTGGAGAGACGAAGAATGCAAGTGACTTATCGTAAACGTTACAGACCTTAAAGCAGAATTCTTGGATGACCATAGTTTCGAGAAAAAACTTTGAGCTGACGAAGAAAGCGAATCCTCATACTTGGGATTCTTTATTTCAGCGTTTGAATTAATTTCAGTCTCCGAAATTCTGGAATTTTCCATTGAGGGCTTAAGTGTTCTGTTTCAGAGTCATGCCGTAGAGTCCAAGTCTCATCACTGGTCGAAAAATCTGAACACATTTTTTTAGAGAAAATAATGAAGCACTTTGTCCTACGCTACATATTGTCAGGGCAGAACGTACTTAATTCTATTGACTACTTCACACAAGAGTGGTGAATCGTGTCATCGCGTGATCGATTACGGGCCCACTGACCAATTTTGTCGGTTAGTGCACAGAACATACCTGACAGTGTGTGAGGCTTTACAGTGGTTTAATAGTTTCGCCAAAAACGAAATTACTTAGCTTAAATTTAGGAACTTTCACCAAGACCCGATTTTGCCTTCCTACTGTCTTCTTCGTAAAAGAACACGTATGTGTGGAAACACAACCGAACGCTCAGAAATATCGAATACTGACTGAATGGTACAACAGCGCCAGCAGAAAAGCTATGCTAACCACTTCTGCAGTGTTACTAAAGCGACCCGTAAGCAAATCGTGCTATCTCTTCCATTAGCATAGGGAGTACGGAGTCTTGCCACAATACGGACATCAAATATGAATGTTATATAGATCGCTGTATTTATGCATGTGTATGTAGGTTCTATCATTCAATCCATGTATCATTTCCCTAATGCGTTTGAACATACGCATGCTGACGCTTCATGTTTAAAATCGGCTCAACTGGTTTAATTCCTAGCTCGTGGGGGCTCACATCCGTCATGTTAGAGTCGCAAAATCCACGAGCCAAATCAGTTCGAACGTGAGGGATTTTTTATGTTGGGATGAGGGAGATCTGGTATCCCTCCTTCTAAATAGAGGACATACATTTGGGCTATTTATGGTATGTATGCCATTAAGACTAAAGCCAAATTGCAATTTTGGTTTTAGTTCAGTTCGATTGTAACGGCGCCCAGTTATTGCATCGGAATTCTCCGTCAGCTTTATTTGTGAACACTGAGGCATGCCTGAGTCCCATTCTGTGTGTTTATTTCCTTTGTGTCTGCAGTCATCAGAAAAGGCTGGCTTCCAACGTGTGGTACTTAACCCGACTGAAAATTCTGCGTTAATTCAAAATACATAGCATTTGAATATATCAATCTTTTTGGCAGTGATAAGTTGATCAGGCAGCATTCAGTGCATTTTATCTTGCTGAATAACGACGGGAACTTCGTAGGAGAAAGATAGTGTCAAGACAAATATACTGAAGGAACAAGATACGAACGTGTGGTCAGCTTTTACCTGTGAAGGGAGAATTGGTGAGCTGTAGTGACCAAAATTAATCACCTTCAGGCTCCATACCATATGGAAAATGTGCGCGAAGTTTCAAGTTCTCCGACGGTGTTGCTGAATATTCAAGTGTTCTGAGTGTTCTGGGATGCCACGCTGTGTCCACTGGCAGATATATGCCGGTCGGCGGGGCATAATATCCTAGTCTGACATTTCTTTAGCGACTGAAGATCTGTTATTAGTGATTTAAGGCTTCCGCTGCTGTTTAAACGAGATTTTCATTCTTCTGGGATGTTACGCGCCTAGATTGGTATTTATTTACCGACGTTTCAGAACAAAATCCGTCCCATCTTCAAGGGTCAAACATGCTTGATCCTTGAAGGTGAAACTGATAGGTGTTCCCGAAGCGTCGGTAAATACCAATCTAGGCCGCGTAACATCCCAGAAGAGTAATGATCTCGTCTATTATTAGCTTCTGAATAAAATATTTGCTCCAGTGACTTAGGCATCTTTCTTTGCTAAAGAAGTTAGGGTTAGAGCATCTCTCAACGGAAGAGAGTGGAACAAAATAAATTCAGTAATGTTCGAGAAGTAACCTTTGATGTGAGGGTTTAAATCACAATATACACTGTCACAACTCACGTTTCCGTAATACGTTATAGGACATTGAAAATCAAACACAAGACATATCCTTCGGATATGTGATTAGTTTATTTTAATATATTCTTCCTCGGTTTTTTAACAAGTTATGCTAATCACAAATTAAAAAACCAACAAATGCACTGTATATTCACGTGTATAGTCTAGTGCCCCTACATATGTTTCAGCTTTACCAAGCCATCATCAGGGGGTCCAAGGTTTACATATACTTAACATCCATTATTTTCGTCCAATAACATAACATATATCTCACATAAAACAAGCTTTGTTATCACTAATAGACTAGAACACATTCACTATCTGTTATTTTAGCATATAAAGTCTTGGGTATGGGACGCGTATATCTTGTATGTTATATATATATATATATATATATATATATATAATATTGTGTGTGTGTTTAAGTTAAAAAAGTATTTTATGATTGCATCTTCCACATATTATTATTACAAATTCTTGGCAGTTTTTGTTGTGTATAGATTATTCAATTACAGTTGAACATATCCTGTGAAAATATGAGCGGGTTACCGTGCCGTAGTTATTTGTATATAACGAACTTGGTATCATAAACTTACATATGTGAAAAGAAGCTATGGATTGAATGGCATACCTGTATTATGTTGTTATGTGTGCTGGACGAAAATAATGGGTGTTAAGTATATGTAAACCTTGGACCCCCTGATGATGGCTTGGTAAAGCTGAAACATGTAGGGGCACTAGACTATACATGTGAATATACAGTCCCATTTGTTGTTTTTTTTTTAATTTGTGAGTTGACATCAGAATGCACGGAGAATGTAATGTGAAAGTTATGGCTAATTTCAAAATATTCTGACGTAAGTTTATAGTGATGAACTTCTATTACCTACCCAGTTTCCTGAAAAATTATTTAATTTTGTTTTTTCAGCCTTAGATTGTATTTATTTAAAGGTTTAACAATCAGTGTCGATCAGCTACAATGAATTCAGACCCATATTCATATCTTCATTTTCGTAATATGTCTGCCGCCGACGCTGTATATTCTTAAGACTACGAAAGCACGATTAAAGAGGCTTCCCTCTTCTCACTCTCATTTCTTGCTGCGCCCATACGCCTATGTCGAAATCGAACGCAATATAGTCATCGCAAGTTTAGAATGCTTGGCATGACATGTTTGTTATTCAAATTACAGTTCTGTTTATTATTTGTGAAGTTTCTAATGTTTTTTATCGGTTTAACAAGTTTTCTGATATTCCTAACTATGCTACGCTCGTTTAGGTTTCAGTTAACTAGATGTCTGTTGGCATTTACATATCTCATATTCTGCTCATGCACCAAATAAACCTACGGCTTTCAGTGGATCCATTCAATCGTCAGATATTTTGCATTATATATAGGGAAGCACATTTTAGGAGAAAGAGTACTCTTTTAAAATTTTAATCCTATATTTATAAAATATTCAAGTCTCCAAAGTATGGAGGTGACTTCACATAAGCTTGACTAAAGTAAAAAAAATTGCACCCAAAATATACTTCATGCATTTTGCGTAGCCTAGAAATGTCTTTAGCATTTTCAGATAATGCGTTGTTTGATATAATTGTAGACGTAACGCAGGACCTTCTGAACACTTCAGTTCCTATGTTTATTGTAATCTTAGTGCAGATGTATGTGTAAATCGGACTTACGAGTTTATAAGTGCAGTCCACTCAGATTAAAGTATGTATGTATGTATGTGTCAGTGTGTGTGTGTGTGTGTGGTGTGTGTGTGTGGCTACATAAGACATTTGAACACATCCTCCTCCTCCTGACTCATTCACCTTGATGACGGCGACTGCAATGCACGCCGAAACGTTAGAACAGCTTCAACATAAGACGCAGGTTAACTCCAAATGCCGAAATCATGTATCAGAATTGCGAGTACACTTGCATCAATAGTATATGCCTATTAAATGTTGAGTGCAAAACTTTTACGAAAACATATCCGCAACACAAAGATACTATGTCATCTCTTTTACGTTGGAGGTAGTAGGATCTTCTGAAACGTCAGCACAGTCTTACCAGACCACACGGCGTTACATATTCAATTCTTTTTAATTATATTATTCTTTAAGCTGGTATAGAGAATTCAGGTGGTCGCGCGAATAAAGACCCCCCCTCCCCGGTCCCATGAAATCTATCCATAAATCAGTTTTGTTCACGGATCAATAACTATGGAATGGTCTGGCTGCACAACATTTATTATTCACGCATTCCAAGTCACGTCCGTGCCTGCAGAGATCGTGTGAATAGCTAGCCACCGGCTGTTTCGGTACACCGGCAGGGAGAACACTAAACTATGCAATACCAAGTCTAGTTGATAAATTGGCTTAGCGAAATCTGTCGATTGTTAAAAAGTAGGTAGTAGATAGATTGTATCCAGCAGAGAGATGAGGTACACGCTGCTCACCGCCCCCCCCCCCCCCCCCCCGCTTCCATAAAGTTTCATCCATCTTTCCACTGTTAATACGCAGACACGTGGCACCTGCGTCCATCTCTTTGCCTTCAGTCCACTTTATTTTTTATTCATTCAGTGCGCTGTGAAATGGTAGGTCCTTCAACTTCACATATGCTATAGGGAGTCATGCAGACAAAAATCAAATCAGCAGAATGCATTTATAATCGAACTATTTCAATTGTGTACACTTTGATGAGCGCATGGCTCCGTCACGTGTTATGCCTACATATGAATTCCTTTTCACATTAAAGCAATTACGTTATTTGCATTCACTCTTTACTGACTTTATACTTTTGTACGGTATAGTGACTAATGAACTGATGACTTCAGAAACAGTTGCTATGTATAACCACAAGGAAAATATCCTTCCAATATTATACGAGTGCGAATAGTACTATTGATCTGTAAACGGTTCGGCTTGGAAAGGAGCTTAGCCAGACTTGTAAATTAAACACGTTTCTCGTGCCTATTTTTGAAAACGTTTACTGTTCAGACCTTTTACAACGTAAAAGTTGTCAGACATCTGAAAGTTTCGCGTACTCGCCATATTGGAATTTAAAAATGTTTCATGCCACATGCTTATGCCACTTTATCACGCACACTTATTCCGTCAGCTATAACAAAAACGGTACGCAAATATCGTAATGTTTTTATATAACATTTTTGTCTACAAAAATTATCGTTCAACGTATAGGGACATGTATGTGATTAAAGTACAAGTATTTTTGATTAATTAAGTGCTACGACCTAAAGACATAAGAGGAGTGAAGTTGTAGCTCCACTTATTCTTAACCTCTAACTGGATGGAACTGAGTGGTCAGTGGTCGGCTGCTTTGTCCCCAGAACAAACCTTTGTCGTTTACTGGATTAGAGGCGTAGCGGCCTCAGCGATCTCCAGGTCGCCCAGCTCGTAGTCTGGGCACTCTACTGGCTGAGCGATCTCCAGGTCGCCCAGCCCGTAGTCTGGGCACTCTACTTGCTGAGCTATCTCCAGGTCGCCCAGCTCGTAGTCTGTGCACTCTACTGGCTGAGCGATCTCCAGGTCGCCCAGCCCGTAGTCTGGGCACTCTACTGGCTGAGCGATCTCCAGGTCGCCCAGCCCGTAGTCTGGGCGCTCTACTGGCTGAGCTATCTCCAGGTCGCCCAGCTCGTAGTCTGGGCACTCTACTGGCTGAGCGATCTCCAGGTCGCCCAGCCCGTAGTCTGGGCACTCTACTTGCTGAGCTATCTCCAGGTCGCCCAGCTCGTGGTCTAGGCATTCTATTGGCTGAGCGATCTCCAGGTCGCCCAGCTCGTAGTCTGGGCACTCTACTGGCTGAGCGATCTCCAGGTCGCCCAGCCCGTAGTCTGGGCACTCTACTTGCTGAGCTATCTCCAGGTCGCCCAGCTCGTAGTCTGGGCACTCTACTGGCTGAGCGATCTCCAGGTCGCCCAGCCCGTAGTCTGGACACTCTACTGGCTGAGCGATCTCCAGGTCGCCTAGCTCGTGGTCTGGGCACTCTACTGGCTGAGCGATCTCCAGGTCGCCCAGCTCGTAGTCTGGGCACTCTACTTGCTGAGCGATCTCCAGGTGGCCCAGCCCGTAGTCTGGGCACTCTACTTGCTGAGCTATCTCCAGGTCGCCCAGCTCGTAGTCTGGGCACTCTACTGGCTGAGCGATCTCCAGGTCGCCCAGCCCGTAGTCTGGGCACTCTACTTGCTGAGCTATCTCCAGGTCGCCCAGCTCGTAGTCTGGGCACTCTACTGGCTGAGCGATCTCCAGGTCGCCCAGCCCGTAGTCTGGGCGCTCTACTGGCTGAGCTATCTCCAGGTCGCCCAGCCCGTAGTCTGGGCACTCTACTGGCTGAGTGATCTCCAGGTCGCCCAGCTCGTAGTCTGGGCACTCTACTGGCTTAGCTATCTCCAGGTCGCCCAGCTCGTAGTCTGGGCACTCTACTGGCTGAGCTATCCCAAATAAAATAGTATCCCAGCGTAAATGATGATTTTGAGGTCTTGGCTCTTCTGGCTTGTTACGCAGCGAATGTTGGTAGTTTAGTAAACAACATCGAACATTCGCTGCGTAACAAGCCAGAAGAACGAAGATCTAATTTACACCGTGGCAGAAGCTTGAATGTCGAAATGATTATGTCTGCAACTGCAGAAATATTTATTTCTCCTGTTGGAAATGAACTATTTCCATGGTGAAACGAGTTTACAGAAACCAGGTTTATGACTGTTGTCAGATTTGCGACAATTAGCTTCTGCCTCCCGAAATTTCTGAGAGGATACAAATTAACAGGCTTGGTAATACCGTAAAACCCCTCTTATGCAGAATAAACTATTCAGTGAAATGTAGGGAAAGTCAAAGGAAGAAACAGGAGCAGATATCAACATCAACAAACACAAATAAATCTCAGGTAATGGCATTTGCTTTAGGAACGGACTCTCCTCTTAAAGTCAACTTCTGGTAGAGGTCAGATATTTTTCTTTTCTCCAAAGTGTCCAGTTCAACTCTGGTGTCCAACCATCCTTTTATTCAATTGGGTATCAGGGTTCTTTTCCATGGTAAAGGGTCCAGGACGTGAAGTTGACCACTCGCCTTCGTGCAGTCTGGAGGTTAAGAACGTGTGGAGCGATACTTACACTTCGTATTGATCTAAAAATAAGGGTCCGTATCTACTCCACCTTAGAATGACGTTATTGGTAAAATTAACACCGTGTGTTTGTGCTTGAGAAAGACGTCCTTCTAAACCGATTACGACTGTGAACGCTAAAGTCATCTGCTTTGATGGCGTGTAGTTTAGTAGCTACGTGCCTATGTTTCGAAGGAACCAAATGGCATCACATCACAGATGACTGTATGCTTGTGAGAACTTTTAATCCAGTTATTATTATTTTTCATTTTGTTTTTCCCCATTTTTAGTATCAGACTTAATGGGGGAATACTATTGTGTTCACATTACTTCCGTCGGCTATGGTTCAGACTATTGGTATTATGTTTGTTAATTAATATTTTTCTTTTCCATTCCCTGCCCCGTCACTGGCTATCATAACTAAGCTCTGTTCCAGTTTTTTTTTCATATTCTTCAGTAGGGTCAGATTATGCCACTACCGTCTCCTTTCACATCTTTTGCAATTAATTATCTATTAATTATCCAGTTATTAGATGTTACACATTCTGAGCTAGTGAAATCGTCCCTAATGAATAAAGAATAAGAGCGGTAACTATTCTCCTGAATTAATTTCAGAAATGCGTGAATAGTTGTTCTATTCGTTATCAGCTTCCCTTTTCTCGTGTCCTTATATTTCTGTTATGTTCGAGTTGTTGAATTTTTCGCTGTTAATAACAGAGTAGAAATTCATAAAACGAAATATCTTGGAATTGTATTAAACTTCTTCAGTTGGATGCGGCTTCCATGACTATTTTAATATAAATTTCTTGTCTACTTTCACCTTTTTTAACTTATTTACTCTTTTCGCTTTAAAAAAAGCCTTTTTAATTAAAAACGTTGCATGGTTGCGTAGTTCGTTTCACCTATAAGCTTGACTGGTTTTACTATTTGAGGGGCTTGCTGTGAAAAGAATAGCTATTTCCGTCTGTTACCAGAATAAAACTTTATCAGTAGATTTAAACACTCTTATTAGGCCTTGTGATTTCATACAAGTGCTTCATATATTTATCATTCAGGATTAATCGATTAACTACTCTTCATTACAACGGATTTTTATAAGTCACATGATTTAATCCGTAACTGACGACGCCATTTTATTCAGCGGTTGAAATGTGTAAGGAATGAAACTTCAAATTTTACACCAATATAAGCGATGACAGATTTAGGTGCTCACGGTGGTGATTGTCATTTGATATGTGACGCCGTGTGCATTGGTAATTAGGTACCTACTTCAATGTAAACAATAGTTTTGTATTTTCAGTTAGAAAACTATGCTAAATTTAACTTTATAGCCATTTTGTAATTTTTTTTATAAAATATACCACAAATAAGTAACTGGAGGAACAATTGTTAACTCCATTTCCCTCGCTCAGGAGCGTAAATTGCGGATAGGGATGTTAAACCTTTGGGCATGGGGAAGTGCATATATATTCAGTAAACTGTCTGGATAAGACTAGAGATGTTTCTTCAGACTGCAGTGGGGTTTGGGAATAAGAAACAAACTCTCACCTCTGGCAAAGACATTTCAGCTTAACATTTTGCCCTCTTTGCATGAAGTGCTCAGGATAAATGGATTATGATCATATTTTATTGTTTTGCGCATTCATTTAGATGGGTTTTTCTTAAGATCGTATGAAGAATATTGATTTAAAGTTTGTTTTGGACATACGCACTGACATTCTAATTGAAAATTTTATTTTAGCTCATAGCTGATATAAAAAAAAACTTTCGAACTTCGTAAGTTCAAATTGTTTCATATCTGGTTTTCAGTTCAAATCCAAATGAGATTAAATTTGGGATTAAATGTAAGAGTGTAATATTGATAAATAATGTCAATTGAATATTAACAGGCCCAGCAACCTACCTATAAAATGTGAGAAAGAATTTATTGCCTTCACAGTTTAAATAATACGCAGGTTATTACACGTCGATTTACAATTCTCTCTATAGCATAACAAATACTTCATAACGTAGGAGACACAGAGGTTTTTTTTAAATATACTGAATCTTGTGAGTATATGGAGAGAGATGTGTAGAAATAAAACTAACTTCTGAAATCATGCGATGTGATATCTGTAATGTGATTAGGTTTCTAACAAATACTGTTTTATGCAATAACAAATTTTTATCTGCTGGCACAAATAGTAAGTCTCGTAAGGTATAGAAAATTGTGAGGAACGAGTTTTAAAAATGGAGCCAGTATGTTTATAAAGAAAGCACGAGTTTACCCGTAGAAAGATAATAATATTGTTTTACAGCTGTATGTATATATGTACAGAGTGTTTCATGAGTTGTGGACTTAATTGTAGGAGATGATTTTCTAGGTCTTTCTGATAAAAAAGTTCATATAAACGTGAGTCCGATTTTGAATTGTTACTTAGTTACGACGGTTTGAAACTTGAAATAAAAGGTAAAGATTACTGAAAAGATATGGAACAAAACAACAAATAAACACATTACCTTATGAAATTTACAGTCTAAACTTATTGAACTTCATGAAATTTCTTTAATTTACACTGATGTGTGCTTAAAGAGTGTTTTCGTAAATCTCACTCTCAGCCGCAACACACATCGCCGCTCGGCTGTGAGTAGCGGGCGTGGAACTGCTACAGATGAGCCTGAAATGTACTTACGTCACCCGCCTGTCAGTGTGTTTGTTCAAAGTCCCGCAGTATGTAACGAAAGCCATGAGGTGTGCCGCGCCGTTCCCAGGAGTGCGTTTACGAGAATTAAAAGACACAAATAGCCTCATAACAAGAGAGAATAGGATCCATTCTGATAGGAACGAAGACGTAGGAAGTCATCTCCTGCAGTAATGTTCACAACTCATGAAACATCCTGTATAACAGACGTGTTTGTACATAAACAACCACTGTTACAAATACGTAGGGCAATTGTAACGACTTTTATGAAATGAAGCAGAAACGAGAGTACGTGTATCGCACGGTCCGGATAGATGAGGAGCATGAACGCACGAACTTAATCTAATAGTCTTTAAGTCTCCTGAAGTAGAAAAGGTTTGTTTCAACCCGACCGATAAGCCAATAATACCTCTTTCATTCCCAACTCCCGTGAGAGTTCTTTCTATTATTACAATCCCACTACCTCCATTTCCTACTCTTTCCGAGCCGTCGTTGGGTGAAGGCTTAATTTTTTAATTTCAGACCGACGTTATCGTCTGTTGTGATTCATCTGAAACTATATCGTTATAGTTTACAGTTCACATGCTCTTGATTACTTCACAACAGTGTTTTTCTTATTGTGTCTTATGACGAGGTGCTCACATAAAGAAGTGTATTCTGGAAGCAGAGGTACCTATGCAACAAGCACGTGCGTTTTGCGGGTACTCGTACCAAAAATATAAGGTATTATTGTAGTTGTGGGGTGTCGCGACATCTGATTTTCTTGTGTCCTTTTGAATGTGTTTCGTCAGGTAAGTACAAATTACGTATCGACACGATGTAACATCGGTGAAGACTTTAATCTTTCAGTCTCTCGTCTAGTGGATATGAGGCTTCCACGACTTGCTCAGGGACAAGCCGGCCTCCCTGCGCCTGTTGTTGGGTTGCTGCTCTGATTCTATCGCTTTCGTTACTGGCCGGCCCAGGCGCCTTCTTAGTTTTCTTGGCCAGAATTTTGGTGTTGTAAGCAGGTTAGTTTGGCGAGGTTAGTGTTACTTCATATGCCGGATTTTATGGTGGTTTTCATTGTTCCTGGTCTCGATATGGCGTCTGGATTGTCCAATGTACAACTTTCCACGTTCAATGGGTCGTTATATGTGATCGTTGTTCTGATATCCTGGTCATGCTGTAAAGGCCAGAGAAAGCTGGAGTTTTCTGATGGTGAGATGCCTACATTATGTTATGTTAGGACAGCTCTTTGTGGATTTGTCGAAGGTGTTCGGACAAAATCCAGATAGCCTAAGGGCGTGGGGCTCTCTCAGACACTACGTTTACTCTCTTTTTAAGTGAAGGTCAAAATCGCCTTTATGCTTTGGCACGTACGCATTCATAAAATTTAAAGCTATTCCATGTGTGATAAACTTAATGAGCCTGGAAGTTCATGTATGTGTATTTGTAAAATTAATTTATTTTAAGAAATATAGGCCTACATCATAATTTTAGTAGACCTAGGTTTTTATTGCATATGAAGTTTATAACTGACTAAAAGTCGTATTCAGTGGAGAGCTTCCCTTTTATCTGTATTGCTCTTCGATGTCTGTATCTAGGGGTGACTAAATCAGTTTATTATTTTTTTAGGTAAAACAATGAACTCTCCCTTAACTGACTCGCTCGTAATCCGATCTGAATGGCTCGATCACCTACTCGTATATCGTGAAAGTCGCAACACGGAAAGGTCACAATTTTAATAAGGAATTTATTAAGGTAGGCACTTGCTTGTTGTCATTGTATGGTGTGTTGCTTTACTGCGTAAATGTGAATCATTTTATTGTAGTTTATGGTGTACTTCTGTTATTTCTGTTTATTCGTTCTTTATCAGAATTAAACAGCTTCTCGATTAATCACCCTGCCTCGCCAGTTAAACGGTAGTCCACTGGATAATAACAGCTTGACATTTGATAGTGTCAGTATTCAGTCTTCAACAATGTATTGCTTTTGGACACTTGTCACTGTGTTTCATCTCCCGCTCTTGTTCAAATATGTAAGATCCAGCTAGTTCGACATGATAACTAGAACACCCACTTGCCTGATTGCTATCTGGGTGACTGTTAATTGCATGTCCTGCCGGTGGGTTTCGTCCCTGCCCTCTTGTCCCTAGAGGCACATTTTGAATTACTGTTTCAGAATAAACTGCGAACTGAGTACTATTGTTTCACTTGTCCCCGTTCTCGAATCACTCTGTTGTCTTGTGTACGTGGTGTCAGTTGCATATATAAGCAACAATCAGCAGTAAACATAAGAGAACAGATTTGTTCACCATCTGCTATAAACTTAAGTATTCTACATCTTACCCACATATTGTATTTACATACTTCTTCACTTTCTAAGAAGAGAAGGTGATTGCTTCCCTAAAAAGCATTTACCGTTTGGCATTTGTAATGGAAAGTTAAGTGCGTCTTTTGTGAGCTGAAAACTGTATTTTAAACATTATTTCATTCTGTGAAGGATTAAAGTGGTGAAGCATTTTATATGTGGATAGGGTTTGTGTTAGAAATTATTATGTGGCAAAAACTAATTTTTGAGTCAGGTGAATGCTTGGCCATAAGACAGAAGACATAAGAGAAGAGGGAGAAAATAGCATAAGTAGTAACTTGATGCAACATGTTACCGAACTGGTAAAATCAAAGAGACTGTGCCTATTTTGGGACAGAAAATCGTCTCTACAAGTTGCATCCTGACAGGGAGAGACCACTTCAGAAAGTATGCATTGATTTGGAGAGTAATAATGAAGTTGAATATAGGACTACACTGTGATGATGCAGACTTGTTTCATCTGGCTCAGCATATAGACCAGTTGTTGGTACTTGTGTTAGATTTGGTGAAACCTTGTGTTTCGGAGGGAATTTCTTGTACACTTGAGTAACTGTTAACTGCACAATAACTCAGATCTGTGGATATTCTTCATTATTATGAGGCAAATTTTTGAATATTGCCTTCAAATAGGCTAACAACACTTCCAATTACTGCCTTCTTTTCTGCCGCCTCTTTCAGGTTAAATAAATTGTCAGTGTGTACAGTGTCGCTTAGTAACACTGGTCAAATTACTGTAAACAGTTCGATGCCTGACTGAAGTCTTTATCAGAGATTTGCTTTCTTTTTTCCTAGCCCGTACGCTGTATGGAAGAGATGTTACGTACTTGATAACAAGTAAAAGTGAACACTTCTAGAAACATTGATTTTAGGCTTCCGCCGCGTTGTTGATAAGATCTGCGCTCTTCTGGGATATTACGCGGCATCGTGTGGTAATTGTTTACAGACGTTTCGGGACCTTGAAGATGGGACCGATATGTTGTCCCAAAACGTCGGTAAACAATTACCACACGACGCCGCGTTTTATAGAAACATTTCTGCTAAGGCAGATAATGCCGTGAGCACTCGAATACAGTCATTTAATTTCATGTAATTTCATCTGTATTTGGATAAATTCTTGACAAGCTCCGCAGTTTCAATTCTTAGTTGTCTTTTACTATTTCATATTGAATGAGGGAAATTAATTCTTATCCTAAAGATATATTTAAGGTACGGGTTTTGTAATAATAAGCATGATTTGTGACACATGTAAATAGACTACTCAAACGACACTTTAATTTGGACGGAAGAGTCCATCGATCCAGATCCTTAAAACTGCCATGACGATAATGACGATGATGATGATGATGATGGTGATGAATTTATGTTTTCTTCCATGTTATCTTAGAATTTAATAACCCACGTATTTGCTTCTTTGTCGTTTTTCCGTACAATGTAATGAAGAAGTATGTTACTGCTGTAACTTTTCCATTAATTAAGACAAATAATGGATAATCTCCAGTAAATGAATTGGAGCATGTAGGAGTAACATTTAGAACTTAGCTGAAGTGTGAACAATGCTGCGTATGGAAACAACTTCCATGACTACACAGTAGTTTGTAGCGCGTCTGTTCCTGGGTCCCTGCTTTGGGTTACGCTAAATTTATATTGATAAATATTTTAAACTTGAATTATGTCATAATGATTTGGATTATTTGGATATAACCGTTCATTATTCCGTAGTTTACACAACACGACGTTTCGGTAACTATCTTTCTTCTGTCGGCAATGCTGCCTGTTTGTCAGGAACCCAATCAGACAGGTTCGTTAGTAAGAATTAGTATTAAAAGTATACCCAAATGCAAAAAGTCAGTGGCTCATGCACTTCAAAAGGGCTGCCGGAGTCTGTTCCGGGAAATGGAAGGAATTGATTGTTTGTGTATTCATGTCATCTGTTTTGTCGGTACAGAAGGCAGCATAATTTCCAATATACGTTTGCTGTGCTGTTATTTAACCCTTCAGTGACGCTGGGATTTAAATTCCAGCTACTGCCCAGGACGGAGGGGCTTTTATCTTTTAGCAACCTTAATTGCGTTCACAACCTTACGATGTACCGAGGTCGGCAGCGTGTAAAGAACTTTATTATTATTATTATTATTATTATTTACTGCAATTGGGTTTTCACCCGGTGGCAGTAGTCCTTACACTAGTACACACAATACAAATGGACATATAAATATACATAAAATTAACAATACAAAACAAACTATACACAATTACAAAACAAAATACATACAGTAAATACAAGTACACACATTATAACACCGTACACACATTATAAAAACATCCACACCTTGCAAAAGCATCCACTCCTTACAAAAGCATCCACACCTTACAAAAACATCCATACCTTACAAATAC
Source organism: Reticulitermes speratus (assembly GCA_021186555.1). NCBI lineage: Eukaryota > Metazoa > Arthropoda > Insecta > Blattodea > Rhinotermitidae > Reticulitermes > Reticulitermes speratus. The sequence continues at coordinate 19,669,495 of JAJKFL010000042.1, forward strand.
ATCCACACCTTACAAAAAACACCCATACACATACAAAACAAAATACATACGGTAAATACAAGTACACATATTAGAAAAACCCCGTTCACACCTTACAAAAACACCCATGCACATACAAAACAAAATACATACAGTAAATACAAGTACTCATATTAGAACACCGTACACACCTTACAAAAACACCCATACACATACAAAATTAAATACATACAGTAAATACAAGTACACACATTAGAACACCGTACACACATTACAAAAACATCTGCACCTTACAAAAGCATCCACTCCTTACAAAAGCATCCACACCTTACAAAAACATCCACACCTTACAAATACATCCATACCTTACAAAAACACCCATACACATACAAAACAAAATACATACAGTAAATACAAATACACATATTAGAAAACCGTACGCACCTTACTAAACCACCCTTACACATACAAAACAAAATACATACAGTAAACAAAATACATACAGTAAATACAAGTACACATATTAGAACACCGTACACACATTACAAAAACATCCACAACTTACAAATCATCCACACCTTACAAAAGCATCCACACCTTACAAAAACACCCATACACAGAATAAAAAAAAAATTTTTTTTAAACAAGCACAATACAAAAAACACCCACACATTAATTAATTTCAGTGCGTTAGAATATCCTCAGTATAAAGTCAGACCAAAGTACATGCTAATTATATCCCCCAAGAACTTAATTCACTTCACTTCACTTCGAAACCAGAGCACTTCACTTCACATCACTTCACACCCCTTCACTTCACATCCCTTATTTTTATTTAATCTCCACTTAAAAGTCCTTAGCTTGTAATGACGTTCTTGACCCTTTTTTTAAAAGAGCTTAATTTACAGGGGAAAGTCGCTAGTACGCTTGGAGGTAATTGGTTCCAGCTTTTTATGGTCCTATTTACAAAGGAATATTTACCTACATCTGTTCTTTGTTTCCTAATTCTAATTTTCCGACTATGATCGTCCCTACCCAGGTAGCATGGTTTTAGCAGTCTATCCCCTATTGTTTTCCAAGCCCGTCCCCCGGTGTATGCTTTGAAAAGGGCGCATATTCGGGCTATCGCTCTACGCTGTGTCAATGTTTCCCAACCCGATTCATTTGTATTATTTGCAAATTTTGCCGCTCTCTTTTGCACGCGATTCAAAGCGCTTACCTGACCTTCTCTGTATGGGTCCCAACACACCGCTCCATACTCAAGTATCGGTCTCACAAGTGCCGTATAAGCTAAACTTTTCGTATTATTATTTGCCCTTTTGAGTATACGCATTACGAAATGAAGAGCCTTCCATGATTTTCTTAGTGTATAATTTACATGATCTGCCCAGCTTAGGTCGCTGCGTATAATTATTCCTAAATACTTAAAGCTATTTGCCTCTGGAATTAGTTGATCCCCAATACAATACCTCAGTTTACCTTTCACCCTAGCTCTATTGAAGCTTACTGCTTTACTCTTACCTGGATTTATCCTCATTTCATTTTCAACCGCCCATTCCCCTAATCTATTTAAGTCTGTCTGCAAATTTTCAATGTCATTACTATCGATTATTCTCCTGTATATTATACAATCATCAGCGAAAAGCCGTATATTTGACTCAATGTTTCTCCAAATATCATTAACATAAGCGAGGAAGAGCAACGGACCTAATACGCTCCCTTGCGGCACTCCCGACGTTACTCTGACTTCATCAGATAGTTGTCCGTCTACTCTAACTCTTTGCGAACGTCCTAACAGAAATTCCTTTATCCACACCACTACCCTCAAGTCCACACCGGTTTCCGCAATTTTTGAAAGCAGCCTATCATGTGGGACTAAATCAAAAGCCTTTGAAAAATCTATTATAATCGCGTCAGTCCTGACTCCCTCGTCCAATGAATCAGCAATATCTTGACAAACTGTGACTACTTGGCTTTCGCATGAGTACCCTGGTCTAAATCCATGCTGACCCTCATATAACCACTCACTCATTTCCCAGACTTGCCTTAGATACCCTGCTATAACGTGCTCCATTTGTTTGCAAACTACTGAGGTTAAACTGACCGGTCTATAGTTTCCCACTACCGATCGATCTCCCCCTTTATAAATAGGAACCACTATAGCTTTTTTCCAGTCCCCTGGGATAGAATTGTTGTTCATCGTTATATCTAGTAATCTCGCGAGGTATGGAATCATGGCTTCCCCACCTAACTTTAAAATTTCCCCAGGAATGCCATCTGGTCCGACGGATTTATTTCTCCCGATTGCTGATAGTCGTTTCCTTAAAATGTTGATACTAATGGTGAACGGTTTTCCTGAATCTGTCGATTGGATTTGCGGGGTGTTTCGTTCGCAACTGAATACAGACGCATAATAAGAGTTTAGGGAGTTGGCCTTTTCTATTGGTTCGGTGATGATATTTCCATTAATGCCCTTGATCGCAGGAATATTTTCTCTATTACCTTTACGTCTTTTAACATACTTATAAACTTATAAACTTAAACTTAAGACCCGTACATTGCACCGAGGCAGGCATTGAAGCGTTAACGAAACAAATCTTTGTCATCTCGAATGTAAAGATAAAGGTAAAGGTAAAGCAATCCCTGTACAGGCCTGGACGGGCCCGGAGGGTTCCAGGAGCTAGAGACTCCCAGATTTAAAGACAATCGGCGCATGATAGTGGTAAGGTTGTCAGCCCTACGCACCGGCCCCCTTTACCCCCCAGGAGATATCCCTGGTACTCATTTCTGTTAGAGGCTGAGTCGACCCCAGGGCTATAGTGCGGCCGGAAGGACTATTTCAATGAAAATTTCTAATGACACCATCGGGAATCGAACCCGCGACCTTCCGGCTTGTAGCGCAACCAACTGCGCCACGGCGTGCCCCAGTGATCTCGAATGTTCCGGAAATAATTGTCAATAAGGTAGCACGCTTTCATATTCGGAAGATCCCTGGTTCAAGACACGGTCCTCGACCAGCTATCTCTACATGCTTGCGTGGTGCTCTTCAGTTCTTCTAGCCGTACTGGGATGGTACGTCAGATCTGGCTATGATCACTTTCTTTCACATCTGTTTTATTCCATAATGTGCTGTTCGTCCAAATATTCTGTGTACGGTGAGTTACTGACAGCATCGTTAAACAAATCGTAAATAATTAAGTAATTAAGGGATTTTGTAAGGGATTTGAGGAGATAATAAATAGTCAGTGTGAGATGATAATCAAGGGAGTGGACGTGACTTATTTCAAGATATTTTAATGCCAGTATTCGCTTTGAAAAATAAAACTCGGCCGATTATTATGAGAAAACCGGATTGCTGCAATACAAGATGCAGATGTAATGTTAAACACGTGCCCAGTAAATTATGGACCAAAGGTCTGTCATGGACACTGCAAGTTGCTCTTTGTTTTACCCCATTTCGTTTTCTGACGGTCTTGGTCATCAGAGAGACAAATCAAATGTTGAGTTTTCCGTTCTTCAGGTATATGGCCCCGCGTCACTGGACGTCTCGACGTCTGGAGGCAACTCAGTAGTCTCATCTTCTGGAGTCGAAACATACTAGCTGCGAAATTCTAAAAACTCGCAAGTCAGATGTGTTTATACAATTTCAATAAAATGTTTCTATGTTTTTGCCGTATTTTTGGATTTTATTTATGTTACGTATTTCTCTCTTTCTTCATTTTTCCTTTCCAAATCTTATTCCTCCACGTCTTTCTTATTAACATAAACAATAGGCTAAATCAACTTTCCGGCATGTGTAAAGCAATGCAGAGCGCCTTGCGCCATATGAGCCACGCTGGTCATCCCTCACACTGCGCACATTTACACAAACAGTATAAAGTATTGGCGCATCTTAAAAAAGATGGATGGCCTCTTATTTAGAGACGTGAAGAGGGGACAGCTCCTATGTGAAAGATACTCGATAGGTCATCAATCTATTTTCACCACCAATGTTGCTGCTGCTGCTACCGCTCTCGAATCGAAACGTGATGTAATTCACACTCTACGCGATATTGGTGGCGGCCAGACCTTCCGCATATCTCTTTCGTTTTTTTTTAACACACACAAATCCTCCCCTTCTACATCGACGGTGTTACTGAATATTCATACATTCATTTTATATGTACCGTCATGTAACTTATCCTAAAGTACTTCTGCGGTAAATAACATTTTTTTAAAAAAGCCACTGGATGGCTAAAAAACAGAACTGGTTTTAACCATCTGTAGCCCAGTGGTAACTATATATACCACCTTCTGTAAAATTTAAAGAAGTCTGCGTTTTGCTACCCAGGATGTTTCCTCGTATGTGTTTCGTATTATTTTCACAGTTAACATCAAAAGAGTCTTCTTTTTATTGGACGCAGTATTTGTTCCCTCTCAGTTAGGAACTGAAGTTGTCATACAACTTAGAACAATTTTAGTTTTCAGTGGCCATGCCATGGTGGAGGTGGTTAATCGCTGGCTTATCACTGCGAAGATCCTGGTTCATTCCCAGGCCAATCCATGTGGGATTTGATGTCAGAAAGTGGCACTGGGACAGATTTTCCCCGTGTACTTCGATTTTCCCGTGTCATTATCTTTCCGTCAATGAACCATACTCAGTAATCTACCACCGACGCTATATAACCTCTGCAACTAACATTGTCTTTAAATAAGGCACATAGAAGCCACTACCACAATTACTACCATCATCACCTTCACCATTATCACCATGCTCCACCAGCATCCGCAACGCTTGCACTATTATTGACCACGCAGGCACTCCCACCTCAAGAGGCACACCCGCACCTCTGTCACCACCATCAGTACTGTCATCACGACTAGCATACTGTCGTCACTTCATCAAGCTCTATCATCTTGGCGGAAACGAAACTGGATTTAGCACTGAACGATACCTTCTTTGTATTTGATTGTTTCATTTAATTTATAATGGACACTGTCCTTTCTAACACATAAGGGTATGAAGTATAGTTTCAGTCTGAAAAGCACATTTAATATGCCGGAGAGATCGGAACATAATATCTTCCCTTATTTTACGCTTCCCTCCCACTCACGAGCAAGCGATTTTCACGAACATTTATCTTATGTCTAATCCAGATGGTAATGCTGGGAATGTTACGTGGTGACAGGTTTGCCTGTACAGGTTAATGAAGGGGAAATTCGGGATGCAGAAAATTATGTTGGTATATACTGCACTTCATCCTCACGTACAGTTTAAATACGGAGTAAATCCAGACTTCAGAAATGAATACCTTAAAATGAAAACAAAATAAAACATGCGAAGGTAAAATTTGTGTTGCTAAACGTAAATGACCGGCCCTTAGTTTTGTATATATTCGTGGCATTATAGCATTAATACTGCTTTGCGTGCAATAACAGTCCGCTGAGAAACCCATGTTGAAAAGTTACGTACATGTATACGAGTTCCATGTTTTTACTTTTTTACAAATTATTTTTGATTAAATGGAATAGAAACCTTTCCTTAACCAATTAATAGGCTTCTAAATGAATTGTAATTTCATGAGCTTTTATAGTGTTTTCTTTAAAATCGCTGGCAATACTTAAGACTGTATAGAAATGGTGGTTGATGAATGGGCATTAGTGGAATAACACTGATAGGATAGGTGCGAAGTACTCAGAGAAAAATCAGTCTCAGAGCCATTTTCTGCACCACAAATTCGTTCATAGGCGTGAAATCTTTGTCATTGACTAATATTCTCTTCTAATTTACCTCAACATAATTTGCAGCTCCTTATTTTCAGCTTTCTTTATTCGTTTTTCGTACTGAAGTTTACCGCTTAAATTTAATGTTAAATATGCATTCACTTTTATACGTAACATAATATTTATTTGAAACCGATCCTCCCTCCAATTTCTTTTTTCATTGAACTTCAGTTAAGCACATATATTACCGGATCCTCCTATCTCAGACACAAGGCGCACCTTACTTTCGCAGTGTCCTCCCTGTTTCTTAAAATTATCCATATTTCCAATCTCTTCCATGTCGTAATTTTCCATCGTGTAGTCTTCACCATTTCTTCTGTTTTTCTTTACCCATATATATGTAATTTCATGATAAAGCTTAGAAGATATGGTTTCATGTAATAGCGGAAGTTCTTCCTATACACGCCATGAAGACACGTGGGGAGTGGAGGGGTAGCTCCACTCACTCTGAACACCAACGCTAGATGGGGGTATGTTGTCATCTTTACACCTCATTTGCTTTATCTCCACAGAAACAGCCCCAAGTAGAGTCTGGGTGGGTCCCAGACTCGGTGTTGACGATTGGACGAGAGATATATCTTATGTCCCCGCCGTAAATTGAGACACGATTCCTCGAACTACACTCTGCCCGCTCCCAGATAACAGCGAAAATAGGTTAAAGTCTTTGTCTTTAAATAAGACCATGTATCAGGGTACTTTTTGAAAAGTAAATAGTCGCTCACCGGGTGAAATTTTCAGCGCCTGATATAACCTTTGGATTCTCCCTAACCGAAGGAATTTAATTCGCTTTCTCAATTCAAGCTAAAAGAACGTTTAGCCTGACGCGAAATTCCGCAGTTTTTAGTAATACACAGTGCGTCTAGTAAGTTTTAGGACTGGCATTTTAAAAAGTATTTGCGTGAAAGAAATGACACTTTTATTGTTTAGTTTTCGACATACATCCCTTCTAACTGTACACACTGATTTGCACGGTCATACAGCTTCTGGATGCCTTTGTAGAAGTCGTCCTTTGCAATGGTGTTTAATGTACTTGTCACGGCTTTCTGGATGTCCGAAATCGAGTCAAAAAGACGCCCCTTCAAGTGGGATTTCACTTTTGGGAACAAAAAGTAATCAGCAGGTGCTAAATCTGGCGAATACGGAGGGTGGTCGAGGACAATCACTTTTCGTTTGGCCAAAACCTGCTTGACGATTGTCGCGTTGTGGGACGGGGCGTTGTCGTGCAAAAGGAACCAGTCACCAGATTCACACATGCCCGGTCTAACACGTCGAATTCTGTTTAGGAGTCTTTCCATTACACCTTTGTAGTACACTGCATTGATAGTTTGACCCTCCGGAACAAATTCTTTGTGGATTACGCCTTGCCAATCGAAGAAAATCACCAACATGGTCTTCAAACGAGACTTCTGAAATCGCAATTCTTTTTACCGTGGCGAGTTTGCTCCGACCCATGCAGCGGATTGACGTTTAGTGGTCGGATCGTAGGCAAAACACCACGTCTCATCGCCAGTTACAATCTTCTTAAAGAAGTCAGGATCACTGTCTGCTGTGGCAATCAAATCTCGGCAAGCTGCAATTCTCCGGTCTTTCTGCTCTGGAGTCAAAGAGTGTGGAACAAAGCGCGAACAAATCTTCCGTTTTCGCAAATCTTCAACTACAAACTTTCTCACTGTGTCCTTGCCAATGTTCACCTCGTCTGCTAGCATTCTTAGCGAAAGATGACGGTTTTGAAGCAACAATTGAGAAATGTTCTCGACATTGTTGTCATTGCGACACTCCGTAGGCCGGCCACTCCTGGGGTCGTCTTCAGTGTCTTCTCGTCCATCACGAAATCGTCCATACCATCGGAAAACATTAGACCGGGATAGTGCTTGGTCCCCATAAGCTGCATTTACCATTTGGAGATTTTCCGTCGCACTTTTTCCAGCTTTAAACAGAACTTTATCGCTAATCGTTGCTCGATACTCAAATCCATGACGAGGCTTTCCCACCACAGCTTCGTTTCACGCCACAAATCACAAATACTGCTCAACTCACTCAGACAACACTAAGCACACAACGTGTCGAGACTTGCTCCTACGTGTTTCTGTGGGTGACCGCCTGATGGCGCAGGTAGTATTCGCTCTGCACAATCAGTCTTAAAACTTAGTAGACGCACTGTGTATAACTTCCATGCAAGTGCCCAAAATGTAAATTGTGTTGTTCATCTCAATTATTTGTCACAAGATTACTCACTCTGATATTTTATTCAACATAACATGTGTGGTTGATGTAGTAGTAATAAATAAAGTAAACGAAAATGCTGCAGCGTAATGTGAGGTCTGTAGGATTTTATGAAGTATATTTTTTGAACTAAATACATGCATTTCAGAATACTTCATAGATTGCTTGGATAAAGTTACAGGGCTTCCTGTGAGACACAAAATACATTTCTTATGCTGTCATGGCCCTTGTCTTCACTGTATTCAGCACATTTTTTAAATTAATGTTGTGTTTTCTACCAAAAATGTTTATATCAAAATGGTTAATAAAAATAGGCCTGTTTTGTGTACAGGTAAGTCAGAAAGTATAACGGAAAATATAAAAGTTCAGTGCAATATCTTAATGTTTAGTGGAAAGCTGACTATACCTGACGTTGAAACAGGTGTATTGTTTAGCTGCAGGCCTTTGGTATTGATCGACAAGATGGTAGAGGTGCTTGGTTTGTTAAGCCAATGGAAAGAGAAAAATGTCGAGTAAGAGAGAGATATGAAGCCCTCTTCGAATTATCTGATACGCTTCTTCTGGGAAACAATGGACGCGACTCTAAGCAAGAGAGCAATAACAAGGAGTACCCTAGGAGGAATTTTATTTTGTTTTATGTGAACAGGCCCCCGCTCCCTACTGCCTCACGCACATCAGCATTGCTTTTACAGCCATATTGATTATAAAACTCAACCAAATTTACCAAAACTGTTTCTGTTACATGCGCTACAGATTTTTTATTCTTTGTATAAAACAGGTTCTACTTAGCAGTTTGGCGTAGCGGAAATCCTTTGCACTTGTATTGTAGAGGCACCGTTTTCGAATCTAGGCCGGCAACCCATCTCTTCTGGCTGGAAAATTCCATTATTTTCTTCAGCCCATCTAGGCAAGATCCATTACAGTATCTTCATTAGGTTACGTTCGTTTCTTTCTAAATTCTCTCCAGCTCACTATTCACCGATCGTCTACCACAGAAGCTGTACAGGCTAGGTTGAGAGACCGACAACCCGAAATACACAACAAAAATATATCAGTACTTTTCAGCTTGTCTAATGGTGCGAATTATGAAGCATGTAAGGTAAAATCCCTGTCCATGCTATGAAAGCGCATAGGGGGATTATAAATCAAAAGTTTAAAAAACGTGTAAAGGGGGGATTATAGTTATAGATGCACTCATTCTTAACCTCGACACGAGATGGAGTTGAGTGGGTAACACCACGCTTCGGCCCCTTTACCCCCGGGACTAAAGCATATTTATTCGTTCTGTAGTCTGTCTTACGACAGGTCCATAGCCTCTTCCAAAGCGAGCTCTCCACAGAGGGCGAACTAGTGCTTTCTCTTTGAATTTTCAGTATCTGATCTTTTCCTTAACGTCATCGTGTTGCTTCTTACATCTTCTTCCTTGTCTTCCCTTCACTTCTATTCCTTCCTCTTTCTTTCCTTCAATAAGATGTTTCAGAAGGCAGTTCCTACGCCAGATGTGACCAATCCAGTTAGCTGAAGCGTGTACTCAATTTATACTCCCCGTCTGTTGAATTCCCTCTTTGTGTGTACAATGCCCAGCTTTTTTAGACGTCCAAGCCTGCCTTTCTTCGTAAATACGAGTATTTGTAGATATAAAATGTACCCTTTATATTCATTCTCTGTTATTAGATACTATAAAAATATTGTCACAGTCATGAAGTGTGGCCGGTTTCAGTCAGGCATAGTAGCTACGGGCCACATTTACGGACGCCAGGAGTCGATTGCCGGTAGTGACATGGGTTTGTCTCTTCGTCACAGCAACCAGTCCAGCTTCAGGGCCCACTGACACCGTGGACCTTTTCCCGTGTCATACAGATGCAGAAGCCGCTAAGCGACAAAACACACACGTTTAGTTTCGCGGTTAAAATATATGGAGCCTTACACCCACTAACACTACACGTTTTCACGGCATGGTGGTTAGGAACATCAACTTCATCAGAGTAAGCTGCTGTTTCAGAGTCTGCCGCTCTTTTCAGATTGGTCTCTAACGTTCAGGATATTCTGCACAATTGTCCTGGATAATTGTATGCACTTGATGAAGTTTCCTTCGTTTTCCTTGTGGCGCAACAGCCCGACTCCGGTCTAGGCCGCCTCCTTATTGAGGTTCCTAGATCACGCGCAGTTAGACGCACTCGCCCGATAGGACTCCTCTAAACGAGTGATCAGCTCGTCGCAGAGACCGCTACTTTGCGCAACCCACAACAAACACAACAGACCAACATCCATGCCCTCAGCAGGATTTAAACCCGCAATCCCAGTAGTAAGTGGCATCAGACCTACGCCTTAGATTGCACGGCCACCGGGATATGCTACGTTTCCTTTACCGATGAAATTATTTCGAAGGACACCAAAGAGTAAATGTAAAAAAAAAAAGAAACCCAATGGAAGAAGGTATTTGCGTGTGTGTGTGTGTGTGTTTGTGTATGGCTTTACGAAGGACATCATGTTGTTGTCCAAAATCACGCGGGAAATACCTTCAGGGATTATTAGTAGACGATAGGGCTATGCGTAAAAAAATCAGGTTAAAGTAATTAAGACACGTACGGTTATGAGGCCTTCAAGTATTAATCTGAGTATAATTAGCTGTACCTCAATCTTCGTTATTTCACCTCAATGTGAAATGGAATCCAGCCAAGTGCATTTCCTCCTTGTTGGATCATTGGAAAATCTCGGCAGAAACGTGACAAGGTTCCTGTAGGGTAATTGATAACCGCGCTGTGTGTAATGTGAATCCTTAGCATGCCTTCACTTGTCGAACAGTTCATATTCAGACACCAACATTATGTTAACGACAGGATAATTGCACTGCAAATGGGATTATCTTACGACTATTTCGATGCCCTGCTTTAAACGTTAAAAGCTGCAATCAGCCACTAAATACTCCATGTATTAAGTAACGAGCCAGTTAAAGCAATTTACTAATTTGGTAGCCAACTGACGCTCCATAGCAGTAGCAGGAATCGAAGACACAACACCGTGAATATCAAATTCCGCATTTGAACATGGTCTTGAGTGAAACCAAATCACCTCATATCTTGACATTGTGTTTCACTGAGATCCATTACAATGTTATCCCCCTATATCAGCGTTAAAAGTGGACTTTTCCAAGAGGCTTACCCACAATATTTGTATTTGTGTATGTACTACTTTTCTGCTTCGTGCCTCTTATGTTATAGTCTCTGTGTTATCAATGTCGTCAATGTATTATGTGACTTTTTAAACTACGATATTGGTCATTATGCAACACCATAAGTTCGTCACTTCTTCCCTTTATTTTAAAACATTTTTCTGAAAAGTCTCTACTTCAGAAGTCTGTAAATTATGCTCTCTCTACTTCAGAAGTCTGTAAATTATGCTCTTCCGTCAGAGTAAAATACATCTGACACTATGCAAAACAAATAGAAAGATTTTGCTTCCATAAACTGAACTTTAACGCCTTTGATATAGACATCGTAAGAAATCGTGAATAACAACGAAACATTAACATAATTAATATTTTATTTAAAACAAAACAAAATACATAATTTGATAATCTGATGATCAGTTAATGAGAGAAATTTGGCTGCTTGCATAATTTTATTAACGTCGATACGTCCCTTTGCAGTAATTCATAACAAGAGTAAAGTTTCAGAATTTAATCGTCATAACACACTGCATACATATTATGTGCGTACTGTCGTATCAAACTGTGTACTGTCTACAGCATTCACCAGTAATCCCTGGCAGAAGGGCAGAACTTCGTCCAGCTTGAGTTTCTACCAACTAATGTAAGGCTGTTGTACAAATAGTAGGATTCTTTCCTCGTCATTTGTTGTGATGTTTGTTGTATGTTCATAACTTTTAAGAGAAACGACTTAACAATGTAGGCCAGTTACACTTGTCTCTGTGTTACCGTGTCACGGTGCCACTTAACACCAACCACGCAGTAGCCACAAAAACCAGACAAATACCATTAATTAGGAAAGTAGAAGAGGGTAGAAATATACGATCCCCTATTTTGTGACTGACTTTTTGTACAATTGGGAAGAGCAGAGTGGAAGAAATTTGGAAAAGAAGAAGTTGGTTTTGGACAATCAAAAAGAAAAAAGTCTGTGTGGGTGTGTGTGTGTAAGGAATAAAGAATAAAGGATAAAAGGAAAGAAAAGGCACAGGACGGAGAAATTTATGTATCAGATGATAAGAAGAGAAAGAATGCTAAATTGCGGTTTAAATGCATGAATTCTGACAGAGAAGGAAAGATCACGAAAAAGACTGGACTACCAAAGAAAAGGGAGGAAAACCTACAGGCAGATGAACGTTTTGTACTAGAACAGAAGTATAAAATACGATTTGTCTTTCCCAACAGCATTGCCTTTTTGTCGTTATATATACGCTGACTAGCCGAACGAAATTGGATTGGATACCCTATTACAGGATCTGCCACTGTTTCCACTGTTTTCGCGTGACCATTTTTCAGTTCATTCATTCGATGACCAATAAAACTACCTGCTTTTATTCTACTTTAACTCGTAACAAATTATATTAACTTTCCAGTATAATATCCGCAGTAATTTACCTTGTCTTGCGCAGTAATACCGCTGGTAACCTGGGCCCCTTCAGTATTTATTACGTTTTACCATGCAGAAAGTTTACCTAGCTATCTTTTCTTTCTCTTTTGCACGTGAAAGGAACGAAGTCTTTTTGACGTTAGTGCACGCAAACTTTTCTCTGCCTTTTTCATTTGTCTTTTCTTGACTTTGGTTGTTCTTTGTATTCTGGCGGTTTATTAACTCCATTCTGTCTCAAAAATATCTGTGAGCTATCAGTCTGTCTGTATCAGACACTTGACTTTTCTGTCGAATCTTTGTGTTGCAGCACGAAGTTAATGTACTAATGACATATACTTGATCGCAATTTATTGAATCAGAAGGTATCTGAAGTACAGTTAGGTAAAGGAGAAAGACGTTGTGTTAAACTGATGCAGCATAAAATCAGGTTAAATTTTTACTGCATTTTAGAAATGCAGTGGAAGCAGAAATTGACATACAAAAGGAAGATGATTTAGCCTATTTTATTCGACAAAGCCAGGACTGCTTACCTAATTTTGTTCTTTTGAGAATTATTTTTCTTCTTGCTATGTTTGGCTTTATTATATATACACATTGTTATATATGGTCAGGGCATGCGGTGGCGCAGTTGGTTGAGGCACTGCGCTACAAGCCGGAAGGTTGCGGGTTCGATTTCCGATGTAGTTATTGGAATTTTTCATTGACATAATCCTTTCGGCCGTACTATGACCCTGGGGTCGACTCACCCTCTAACAGAAATGAGTACCAGTACCTTACCACCTTCATGTGCCGATTGTCTAGAAATCTGGGAGCCTCAACTTCCTGAAACCCTAAAGGCCTGTACAGACCTGTAATGGGATAGCTTTACCTTTGCTTATATATGTTCATAAATACCTTTACCAGTGTGACTATAAAATAGAAATTGTATTTTTTGTGTTACTAATATTTCTGAAATGTCTTACCCACTTGGTTGATATGTAACAGTTTTGATACACAAACAACAACGAATAGAATTTCTATCAGACTGAACTAAGAAACTATCAAGAGGGGACTTTATTTCTAGGAAACTTTTATGTTATCAGCAAAATGTAGATTTCGATGATCTAATTCACGTTACACAGGTTGTTAATGAAAACGCTGAAAATAGTGATTCTAAAACTGATCTTTGTGGCACACCAGATAACACTGCAAAAGGCGATGAAAGAGGACCACAGTAACGGACATTTGATGTTTTGTGTCCGTAATAATAATAATAATAATAATAATACAGTTGTATATACATGAAAATAATCATTCCATGAAACTTGAAATCATATAAAGTCAGCTGACACTAAGAGTTATTTTCAATTTTAGCACTATTTATTCCTCTTCCATCGATTTCCATTACGTTCGTAAAAGTTGAAGGTATAAAAAGTTGTTTCCCAAGCTACTGGTGCGGCAGTGTCTTAGCCGGAGTTAATTTTGACCGTTTTCGACTACTTTACTCCGATGGTCTTTATTGTTTCTTCTGCCACGTCTGTCCGCAGCCAGCGAGCTGTGAAAGCGATCCCACGTGATGAAGCAAGTCCACATTGCCAAAACTTCAGTTTAGAAGGTTTAGTAGTTGAAGGAACAGATTTCTGTCTGCTTTTCTCTTTCTCTTAACCCTCCCCTTTCCTCTCATCTCTCTCGTTTCTCATGTTCCTTCTCCGGATCCTCTGTTACCCTGAAACAAATCCCTCTTGAATCCTTTTTTCTTTCCTAATACTGTAGTATCTCTCAGAAATTTCCTTCATTTTATCCCCCTTCCCATGCTTTCCAGTCGGGTTCCAGCCACCACATGACGCTTGGGGTAGTTTTCACCAACCCTTCTGTTGCAGCTTTGGCCTGATTGGAAGGGGCAACTTCTAATCTCACCCTGATGATGCCCAACAGAACAACAACAAAAAATCCACCTAATTACAAACTAATTCAGCTGAGCGATGTGCTCTGAGCTCAGATCAGTCCAGTCCTTCATGATTTGCCGGCAGAGAGAATTGTATTAGTTATTAACCTTTACAATAATATAGTGCTTCAAGTTCGTTCACTTGTTTGTACATCATCTTATAGGCAGACTTTCGTAAGCAAATCTTAATTAATTTGCATTAACTGTTGATTACAATCATGAAAAGTTATTAGAAAAAACACACGGAGGAACCTGTAATTTAATTTAATTAGAAATTGCTTTCCGCTTTACTGATGGAGTAATTGACCTGTTCACCCTCAGTAGAATAAGGTACACGATCTTCAGCGGAAGCGTGCATGGTGCAAGGAAGCTGGTCTCCGGGCTGAGAAACTCTACTTTCACTTTTTTAAGCACCACTACAATGGTTTCCCACATCCAGTCATAAACATTTGCAAGGAATCTTGCCATGCCATAACGCAGGGCTAAATACGATTTCCCACGTCACAGGTTTGACTTCGATCTCAGTACTACGTACGTAAAGTGTGTAGTTCCCTTCACTTCGTAATTTTAGCAGTACTTTGCACATTCTCTTTAAGCGTGTTATTTAACTGTGCTGTCAGTTGCTATGATTGAATAACGAGGATGACAGATGAATGAGTATGCAGCGCTAGTGGAATAGTACTGACAAGGAAGACCGCAAGTACTCGGAGAAAAACCTGTCCCAGTGCCACTTTGTCCACTACAACTTCCACATGGAATGGACTTGGTGTGAACGCGGGCCTCCGCGATGAGAGACCGACAACTAACCACCTGAACCACGACACAGCCTCGCTTTGCGCAATAATTTCACTTTTCAAATAATTGTTATTGCTTTTTGGGTGACTTAATAGTGCATTTTATGCTGCATATCTTATGTATCATAATACGTTAGGGTGGTTGGAAATGTTGAATATGAAATTATATCGAAGGACGTGGGAGTGGCCTGTGTTCCAGAATCTGCCTGGAAGACTGAAGGAAGCCACTGGATAACTCACTTGCAGTTAGAGAACTGGAGCGGCATTTCACGGGTGCACAAAATTTCCAAGAGTCTGACCAATTAAAAATTCTGGGCGCCAGAAAAGGGACACGGAACAATTTCCGTACAAAGTGACCACAAATAGTAGGCTCCATCTTACAAAAGTGGCGACCTGGCGCCCGGGACTTGTGAACATCTGCAGTCGTTACCACTCAGCGACGTTTGGTTTCTCGGAGTAGGGCATTGGTTTGTCCATGGTCTCTGACACAGTGCTTGGCGTAGCATTACTTGATATTCTAAACTACTCAGTGGTGCCAAATAATTCACACGGTTAAGTGGGCTAAACACCTCACCTTAACGACTTACAAATAACGTGTGCTATTGTACGATTTCAAGCTTCCGCCGCGGTGTTATTTCTTCGCTCGTTTGGGATGTTACGCAGCGTTGATTGGTAGTTAGTTACCGACGTTTCGGGACAATCTATCGGTACCATCTTCAAGTGTCAAGGAGTCCCGAAATGTCGGTAACTAACTACCACTAAACGCTGCGTAACATCCTAGAAGAACAAAGACCTCAACGCGTGCTCTTATATTCCATTATCGTAATTCGTTTCGCAAAATGCTTTATGTTGCTACGAGCAATCATGATTAATCTTCTTTAGATACTTTGAAGCCGAAAGGCCTATCATGTGGAAAAGTTTAAAGCCTTTCTTTAAGGCAATAAGCATACAAGTAGTGGTTAATATAAGGGCATATAAAAAAAGTTTTGACGGAAGTTATTTTGTTGGATTTTAAATTGAAGATAAAATCAAAAGTGTAGAAGACGTTTTGAATTATGTGCATAGCTAGTTGTATTGAATGACTCCGTAAAATGAGGATAACATTAAATTACAGAATTGTACAGCACACATTTCAGCAGCAGTCTGGTGTGTTACGTTGTGTCCTTGAGAACGGTTCCAGAAAGCAAACATTCAAAAAAGGCTGAAATAATTAAAACGGTTGCTGCTGTATTTGATGGTTACATATCGTTTAATTCAATAAATTTAACGGTAAAATGTACTGACTGAAACATACAAATACTGGTTCGGAGTAACAGAATTATTTCCCATGTTTTGAGACCGGGCATTCAGTGAAATATGCAACGACTTGGTTTGAAACAAGAAAGGACAGCATATCATACATAACTGACTAAATTTCCTGATTGTTTTGAAGTCCCAGCACCCACGTTGTCCCATTGTTTTTAAAATTAGAATTCATAAATTTCGGTAAGCGAATAGCATGCAGTAGTGGTTTCCAAAGTCTTTGAATATGAGACCCAAAAAATTTGCGGACCACCTTACAGTAATAATTGTACTTCTAGGTTCCGATAATCGAGAAACTACACAATGAGAATAAACTATAGACCTTGTGAACGAATTCACATGTTATTCCTCAAACTAGTAGTAACAGCATAGGCCTATATCATAAGAAATAAGGCGCTGGCTGGAGGAGCAAGTCTTCTTAGAAAATTATATGAATTTTCTCTGTCCTTGGGATAGCCTCGCGACCCCCTTGCCTTAACCCTGTGGTCTCCCAAAGATACACGGCCCACAAGCTGGGAGCCACTAGTATAAGGTATTCCGGCGTGGACACGTGTCGGATTTAGCGTAACGCAAATTTGTCTCGTTTTTATTAATAATTTTTCGATTACCAAATGGTTTCATTACTTTAGGTTTTGTCCCAAATTATTGAAGTCCATCACTTGTTATGACTTCAATTCCTGCAGAAAGAAACATTTATGACGCACAATATGTGGTGGACAAAGAAACATGATTTCTAATTGTTTTATTTCATGGCGATATTTATCTCAATCCTCTACAACGCTCACAGATTTCATGTTCTTTTCAGTCTGTCTCAGTTAAGAGTCCATGGTTGTGTAAAATTTAAGCTAATACGAAACAATGTGAAAATGCAATTAATATTTTTGTGGAACATTTTTGTTAACAATTTTAAAGTTTATAACCCGTGACAACATTGTTGATCCCTGTATTAAGATGTTTTATGCCAAATACATAATGATTTCAATATCTTGGGAGTGGGCCTATTTCCACTATTTTTACGGAACTCGCCTCTTAAAAAGGATACTTTTAATTCGAGTAATACACTAAATTAGCGAGCGAAGTACACTTATTTTAAAACTGCTCTTATCACTACAGAAAGATCGTATAAGTCTCTCTTCGCGAGTTACTTTCCGAAAGACTGCGTAGAGGGTTATCTAGCCCATAGAATATTCTGCGAATTTATTCCTGTATTTCAGGGTGCCGAAAAAGAGCTTTTGGTGTGTTAACCAAAAAACTGCTAACGTGTGTTATTTCATTATATTCTTCCTGATCTGCTGACTTTCAAGAAACTTAGTGCAATATTTATTTTATTTTGTTCAAATTAAATTCCTAGATTGAATGCTGCTGGGGTCATAAGCCGAACCACGTAGCTAGAAAGGCATCAGTAATGAAATGTGTCAAATTTATTATTGTGAATTGTACCGGGTGACCTGCAAGACTCTTTACCGAGATGATGCAGCAGAAAACAATAATTATTTTCACTGCGCTCAGTTTTTATTTGTTACAGCTGGCAACACAGTAAGGCAGACAACAACATGAAACATTTCGGCAGATCCTCTTAGGGACTTCCCGCTGACGGTTAGTTGCAAATAAAGTACTGTTTTCCTAGAATATTCGAATACACTGTATATTAAATGTTGTTTATTCTTTAAAAGAATGAATACTTATGCTAGAACCAAAACGTGACTGCTTCTTTCTTTACTGCAGTGTTACGTCTGTAAAAGTTTGGCCTAAAGGAGTTGGCCTCCATATGTGTAACGTTACGAATGTGTTTACGTTGATTATATTCGGCTTGTAAAAGCTGAGTTTCGAGAGTGGTGGCTGGGTTTAGGGTTTAAAAACATGCGAAATGGCCGATTCCTGAGGGACGTATAAATCGAGCCTTACTAACATTTAACGAATTGATGTAGTCTGCAACAAGTATTTACATGAATTTCTAATTTATTTACACATAGCGCGCCGTAAAAAGTAGTTTAATATATTTCTAGTTTGTTCACTGTTAGTACCTGTGACGTAAAAAGTTTTCCAGATGTGAGTATTTCAGGAAAGAGGGGCTAGATCTTGTACAAAATATAAAACTCTTCCATTTCCGTAGCTCTTATTACCCACAATTCTAGGAGATTTCCTGCATAATCAACAACTTTCCTCCTACTAGTCACTTCGTTAGGCATCTGAAAGTAATTCAATTAATCTGAAGTATGAAATAGGATGTTCCTCTGAAACGTCGGAACAACTTGTTATCCTGCACGATATAATAACCAAGGAGACTATCATTTACAGTTTTTTAAAATCCGCAAAAATTATGCGTACAAACAACTTCGTGAAGGACCTTCTTTCACAAGCCCTTGAGATAGTGTTATTTTCCATCCAACTCGCTCCCACTCACGTATCCTGAAGTCTTCCGCGTTGATAAACTATGCCGAAACGCCCAGGTTTTTTACTGACTCCGTATGTGTTCCTGTTTCTTCCACTTGTCTTAATATTCCATATTTTTCCTACTGCTGCGACTAATAAATGGTTCGACTTCACAGCATGAGAAATGCACGTGTTAATGCTTTGGATTTTTTGTGTTCTTTGTTTGCATGTGGCGACAAAAGCATTAGGCTATTTGTGTGTTTGGGTGTGTTTGTGCGCGCGCGCGCGCTTTTAAGTGAATACGGTGAAGCTGTAGTTAGAAACCCAGTTTTTGCAAGAGACAATGGAAGAAAATTTAGCATAAAGGCAATTGCATGATTTTCAACCGAAAAATCTATTAAGTTCGCAAAGGTCCGTAACATTTTGTGGGCCGTAAAGGAGCTCTAAACGTTCCTTGACTAATGGGGGAAACAAGATGGGTAAAATGTTCGGCCGAAGATCGTGGGGGCTCAGCCCATATGTTCAAAATATTCTTGTCAAAACTACATGGGCCATAGTTGTTCAATAAACAGGTTTGTTATCTAAGTAACAGGGAATTCTTAAAATATTATTATTTATACAAGAACATGAGTTTCCCCACTTTTTCTTACGTAAAACATTTAATTGTGAGTGTTATTGAAACATATTAATATTGATACTTGTTTATTTCGTAATATAATTGTTTTCTGTCCGGTCTCAATTTTCCGACGGCTGCGAAGTGCCATCAAAAAAGGTAAAGGTAAAGGGAGTTGAATAAATCCGACGCTATGGAGACATATTGAGGATCTGAGTTATTGCGCTACGCATTCCTGTGCTCGACAGTAGATAGGGACAATTACTGACGTTCGCGCGTAGGCCACTTTACCGACGGC
This sequence comes from Reticulitermes speratus, assembly GCA_021186555.1. Classification (NCBI taxonomy): domain Eukaryota; kingdom Metazoa; phylum Arthropoda; class Insecta; order Blattodea; family Rhinotermitidae; genus Reticulitermes; species Reticulitermes speratus. Next base: position 19,689,356 of record JAJKFL010000042.1, read on the forward strand.
GAAAGAGTGCCCAGTAGCCACTGGATGGGAAGCTGTAGGCATCAAAGTCGGTGTGGGCGTGCGAATCGAAATCTAGTCGCCCAGTCCGTAGCTGGTCAATGTGGAATTTTAGTAAAAGGGTAGGAATTAAGCAATATATAAAGTACTTTAAATTGACGATATCCAAAGTGCGAGATTTCAGGCTTCCGCCGTGATGTTGCCCTTTACGCTCTTCGCTCTTCTAGGATGTTGAGCGGCGTAGGTTGGTAGTTGGTTACGAGCTACCAACCTTCGCAGCGCAACACTCAACGTGTAGTTAGAATTACAATAAAATACAGTCAAAACACAACAATTTATTCTGTTATTTTCAACTAGGTATTTCTGTATAAAAGGCCATCATCAGGTTGAAAGCAATTGCAAAATTTTCCAAGAGCAGTGGAGCCATGGGTGTGGAGATGGAGTTGCATAGGGCCAGAATTGGCTCGTTCCTGGCAAGGAGACCAAAGTGAGGGCATCAGAGGAGGCAGAGAGGAAGAGGCCTGCTGGTTTCTTTGGTCTGTATTAATAGTGCTACTGGTGAGAGGAGGGGTCGAGCTAAACCCCCCCCCCCCAGGAAGCAAGAAAAACTGGACCAAATTCTTGCAAGAGTAAAAGAATATATATACACATTTTATATGGAACTGACATCTCAAAACCTCACAGTTTATGTTATGAGTGAATATATATATAACAATGGGAAGAATAGCCTTAGGAAATGAATTTGTATAACTATATATTTTATTTTGAAAAAGACTGGATTAAAAGTGTATCAATATTAAAAATAAATAACAATGTTAAAGCCGATCCCAGTGGCCGCGCGGTCTAAGGATTGGGTCTGCGGCCGCTCGCTTTACTAGGATTGTGGGTTCGAATCCCACCGGGGGTATGGATGTTTGTGTTGTGTTTGTTGTATAAGGACGGTAGCATGGAACGTGAAGTGACATGAAGGACGAAAAGGATTTAAACAGTACAAAAATGGATCAAAGGGGGAAAACCCCGGACAGACAAAAAAAAATCCCGCCTAGGGCATGGATGTCTGTCTGTTGTGAGTGTTGTGTGTTGTCAGGTAGAGGTCTCTGCGACGAGCTGGTCCCTCGTCCAGAGGAGTCCTACCGTTTGTGGTGTGTCTAAAAAGTGTGATCGTGAAGCGTCGTAAAATGAGGCGGCCTAGGCCCCCAAGGGGCTGTTGAGCCATTGGAAAAAAAACGTTAAAGTGTTAAAATTTTAAAAAGTGAAATCAGTAGAAGTGTAGGAAATTCTTCAGAGGACGGCCTTTATAAATTGTGTAGTGGTGTCGCGTATTTGAAGGTGGAATTTTCTCGACGATATGGGTGTCTAAGTGGGACGTTCTTCTTGTAGATTTTGCTGATCTTTTGCCTGGTAGGATAAGCAGTATTCTTAAGTCTTGGACAGTGTCAAACATTAATTTTATACACGTAATACGAAGTACGTACTGAAACAACGCAAGGAAGTATTTAACAAAACACATGCATAGCCTATTTAGTTATATGAACATTTTACCGTAATTCATGCTTTGCACATATTCTGTCTACAGACACGATGCTTCGTTCATTCGCTTCTCTTTGGGTCTACAATAAGCACGTTCCAGCGAATGTTTATCAAACTGTAGGTACGTTAAACCTAACAGGAAAGGCTTTCGTATGAACATTTCACTGGCAACACCCGCGCTGCTAATCAGACGTTGGCTTTATGGATGACTTGGGAATTTCGCACGGTTTAATTAGCGATAGTCCTAATTCATAAATGTATCTGATACCTGCAAGTTTTCGCTTACAAGTGTGCGTTCAACCACTCTTGTTATATGTAGCGATACCCGCTTGTAATAAATTCACATAGGTGGAAGACCATATTGCGGTTCAGTGCACACACTTTCCAAATCAGTTTCTTTAGATTTGCTTACATAGTTGAGGTTGGTGTTAACTTGCTGAATTTACTAATATATTGCTACTAATTTAAACGCGTGGTCTCAATTACGTAACTGTAATTTTGTTCACTCATCCATTACTTTAACCTTTCAAAGCCTAGCGGTAACTTTACATACCACCAGATTTAACATTCAAAAATTCTACATGGTGCTAACATTGCGTTCATGTGCTTCGTATGGATCTCAGAATAAACAGCGACTTTTAGTTTATACAACATTAACAGATTGATTTTGCGTAACCGAGGTGGATAGTGTTTACTGCGCGGTTCGCACTGAGTCCTTATATAAAACAAACACGCTTCGTTTTTAAAGGGTTAATCTATTTTCTCTCCGGACGTTTCTTTCTCGTACATCTTTAATCCTTAATCTTCATTTATAGCAGGAGATAAGGGTTCCCAGAGAGAAATCTAGGCTTGTATTCTGGAGGTACTGTGACTGAGACTTTACGTGATTTACCTCAGTGTGTCCTTACGAATGTTAATCGGTCCCACCATGTAGGATGTGAGCAACATTTCCCAAATCACTACCCATTATTCATGATAATTTCATTCGACAAGACATGACCTATGAATTTTAAACAATATGAAATTATAACGTAATAATGGATTAAAGTTCACAGCTGCGACTGATAGTTATTAAATTTTGAAGTGATATTGTCATCTATGTGGAATAAATTCGTTGAAGTTTTGACGTACCCGAAACAAGTTTATGAATGTCATTTATATAGTCACTGCATATTTACTGTAAAGAGTAAGAGCCCCGGGTGCATTCCAGCGTCGTTATATAACTTACGAGAAGAGGATGAACCAAAATTCGCGTTCTTATCGATAGTATACAAGATCGATAATACGGAAAGAGGAGAGAAGCTCATAAATACAAATATTAAAGAGATGTTTACTTTTAACGCCACAAGTTGTTGCTTGCAACTTAATGACGCCAGTGAGGTAGCTCAACACTATATATTAAGCTCTGCTCTCTTAATGATTGGCCTACTAATATCCACCGAATTGTCTGTTGAGCAGTCTGCATGAATGTTGTTCAGAACTTTGTGTATTTCCGTAATTTAAATCATTGTGTAATTCTTCTTTTTTCTCAGTCTGACCTCTTCTACCTATCCGTTGTAGGAGTAGAGGGTTATTTTTGCACCTGATCACACTCAATGACACATACACACACTCAGTAGGACTCCTCTGGACGAGGGATCGGCCCGTCGCAGAGTCCTCTACCTGACAACACACAACATTCACAAAGAGACAGCCATGACACCGGCGGGATTCGAACACGCAATCCCGGCAAGGGAGCCTCCGCAGACGTGCGCCTTAGACCGCGCATTGTGTAGTTACGAATCATAAATATACATCCCAACAATTTGGTAATAGTTCAAGGAACGCTACCTGGAGTTTTTTATAATTAAAACCCAACCGCCATCACCGCCAAGAGCAAAGCCCGCCGTCTGAAAGGATTCCAGGCCAGTTCCGCCCCACAGTCTATCTCCACGAAACGAATATTAATGTTATGACACTATCCCTTCCGCCCCCATTTAAAGTGGACTTGTTCAAGGGATCCCCAGAAAAATCCTCTTTACAGTTCCTGTCTCCCTCATTCACTATCGCAACAATAGTAGACGATCTGTTCCTCTTATCACGCTGTGATAGCCTAAATTTCCCATTTACATCGTATTCTTTAGGGTCAGTCTGAGCACCATGTTTTCAAACACTCCTGATTTGTTATCTTCCTTCAAAGTGAGTAAACACGTTTTACACCTACGAAAAATAATTGGAACCTTTCCGTCACACGTAAGCAGTCTCTACTCGCGCTATTTTGAAACAAATTTTGTTAAGCATTAATTACGTCTCTGACGCATACCACATTTCCGACCCATCTACCCTCCGACATGGTGAACAGGTGCTAGGGCTACACTTGGCCTCACTTGCACTTACTTGAGCGCCGTGTGCATGCTTTGAAATAAGGTCTTGCTTCATTTCCACAGAAATTTATTTCCTGCTTTTCTTTTCCTTCACACTTCTTGGCTGTTAATTTCTGTCATACGAGTAAAGTCACAACAAATTTACGAAAATTAGAAAGAAAGAGTTATGTTTGCACCATCACTACAAACATATTAAAATCAGAGAAAAATTAGATCCGCGCTATTCTGGGATTTTACGCAGCGTCGTGTGGTAATTGTTTACCGACGTTTCGGGACCGTGTTTGTCCCATCTTCACGGGTCAAGAATGTACCACACGACGCCGCGTAATATCCCAGAAGAACGCAGATCTCGTCAACATCGCGGCAGAAGACTGAATCGAGGTCAGAGAAAGATGTTTGCACGGTTACAATAAAATTACGAAAATACAGAAAATGTTTTCACTGTAAGGGCAGTATACAAAAAGAGAGTCGAACTCCAAGCACTAATAAACGCGACCCCATGACTTAGAGCACGGTGATTGGTCGAAAATGAAATTGTGACTTTATAGTGCTTTTCTTCACCGAAAACAACGCCCAAAATTTATTGCACTGACAGCCTGAATTGAGACTTTCGTCGTTAGTCATACGCGTGGGGTCCTTCGTCAATGAAACGTAGGTAAATACGTCATTAATGGAGGGACCACCCTCCTGGCTACTCAAGACGAACTCTGCGTCATGGAGTTAGCTATTGTAGCTAGCTAGCCAGCTAGTTAGTTAGTTATTTAGTTAGTTATTTGGTGCGGCTTGGTCACTTGGTTAGTTGATTAGTTTGGTGGATAGTTAATCGGTTAGTTGGCTAGCTAGTTGGTTATTTGGCTGGTTGCTTGTTTGATTTGTTAGTAAGCCAACAGACAGATTATTTATTTCAAATGTAGAAAGAATCCAACGTTTACTGTACTGTTTTCCACTTGCGGTTTACAACAAAATCCGCAAACACTCTGCAGCATTCTGCACCCAGTGAACTTCATTCGGTTGTCTGGAGGCACGCTAGTCACGATGTCGAATTGAACAGCATTATTGCACGAATGTAATGGAAGCGACAGAGACAGAGATGTAATAGAAAAGGAGGAAAAGGGGTGGATGGTGTTTTGACAAATGACACGCTTAGGAAGCGGATGACCGCCATCTTGTTAGTGTAAGGCTCAATTTGCCCCTGTAGCAATATCCCAGGTCATGGCCTCTACTCACCCAGCTTCTGTTGTATTAGAATGCAGAAGGAATTTGTGCAGAAGTTTATTTTTACAAAACAAATGGTGAGATACAGTGTACAGAATTATTCCATATATTTCGGATGGCTATGTAACAAGACGCTTACGCAACTGCAGTTGCGGTTCCATTTTGTATTACTGTTAAACTTTGTCTCTCACCCCAAGGCAAGAACACATAGTGACATTGGTATTCGTGGTTCTTACGTCCGTGCCTGTGGACATTACCGTCTGATAGGATTTGACGTCGTGTAGTCTGGTGTATAATATGTGTTAGACCACACAGCGCCATATCCCAAAAGGCGGTAATCCTCACAGACTGACAATGTTTCGACGGACGTTCTGAGTAATTCTAAAATAAAGACAGTAAGGTTGTCACAAGAGTGCGCCACTGATCGCAAGCGAATATGTGTCAAATTCTCACATTCTATTTGTATAAGAACCAGTTTAATATTATGCTCTAGTCTACAGCTTTGTCTCCCAACATAAATTATGCTATCACGTCTTCCCACTAAAATGCTAAAACCCACACACGCTCCACACCTCTGTCCTGCCAGCCAACATACGCCATCATTTGATCACTTCAGTATAATTTGTTGAAGAGTAAAGATTATGAGGCTGTATATTCACAGTCCGACAAAATGTACAATTCAATCACATTAATTGTGCAATTCCACTGTCCTACATGTTTCGAACCCTTAATTTGGGTCATCTTCAGGGACTCATTACACACTATTCACATCAACTGGTACAATTGTTCACAAGAATTCTTTACATCTGTGTATGTACGTTGTCTAAAACTAACAAAAAGTGAAAATTGTTTTATAGTGGTTAAAATGCTAAAAGTTGTATAAACGTTGAATAGTCTGTGCTGAATTTTATATCCTGTTTTATTGGAGAAGGTTGTTTGCTGGGTGTTGAGAACAGTTTTAGATAACAAAGAATGTAAAGAATTCATGTAAACAATTGTTCCAGTTAATGTGAATAGTGTGTAATGAGTCCCTGAAGATGAACCCAAATTAAGGGTTCGAAACATGTAGGACAGTGGAATTGCACAATTAATGTGATTGAATTGTACATTTTGTCGGACTGTGAATATAAAGTTAAAATGTACGGTATGAATAATACTAAGTTTATGAGGCTGCTAATTATATAGTGTTTTCCATGTATGGTTTTATTTCTTGGCATTAGGTGAAAATATCGTGTTTTGCGCGCCTTTTTCAAACTTGGGAGTTTTAGTACGCTCTTGCCTTTGCTAGAGAGAGACTGGTGCCACGTCCATTTAAAACAAAATAAAATAATTTGTTTTATATGAAAACTACTTTTGAGACTTTTCGACATGAGACTGAAAGATTAAAGATTCGTTTACTTAAATAGTTTAAATGTTAAAAACATTGAACTCCTTTTCAACAACTGCTCGACAGAACAGCCTCTATTTTTGTTTTTGTAGCATTTTGGATCTTTGGATTACGCTTCGTACACGCGGACAAGGGTTAGTTCTTTGAAACCTGGAGTGTATTTAAATAATACACAAAATTTATGTTCGTTTCTCATAGAAAACACACTGCCCATCATTACAAAGACGAAGTAATTAACTCTGTTTAGGGAAACCTTTTTATTCTAAGACTCATAAAAAAATACGCAAGTACGCAGAGTGGGAAAAATGCGAAGTTTTTTTATATTAAAGCATGTGGTATATATACAAGTTACTGTGTTTTAAATGCTTAATGTATTGTAGCACTGTTCTTGTTTATTTGGCCAGTATTGATTCTGTAAGTCTGTTTTCTGCAGTGCAGTGCTGGGCGGTTGGGGGCTAGTGTTGGAGTAGTGGTCGTATTCATGGCAGACCTCTCCAGTAACAAACAAACCCAACATCGCCAGAATAACAAGATCTCTAATACGCTGATAGACAGCGACGTATCCTGTACATACAAGGAAGGTCCTCGAGTAACTAACCAAACAAGCTGACTCGGACTTCTTCTTAAATGAATTCTCTGTGGTACATGATACTATTTTCTGTAATCCAGCAACGAGAAACAATGTACATAACAGCTGACTAATATGCGAGGTTTGAAGTTCTGACAAGTGTGGTCATATTCACTTATTCTGGGATGTGACACACTGTCGACTGTGAATGATCGACACGGCCTCAGAACACTTGCATCTTCAACTGATGTGTTGATTTCTAGAAACGTTTACTCAGCTGTTTTGGTTATAGGCTATGAGGAATAATACTGTGATTTCAAACGATTCCGTAGTAAAAAGATAATTGCACACGAAATTTGAATATGAATTCCTGAAGGGGAGAGACCAATTTGGAGACCTGGGCTTACGTGGCATGATAATATTAAAGTGGGTCGTATCCGAAAAAGGTGACTGTGACTCAGAATGTGAACCGGTTATGGGCTGCACTAAAAAAACAATAATTAATCTCCGGGTTCCCTGAAAGGAATGCCTCAGCGCCTGTTTTCTTTGCAAAAGGACTCATGTGCCTAAGCTTGTCCTCATTTTTTTCATATGCTTGTACCTTTTCGCGGTTAGGCACCACGGTAATGTATATTTACCGTACAAAGTGCAAACTATTTTGAGGTAATTTTAAAGAAGAACCGAACCAAATCGTATGGGCCTTGTGAATACTGGGGACTTTTTGTGACTACTAGCTTTTCAATTTGCACTGTGTTCGGTGGAATTAGTTCTTATGTAAACCTATATATTTTTAGCGGAGTGTGCCCGCGTCTATTGTGTTCATTGGTTCAGACGACAGTCTTGCAAGGCATGCCTTATATAATCAGACTTATGTATTTAGGGGGAGTCATTGTTTCAAGGGGTTTGGAGATTAATTTTTGTTTGTATCCTTGGAAGCCTAGTGCTTAGATTTATCGTGCGCTATCCAAATTCATAGTAACCACAATGAAACTACTACTTTAATTTGCGATTACTTTCGAAGTGAAACATTCTATAATTACATCTTACATAGAATGATATCCGCCACGCTTATAATGTAACGGACGGATGATCAGTATACCTTATCAGGATAACTGTTATCGGAAATTACACATCAGCGCACACACACATACACACACTATTTCAGATTCAGGAGGTCGCGTGATTCAATCTTGTCTTCGGACAGGCTATTCTGATTGAAGGTTTCGTGATTTTGCTCAGTTACTCCAGGAAAATTCCGGGATATCTCCAATTAGGCCACAGCCTCTCCTTTCTACATTCTTTCAAATTAATTGCCCATTACTTATACTTCCATTCGACGTCACATCGAGTTAATTACAGTGTCAGTAATTAAGACATGACTAAACAACACAATTTTTTACAGTCGTTTGAATTGATGAAGTCATATATGAAACATAATTTGTTATATTTTGTATTTGTTTTGTTTTAGTGTCTTCCGTTCTAGGTCCGTCTTACAGACGAAGAACTCATGAATGTCTTACAAACAGAATAGCGGACTATTATTCTGAACACAAGTTATGCTGAATGACAAATGTAATTCTTCCGCTCTACTTGTAAGGTTTGTGTATACTGTCTCCTCCTCAGTAGTGGAACTTATGTGCAAGTTATAGAAATGTCGCTTTTAATAGTTTTAAATATTCAAAACAATTTATTCTGACAGGAGAATGCACATAACATGTACTTCAGTACTTCAAAGAAGGCAAATGCGTCCGTTGGGAACGAAACAATTTCTACAGCCTTACGTAAAATTAATAGTTTCTGAAATTCTAATTCTGTTTGCGAAAGACATGCAATGTCGGCACAACAAATGGGACACTAGACTTCTTGCAATGAATCATGTTATGTTAGCATATTCTATACATGCAACACCCTTTCTATGAAATTACTGGGCTTCCTTTATTAATAACAACATATGACGTCTATTTGCAGCATTGAAAAATATCTGGTCTTTCGTATCAAATATTATAGCTCCATTTTGTTCAAGTTAGTGAAGTAGATACTTAACACTTTAAAGAGACAATTAACCTCAACAGTATTTAAAGATTCTGTCCATACCGCGCAGTAAACACACTCCGTCTGAGGTACATAAACCCGTCAGTCGATGTTACATAGGTGAAAAAAATAAGCTGAATGTTCCGAGCATCGTACAAAATATATAGAGCAATCAGTGGGCAGATTGTTAAACCTGGTGGTACATATAGTAAGCACTAGGCTTAGAAATCTTAGTCGCAGTAACTTCGACAACGGCATATGATAAAACTTCGTAACTCCACATAATTACGTAACAACTTATGACGTCGAATCAGCGCTGGATAATGTCTGTTGCATCATTAACAAACCAGAAATAAATTAGTCTACATTTTAAAGGCAATTGTTATTGTGGACAGGATGATGATGATGATGATGATAATAATAATAATAATAATAATACTAAAGCAACGGCTGTAAAAGACTTAAATAAAACAAATGAAAATAGTGACACAAAGAGGAAGGCACACGACACACAAAAGAAAGATTAGGAGTGTTGCAGACCACTCTTTCCTATTTTCGCTTTTTCTTGTTGGTAGCATTGGACTCACTGACGTGAGGGCAGAGTAGAAGCCAAGATGTCGGGTGTGGAGATGAAACAAAGAACGTGTGCGTGAAGCAGTGAGTTTGTGTTGGTTTGCCCCAAATTTGACTACAGATAACGTCATAGCCACGAATTGAAGTGTTAACTAGCGTGTGTACGCAAGAAGGAGAGTTCTGAAAGAAGAAATGAGAAACGAAGGTAATGCTTCCATAGTATACTAAATATATATTATATATGTATATAGCTTATTAGTGAAAGAGACACGTTCCAATGGCTATCAAGGGCATATCTGAAAGCAGAAACTGAAACTGAAATAATAGCAGCACAAGATCAGGCTTTAAAAATCAAATACTATCCAATGTCCAAAGTATGACGAGACAATAGGCCACATTATATAAGCATGCCCAATATTGACAAAAAGCAATACATGAAGAGACACGGTCGAGTGTGTTCAACTACACTTTAACGTATGCAAGGAGATAGGAGTAAAATTATACAAGAAACGTTGTAGGGCCTATAAGCATATACCAAATTCAGTAAAAACAAGTCATGAAAGTAAGGTAACCTTATTATGGATAAAAAAAACTGACAACTGACAGAACCATCCCTAAGAATAAGCCGGACATCATTATCTGTGATAATGAAAAAGGAACATGTCAGCTAATAGACATTTCAGCTTCAGAAGATAGAATTGTGATCAAGAAAGGAGCCGAACAGGTTTTAAAATACAAAAAGTTAGCATATGTGTAGTGTAAAACAGAAGTAATACCAGTAATAGTACAGGGAACTGGAACGATCTCGAAATAATTTATAAAATACCTGAGCAACATATGTGGAAAGCATTACGTGAAGGAACTACTGAAAACAGCCATGTTGGGCACTGCCCACATACTTCCTAAAGTACTAATGTAGAAGATACAAAACATGTATCTTGGGAAACAGCATTAAATATACCATAAGTTATAACCACAGAATAGCCTCAACCTTACATATCTACCCCAGAAATATTGCTTGTTTTTAGTGTATAATTTTAAATGCCCTGTATAAAGATAATTAATAATAATAATAAAATGATTCAAATTACTTATGTATTAACTCAGTAACCTGATGGCCAAGTATAAAAGAAGGGAGAGAAAAAGCATAACATTTCAAGTGTACCAGACTTCTTCTGCTCTTCCTTCTGACAGGGGTGACATTAAAATGAAGACGTGGTGAAAATTAATGGCCTGAAATAAGTGTGACGAAATTTTAATTTGCTGTTTAATGATAGAAAAATACTTTTGGTGATGGTTAGAGTGAGGGATTAGCTTTGATAAATCTAAATGAGACGCATGCAGTAGCAACATATCACAAGCGAACCACTACTACGCCACTTATTCGTCTTAATATACCCTCAATCAGTCTTAATATTTTCATTCATTTTGTTTCTCGGTATTCCAAGTGGGCGTTTTATGGAAGTTTTCCACCGAGGTTCTGCACGTATTCCTGATTTCCTACAAGTTCTCCCAACGTACACCACGTCGTAGTATTCTTGATTTAAATATCCTAACAGTATTGGGTACCGATCGCGATGGCCGCGCGGTCTGAAGCGTAGGTCTGCGGCCGCTCGCTTACTGGGATTGCGGGTTCGGATCCCACCGGGGCATGGATGCCTGTCTCTTGTGAATATTGTGTGTTGACAGGTAGAGGCCTCTGCGACGGGCTGATCCCTCGTTTAGAGGAGTCCTGCGAGTGTGATATGGCTATGTGTGATCTCGAAACCTCAACAACGAGGCGGCCTAGACCCGAGTCGGACTGATGCGACACAAGAAAAAAACAATGCTGGTTGCCGTAAGAGTAATGACGTGAAGGAAATTCGAAACGTTAAAGTCTTGAAACACTGTATTTATACAACTAGCCTGTGAAATATAGTACTGATATTAATATAGGTGTGAGATGTTACGTACATGATATTAGTCCTTCAAGGCTAATATAAGGAGCTGGGAGAGTGTTGGTAGTTAATATAGTGACTAGACGACGGAGTCATGTTTTCCCGGCAGCAGCAAGAAATTTTTCTGTTCGTCAGAACGTCCACGCCTACTCTGAGCCCCACTAACCCTCCTACACAATGCGTACCGGAGCCTCTTCCCAGGAAGTTAAGCGGCCGGGCATGAAACTGCCAACACCCCTGCATCTAGTTGCGAGGTTACAAATGTGTGGATCTACACCTCACTTCCATATACACCTTTGTGATTTCCACAGCGGCAGCTGTACCTTTGTAAGGCGACTTAAGTAACTAGTCTTCCCCGGCGTCAGCCGTGTCACAAATTGTTATCCACTGTTTTCGAAACTGTGCGTGTTTCCTTTATCAGGGATTGTTATAAGTGACAAGATCACACGTTTCATTTATACTCACGCAATGATCTTAGATCAAACGGACGGAATATCTTGAGTATAAATATATATTAGAGACGTGTCAAAACCTGACGATGGAGACAGAAAGAGTCTCCGAAATGTTGGACAAAAACTCCCATCCCCAAATAACTGATCGCCAGAGAAGTCCTGATTGCAGCACATGTCCTTGTCCAGCGGTTCTTCCTACAAACAAAATGCGTATATAAATCTGTGAGTTAATTTCGGAAAGTGGACGAGTTTTGAATAGAACGAGTTCCTTTCTTAATAAAATGGTCAACTTCGATTATTTTGGAACTAATGATATTGTAATCCAGTCAGACTATATAATAATGGTGTATTTGAAATGGTTTGAATTGGTAATAGCTGGAGCCTTACGGTTGGAACGTGGCGAGGCGTGCTATGGCACCAGAGAGAATATAATTGAAATCTTGAGGGGGACTTGTAGTAGAAGGCAAGGACTTGGGAGCCATAGAAGTTCTGATCACGAAGTCATCCCCACGTTATCTCTGACCCTTTCCCCTCTCTCTTTCTGACCTTTGTAGAAAGACGTCATCTCACGCAGGCTTCGTACCCTATTCCGTTTGACCCCCCAGTATCCCTTTCCTCTGTTCCACAGAACCGCTCATCCTTGATGCTGGATTGCTTCTTCCTTCTCTTTCGTCTTCATATTCTTTGCCTGGCATCGTCTTAAGCTTTCTTTCCTCTTCTTATACAAGACATCAACTGGAGCAGTGGCATATGTCTTAGTTTTACTTGTTTCTCGGATGGAATGCCTCACCTTAACTCTAAGGTCAGCAGCATTGTACTGAAATGTGCATGTAAGCCAATGCATTAGTATGTACTTACATGCATTAACTATTGTATATTTTATCGAGGCGGTTTTATGTTTTTCTGAAAGTCACTTGGTAGATGCAGCATCCAGGGTGCGGGTTACTGAGATTATGCATATGTGCATGTAAATGTGTATATATGTGTATAAACATACGTAGGCCTAAGCTGCCACACACTACTGTGTCTAGTTTAGGGTGACTGGGACGGAGGCTGCCTAGAATTACCGAAAAGCTCGGACTACACGGTTTATGACAATGTAGACAATGTGATTACGTGTATATGATATACAAGAAATAAAATTGTATTAAAATATCAATGTATACGTTAGTACAACAGTAGATTAATACTAGAATGTACACTATGATTTTTAAATTGTAAAGAAATTAAAACGTGTCCTTTTATTTAAGACCCAAAAATACACAAAGGAAGCTGCTAAAAGAAAGGGCAATAATGCCTGAAAGACACGTGTGTGCACAGAGATATGCATTTCGTCTGAATTCTGTAACCAACTTGGAAACGGTCTTGACTACAGCTTTTCCGCTTGGATGAAACGGACCTCGAACAATCGGGATTCGGAGAATCGAGGTTGCACTGTGCATTATTTTTAAGACTTTAATTCTTTGTTGCTTAAATAGTGTTTAATGTAAATTTCAGAACCACAAACCGTATGAAAGATTAGCAAAACGTGGTACTGTTCTGCGGGGTTCTAACAATGTTTTACGACACGGGAACTCATAGATTTTTTACTTGTTTCATGGTGTGTATTTAAATATAACACAGTACGTTTCGGGGACAGTATCTGTTCCCGCCTTCAGACTTGCTTCGTCCAAAATAACTGTCATTACATGATAATTATTTACACTGCAATTAAAGCCAGATTACCTTCAAATTGGTGAGTAAAACTTACTCCAATGACAGTTTAGAAAATGTGGTTAAGCAAATTTCACTTAACGTCAAATACACAAAATACGTAACTGGTTTAATGACAGTGTAAATAATTATGTAGTGAGAGTTGGTTAGAAAGAAGGAAGCCTGAAGACAGGGACCGATGCTGTGTTCGGAATGTAGTGCACTACATTTAAATACATACGATGGAAAGAGTGCAGAAAGTCTATGAGTTCAAATTAACAAAAATATTACGAAAACTGAACAAACTTTGGTGACAGTACGAAGAGTGGCTAGAGCAATGTGAAAATGATGTCAACCTTCTGGGTTCTTTTTGGATAATGTCGTGTCCACCTTTTGCACCGTCATCTGTGTTGCATGTCTTGAGCTCTTCTGGTGTCGATGGCAAATGAGCGACTTTAACATTGCCTGTAACAGACCCACAGAAGAAAAAAACCATAAACTATGCCGGTATTTGCTCCTTTACAGGCACAATCATGTTTTATAAAACGCTTGTGACAACTAAGAATAGATAAGTCACTAGATGAATTCTTCCCTTAGTTGCGCGAAACCGTCGTTGCTCCGAAACCGTCGTTGCTCCGAAACTGTCGTTGCTCCGAAACTGTCGTTGTTCCGAAACCGTCGTTGCTCCGAAACCATCGTTGCTCCGAAACTGTCGTTGCTCCGAAACCGTCGTTGCTCCGAAACTGTCGTTGCACACTCGCAACATGTTTCGTTACATGGGAAACTAACAATGTAACGCCCTCTCTGCACCTCGCGCCGTTTTGTAATACTAGCGGCTAGCTGCCAAAGTGACATATTTTAGTCGATCTTCCAAATTGGTGTGCGTTGAACCTGCTGTCAGTAGTACGCATCCTACAGGTACTTTTACAGACAGCCTATATGTAACATCCTGCTTAACCGGAGTAGTTACACTGATCCGTACTGTATGTATCAGCAGGTGTCATTCGCCTTGATGATAGAGAAAGGACTGTTGGAAATGTCTGATGTCAGTATATACGTGCATGGTGTTATCACTTGACACAAGATGTACTTACCATTGAATCAATGTGAAAGCCTGAAATATCCTATAGTGGTAAGTATCATAATTGTCTTCCGTTATAATAATAGGCTGTTACTAGGACATTGCTTACTGTTTCTGTCATACGATTTAAATCAGTATAAACAATAACAAGAGAAACGGGCTTGATTGGTACGCTTGACGGAGTCAGGGTCAGTATCATCATGTCGTATATATCAAGTTGGCTTCAGAAAATGAAAAATGCCCGTCGTATTATTCTTATTAAGAACCAACAGACCTACAGAATATTTGTTTCTTCTATATATGATTAATTCCTAGGCTTACACAATTTATAAACAAATGTAGTATTGAAATTAAATATTTGTGTTCGCTAGTAAGAACTTCAGCAGAGAATTTGGCGAATATTCCATTTTTATAAATCTCTATCCTTTTAAGTATCATCTATTTCGTAAAAAAAATGTAGTTTATCTTGGAGGTTAGCATATCAGAAACATATCTTAGCTGTGTAACTCCACTCATTCTTAATCTTCGTGCTACTTTAACGTTGAGGGGTGAGCTTCACGCCCCAGCCACTTTACCTCCAGAAAATGCGTCCCCTTTGGCTGGGTGCGTCCCAGACCCGGTCTGGATACTCTGGGCAAGAATAAGACCTCTTGATTCTGATCGACCCACGTCTCCTTGGACGTACAGCTCATAGCCTAGGCACAATATCGATTACGCTTTCCCGGCTCACGAGACAAGATGGCCTGTGAGTGATTGTTCATACTTCGTTTTCCAATTACTGTTCATAATCACCACACCATTCCCCATAAAACCAATGCACTGGGGGTGGCGTCGTGAAGCGTGGTCAAAAACGTAAAAATGTGAAGAGTGTTGCGTGGGTCTGCCGAGTTAATTCGTCGTTCAAGAAATGTCGAGGGAGGTAACTGCAGTTACTCGTGGACTTTACCCAGTTCATATCATTGTTTTTAAATATTACAGCACTCACAAGATGGTTGCTTAATGTTTAAATTTATTCCAAGAATTCTCAGCGAAGAAACCTGTAAAACGTACTGAAATATGTATGTTTTCAACCGAGAATTTTGATATAAAATGTGGGAGGTGTAAGGGTGTCGGAGACATTTTCTGGTAAATCCTGTTTTCAACGTCTGTGTCACGTCAGGAACTTGTCTACAGAAATACGGTTGGAGTGCAAGCTGACATCCAAACGTAAGGCCTGCTGACACTTGAAGAACAAGAGCAGTATAGGATATAGACAATACTATTTGGAATTGCTTCCTCGTGTTTCACGGAGAGAATGTTCCCGAGCCTCTGTGATGAGAAACTGTCGAGGATTGTGTGTCTATAAAGGATAAAAGGCTTTGAAATTCCATATGGAGTTTGGGGTCACGCATGTAACTTTATGTAAAACCTGTGCATAGGAACATAAACACAGAAAAGGTAAAGCTGTCCCTATACACGCCTGGACAGGCCCCTAGGATTCCATGAGCTTGAGGCTCCCAGATTTCCAGACAATCGGGACATGAAGGTAGTAAGTCTGTCAGCCCTACGCACTGGCCGCCTTTACCCCCCAGGAAGTATTCCTGCTACTAATTTCTGTTACACATAAAGACAGTAATAATGTATATTCTTTCTTCATAGAAAGTACATAAAGTTGACAACTAATCAAGAAGTATTGTCTGTCTCTGCCTCTGCGTGTTTAATTTCCTAAGCAAAGTAACAGGTTTTTACTAAATTTTATGTTGGGGTGTACACTAAAATTTGTGGGATAAATTTAAGTTTCCATTTAAGGACGTGTGCCCCTGTCTACGCCATGAAGGCGTATAGGCGGAGCAGAGGTATAGCTTCAGTCATCTTAACTTAGATACCATAAGGAAGTCAATGGTCAACTTCACGTCCCAGCCGGTGTTCGCCGGGAAAGAAACCCGGTACTCATTGAGTAGGAAGCTGGGTGGGTCCCAGAACCAGTCTGAACGGTTCTTAGAGAAGAGAAACATCCCCTATTCTTACGGCATTCGAGACCCAGACCGCTCAACTCGTCGCTAGTCGCTATACTGACTACGCTAACCTGGCTACACTTTGTAGTGTATATAGCTTACACTGTTCAGAATTGAGAGTGTGTGTGTAACTGTTCGAAGGCTGGCTCTCCCTGCTTTATGTGTTGTAAAACAAGGTGGCAGAGGATATACTACCTCAGTCCCGTTATAGCTTTTACCTGTAACTGAAGTTTTGATATCGAATTCTTAAATACTGGCTTTAAGCTCTGTTTTATACGAACCACAAGTTAAAGTATATCAGCCGTCTAAAAAATGGCGCATCATTACACGTGTTCTAGGTCATTATGACATGCAATATTTTCGTGTGCTTGTAAGTCTGCATTATCTTCCTTTCAGTAAGTTGTCGCTTTCAGCGCCACCTTCCATGTCTGCGTCGATATTTAGTTCTATATGGATCTCATGTCTCCAAAATATTCTGAAACATGCTAGCTGACTTGTGTATCGCAGCCGACGTTTTGGCTTTTTTAATGGATTTAGAAGTGTGATATTGCTCTGCTTCCTTCCTCATGGCCATGACGCATCTATTTCTTTCCATTCTCTTAATTTATTTTGTATTGTTTGATTTTACGAACCTCTAGCTCTGAAGATAAAAGTACTACTTTCTTCTGAAACGTCGGAAAGCTATTACCCAGTGAGGCAGCGTTATATACGAGCATAAAGGAATCATTGACTTATTTATTTGCTATTTTTCTTGACTCTAAGTTTATTGAGGACCTGTCGTTATTTCTTGAACGTAGATAGGTTATTTTTGTCACATTCGTTGATTAGTAAGTTTGCACGGCGATATTGATAGTATATGTTTTCAGTTTGAGAGCGGTCTGTTTGCGTTTGAAAACATCACATACAATTCCACTTTTCGTTTCTCCAATGTAATTCGCCCTCACAGTGTACATTAGTTGTCTTTTGCGCCAAATTAGAGGTCTGCGTTGTTGATGTGTATGGCTCCGATGTTTTCGGCATATTCTGCAACCATAGCCATGATCAGTTTTTCCTATGGGCTCAGTCGATGGCGCTAGTAAAGGCATATATCTACACTTGCGAATGTGTCTGGTTAGGGAAGGGCCCCTGGCGATGTAACTTATGTTCTGTAATATTAGTTTCTCAGATTGGCTGCCTTGAGGTTTGGTTATATTATGTGATTTTCGTATCAAAAGTAGCCAAAGATGCCAAAGGTCATGTCAGTAATTTTTCTGTTCACAGCTTGTAAATTTGCGGTTCTTTTTACGTATTTCTCTGTTAGGGAGAACGGTGTTATACTGAGCATTGGAGGACTTTATATGGAGTTTTTGTAGTACAGTACAGTGTAAATGTTTTATTTAAACAGTGTTTGTAAATACCATGTCACAAAATATGGAAAGGTGATGAATATTTTAAGTGGGCAAAATGAAAACTGTTGTTTGAAATATGAATGATTATTCATTTCATTTTTGTTCTTTTTACAAACTGCCAGATATTCTGTGAAGCATAATAAATTCATGGGCTTATGCGTTGTTAACGTTAGTAATTAGTTTGAATAATACTGAAATAACTTTATTACTCAAATTCGGTGTCCGGAAATACGGCCTACCACGCCGAGAGGATTGATAAAATTTCCGTCTTTAAAACCTTTGTCGATTTTCAGTAATCGAAGAGCAGAATTAAAATTTTCGTCACGATTGTTGGAAGGCGCTAGCACTAAAAAAAGTAGATAAGTGGGAGAAGTCGGAATATTTAAACTTTATTAAATGCCATTAAACCCCTTATCAGTCACTAAAGCGCCATTATTTTGTTTTATTAGCTCTTACGTTCTGTAACTTCCGTACTTCCTCCGCACAAGACGCGTCGTCTTGAAAGACTCCTTGAAGGAGCCACAAGGCTTATTCGCCTATTCACAACATCCCACCACCTGACCCTTCACTGTGCTATTTGAATTCAAATCAAAGTCTTCACGCCTTTTTCCTTAAAATCCAGCTCAATTATATAATTCACCTTAAAATTGAAACCCCCAATGCTGGAATTTGTGGGAGATGTATTTTTTTTTCCATGGCGCAACAGCCCTTAGTGGGCCAGGGCCTCCTCATTATCGAGGCTTCACGATCACACTCATACACACCACACTCGGTAGCCCTCCTCTGGACGAGTGATCAGCCCGACCCAGAGACCTCTACCTAACAATACACAACACTCACAAGGGCAGATATCCATGGCCCCGGCAGGATTCGAATTCACAATCCCAGGAAGCGAGCGGCCGCATACCCACGCCGTAGACCGCGCGGCCACTGGGATCGGCGGGGGAGATGTAATTAGGCTCATTTAAATAATCTCCCTCTGAGAGCAAACAAAGTGTGACTGCCATGTCGGACACTGCGAGCCTCTTTATTTGGTGAGAGCAACCTAGGTTTGACATCAGTGTTACAAACCAAACGTTTTTTGTGTGTTGGGATAAACACTATATCTTTCAGTGTCATTTCGACCCTGAGTTATTGACAGCATCGTTAAATATACGTGAAATGAATAAACAAATAATATATAAATTAATAATTTGTGACATTCTGTTACTCGGAGCTGCAGGACATCTGTCGCATTAAGTAAAACAATAAATTTATCCCATCCCTTTATTAGTCACTAAAAGGCCAACCGTTTTCAAACCCTGTGCCTGTTACAAGATCTAAATCTTAAAAGTAAGGAGTTTTGTAAGTGCTGTATAAAATATTTTATAGGTTTTATTCTGAGACTGCGCTTACACAACATTGCTCTTGTAATGGAGCTGTGTTTCATTTTCTCTTCCATTTTGTTCCAGGTAAGGAAATGATCTGGGTGGTACGCAACCAGCACGCAAGTATCAGGCAAGTAATATTTGTCTAATTGATGATACAAGCAGGAAGGCAGCCTGCCTTCTATTAGAATAGTAATACAAATGACTACACGAACAGTTTTAGTGTTATGAAGTACAGCAGCGCAAATTAACTACTTCTGTAACGCTCCGCTAATGTAGTGAGATTTTATTTTCAGTAAATATTTCTAATCTTAGGCTTATAAAAATTGTTACCTTCAGTCTCTGTGTCGAAGACTACAGCTTTGTTTGTTTATTTATATTTGATCTTTGTTTATTTTACGACGTTTCAAAATTTTCTGTTTTTGTCGAACAATCGGTGAATTACTAATTGCAAATTGCGAAATGAGGTCTGAATAAACTTCTGAGGCATAAAAATGCTTCATGTGTACCAGATTGGCAGAAATGTGGATCAGCTCTTCAAAGCCTATAATATAAAACAGTTCAGATTCTATCTCGCAGAAAACACAATTCCCGTCGTTATAAAAACCAGTTTGTTAATCCTGTGTAGGGAATTAATTGCTGTCATATGAAACACATAAAATATGTACATTCTGTGGGCAAAATACAGAGGTTTTTTGTGTTCAAACATGTGGCGTATTTAGTATAGTTACCAATGAACTTTAAAGGGTTACATATCACACAATAGTTTCAATTTTACGTTCCTTTCAGCATAACATCATATTATATATATAGACACATTATGCGTGGAAGAAGAAATCTGAATTAGAACGTCGCCTTACGTGTTAACAAAAGAAAAGTGTTTCTGATCTGACTTTATTTCATTGGAGTTATTTTGATGAATTAATATTTTAAAGGAATTAATATTTCATACAATTCAGCGCATTCGAAATTTTGTGATTTCGGCTGGAAAATATGGCACTAAGCAGAAAATTGCAACAATCAATGTCTGCCACACAGGTAACTGAACGTCTTGTGTGGTGCTGACGTAGCAGTTGCAGTTTGATATTCTTCAGTTACACTTTTGTTGTTACCATTACCACGCCAATATTTCTTTTAATGCTGTGTAACAGGAATTCCATATATGTTACGAAACAAGTTAGGTAAAATGTAACGCTTGCAATACTGTATGTATTTCCGAGTAAGCAGCTCGAATGTGGGCGGGGGGGGGCCTATCTTTAGTTACTGATTTCTGTACATAGGTCTGTATCAGTGGAGATCCGACCGAAATGTTAAAACGTGTATCCTATTATTATAAAAAGCAAGATCAAAAATACTTTTTCATTAACCCTTTGAAGCCTGACGGTTACTATTTTACGGCCGCGTTTAACATTCAAACAGTCTACGTTTTAAATCATACACATTTTTGACAATGATATTACGCAGGATTCGCCAACTATCTTAGGCACTTTTCCGTAGTCTCTTCACCTGTGGGCGGAAACAGGGAGTTTCCGAAACGTTGTGTTGATGTGGTGTGTTTGTGAAAATGTAAAAAGTCTCAAGAAGTATAGTTAAAAAAAATTTTACGTTCTGCCCACCCAGTGCTTTTTTTGTGTTTTTTATGGATCTCAGAACAGATAGCGACTTTTGCCGTATGCAGTATTAACTGATTTGTTTTATAACCAAGCTGGAGGGTATTTACTGCGCGGTACGAACTCAGTCTTTAAGTAAAAGAGATTACATTTTGTCCGTAAATGGTTAAGTTAATTTATGACTTGTCGCAGTGTTCAGTTGGGAAGGGCGTTTCGACGACGAAGAAGAAAGGTATATTTATACTAAAGAAATGTTACAAAAAGCATGAAATTTGACAAACAGATGACAGTTTAAGTAATAGGCACTTCCACTTGAACTGTGGGTGCATAGTTTTGATCATCCCAATGTCCAATAATACAGATGGCGATGAACGGGTCTATGAAATTGATATAAAGAAACCAAGCATTGAAATCTGGCGAAACAAAGACCTCAACCTCACATCCAGACTCTCTTCATAGCAAGCAAGCATCCTCCTAATTCCTTGGCCAGTTGTTCCTGCTTGCTGCTCGTGTCAATCAGTGTCCTCAAAGAGCTTGATGCTTGCTTCAATTAGAACACGCCCCTCAGTCAACTTCTCAACCGTCACGGTCCTCGCCTTAGGTTCAGGCTGAGGTTCCTCGGGTTGCTTTGCTTCTTCAAGAGCGCTTTGTTTTATGAATTTCAACAAAATGGTCGAGTATGAGATACTGATAATGGCAGTGCAGCAAATCGCACCTCGAAAGCACTTTTAGCATCATACGTATGAAGTTGTGCCTTTGGCTTAATATGTTGCGTCCGGGGACAACGAACTAAGTGCAAGACGACGTGAAGTCAAGTTGAGGTAAGTCAGGGGATACTGTACTGTCGTATTACTGCTTACTGGAACTTATAATTTATATACCAAGGTTTAATTCAATCACTGTTGCTTGCATATTTATTTAACTATATGCGTATATGTATATTACACTTATATATGCCACACACACACACACACACACACACACACTGCTGGGTTAATATAAACAATTATATTAAATTAAGTTACAGACCAACTGATGCACACTAAAACCACTTTTTATGTAGCTTTATTATTAAAATTGTTAAAATTGTACCCCTACACGTGTTTCGATCCTAGGATCATCGTCAGGGGGTTTTTTGCTAAAAGCTACAGTCACTTCAAACACATGATTTTAAATATTCTAGGGGTACAATTTTAACAATTTTAATAATAAAGCTACATAAAAAGTGGGTTTAGTGTGCATCAGTTGGTCTGTAACTTAATTTAATATGACGAAGATGCACGGTGGCAACAGTGTGAAATAAACAATGATATTTACTGTTACTAGTTATTTCATGAATATGCATGCTTATGTTAAGTTATTTGCTCAAGAACGAAGTCGTTTATATGTTGCCTGTCCGTAAGAATATAAATTACAAGAATAACGTACTTATATTTTTCATTAATTCATTACGTAGTCTGTCCCACGACTGGCCTTCCAAAGTGATTTCTCCCGAGGTGCGATCTCGTGCTTCTTTCAAATTCCAGTATCTTCTTTTGTTCTTAAGGTCATCCAGTAGCTGCTTACGTCTTGTTCCTCGTCTTCTTATCCTTTCTGTCTTCATTCTTTCCTTCAATAACGCATTTTAGAAGGCAGTTCCTACGCAAGATCCGACCAATCCAGTTAGTTTCCTTCCTTTTGTTGTATGTATGATGTTCCTTTCTTCCTTGCCTCCATGTAATAATTCATTTTTCACACGATCGGTCCAACAGATCTCCATTTTCCATCCAGCAGCACATTTCAAAACTTTCAAGGTATTTCTGATCTATTTTCCGAAGTGTCCAAATGTTTTTCATTTCGTGGTCTGAGATAATACTTCGTATTCGTGCAATTGTTTTACAGTGATATTCGCATTAACCCATTTTCCAGTCGTGTAGAAGTCGGCCGTTCGATTTAAAATGCATTGGGTATATGCTGACAGTGGATTTAGTCCTAGAGAATGCATGACTGAAATGCGCGTATTTAACGTAAAGTTGCTTTTGCTCATTCCTGTTTATATGTAGGACCTATGGAAACATGGTTACGCTTATGACGAAATGCTTGCTTCCAGTTCTGAAATAATTCAAATAGCTGTCATTGACAGTTAGAGGTTCAGTATTACTCTTTCATTATTTTATTCGCTTCTTGATATTCGTGTCGTGGTGACAAATGAGAACATATCTCCGCCAGCTTTATGTGAAAGAAATTAATGATTCGTTTGCATGAATTCATATCCGTAGGTCATTTATATGCGAGGCTGGCTGTCCGTGTGTATATGTGGGGCCACTCGGAAGTGTCCAGACTTCACTGCTGTCCGTGCAGTTGGTCAAGTGCTTTGAGCATAAAGCTGACACCTATCAGGTGCAGTAGCTTAGCAGAAATTAGACCATCACACATTCATGAGCTGTCCTTTCGAATATCGTCGCTGCTTAGCGTATTTAACCATTTTTGTTAATGTGATGGTGGGGAAACTTCATTATTAGAAACAAACAATTTTGCGATTCATTCACTAAGCCTTTTAAGATGAAAAATAATCTAAATCTTATGAAAAAATTCAGTCGTACCTCAGAAAGAAAAATGTATGCTACAAGGAAATAAGAATTGGTTAATATTGTGTAGCAAAGCTGTAGTTGTTTACTGTAAGAATACATGGTGTACATAAATCCAAAGTGTGGCAAAACTCAGATTTTATATGTTAAACCTAGCGGCACTATAGGGTTAACGTGTTCGATTATAGACCTTGAATAATACGAAGTTTCATACCGTTGCTGAAGAAGAATGTAAGTCTTCTGTAATACGAGGCAATGTTAATCGTGACTTATTGCCGAATGTCGGAGGACCTTAATACCTCCATGTCTAACATGATTGAAGAAGGACAGGACCACCTGGAAGATGGAGACAGTTAGCTCCTCCAAAACGCCGGTAACAAGTTTTTAATCAACGTGACGTCGTATTTAATAAGACTGTGGTATTCAATTATAAACATTATATAACAACTTTAAAACAATTACAGCTGTGTCTTCATTGAAGGCACAGACGTCAAACATTTGCATCTATGTCTTTATTGAAGGCACAAACGTCAAATATTTGCAGCTGTGTCTACGTTGAAGGCACAAACGTCAAACATTTGCAGCTGTGTCTTCGTTGAAGGCACAAACGTCAAACATTTGCAGCTGTGTCTTCATTGAAGGCACAAACGTCAAACATTTGCAGCCGTGTCTTCGTTGAAGACGCAAACGTCAAACATTTACAGCTGTGTCTTCGTTGAAGGCACAAATGTCAAACATTTGCAGCCGTGTCTTCATTGAAGGCGCAAAAGTCATACATTTTCAGCCGTGTCTTCGTTGAAGGCGCAAACGTCAAACATTTGCAGCTGTCTTCGTTGAAGGCGCAAACGTCAAACATTTGCAGCTGTGTCTTCGTTGAAGGCGCAAACGTCAAACATTTGCAGCTGTGTCTTCGTTGAAGGCACAAATGTCAAACATTTGCAGCTGTGTCTTCATTGAAGGCGCAAACGTCAAACATTTGCAGCTGTGTCTTCGTTGAAGGCACAAACGTCAGACATTTGCAGCTGTGTACGTTACGTATCTAGTCTACTAAGTAACGTACATCTTCCTTCCAAACATACACAATACTGCAAAAAATCTTTCATTATACGAGTATTGATTGAGCTACGAAAATTGGCCCCGTCTTGTTAACAATAATACATTTCATAATAAACATTTATCCAAGGAAACATAAAGAATTTAAAACAGCATATTTAAATACAAAACAATTAAAGAATAATAAAGAGAGGACAACGTTTCGTATAACGACCCATTCTAAACTTTCAACCATACAAACTCAGGTAAACGTTGCGTAATCTAGATCCACTACGCGCCAACGATTCGCAGAGCAGACTGATCATCATCAACACAGGGTGTTTAAAAACGTATAATACTTCAAAACACAAGGAATTCTACAGCGTATATTGACTTTTGATTATTTTATCTATTTTAAATACTATTGGATATTATTATTTCATGTTGGAATAATAGCGTAGTTTTACAACAATGTATTCGCTGTTTATAATAGGAGAGGCCTCGTCCTAAGTCACACCTTCTTTGTACGAATTTGTAGACTACCTTGATTTCAGTCTTCCGCCGCGATGTTGATTAGATCTGCGCTCTTCTGGGATATTACGCGGCGTCGTGTGGTAATTGTTTACCGACGTTTCGGGACAACATATCGGTTCCATCTTCACGGGTCAAGACTATCTGATGATGGCCACACAGTTTGGCCGAAACGTGTAGTAGTGTGATTAATATATGAACATGTAATACTTAAAAGTTGTGTTATACGGTCCTCATACTTGAAAACTGATTCAATCAACACAACGGGATGACGATTCCTAAATTTTATATTTTCATGTTTTGTGTGATCTTCCTTATGTATTGCCAGCTGATAGCATTTATTTCCCACCGTGCTTTCAAAATGATTGACGTGATTCGTTTAGATGCCAAGTATTTTACTTAGGATATGAAATTTGTTTACTTATCTCGTCACTCCTGCAACCCACCAATACTCTCAGATACCTCATTCGGTTTGTCCCAGTATGTCCAATATTCTGATCAATGTTGTCCTGGAAGTGCAGACAGCAGTTACAAAACTTTGTTCCTGCCTTAGGTAATAGTAACACACAGGTACTGGAAGTTACTTAGTTTTACACTAAAGTTAGCAAAATTGTTAATATATGCCTACCTCGTATATACAAATTATGTGCATGTATCATCATCATCATCGTTGTCGTCGTCGTTAGCACACTTCACTTCTGTACGGTCCGGGGTTCGAACCCCGGTGCCGGCGAGATTTTCCGTAACCTTCCAGACCCGCTCTGGGGACCACCCAGCCACATGTAAAGTGGGTACATAGTCTCTTTCCAGGGTACAGAGGCGGGGGCGTGGCATTGACCATCCACTTCTCTCTACCGCCGATGTTCAAGAAAGGGTAGAGCCATACCTCTTCTCCGTCTCCGGACCTTCATGGCCTGTTACAGGACGAAATTTTTATACGTTTAAATTCTTGTGTTATTAATGTTCTTCTTCTGATGGGGTTTCTTCTTTGAATGACATTTTTTAGTTCTCTTATACAGAAAGAATTGTGTTACATATAAAATAAAACACACAGTGGCAATTGAAAATTTAGGCATATATATATATGTACCTACATTTTCAATTGCAGCATATATATGTATGTAATATCGACGCAAGTGTCTCTGTATGGAATGGAAGCCCCCTTCATCTTGTAGGTAATATTTACACGCTACGTTGTTTTGCTGTCAGTTCTAATAAATGCTGTGTGTAAATGATCTACTCAGTTTGTTATTCTCACGTGTTTAAATGAGATACCAATTTGTGATTCAGGCTCTACTTTTGTAACAGTTTATTTACAAGGTCCTTTTATATTCTTCTGTTGTATTATCAAGACAGGTGTTAGGAGGTGTGTGTGTGTGATTCGGACACTCTATTCCCCCCACTTTGTTAATTACTACTTGAGTCTTTTAATTTCCGCCAATTCTTTATATATCTGATACATACACGTAAGAATTTTACAACATTTATGAGGTACTATGGAAATAATTCTTCTTCCATTATTTCGCATACATAATTTCAATCCCTCCGACTTAGTGCCGTCCAATAAGCTATAAAATATAAGAATGTATGATAGATAAATTTTTGATCCCAGTGGCCGCGCGGTCTAAGGCGTGGGTCTTCGACCTTTCGCTTGCTGGGATTGCGGGTTCGAATCCCGCCGGGGGCATGGATGTCTGTCTCTTGTGAGTGTTCTGTGTTGTCAGGTAGAGGTCTCTGTGGCGTGCTGGTCACTCGTCCAGAGGAGTCCTACCGAGTGTGGTGTGTCTAAATGAGTGTGATCGTGAAGCCCTGAGAACAGGGAAAGCCATGACCCGAAAATTGGTTGAAAGTGCCACACGAAAAAAAAGATAAGTTGGTCTGTCTGTATAATATATACCAAACGGATCATTCTTAAACCGAGTTAATATGCTGATAATATTCCTTGTAGTAACTTACTAAGTACGCTGATTAAAAACTTATTACATACATATATTATATTTTTGTAACACGTTCATAAGAGGTTAGTGCCCCGAAGGATGTGGTAGTTAAGGTTACTGTATTTTCTTAAAATTTCAGTACCCAAAATTATTTTCCCTTTTTTTATTATTTCCGCGGATTTTGCGTACATTTACAAAGTTCATCGTCTTAGTAATAGAATTAGTGAAGCCGCTGCGTGAGTTCGTACTTAAGGTACCTTTCCCAGTCTAATTTATTTTAAATTTGACCTAAGTGGTTGGTCTGTTATTACTTCTAAGGCATGGTTTATTTAAAGATCTTGCAGCACTATGTCTGAATTTGTGCTCAGGTGCAGTAATTATGTGTGTTTATTTACGTGTATGTATATTTTTCTTCAGATCCTTTATACTCTGTTCCTTTAGTGTTTTCTTTCTGTACGTTTTATTTCTTTTCCCTAGGGGTTCTTTAGCTGATAACATTGTAATTATTTCAACCCCTTTCAACTCTCTTCATATTAATATTAACAACTTAATTAGTCGTGTGCTTGTTTATTTTCGTTATGCTATAAAACATTTTTATATGATCCTCAAAAAAATGCCTCTTAAACTTTCTTTATGTTGTGTCTTTCTTACAAATTCCTTCCTCTTTTCATAGTTGCTTACTGAGCAGTAGGAAATGGTCTGAGATTAGATCGGCGCTTCTGAAAACTTTTACGGTAAACTAAAATCAGGTAGTCTTTTTTACAAGTGTTACACATACGCTGCTTGAAAGATATGTGTGGATTCCCTCTCTGGATAGGTAAGTTTAAGTGACGTATAATCTAGTAAGTACTTGTCGGCGTTATTTTGAACTTTCCTTCATTGTTCGTCTTCTTTCCCACGTATTTCTAGCATCCAGAGTCCTTTCTACAATGTTATAGAGATTGGGGTGTTCCTTGCCATCATCTGATCCTGTGTGTCAGTCCGGAAATTGCCTTGTATTATTTGAGTAAAAGATCGTTTCCTCTGCAGCGCATTACCGTTTGCACAGTAAGACTGATTGATGATAGAGCTGCCGTCTGCTGTACCGTCAGGCATACTCGTACTTCTCTCATATCGGTATTTTACCTTACTCTAGTGCCGATGAGGCTATCGTCAAACTATCCTAAACGATAGACCTATGTGTAACGAGGGCCCTTTCCCCGGGATAAAGCCGCCGGTGCATGAAGCTGACCACTCACCCCCTCTATGCAAAGCTGAAATTAGAATGAGTAGAGCTATAACTCCACTCCCCATGCATCTTCATGCTTTACACAAGGAAACTTCACTTTGCTTTTAGAGGCCTGTGTGACCCCTAGACAGGGTGTTCCAGTACTTTGATTTCCTTCCACTCGACCCTGCGTTATTCGGTGGCTTCTTATTCAATGTATTCTAACCGTGAATTTATTACTATGTATCTTCCGCGCAATAGATATAAGCCTACTTAAGGATATATTTATTTCCAACTAATTGCGCATCTGTTGGTTAACGTGTATATTAATTCTCCGACATATTTCGGCTAATAATAATAGCCATCCTCATTGAGACTCTTGCTGCTTTGTGTTAACAGCCTCCCTGAGGTTGGTTGTTAATAGTAGCCGAAACATGTTGGATAAGTACGAATATACATGTTAAACACGGGATGTGCCATTAATTGGAAATGAATATAGCTATATCCTTACATATTCCAACCGTCTTTCTGTATATTTTGGTTTCCTCTGTGCGCCATCATGAAGACGCGCCTGATCGACGTTCCCGAATCTCCACACAGGCGCGCGTATTGTCCTGTAACGAGTAAATTCCCTTTTCTGTTCTTTTCTTGTACACTCTTTATTTGACTCGTATTTCTTTCATGTCCCTTTAATCAGAGAAGCCTCAGAACAATGTCTACATTTCAGAACACTGTATTACCTACAGGTCATGTAAGCCTAACAAAGGAAGAGGTGTATCTAGCAGCTCCATTTCTGCAGGTTGTGTATTCAGCACTGGATAACATAATATGATGTAGAGGCCTGCATGAATGAACCCGCCTCTATGACATGATGGACTATGGATTGTTAGCTCCACAGGCAAGCCAGCAACAGTGAAGTCAGATGTTCCATGCGCAGTAGAGTCTTCGAGAAAGGTGCCCAAACAAACCGTCGTTGTACATCTTTCCACTTCTCATGGAAAGAACGTGAGTGATATAAGGATTTTACTTAACCATTATGGTAATGTCATTTCCTTCACTCCGGACACAGTCGTTTATCTCTGTGACTGTAGTCCAGTCTCCTGTGTATGAGCCACTGAGCCGCTCCCTCCTACGTTGCTGACACAGTAAACTGCTTTCCCGAGCTCTCACGCGAACCTCTCACTGTGTCCACATTTAAAGCCGTTTGTACAAGCTTTCGGATTCCTGCGGAGTTCGTACTGAAATTGCTTTCCCGTCCATCCGTCAAATTTCCCTCCACTTTGTCCGTCAGCTTATCCGTCCAACATTCTTTTTTACTAGAGAACCCCTGATCGGTTTTTATGAAATTTGATATTTAGAGTTTTAGTGAAATTTGTTGCCACAGTACAGTTTTCGTTAATGTCGGACAAACATGGCGGACACTCCACATGAAGACCGACGAGCGTTTCTGTGCCTTTCGGGAGACTTAACTCTATAGATATTTATTGACGGAAAATTGTTTGCGAAGAAAGTTGTAGAGAAAATAAATCGCACATTTTATATTCAGCATATTTTTCCATCAATCTCAGCTTTCTTGAACACTTAAACCAAAGAGCCGAACGCACTAGAATTGTTACTCTTTACGTAGGTTCCCGAAATTGTTTTCTTTGAAACTCATGTTAGAAACATTAAACGTAGATTTGAGGTCGTAAAAATGAACATTTCACTGTGAAGGAGTTACAAGGATGGGAGGTATTTAAAAATTAAATGTTGAATAGGATGGACGTAGCGGAGATAATAACTGAGAGGACTGGAAAAAGTGGACACAGATTCAGCCTTATAATTTGTTTTTTTACGTAGTAATAGCACGGATATTATTCGAATAGTGTCAGGTGGTTTGAACACATTACGCTTAAGAGGATTATGAGTATTTACACAAAGAGTTTGGTTCCTAAAGTTAAAAAAACAGAACATTTGGGGACCAATAATTAGGTACTTTGCAATTTCTAAAAGTATCTTGGGAAATTAACTTTTGAAGATATTAACTATGTGTATGTGGGGTTCCATGTGATTTAGGGGCGCCTTCCCATGCGATTAGTGGATTTGTTACAAGCAGACTGAATTTTGTTATTTTACCCGACGGTTTTAGAAGTCCGATGAGAGATTGGTCCATGGGTCAGTAAAAGAAGCCCTTGTCTGTCGACTGTTGTGATTTGATATCGGACTCCAGGGATTGATCCTTCTTGACAAGCTGATTGTGGCTCAGATGATTAAGAAATTTCACGCTTTTTTGGAACCAGAAAATTCGTAAATGTATTGACACGATGTACTGCCACTGGATAAGATTCAGACCCAGATGAATGAAGTATAAATATTCACACCTGTTTCTTTTATTGTAAAATGTGAGATTTCAGTATTACCTTCTTGTCTGCACAAGAATTTCTAAGGAAGATTCCTCCATTCAAGTATTCCAATTAAAAATGTGTAAACATTTCTAATTTTTCTATGCATGGCACTTGTCGCTTACATCGAAAACTTCTTGATTTGATCGCTGTAGTACTACCTGACCGTCCGTAACTTAAGCTTTTGGTACATAATTAACAAACAAGTAATGTAATAGGATCTCAGTGTGCAGGCTGACGAAATGCTAAT
Organism: Reticulitermes speratus; assembly: GCA_021186555.1. Classification (NCBI taxonomy): domain Eukaryota; kingdom Metazoa; phylum Arthropoda; class Insecta; order Blattodea; family Rhinotermitidae; genus Reticulitermes; species Reticulitermes speratus. Next base: position 19,720,446 of record JAJKFL010000042.1, read on the forward strand.
CTAAATCATCCGTGTATAGTGGCTGGAGTTAGTCCAGAGCTACATAAAGCAATTGACGTTGAATGCCTGGCTTGACTGTAGTGTCTTGAACGTCCTCCAGCACAACCGGTCCTCTCCTTTGAACACTTGATCCTCTGTCCATCCAGTGAATTACCTTTGCCACCGAAGCTATACAACATGTCACAGATAACAGTGAACTAATACATCGCACCATGTATTGTACACATAGTCCTTTCTGAGTGCATGTAATATTATTAACCCTCAATGAATTGAGTTGGGAGTTCCATCAATCGACTCTGTTCACCTCTCTACATTAATTTCGCTACCGGCATCATCCCCTCCACCACTTCATACCCTCTCATCCCCCGCAGAGTTCTGGGCAGCGTGTTACACGACCACATAGGGAGTACACCAACTTTTTTGTGAAATATTTTTTGGAAGCTTTGTTCTTTTCAGACGAAAAACAACAGCGATTTACCCAGTCAGTGATTGATTTTGACCAAGGCAATTTATCTTTTGTGCGTGTCCAATATCCATACGTGAAAACGGATCGATACCGACTGGTTTCCTCACCACCGTGTTCATTATTTTCTCTCTTTTTTTCAGAAAGGGCTTATTGCTGTCCGGCGCACTGTAAGCCTATCTATCCAAATGACATGTCGTTGCGACTGCCGGACTGCCCATCTGTAAGGTTATCGTTCAGTCATCTAACTGGCCGTATGCTATATTTTTTTGTAACTCTTGTTGCTGTCTGTCAGACGTACGTGAATTATGCACGTTCAGTGCTTTATATATTGCGATTCGGCTAGTCTTTGATATGGTGCACATATCAACTGGCTCAGTGAAACAAGCAGTGGGAACAAAACGTTTTTGTGGAAATCCCACTGAAACGCGCTCTAATATCGTGTATTATGTAAGAGCGGGTATTCTCGATGGAATTCCTTCTAGATTCACAGCAGTTATTTTAATGCGATAGAAGTAATTTTAACCTGATATTTTACCCTTTTTTCTACCATTCTCCTTTGCATTATTCGTTCCGTTTTTTCCCTCTCTTCCTGCATTACTCAATTCTGTCAATCCTGCTTCACTTCGTTATTGTCTTCTACCTGCTCCCATCTTCTGTTGCCTTCTTTCGTACTTTACTTCCTCTTTACTGTCGTTCTTCCTCTATTCTCCTTTCCTTTCTTTAAACCTTCTTACCCTTTCCTTTTTTATAATTTCATCCTTTTCTTCCTTCTTGCTTCATTTGTTTTGTTTCTCACTGCCTTCCACCATTTCTGCTGCTACCCATCTGTACGACCTTCTTTTGACAACTATAGTAGATGAAAGTTTAAGGTTGGCGTATCTATATTACACGCACGTCAGAGGGTGAGAGGGAGTATGTATTTGTTAGCAGAAACTAACCACAAGCCATGTTTAACGTGGGCGAATAAATACTTTGAGCGAAATTTACTGCATGTATTCCATCAAGCCGTAAGGTCCGGCTTAGCAAGAGGCTCGGCGCACTTCCTGGCACGTTAAGTGAGACATACGTTTGATCCGACTGCAGCAGGTGTGCGACGTGCTGTTGCTAACGATTAATTTGTTAGTCGTGCTGTAGGATCAGCGTTCTTGATGTAACCGGATACTTCCGTTTCGATATGTTTGTTTTAAGCGTGAATTGATGATGGCCTATGATATCCTTGAAAGTTTAGGTTAAATATGATACGGCAGCCTTCGACAAGGACTGTGTGAGACAATTACGATTTGAGAATTATTTAAATTTTACCATATGTGCCTGTATTTCTTACGGAATTGTTATTAATTAACGCGATGGATATATGATAGTACTATGAACACATTTTTGTTTTGATACACTGACTTGTTACAGATTTGTTTTCTGTAAGAACTTCTTACTGCTTCATTTAAGCATGCATGATAGGCTACATGTTAAATTACGAGCATTGTTTTAAACCCTCTACACCAAATTTATGGTGTTTTTCAGTTGTCTTTACTGTACGATTTTCTTGTAATTCCTAGTCGCTACAGTGCCTTTGAAAACCTGGGAACAGCCTTTTAAATCTTCCGGTTTGAAACAGAACGGAATATCGTAATAGATTTGGACATAGGGTTTGTAGTGTGACATAATACCGACGTATATTTACGGAGAAGGTTGCGGCTGTTCCATCTAAAAGTTTCGTTGCACCCTTCGTGTTTAAGTATTTCGGAATTTATGGCATCATGAAAAAAATAGAACGACAGTTCTACTGTTAAAAAGACGCACAGCGGAGCTATGACTGCACTGGTAGACGTTTTTATTTGAAGAATAAAATACAAATGGTGATCCTGTAGCATTTTTCATGGATGATTCTGCACGTGTGCATAATCATGGAGCAAGATACGATACTACACATGACCCTTATAGTATGTAGCCTTGTTTCATCTACACATCTTCATCAACGAACATTATAGCCGTCTATAATCTCTGATCAACTTCCTTCACACCTTGTAACTTATTACCTTTTCTTAACTCGCTCCAGAATCAACATGTAACAAAGACTCTGTCAGATTCTTTCCAATTTTTCCCCTCATTCTTAGTTCTTCCGCCGTTCTCTTCATAACCTAGGTGTTGTTGCCGAAAAAGTATCGTAGTACAGGGAAACAGTGAAGGCTGTATGGAGATGATGGCAGGTACTGAAAACGAAGAGACGAAGGAAATAAAATGGTCCGATAAATATCCTGATTTTTTACTTTCGTTTTTTCTTACCCCCATCTTGTCACAGGGCTCCGGATGTTGACATTCGTGTTAACAATGCTCCATTGAACGTAAAGAGTTGTGGGAAGGGAAAGTGAATGCGAGGAAATTCTTTTCTTATGGGAAAACCAGGACATATCGGGACTTGTTCCTGAGGTGCATGTGCGCCAGGGACAGATATATCTTCACGGGAAATATATTCCTGAATAGAGAAGGGGTGTGTCGGACTGCCCCGCATTGCGGCTTAGATGTCGCCAAAGGGCGAACGTAGATACTTAGTTATCATTAAACAAAACTGAAGTTTAAGTACATATGAATTCCAACTTTATACCACATGGCAACATTCAGTACAATAGGCCTATTTATTTTCCCATTTTGTTCTGTGGCTCTGCACACCAAGTCGGGCCAACACCTCCTGATTTTCAGGTTTCTAAGTCACACACAATTACACACACACACACACTCCTCTGAACGAGTGATCAGCCCGTCGCAGAGGCCGCTACCTATGCAACATACAACAAACGCAAGAGACGAACATGTATGCCATCAGCTGGTTTCGAACCCGCAGTTGTATCAATGAAGCAGCAGCAGACCTACCCCTTATAACGCACGGCCACCGTTATCGGTTTTATTTTCACATGAATTTGCATACATTTGCACTGACTTCTTATCACACATAATTACCCCAATTTAGTCGTAATATTTAACTGCATGAACCTATGTAATTCAAAGACTCTGATAGTAATTAACACCGTAAATATATACTTTATGGTTTATAAAATACGTTTGAATATTAGTAAAACTTCCTTAAAACTCCTACCTTGTCTATATTTAAATCTGATGAAATATATAACTGATCACATCGTCATTTATACTTGGCTCCTTTGTTAAGGTATTTTAAATCGTGATTGTGACAAATTGAGAAGGAATAGAGCAGTGTATACAGAATTGCTATTGAGAAATTGCTATGAAAACCGTTACTTTGAAGATTGAAATAATGGCCGGTTTATAATGTTACCTAATACGAACCAATGTACCAGGAGATATATGGATTAAATTGAGCAATAAGGTCCAGTGGCATACGTTTATTCTGCCTCTTTTTAACTTTCGTGGTTTAACATCGGGCAGTTAATTACTCCATGTATTTCTGGCATGTAATTTGGTTACTTTTGCACTTATCCATTTCCTTCCCATTCTGTCTTACTGTGAATGAAATAGTGAAAAAATTGCAGAAGTTTTCTCTGTATAGTAAGCGTATACAGCAGCAAGTAATTAATGTCACGCATTTCATTGTGGTGTCCATTCACTGCCTATAACTACTCTGGTATTCTGGTGCAACTGCGTGTCTGTAATGCTAGTTATTTTGAGTTTCCCAACGACCGGTTCTAGGAGAACCATTTGTGAACAGAGATTTAAGGAAGAAAAGGAACTCATATATGTATTTACACAGTCTAACATGTGTACATATATATTTCATGCCCGTACATAGGCGTACACATACATGCGTTATGTATATGCACGAACATACATTACTTTACAATGATACGTACAGACATGCAGCATACATACACACATACTTCGTATATGATCGTGTTCAACTTATTCGGTTTTGGACTAAACTAATTTCTGGAACATATGCAATATACAGAAGGGATAAATAGGACAATTGGACTTTACTTTGTACGTTTTGGCCTGGACGAAGCCGCATGGAAAAAACTGAAATTTGGACTTCCTTTAGACTTAACTAAATGTCAAGTAAATACATACACATATATTACATGCATAAACTGGGATCACTATAGGTGCCTAAAACAACGAGAGCCGTCACAATTTCTTGCACGCCGATGGGTGGAATAGTACTGCGCATGCGTACAGATATTGCTGTGACGTCACCGCTATTTCTAGGTGAGCTGAGCTAGCTACACACTATTTTTCATGACTCGAAAGCCCTAGAGGGCCAGGGCCTCCACATCGTTGAGGTTTTGAGATCACACTCAGACACACCGCACTTGGTACAACTCCTCTGAACAAGTGATCAGCCCGACGCAGAGACCTCTACCTGACAACACACAACACTCACAAGAGACAGACATCCATGCCCCCGGCGGGCTCGAACCCACAATCCCAGCAAGCGAGCAGCCGCAGACCCACGCTTAGACGGCGCGGCCACTGGGATCGGCAGCTGCGTGTTGACATAGTCCTATCTGCGTGTTACATCTAACAGCCGTATGAAGAACTGAAATTCTTGACCAGTGATTCATATTATTGTGTTTTGATTCGCGATGTCGTTGGATAATTTTGCAGGTGGTGCAGGAGGAATCTGTTTTATCCCTCTTGATGGTGAAATGTATACCAGCAGGTTCCTCCGAAACGTTGGTAACAACCTAATAGGCTACATGGTGTCAAATGGCGAGCACCCAAGTCGAAATCTTACTTAAATCTTATATATGGCGTCATGATACGTGTATCTAAAGCTGGTGTCATAGGTCCAGATTGTAAAGCAGAAACACAGCAATGAAATTGAGTGGAGCAACTTCGTAGTTTTTGGTTAATCTGAGTTGGTAACTGTGTTGATTAAAGTGTGTGGAAGTATATTATTACACACGTGGTTGCTGTGCGTTGTTGTTTGCGTGCAGAATTATTGCAGGCTGTTTTCCTGCACGGACAATACAAGTTGCGTTGCCTGCTGACCTCAGTGGTGTATTGCAGGCAGGCCGCAACTCTACTCGGCTTCATGAAACTAAAATTGACCACCAGTTGTGTAATCACTCAAATGCGCCTGCGCAATGATGTAACCTCTGTATACCATCACTCGGTTTACGGTAACGACACCGATACTGGTGTATTTATATCAATTTATTTCAGCCTTCTCTCTCTTCATTTACTGCAGTCATTCACTAGCTCCTTCGTAGGTGCTGCAGCTTTCCCTCCTTTCGTGTATCTCTCTTTTGCCCTGCGTTTTTCGCATATATGTTTTCCCCTTGATATGTTGAGAGTTTCTCAGCTGGTCACAAGTTTCCAGCGTCTGTGCAACCCGCAGCTTCATTCCAGTTGTTCACAAAAGCCAGATTACTTTTCTTCTTTGTTCATTGTTTTTTGTCTTTTGATCTTTCCTTCTTTCTCTTGCACTTTCTGTCCTCAATTTCTGGTCTCATCCTCCATTACAGAATCCATTTCTGTTCTTTCATTGTGATGGCAGTGATGGAGATTATCCCAACTGCACGACGACATTGATAATTACAATGATTATGGAATGGTGGGGGAGGGAAACGACAGTAGTAACGAAGCTTTATATTGGTCTGTATAGAGTGCGGTGAAAAATGTCTTTCGTCGACATTACCAAGAAAAGAGTACGTTAAGTACGTAATACAAACAAAGCGGGCTGAATGTTCTGCAATGCACCAGTGTAAACATGCGGGTTTGTGTCCTTACATCCGCCACTGTAGTTATTTGAACTTGAGAATCACTTTATGGATGTTTGGATGGAATTTGGTACATCGACATTTAATTTATACAGCCATTGGCTTATGGAGATGGGAGGATAATATTAAAATGGTTCTTAAAAAAGTGGGAAGGGGGGCATGGACTGGATTGATATGGCTCGGGACAGGGACAGGTGGCGGGCTGTTGTGAATGCGGTAATGAACCTTAGGGTTCCATAAAATGCGGGGAATCTCTTGACTAGCTGAGGACCTGTTAGCTTCTCAAGATTTACTCTGCTCCATTAAGTTAGTTAGCTGGTTAGTTATATGGGCTTATGGAGTGAAAATTATAATATCTGTTTCTCAGTAAATACTTGCAATATTTCTCTGTGTCTTTGACTATTCTTAGGCTATGGGAGTCTCTATTAAATTTTGTGTTCCAAAAATAGTGTTTAAAATGCTTTACTGCAATCAGCTGGACAGGTCAAATTTGGCCCAGTATGTGACTTTTGTGAAATATCTACAATGAAGTCCATAGTTAAGATTAAAGTATTACGTGATGATACGCCCGGCTGACGCGTTTGTAGTTACCGATGCTTCATACGCACTACGTTCCTGCAAAACGTCAGTAATTATTTACCAGTCGACACGTCGTAACATACAAGAAGATTCGATTCTTCATTAACAGTGCTGTGAGAAATTCAGGACTTTCAAATAGCTTAAAAACTTTGAGGTTTTTGCACAAGTGAGTACCTTCTTATTATATTTTCAAGAAAGCCTTTGCATCATAAATCTATTTGTATCTCAAAATACGGAACCTAAAAATTGAGTAAATAATTACTTTATTTGAGCAGGACAGACGTTATGGTTGTTCAACAGTTGACCCTTTCTGTGTATGGAGTGCATCTTGTATGAGGTGGCTGTTCGCCGAATTCTTACTCCGAAAGCCAGAGTTTAATCCCAATTCCGTGCATATTATTGATAAAGCAGTAGGGCCTACTTGGGCAGACATTTTTGACGAGGGTAGCTACCTAGATTTTTTCCTTCACGGTCATTATTCGACTCATTTACCATCACTGTCATCGTCAGATAAGAGGTCACATCAAACGTGAGTTTTGAGGTTTTCGCAGCGGTATAGTTGAGGCTTCCGTTATTCTGGGATATGACGCTGCGTCATATCCCAGAAGAACGGAAGCTTCAGCTCATATCACATTGCCCCTAATTATTATTATTATTATTATTATTATTATTATTCCTCTTTGCATTGCCGTTTCTGTTCTTGCTGTAAATGGACAGGGAACTGTTGACAACAAAACTCAGTGGCCAATTATCTCATCAGAATGACACCTTGTCGCAGTTTTCAGCAAAATGAAATGCGGTTGGTACTGACGTGGCTGCGGGCGTCAGCTGTCACCTGTGACATCTGATTTTCAACTCTCATTTCATATCCATAAGTTTTCTGTTCCACCTTGTACAGTTGTAAAGCATTAGTGAAACTGTGTGTATGAATCCATGTTATATTGAATGCCATATGGGATCACCTTAGTGTCAAAGCCACTGTCTTGACAGAATGTAACAACTTTTATATTTTCGAGTTATTATCGGAACGGAAATGTTCCATTCACCTTCTACATATGTCTGACGCTAAGAGAATACAGATATAATTATACGCATACGTTCTGTGTAATATTTTATATTTTATATGTCTATCAATCTACGCACCTTTTTATTTAAAACAGCCATAGTCATACGAAGTAAATCTTTTTAGCAGTTCACCAGTAGGTGAAATGTGTACATCCACTACTACCGACACTCAGAACTGGAAGAGACGACATTTTCTTTCAGGCAGTGAATAAGTGCAAAAATCGACAATAGGCCAACAAAATTGCCTCGGCGCGGAGCACATAAAGCGTCGTGATAAAAGTATATGGGATTGTATTACTTATTACTGAACTGACGAATTCACACTGTTTTAGCAACACCGAAAAAACATTTTAGCTAATCATTTAGAGTATGTAACCTGCTGAAGACATCTTCGCGAAATATTTTACAAACTGTAGGAATCTTATATTACAAAATGTTTTTGTGTACACTGGAATGTGTATGTATCGGGGGGGGGGGGGGGGGGGAGTAAAAATGGGTAAACTGAATAAGACAAGATCTGGAACCTGAAATGTACAGGTATTTTATGCAGCTTTAAAAGCACCTTAGCCGATTACAATAGTCGCGTAAAACTGCAATACGTACCGTCATCCATGAGAAATCTGGATAACGTTTAGAATTAAATGTGGCCTTTGGGATAAACTGGATAATATTATCAAAGGGTGACGTGCACTCTGTTCTGTCCACCATAATCTCTACTGAGAAGAAGTCTGAATCGCAGCTTTAGCAATCTGGAAACACTGCATCCGATTCAGAAGTATGCTCAGTTATGTGAAGTAACTTACTATAGAACATTATACTACAAAGTTAATTTTAGGCAAAATGTACAGTGAACTTCAAGAAGGGCAGTATTGAGTATATCGTTTTGAGTTCCAAATGTAAAGTATAAACACTGTAAAGTATTCACTTTGATATTCTATTGTATAAACACTGACAGTATTAACAGTGATTAATGTTTATACGTAAATGCGTTTCTGAGCCACATTATGGGCAATTCACATTGAAGGAGATTCAAAGGGTCTCGAAAATTCAATATGTAAGACAGAAACAGTAATTTATGTCAAGGTTTCTTATAAGTCGTTGGTCTGAATATTGGTTTGAGAAAATGCTTTCAAACTGGATCTTAAAAAACTCATTTCGACGAAATGGATTGAACGGAAGTGCATCAGGATAGGATCAGGTAGTGATATTTTCTTAGAAGGATTTGCTTTATAAATATAATGCCATGACTTAATTCGTCTGTGAGTTCTTTAGAAAGCTAAATTTACTGTAAGGTTTCTAACATTCTTTTAACCTTATACAAATACTGAAGCGTGTACTTAGTGTTACATATTTTTCTTATGGTTTGTTCGGGCCTCAGCTGCTAGTGTAAATGAGCATAATTGGTAGTAATACCCGATAATATGCTTATACCGCTTAGGAAGGAGGAAAGTATGCTTGTTTAACCGTTTAAAGTTCAATGGCAACTTACCACCTGCTGTAAAATTTTAAAGCTCTGCATTTTGTCCACAATGCTTGAGTTTCTTATGATTTTCAGAACAAACAGCGACTCTTTCCTTAAACAACATTCACTGACTGGTCTTTATAATGGACACGGAGTGTAAACATTCATATCTTCTGTGACGTTACGCCATGTCGACTGGTAAAAAGTTACAGACGTTTCGAAGGAGCATGTTGCCTTCACCATCAAGTTCTGGACTTTTTGCTCCTAAAGAAGAAGTCATACTTCTTTGAATTGTCGATAACTCTTAACTAGTCAGCACGGCGTAACATACCGCGGGACTAAACATCATCATCACTGATGTGGGAACCTCAAATGTCGACTTGAGTGTGTTCTGTCTCATGTACGAGACTGTAATTTAGAAGAATTTCGGTCTTCAGATGTATAATAAAGTTGTTTAAGTTTTCGTACAACATCTTGGCCAGTTTAGTGTGTTTTAGACTTCACTTTAAATGCCATGTGAATAACGCTGACAAGAAATTTCACAGTGCACAGATTTCTTGCACGTATTAATCAAGATTAATGGAACTGACCTTTCGTTCAAAGGAGAACAGGTAACTAGCTATTTGGTAGCTCATAATTTATTGCCACCTTGCTTGTGCAAAGAGAATCTGAATGCAGAACCTGCCTAATGAGGACACGTTCTCAAGGACATGATGCTGATGCATACAGAATACATTTGTTAATGGTGAAACAGAATTGCAATTAATGGAGTCGGACGTAATCTTTCTCAGGCGCAGGTTTAAGTCATTACACAGAGCAAGTTACTAATTCCATGGGTAGACTTTAACAGAGCATGCAAGTCACTCACCTAAGCAAGACATTTCTTGCCCTCTGGGGAATCGGATTATTCAATACCATGTTCCAAAGAACCTGCCAGTAGACCGCATCCTGATTTAGATGAGTAAAGTTCACTGGCTTAAATTATGAGCGCCTTTCTCAGTCTCCCATGCGTACCATCGCGGTCCTTTACGATTTGATCAGAATAGTTATAATTGCTTACGAGTAAAGATTATGAAGCTTCTCATTATGTACTTTTCGACATTCTTAGTTCCAAATAATCTCCTCAGCACCTTGTTTACGAACACCTACAATCTATGTTCTTTCACTATGCGAAAATCCATAGTATACTGTTATAAAAACAGCATGTAGATATAGTTTTGCAGATTTAAAAATTCCCGTTGAGACAGAGGGTGTGAAGCCAGGAGATTCTGAATTGAATGTTAACAAGCATATAACCCCCAAATTTAATTTGCGCTTAGATCTTTCTTTCGTGTAATCTTGATTCATTACTGCCGAAAGGGACGTTACACACAGCTGAAATCAGCAGGTGGCTTATACTAGGTTTCAATTTAAATTTAATACAAGCAGATTTTTTCTGCTTGTGATTCCAATATCGTTCGTTGTTTGGGAATGGTAAATGTGGACGTAGTTTTAAACCTGATGCCCAGATTTTAATTACTCTTCCAGTAGAGGCTTACAGATATCGGGATTAAAGTAACTAAGAGGGTTTCGAACACGGTGGAGAGTTTTAAACTAGAAATTGAAAGAAACAGCGTGCGTCATCCTGTAGTCCCATTTGTTAGAAGCAAAAGGCAAATTTGTGCTACAGATTAGGCAGTCTGCGGAGACCTGAGTAGGTGTATACCTTTATGTAATGTAGATATCGCATATTAAACAAACCCCCTACTTCTTGACGCTGCTGCTAGTGTTAGCTATGTTATACAGGTCCACATCTGCTCTTCTCTGTTGTGTTACATTATGCATTTCAATATTGCAGAGGGTAACGCACCGAGCAAAAACTAACCCTTCTCTTTCTTCGTGCCAACGAATATTGAATCTTTTAAGGCATAAATGGCACATACGCCTGGTTTCAAAATCACTTTCCTTTTAAAGAGTATATGATATTAGTACATAGATTGTAGTCTGTAATTGATCTGATTTCGATCCCAAATCACAGCTTGCGCTAAAGCCTCCACAGTCGCCTGTTTGTGGTGTAGCTAATACATGTTTGGATTTTAAGGTATTTCGTCCCCGTTGTGTTTTAGATAACAAGAATCACAGTAGATTCAGTCAAACACAACAATTCATTTATTAAGTATTACCTCAACAACATGTTTCGGCCCAACGGGCCAGTATCAGTTTGGCAAGAATGGAAGATAAATACACAGTTTTAAATGGGAATTGAAATCTAAATTTCGTACAATTATATATATATTACATATAACAAAGTGGAGATGAATAGTTATGTTTTACAATGTTGAGCATATCTATCTCAGTTCCCTTCTCCGAAAAACCTTCAACTTCACGAGAGACCACTACACACGAAAAGACGTCTCAAGCAGAACCTACATCTTCACCTTTTTTAACTTCAAGTTTTAATTTTTAACTTTTTAACTTCGCTTTTATTGAACTTTCTAATTCTAACCCTCAACATTGTAAGACATAACTATCTAACTCTACTCAGTTATAAGTAATATACATAAATATAAGAAATTGACATCTCAATTGCCATTTAAAACTGTTTATTTAATCTTCGATTCTTGCCAACCTTATGATGGCCTGTTGGGCTGAAACATGTTGTTGAGTTGATACTGAATAAACGAATTGCTGCTTTCGACTGAATCTACTGTGATTATTGTTAATAAATATTTTACATTGATTTTCGTAGGTAACGATTAAGTTATAAAGCATTTAAAATATTTGGTAGTTATTCATGAAAATCTCTTATTATGTTATTGGCTGTCACAGTGGTCTGTAATCAGAACTTTTAAAATTTAAAGTTGAGAAATACAAATCATGTTTTCTGAATGCACTGCAGACACTGCAGACATTGTGTAGGCTTATCGGCTGTTGCCTGCACGACTAAGCGACGTGAGGCCTTTCGCTTAATTTATTGAAAAAGCTTTAGTTTTTGTTAAAATTATGATGTTGTGGATTTTTTGTGTTACATTTAGATAAAAGCCATCTAAACGGAGCCCAGTTGGTGTTCTGCAGTATAATATCTATCGATGACCGTATTATCATTCTCTAAACCCAGGCGATCGAGCTTGCTTCAGTCTCTAAAGACAAAGCTACTTGCATTAGCTACCCAGATTTGTCCAGCATACTTACTGTTTATTCTAGGTCTTGTTTACTGCTTCTCCTTCCCTAATACCCCGTAATAATAATAATTTATTTCCTTTAACAACGTTTGTACTGATATAAAATACAAACCATCTTAAACCTATTGTTTATTTCAATGTTTCGAAATTTGCACTTAATTGTGAATAAAGGTTTTACTTTTCATTTGCACTTGATATGATGTACCACAAACCTCCTGAATGGTCTAGTGGAAATAATCCGTAACGTCTGTCTACAATGGTCAGTTTTTTTGCACTGATGATCCTTCGTAAACCAGATTTATTAATCATGAATGAGAAACTTGAAATTTAAACACCGAAATACATTTATGTGTGACGTAACCCTATTCCTTTGCTTATTGCCCGAACTCTGTTTGAAGCAGTAAGCTTATGTGTAGCTTATGCTTGTATCAATGTTGAGGGTGGCGAGAATGTGCGGACATTTACATCCACGCCACTTACATGCATTCACAGCCGTGTTCTTATTTCAGGGAGAAAGTAATAAATAAAAATTTGATACGACTGTAATCTAGCAATAAATATACCACAGCTTGTTACGTGACCAGACTCACTGACGAAAAAAACAACATCGAAATATTTAAAAGGCATTTCGGATTGTGAATGCGTTGATGTTTTCAAGAAACGCTGCCTGCGATATTTTGGCATTAGCTCAGATAAAGGAAAACGGAGCTGATAGAATATTTTGCGCCTTGACTTTTCACGGTGCCGCGAGCTGATGAACAGCCGGAAATGAAAGCGGATAAAGGAAATTTCATTTTAGATTTGTACAATCTAAATCAATGACAGGTGTTGTGCAGTAAGAAAGCGTGACGTGCAATAATTTAAGGTGCTGGAAAAGCTACAGTGGATATCAGGGTTGTACAAACATATGCACAGAAGTTCACTAATAAAGTTAAATCAAAATTTGATACTTGAAGTGCACCAGTAACTTTACTAACACGGTTGATCACTGTCATGGTAACATATCTTCACTTCACGCTAATTTACAGTTTTAGTCGGTAACTCTACCAGCAGAATGTCACAATTAAACACTTATTCACGTCAGGGAACATGAAGTGGGCGGGGAATGTAGCATGCACGAGAGAGCTGAGAAATGCAAGAAATGGTTTAGGAACGGAAAGGGAAGAGACCGCTTGGGAGACGTCAGTGACAATAAAGGAATCATTTGTTATTGAAAGGGGTATTGTAAGAAATTGTCTGTGTGTGTGTGTGTGTGTGTGTGTGGGGCGCGCGGTTCGTGTGGCTCAGGAGAGAGTCACCTGTTGAGGTTAACTGAAAACAGAAAAGAAACTTCAGCTCAGAAACACTGAAGAACCCTTCACCAGCTGAGCGGATGATGTTTTCTGAAGGACTTTGATTTGTGGACTTAGTAATAATTGCACTGTAATTGAATTTTTTTTCCCACTTTTCCTTTCATAAAATATTCTTGTGATATAGTCTTCCATATTTCTAAATTTTGAGTGTTTCGTGTTTGTGTGTTTTTATGTTTATGTTTCATTTCGTATATATTCCTGTGAAATATATTCCTACTTGTGGTCCGATATTGTCCTGGGAAGACTAAATGAAAAAATCAAAATTAAATAAATCCACTTGGGTGGCAGGTTTCTTGGCTGAGGTTAGGACCGAATAACTGTGGTATGAAAGTCCCCTGAGTTAACCTGCACATTTACCTCCCAAATTAACTGCAACAAAGTACAGCCATGGTCCAGCTAATTACGTTTCATTATGCTGCCCTTCGCAGCTATAGCCTTCTGACCCCATCACACCCATTCGTCTTCATTACTCACACGTATCTGGATGACAGCGCTCTAAGTGTTATGCGGTGGGCCTCCAGCCCTTAGCTTCGAAATAAGAAAAACAAACGAACACAGAAATAAAATTAACGTCTTTACGAGTCTATATACTCGTAAGGAGAAAGAAAATGCCGTCAATTATAACTCAATTTTGACAATTTTATTTAATGTCAAATTGTACTACATGTTTCGGCCTACGTCAACATCGTCAAGTCCTCATTCTTAATAGAATATTAAATAAAGGCGTTCGTTATATACATGGTTTCAGTTCATATTTTTATTAAGTACGAATACCTGTTGATGGTGGGCCGGGATTGCGTAGTCGGTATAGCGACTCGCTACGGGCTGAACGGCCCGGGGATTGAATCCCGGTGGGGGCGACTTTTTCCGCACCCGTACAGACCGGCCCTGGGGACCACCCAGCTTCCTGTACATTGGGTACTATGTCTCTTTCCCGGGCGTACAACGGCCAGGACGTTGCGTTGAACACCCACCCCATCTAGCGCCGAGGTCAAAGGAAGAGTAGAGCTATACCTCAACTGACTTCATGTGCTGTTCTAGAGTGAATTTTACCTTGTACCGCTCGATGGTCACGTAGGCCGAAACACGTAATACAGGTTGACATAGAATACAATTTTGAACGTTGAGTTGTAATTGACGGCCTCTTCTTTCTTCTTATACAGAGTATACACAAAAGAATGGTGCAGTTTCAATAGTTTTCACTATTGAAATCGCACCATTCTTTTGTGTATACCCTGTATATATATATTATTTATTTATATGTATATAATCACAACGAGAATTTCCTACCAAAGTTCTGTACGAGATTCTTAGTCCTATATTGACAGATAAATATGCGATGTCACTTCGTAAGAAGATGTGGTAATTTTCCTTAATTTTGATGCTTGGAACGTTGGCTTCAGTGACTGGATTTTGTTTTTTTTTTTTGGGCTAATATCTGCAACTAAATTAAAATAAGAACCATGTTTCGTCTGTTTTATCTCCCACCTTACGGCTGTATATTTGTCTTATTTTAATGATGATTACAATATTCTGGCATATGCCACAATAGTGTTGTAACAGATATCGCTGTGATAACTTGAAATCTTAGGTACAAAGGATATCACCACCACCACCACCCACCACCACCTCATTGCTGTTATCCAGCGCAGTGGATTTCACTGACGGTCACAGAATACACGAATTGCCTTACAAAAAAATATTTACGAATTCACAGATCTAACATATTTGCGTATGAAACATACTGAATTGGTTCTGTGCATAATATGAACATCGCCATCGAACGAGTGTGGATGTTATCCAGGGTCTGGATGTTTCATGCTTCTGTAGAGGATTTTTTAGGTGTTTCCAGTGGGAGACAGGGTGCATACTTGTATATATCAGAATATAAGTGTTTTGAAACGACGTCATTTAGATTGGTATCTATGCACAATTTATGCGGTGGCATATCCCGGAAAACTGAATTCTTTATCAGCACCACTGTAAGAACCTCAAACGTAGTATTTTATAACTTCTGTGTACCTGCTATTCAGTTTACCAACAAATGCACACACATAAACTACTTTTATAGTTTTATTAGTATCGATGTATACCCCAACACGTGTTTCGTTCCGGTATACATCGATACTAATAAAACTATAAAAGTAGTTTATGTGTGTGCATTTGTTGGTAAACTGAATAGTGAGTGAAAATGCACCGTGAAAGCAATATAAAATTTAAATTCTTTATACCTGATTTTTTTCCCTACATTTGTTTCATCTCTTCAGTTAGTGAAAAAAAAATATCATTCAAAATCCTGCCGTAATTAAATAATTTTACTTTCTCTTCAGGTGATCTAAGAGGTGGGTGTGACTGGAACTTTAATTGCTTGGCTGGAGAAACTTCAAAACTGACATCTTGCTGTCACGTTCCTCCCTTCCAAACGTATGGTTGTGCCGTTTTATTGTCGTAGTCGTATTTTGCTTATGCGTTTAGAAACGAACGACCTTAGGGCAGCATGGTAGCGAGCTGTTAAAACTAACGACCTCTTCCATAAACAGAGCACACTTTTTATTATGACTTTCAACAGAAATTTGTGACCATCGCACTGAGTAAAGTGCTGCTCGTTCGTTCAGTGAGAAATGAGGGGATATGCAAAACGTTTAAAGTATAAGCTATATGTGGATGTGTATGTGTTTGGATATGGACCGTTGCTCTTGCTTAACGACTCCTCAGGGCAGGGGGCACATTTGTAATGAAGATTATTAAAACATCGGTCCTAAAAACCGTTCTAGTGGACAACAAAATATATGAAACTCACCCATGGTAGAGTAAGTTCTGTTTTTATGCTTAACGAATCATACCTATTAATTAATGAACATACGTACATACATGCATACATAAATATATACTTAGATGCATACATACATAAATACATACATACACATACATACATACACACATACATGCATACATACATACTTACATACACACATACATGCATACATACATACGTACATACATACATACATGCATACATACATACATACATACATACATACATACATACATACATATACACACACACAGTAGTTCACGGAGAATTTAAGATCAGGATAACTTGAGCTGGCTTATGTGGCAGCACTTCTGCTTTGCCCGGTTTTAACCTCGGCAGATAGGCCGGTTATCCTGATGGAGGTCTTTTTTTTTCGCCTGTGTCCGTCCAGGCAAACGCCAGGATAGCAGCTCGAATTTTATACGTGTTTCTGGATTTGAATGAAAATCCAAGTCCCGAGATTACCAGAGATGTAAACTTCGTTTTAGTCACTTGCTTTATACACATGAAAACTTAATGTGGAAATATTATTTGTTTAAAAATATCGTGTTGGCGAAAACATATACTTTTGTCGCGTGTGCTGCAAAAACTGACACATGAAGTAATGTTTAATTTAAAACTTGAATGTCTGTATTACGGTAGTTATGAGATAGTACAATTTATGTGCCGATACACGCCTCAGATGTCCTTCATTGTAGAACATGCGTGTGGAGTTCGCATCACGAAGTGTTACATAAATTATGTTTCGCTTTAAATTAAAATGTCATTAACGTACTTATAAATTACAAGAATTTTCTTCTTCCTGTTATTTCTGCACACACAGAGTGAAATAGTGACTTCATCAGGTAATTATTATAACCTTTTATTGACTTTTAATACTTTATAGGCAACAATTTACAGTGTATTTTAAACAGATTACATTTCGAATGCTATGCATAGTCGTGAAAGTAGACGCTAGTTAAATATCGTCATTGCTTAAAAAATAAGACGCAATTCAACCACAGTCTGCGTTAAACCTTTTTACAACGAACCTCTCCAATAAGTTTTTAAATGTTAGTTCTTACATTTCACAAAATACACGGAACTTTCATTGCGAAAGATCAGTCGTTTATGTTGCTAAGGTCAGCTGCTGTTTTATAACCAAACAAACCCCAGAAATTTATTCTGCGGACGAAATGTTGTGTTGTTTATCGTTAAAGCAAGCACTACATGTAATTACCCTGCCATGTAAAGGGTTAATGTTGAATAAAATTTACAGTTATGAATATATTCTTCTATACATTACCGTTTGTCATGTACAGACGTTGTATTAGTATTCATAACCTTTGCAGCTAGAAGAGCGTTTCCACGCAGATATTTTGTTTGAACCCGGGCTTGTTTTTTTCCTACTACGACGTTCGTAGTGGGGAGAAAAATATTTACTACTGCGTTTTTGTTTTCGTAGAGGCTGAGCCGTGATCTGCGCTTTCGAGGGCTCTTTATTACCCACCCCCCCATACACAGTGTACTTTAACTCACTCTATAAACTTTCAGTTACACATAGGGGAAAAGAAAAGCACATCTTTTCCGGTGACATTACTGGGCAACATTTCATTGAAAAACATCAAATACTGCCACTTCAAATTTACTAATCAACCAGAACAGATCAAGTAATGTCTCATGAAATTCTGGTTTCTAGTAATTTTGTTATTATTGTCTTTGTTGTTATCCATATCTAACGAGAATATTTAGAGGAGATGGGAGGAAAGAACGAGAGGCTGAAGAAGACGTTACAGTGAGGAGCTCCATGAGTTGCAGTCTACTCTTCAACACATACGGTCACGTTTCACGTTCTCACAGCAGTAATATGAGGATTACTGCGATGCTTCTCATATCACTTGCGTGGAACCTTCTTCCTCCAATCCTGGCATAAGGTTCCTCCGAAGCGTCGGTGAATATCTGTCAAGACTTATACTGCGTCACATTTCAGACCGTGAAATTTTCAAAATATTTTACGGCAACCAAATCAAGATAGATAGAACGTGCAGGATATATGATTTATGTAAAACGCATACATAATCCTATTCAGGATAAATAAAAAAAGACCGCTTGGAATACGTTGGCATAATATTAAAATGGGTCATGATAATGTGGGATATGTTGTTGTGGACTTCATTCTATGTGGTAAGAATAGAGACCTGCTCTTGTGAATATATCTTCGTGGTTATTACACTGTTTCTGACGTTTCGAGTGCTCGTAGTGCCTTCATCGTCAGGATCAAGCAGTTCGAAGGTAAAGATAAGACATGACGGTCGTTTAAAATGTCGGGAACTGTTTGCCCAAGGACATAGTTTCACTTCCCAGAAGACTCAAATTTTCAAGTATACTGCTTTAGAGTCAGGTCTGCTTCTGCGCTACAAACCTCTTCCGATTCAGCGTTGGTTTTCACGTTCGTGTCCAAGGCGCTGTGCGTGCCCAAGAGCATAGCGTACTGGGGCTGCCCCTGTTTATAGAGATCACAACGGATTTGGATCTGGCTGTTGATAAATATTTGCAAAACACGTTGGCCGGTTTTGTGTTTATTAGTAAGGGATCACGGACCAGGATTAAGAAAACCCATAACAGCAGCAAAGGCGACGAACGTAATATTTTCTTTCGACAAATGTTGCGAAAACTGAAATCCTCCCTGTGGATTTAATCCACACGGAAGCTACTAGCTGTTGTATCACCCGCATTAATCGTATGATATTGATCTCTGACGAAGGTTGTATAAATGTCAAGCTTTCTCGTACAAATCCTTGCTTAGTCTGTTAGTTTCTGCTCTAATATTTGTTTGCATTTAACAGCGTCAAATGAACTTTAGAGGTTAAAGCAGGAGAATTATGGGATTATGGATTCTAATTGTCCAACAACGAGAAATTTCTGCCGATCTAGTAGACTTCCAGAGGAAATATCTTTCAACTCTATTAAGTGGTTTAGGAAATTCTACAGAGAGAGAGACAGACAGATATACAGACAGACAGACAGACAAACAGAAACTCTGCTTCAGCGTTTATTTTTTATGTTAGTTTCACCGTACATTTTACGAGTCAATATTTAAAAAACAAACAAAATGCATTTCACTTTCACATCAATATGTGTTGATTAACCCCTACATATGTTTCGGTTTTTACGTAAAACCATCCTCAGGGGGAACAAAACTAAGACGTAGTTTTGTTCTGCTTTAGCATGTTCATTATTTTTCTCTTAGCATATAGAACTTACAACTGAATATGATATTTAAATCGAAATGCACACGACTAAAGCCAAATTTGCGCTGGTTTGGCAGCTAACTATACCAATATCAGAGTTCATAGTTTTAGACCCAGTAGGTAAAGAATACGTAATATTATTGGGGATTAGAACTTTAGATAATTAGTAACGAAAAGGCAATGGCTGAAGTTATTTTCTTGTTACCTTTGTTATGCTCTTCGCCTTCTGGAACATTCTTGCGACAATACCGAACAAGCAGAAACTTTCTATCGTAGCACAAAGTAAGCCTGTTTTTGTCCAGTTGGATTCAGACATACCTTATCCTGAAAATAAGTATTGTCCAGGTTTTTGCTATTGAGTATGCATGATTTGAAAGGGTTGTTGAAGGCGCAGAAATATCTGGTTGGTTCTCGAATGCGAAGCCCACACCATGGAAGAAATTCCTAACTGTCAATGAGGTGATCTGCTCCGAATTATGCACTGAGATTGTAACCAACCTTGATGATTCTAAGCTCTCCTACAACGAGTAGTTCTGGGAAGAATTCTGACACCGCCTTTCAATCAAATGCTTGAATTTACACTTTGCGGTTTCATTTTATTACTAGGGATGCGTTCCCGAAGATCTCGCATAATGCAAGACTAGTTTCCACAGGAATAAATCTAAAGAAGAGGGATGCGTTCTCGGAGCACATAAATCTACAACATTGTAGAGTATTTCTGCTTTTAAACTTTCTTTTTAAACTCAGGATAAGAGAACAAACAATATAAGTTAATTTAACGAAAAATTATTCATTATTGTAGCTAACTGCCCGAAAAAATTGTAAACTATTATCATATTGCGACTATACTGAAGGAATAGGAATGCAACCGGCGCCTAATTAGGACGTGCTCACTTCTCATTTGATATTTAAGGCTGATCTGACAGTTTGTTATAATTTATTACATTCGCATTATTTCAAATTTTGCGCGTTAAGTTAGAACGTATTAATATTTTTGTATTACACTGTTCAAAATTCGTATAAGAAGCGATCGCATTGTACACTGATCCCTAAGAAACTACACTTAAATATTCAACATGGGGATTCAGTTCCTATCTAAAGTCTACTAAACGTTAAGTGTATCAGACATTAAAATTTAATAATCAATCTAATAATTATTCGTACGTAGTTTGTATGCGGCTTTGTTTTTCATTTCCCTGTAAAGTTTTACATGCCTCTCCTCATTTGGTCTTTGGTTATTGGCATAAAACCTAATGCTGAATAAGGAACTTTTACGCGGCCAGGTGTTATACTTTTCATCAAACAGTATTCTACAAATAATCTGCATTTTAGAACATTTACCACAAACAACGTTAGGGCCCTACTTTAATTGGCGCTAATTCTGCTTCCACCACGGAAGTACGCATTGCTGTCATGTTTGTTAAATTATGGTAGTGAGTTGAGAACAGAACTCTATCAAAAGCTGTAAATTTTTGGAAGATTACAACAGATAATTTTAGAATCTTACATTAATGGCGGTAATACCGCTTTCACCTCTGGAACTGCCGTCATGGCGGTATTAATGAAAACGAGAAATAATAAAGTATAAAGGTGGGGCGCGGACGCTTGTGGTATTAAAATTTAACTTTTCGTAGAATTGTAAATTAGCTTTTGTACTTGTAGGCAACCTGCATTTCATGGTAACATTTACAAACACATGTCGCATGCTCTCAAATATAAACACTTCATTTCCCGCATGGTCCTCTTTTTTTGAAAAAAAAAATATATATATCTTACCTTACGGAGTGTCCCATGTGTATGTGTGTATGTGTGTGTGTGTGTGTACAGTTATGGTCATAACATCTGCCCACGTTTCCTAAGCGATAAGAAAGGCAGGCCTAAATTAAAAACATTGAGTGGGACTCCATGCACCTCTTTTATTGCACACACAACTCCGCCCCTGTTTTTGCTCCAACAACATGTCTCTGCAGCACATTAGCCCTGCAACCGTCCATTTTAATGTTAGCTACTAGTCTACACAAAAACATCTCTCAGATTTATACATGAAGCGTTTGAGTTGATAATAAATCTACATTGAATTGATGCAAAATTATTAAACTTCTAACATTCTGATTAAATTACGAATTCTTTTATTTCGTCTGCGTAACGTCTCGTGCAGTTGTGATTTGGGTTTACTTTCTTGATATGGCCAGACAGCATGGGCAAAAATGTGTCGATGTGAGTAGCGTAGTCACTTATTTGTGTTAAGGGTGGGCGTGCTTTTGAAGTGCTTTGAAACAGAGTTATGAGGGTAACATTAAACATAAGCAAGTAATTGGGGCTACCGTAACATGAAAGCCTTTTGCTGTCGGAGCAGTGCCTATGTTAACTGTTTTGGACCAACGAGCCTGGCCACGCTGTACGTTCGTTACGGCACTTTCAGGCACTTATATGGAGGATAAAACTAAAACCGACTGTGACCTTGGCCTAAGGTCATTACGTTTTGGAATACCTTTGTTCTCCACAGTTGTGCATGGTACCTAATATTGCTAGAAAAGTGAAAGCTAGGATTCGTGTGGTGGGAGTGGGGTCATCTTGTTAAAATAAGGAGATTGGCGAATAAGTCACTGCTGAAACGGTCCATTTTAAGACCGAGAACAAGGTGGAAGGGTAAAATTTGAACGGATGTTTGGAATTTGGTTATGAGGATGAGCAGTGGGTGAATGAGGCTCAGAATTCTGCCTAGTGGATGTATTTTGTATTATCTGTGTTTAATCATTGGATTCTGCTTCCTGGTATGAATTAGTTAAATTAAAACTGGCAGGGATATAATTTTCGAAAAGTTACTTAGCTCAGTAGCATAGTGACTATGATGCGGGCTGGACAATCGAGGAATCTAGGTTCGATTCCTAGCAGGGCAAGATGTTTTTCTATTCTCCCAAGGCCCCAGAGGCGCTCTAGGGCCCACGCGACCTCTTATTCAATGGACACCGACGGCTATTTTCTGGAGGAAAAGCGGCCGGAGTGAGAAGATGACAACTTACACTTATTTAGTCCCGAGGTTAAGAATGAGTGGAGCTGTACCTCCTCTCTTCCATATACTTTTGGCGTGCACTGTGACAGTTTTATTTTCACCATACGCTAAAACATGGTAAGCACATGCATACTGATAGATAAACTTGAAGGGGTGTGCGGAATGCTTGACTTTGAATCACAATAAACCAAAATGTCATCACATTTGTGATTCTGGCCAACATTTTTTAATTGTTCCCATGTCTCTCGGAGTTTTACGTGAACTTAATTGTAATGTGACTACGATAAAGCTTTGTTTAGTCTTCTTTATTTGAAATTTCAATTAGACGTGCACTCGCAGAAGAATATTTAGAGGTTAAGAAATCAGATATCAGAATTAAATTAAATTACAGGGTGTTCTATGGTCAGCAGTTTTCCTTCGTAAGAAATTTTTCTTGTTTTTCTTAATCGTCAGTCATTCGAATGGACAGTTAAGGAGCCCCTTAGTCCGACTCTTTGTTTGGTGCTTTTTGTTTGTTCAGTTTTAGCTGTATTAGTGCATGCGATCAGTTCCCCATATTTTTTAGTAGATTCTCAGGTTTAAACGTTTCCTGAGTCACGGATGAGTAAAATACCAGTGGGTTTCCCAGGCAGTAGACTCCCTGTGTCTGTCAAGTAACATTCCACATAACAGCTCATAGTCGTAACTTGGGGAGGGCAAAGGGGGCAAATGCCCCCGCCCCGGAACGTTTTTCTAACTAAGCAAATTTCCTTTTGGCTACTGAGTTAAGGAGGGCAAATAACAAAATTGGGGTGAAAGTGGGAGAAAGTAGTGTATGTATATTAAGGACTGGTTCAAACCAATCTTCCCCCGCTTTCTAACTTGACTCCTAATACCCATGGTCGATTTTGCCCCCCCCCCCCCCCTCAGAATTTTATTAGCCAAGTTACGCCTATGTACCAGCTCATGGATAAGGCATCTAAATACAAGTATTCCTCTCGAATATGAGTCATTTGCCGCCGTGCTAACCTCCTCGGTTAGTGACTGCCTATGTTATGTCCTGTCACATAACCATGATCACTCAATTAACGGCCGAATGGGGGAACCATGTCCAAGTCAATTTTGATTTCTTGTTTTTCTTTTTAAGTAATTACGCTTGTGTTACATTACGTCACCAGATAATACTAAAACAGTGATAATAATAACACATAACTAACTAACAGGGTTCATACATGGCGGCATGTTATTACGAGAACAAATGTAATGAAGAGCACCGGCCTGACCTGAGTGTACAACTGCCCACGTAGGCAGTCATCCAAAATAGGACGTGATGTTCAGAAAACGTGCTGTAAATCTTTAAGAATTTGAGACTTTTCGAATGCAAAGGAATTATTTGTTTTAAACTTCTTAACTTTGTTCCGATTTTTTTTTCCCCAAGAAACGAGTTGGGGGATGTATGAACTCTACCCCAACATATCAAAGATTCTACGTGTGAGTAATGCCAAAATTCATTTCTGAATTGTTACTCTAGTACTACAAACACTCTCAACTACAAATTTGTCTTTTTTTTTGTATTCTGAAATTTCGTCAGTTGTTCATAAAACAACAACATTAAGCGAAAGCAAGTCCACATAATCTCACACCGCATCACTAAACATCAATTTTAATATCATTTCCTAATCTAGGTATCCGAAATGGCTTTTACCATGACGTTTCCTGAAAAAGACGTATGGTATACATGAATGTGAGTGTTATGGTCCTATTCTTTTAATTAATCAATGTTGTTTGTGTTCTTATTGATGTTATTGCTATTAAAATTTATTATTTAATTTATGCATTATCTTGCTTTGTCAAATGTATACTTGTTTCTGTGAAGACACCATTTAACACTCCAGCATTCCATCGGTTATATATAAATATATATAAGTATATCTAAATATTGTATAAAATAACTCGTTACAGTGGTAAATTACATACTTTACCTAAAATATTCAGTTATGTATGAAGTACGTAGATATTTTGTGGATTTAGGAGATCACGCGCTTCTGTAATAACGTGCCAGTGTTACACCGACTAAGAGAGAAATTCGCCGATTCCTAATCAGTTAGTGGCTCCAATACTCTCTCACATGTCAACTTTATGGTTTCTTTACCAA
This sequence comes from Reticulitermes speratus, assembly GCA_021186555.1. NCBI lineage: Eukaryota > Metazoa > Arthropoda > Insecta > Blattodea > Rhinotermitidae > Reticulitermes > Reticulitermes speratus. Next base: position 19,745,413 of record JAJKFL010000042.1, read on the forward strand.
TGAAGGCTGCAAGGAAATCATTAATTTACACTGTAATGTTGCAGTGAAGTCTTAACATAGCTCAGCGCCACGTCTGATATATTTGATGTGGATTATAGCGAAAATTTGAATATGGATTCTAATGTACCGAAAGGAGTAAAGAGAAACGTGGCTTGTAGTTTAGAGTAAAAAAGCAGAAGTTAACGCTTGCACGAAGGATAAAAACGGAGACGAGAGGAGAAAGAAGGAAGTGAAGTAAGAAGTGCAGGGGTGTAATAACGCGACTAATGAGCGGTTTTTATGAGGTGATGAAAAGAGTGACGTCACTGCACAGCAAGTAAAGGAATGCTGCCGTAGTGGCGTATGGTAATGAGACAAGATGGCGTGTTGCCGGAATCTCGTCTGTAACGACTAGCGGGAACGAATTTCGCGTTAGCGTGTCTTGAGTCTGCATTTCCAGAAGAAAAATCTTTAATTTGTTGGCTGAGCTAAGAGCAGTGTCCAATGTTACATCGACTGAAAGAGAATTTCAGCGATCGTAGCTAGATTATTGTGTTTGTTTTTAATTGAAGAGCGGCTACATGCCCTAATTCCGAATTTCGTTGTTACGTCGATACAGGCAGATTCCTGCAGTTCCTTTTGACAAGCGACACTCAAAATATAAACACGCCCGTCTGCGTGAAACTAACATACATTATGAATCTGGTATGGATATTTCTCTTTCTGTGACGCAAGTTGGACCTAGGCCGCCTCACTGTTGAGGTTTCTAGATCACACACAATTACACACACACACACACACCTCTGAACGAGTGATGAACTCGTCGCGTCGCAGAAGCTCCTGTCTACACAACACACAACAAACACAAGAGACGAACACCTATGCCCTCAGCGGGATTCAAATCCGCGATCCCAGCAATCGAGCGGCCGCAGACCTACGCCATAGACCGCATAAAACTATGTAAATGAGTAACAACTGAAGAAAATAAATAATTACGTTTATGCAGTTGGTAAGACATTCTATAAGCGTAAGTAAATATGCACAGTGTGATTCAAAAGTCAATGTACACATGTACTACAAATCATAAAACCGCCTCAATTTTTGTGGCTTGTAGCTTGTGGCACGTACGGTGACCAAGCCTTCCTTCCTCAAGCAACGCCATTTCATCGTTTCACTGTTTTTACATTAATACTAAGTGTGAGGCTGTTCTATCTTTAGTTGTATAGGTGCACAGTGACTTTTGGCTCACTTTGTAACTTTTTTTTAAAGAGCGACGTACGACTAGTAACATGGCTAAATCCACGCCACAGGTTATTAAATCAAAACTTAGCAATAACAGCTGCTCCAGTAATTATGTTCCTTTATGGAATCAGGTTCTGTGTCATCATGTATAAAAAGTTTTTTTTTCCATGTCGCAACAGCCCCTAGTGGGCCAGGGCCTCATCATATTGGAGGCTTCATGATCATACTCAGACACCACACTCGGTAGGACCCGTCTGGACGAGGGGTCAGCCCTACGCAGAGACCTCTACCTGACAACACACAACACTCAGAAGAGACAGCGGCGGGATTCGAACCCGCAATCCCAACAAGCGAGCGACCGCAGACCCATGCCTTAGACCGCGCAGCCACTGGAATCGGCTTTACACATTATTACTTCTTCAACTCTTGTGGTTACTCAGGGTCGGTAGGCAGGTGTGTGACACGAAGCGTGTCTTGTACAGTTGCAGTTAGCATTCCACCATTTGTTTTGGAGGACTGAGTACAATCATGACAAGCCACATTCACTGCCTAGAATCTACAGCATCCTAACGGAACGACGCGGTAACGGAAAATATCCTTTGGCACTTACCCTGCGTTATTCCAGTCTATTCTGATCATGAACAGCGTCTGTATCTATGATCATTTTAATATTATATTCCGGTCTATGCCTGCATCTTATCTTATTTAGTGCAATAACAGTATTTGTTGAGAAGAAGAAACTATGTGGCTTCTCTGTACGTAAATTTTCCATCCTCCTATTTTCCCATTTTCAAAAATTCTCAATCTATATATTTATTCCTCCCTAGCTGTAATAGATCAAGTAAGTTTTTGTCTGTTGGAAATAAAGAAAACTACTTTTTGAAGTGTCTAATTTGAAAATATACGCTTCGTTACCTGTGCTGCTTTTACGTTGAACACAATAACGTATCGTTTTTAATGCTGGAGGCGTCTCCTTCAACCGTGATATACCCACTTCACGGTGTGAATACTTCGCTGTTGCCTATCCATGAGCTCTGTAACAGAATTCGCACACGCTTTGATGTATTCAGTTCAACTGTACGTGCATAAGTTTTGAGACTGTACAGATTCACTGGTTTGTTTCCGTGTAAAGGTCCACACTTCTGTCTGCCCACCGCCGCATGCATAATAGTACTCGAATTGCAAAACACCGCACCAAGCCTGTCCAAGCTATTAGCCACTGGCGCCATCACTGTTAAAGCGTGCAGTTATAGTCGTGCTTCTCACGGTAGTGATTTCGTACCCCATATAAACTGCGTGTTTCTGTCCACCATTTCAGATATCTAGAAGAATGGTAGGCCTACACAAGAGGCTGTGCTAGGTATGATTCAAATATTTGCATGTGCGTGTAGATTGTAGCGAAATTGAGATGGTTTAAATGTTAATCACGTGTCAGTAGCTTTCCTTATCATTATGTGTCAAATGTACAGTATACATCATGCTTATGGCTAACAAAATATAACTATTGACCATTTGAATTTCAGAGGTTACGGTCTGCCACCAATTTCAACATTAGAATTTTCGAATTTTTTTCACATTATTTATATAGACCAATGTGTTTCATATTACTCTCACGACAAATAGCGATGTAAGATCGGAACTATGGTGGGTACTTGGTATTCCTCATATACAAAAGGTACGAAGGGTAGTCAATAAGTAAGGTTCCCAAATTCATGTAAATTACATAAAAAGTCATTACAAATTCAATTGTAACTCATTTATTCCAATGAAGTATCATTATGTGTCAACATAATCCCCGAGCACTTTGCTGAATTTGTGCCTTCTTGGTACGAGTTTAAAACGGCAGATGCTTTAGAAATCGGACTCTTGCACTTTCTAGCATTCACGAAGAGGGATTCAGTGAACAACTCCAAAGCAGCGGATAAATCGAGACTTGTGACACCAGCTCACCATCAGGCATAGTGTTGTTTAGTCTTTTTTTCACTATTGTTACTTATATTTCCCTCTCTTTAACTTTTGTTTCACGCACAAGTTAGCTAAATTGGACACCGGAACAATTTTGTGACTTTTCTTTGTAAAAATGAAATTAACGCGTCGCGTTCCCAGTATCATTTCCGCCACTCGTACTGCTTTCACATCTGTCCTTGATGTGCTTCGCAGACCGGTGCGATTACCATCGTGGATGCCCTTTTGACCATACTGGAATTACTGCCCCATTTTCTGATACTCTGCACCCTCATTGCACCTTCACCCTCTATCTCTATTAACTGATGGTGAATTTGGACGGAGGACTATAATATTTCGCCCATAAAAATGAATTTTTATTAAGAATTTTTCCCGGAACAAAGTTTCCAGTGTCGTTGCCATTCTACATAAACTTATCCCCTGAATAACACCTGTCGGACTTAATCTTGTGCTATTTGTTGCATTTTACCCCTATTGCAAATATTACTTCCTACCAAAAAATAAAATCTTTAACACAAAAGTTCAGGCTCAGGAATATTACTTATTCAGAATAGCTGTATACGTACGCGTGTGTGTGTGTGTGTATGTATGTATGTATGTATGTATGTATGTATGTATGTATGTATGTATGTATGTATGTATGTATGTATGTATGTAACTCCCAGCAACTGCATTTAAATTCCTCAGTAAACACACAAGCACACATATTTCATCACTCATTAAACTACAGTGGTTATATCTTACTACAGAATAGAAGGGGACTAAAGAATGAGTTCAGATACGTTCGTGTCCAAAACAATATATTATTATGTTTCATATGTAAAACAAATTTCATGGGAATTTTAGATAATATATCAGGCTGTAATGGGTGTGCAATTTCTTTTCTACCTAGGTTTCGTGTTTCTGTTTTATTAGCACTTTGCAGCCGTGGCACGTGTTTTTGGAACCATTTCTCTTTTAGAGTTTGATGTTTTGGGTGTGGAAGGAGGTTATGAATGGAAGTTTACTGTGGAACTCATAACGTAATAAGCTTCACGACCACCCTGACGTACGGACACGCAGGCTTTCGTGACCAGGCCAATGTACTTGACGCCACGCAACTTCCAACAGCTGCATTTAATTTCCTTGGTATAAAAAACACAAATTTTGAAATAAAGATTCTTAGTTTGCTTTCGCCATAAGATGTATAAATCAAACTGAATGGTCAGTACAAGATATGCCTATTTTGGAGTTTTCTGAGTGACTGACTGTCTCGCCCAACCCCACCTCCATCCCATCCCCAACTCTCACCCTAAGCACACGGTAAGGGCCTTATTATCCAAGATATTATCCTGCCGTTTGACCTCGTCCTGAATAATTTCCCTTTCGCACTGTTCTGTGCTACAAATTTTCGTAATACAAATTTAATGTAGTTCTTTAAATTGTATCTTCCCACGAGGTTAATATATACCCTACAAATAAATAGACTAATAATAATTGAATTATTTGTAACAACAAATGCACTAAGACAGTTTTTTCTCTGTTTTCTTTATTATAAGGATGCCCCAATACGCATTTCGGCAATTATTCTGCCATCATCAGTGGGTATTTTAAGTGAGTTTTTTTACATAGACCAATTCTTTGGTTACGTCATAACAGTGAGTCGGTATTTGTTACCACATCTTATAAAATTTGTAAAATTAGTGGTATTGTTAAGCTGCTAAAAGTTATTAAATTTTAAAAATTATAAAAATCAAGTAGTATATTTTACTACCCTCTACAGTATAATTATTAATTAATGGCAGCGTGGTCCTATTTTCAGCATGTGTTCCAGTTAACTGTGTGTTATGTTGTTGGCAGAACCTCCTTCCCTCCTGTCTGTGTGGTGAATGGTATTGATGTTTTTAAAATTCAATAACTTTTAGCAGCTTAACAATACCACTAATTTTACAAATTTTATACGATGTGGTAACAAATACTGACTCACTCTTATGACGTAACCAAAGAATTGGTCTATATAAAAACTCCTTAAAATACCCCCTGATGATGGCAGAATAATTGCCGAAATGCGTATTGGGGCATCCTTATAATAAAGAAAACAATGAAAAAACTGTCTTAGTGCATTTGTTGGTACAAATAATTCAATTATAAAAAGATGCACGGTGAATATAAAGTGAAAAAGACTAAAAGTACTTTAGTATGTTCTCCAAGGTGCGTGGAGAACGTTAGCATTAGTCATTAATAGACAGATGAAACAACTCTTTCTGTTTCAGCTTTTTATTTTAATTGTGTCACATTACACACCATATTTGGGAAAGAAACATTGAGATGTGTGCAGTATACATCATTTGTTAGCTTTAAAATGGGGATTAATGTCATTTATATACTAAGGTGTTGCTAAATTAATGTCACCATAGCTGTCTTAAACAGTATTATTAAAACATATTTACATGTGAAGTTTAATTTGCAGTACGTACTGCTATGCAAAGCAGACCACAATTCATACACCATGTTACACATGCATTGCATGTCTGAACGGCCCCAAAACTGTGACTTCAGTACTTCAGAAAACTGCCAGACGTTTCCTTCTTGTAGCTCCTCTATCTCATTATTATTTTCTTTCTTCTCTTGTGCATTGTGATTCATTCTCTTCATCAGTTTGGTCTTTTGGCTCTTTCTGCACACCCTCCGTGCAAGTTCTTTTCCCTTGTGCGACATGTGATCTGGGATTTATGTGCCTCGAGGACTGTTAAAAGATGGTTGATTCCTGGGGCACTTAACTACGCCTTCTCATCTGCATAGGTCATATAGCGTCGAATGGTAGAAAGACTGTGAATTATGAATTCGAAAGAACGAAGGAGTCGGTCGTGGCGCATCTACATGGAAGAACTGTGAAGGAAGACAAAATAACTGTACTAAGAATGCTAACTAGGTTAAAGCCGTGTTGGTTTATTAAAAGCGAAGTGGGTTTTATGGCAACAATAGATTTGTGTTGAAAGGTCACGATATGCCTGAAAAATTGTTGTAATTAAGAAACCCATCTGTTTAACTAGTGACCTAGTTCCATAGATAATATTAGGACTAACAACCATTCAGGTGAGGCGGGCTGCTTTTAATTTAGGAGAGGTGACCAAACCCAAACATTCGTTGAACACAGAAAAGAATCTTGCAAGAATAGACTGGTTTGGAGCGTTTTTAGAAAGCATCCTAACCTCAGCCTTCGAAAGCCTCAGCCTCTTTCACGTGCCAGAGCTCAAGGTCTTTGTAATGAAGAAGTGGCTCACTATTTCAATAACTTGAAGGACATTATGAACAAATTCCAACTTTTTGAAAAACTCGAAAGTTTGTACAGTTTGGATAAATGTGGATTTCCGTTGAATAACAGACCTCCGAAAATAATAAGCAATAAAGGCAAACGCAAGGTTGTATCATTAACAAATGTGGAAAGGGGAGAAAATGTTACCATCGTAGCATGCTGCAATGCATCAGGAATGTACATTCTTCCGATGGTAATATTCAAGAGACTGAGGAAACGTCCAGAATTTGAGGATGGCTGTCTTCTTGGTTCTGCTGTAGAGTTGAGTGATTGGGGCTATGTAAATGAAGTTCTGTTTTTATGGCTTCGGCATTTAAGAAGCACAAAACACCAGTACAGTTTTACTAATTCTGAATAACCATGGAAGCCATACGAGCCTAGAAGCTTTAGAGTTTCGCGAGGAGAATGAAATCGAACTTTTGGGCTTACCTCTTTCAACCACTGGACAGAACATTCCTCAAGTCTCTAAAGGCTCAATATCGCAAGAATGGAACAGATTGGACTAACCGACAACCAAATGAACACATCATGAAAGCAAGGTTTTGTGCAATTTTCTCTGATGTGTGCAACAAAACTCCTTCAGTTGGACGTGCTGCTAAAGATTTCGAATGCACTGGAATAATGCCTTTCTCTGCAGATATTTTGCAGAAGAGAAGTTTACTTTTTCATCACTGTTGAGCCTTCTTCCCGTACGACCACTACCATTGCTGCCACTGTCACTACTACCAAAGCAACACTAACATCTTGGTTATCAATGACATTGCCCATAGTAATCTCCAGTCTAAAAGGAGACACTTCTGATGCCACAGCGTCAACATCAAACACGGCAAACAATTCAGCATCAAAAGAAACACTTTGACAAATTTGTTTAATAGAATACTGCAGCAACGCTTTATATATACGTATCTTAATATATATTGATTTTTAACTTAGGCAGTTTCGGATTTTAGTCAATAAAACTTTTGTAAACATTGTGAGGTGGAGATCTCGATCGGTTTCATAATCATGTACTAATGTGAATGTTCTTTCTTCTCGTATTTGTATCAGTGCCTGATGATGGCATATAATTAAAACCGCAATATGTTGCACAATATATAAAATATTTTTCCAAATATATTTGTAAATCACGTGTCTTATAATTATTCATCTACCTTTCTGAAAATTTGCAGACAGTGCCTGCTTGTTCTTCAGGTAACGGTAGACTGGAGACAAGGTAGACGTTTGGACAGCGAAGGAGGTAGGGTGATGGAAGTGTACTGTTGGGTGACGCGCATACTGGACCACATTGGACGGAACGGACGTATTGCACGCGTCGGAGTATCGAGTACGCACAGCGCCATCGGATTTTCGCGCACGGACTGACAGATTTCAAATAATTCCTTGTTTTTAATTAGCTTATATCATGAGCATTTCGGTAGTAAGAAATTGAGGTTTTTTGTTAACAAAAGAAGAGGAGACGAAAAGTCTGGGTGCATAATATCTGCAACAAAGAATGATACATGGGGAACTTCGTTGCCACATCCTGACAAAAGGAGACGAGGCAAATGTTTTTAATATTTTCAGACAAATTTTGGAAAACGTAGGCCAGTAACTCTTTTCGGTATATTGGAACCTAATTTAACAAGGAAAACGACGGTGAACGTACCAGTGATTACTTCCATCAGCACGGACGGAATTGCCGAACACCTTTATGTCCGGGGCGGATCTGCGTGCGTTGCCACATAAGTAAGACTGTGTTCAATAACCTATCTCCATTCAACGCTTCAGTTCTTTCGTTCCAATCGGAGTATGTACTTGTAGAAGAAGAAAGGAGCTGAGCATTTGAGTTTAATTTAGAATTTTCTAGTGTTTTTAATTTTATAATTAGAGGACTGCATTATGATGGAATCTTGATAACACTGGAAGAGTCCGCATGTAGGAGAAAATTTTGAAGCTAACGTTTTGGTGGCTGCATGCTATGTTTCTAAATTACGTATACGAAACCTCAGTCTGCACCACAAAGAGAAAAGATTTCATGTCGATTAGAAAGAGCAGTCGCTGAAAACCAGACGAAACCCATACGTATAATATTTTAACAAAATGCGTAATTTCTTTTTATTACAGCAGGTAGCGCCAGTGTGTTTTCGACAGTTAATTCAATCCTGCTTCACGGTTGCGAATGTAAAACACTTTCAAACATTGAACGTATCCCGTAGACACTCCTTAATATAGCGTGCCATTCAGAAGGCATGAAATGTGGTAGGCTGATTCTGGTCAGTTTTATTGAATTTGTTATAGGCTGCAGGCTACGTAATCTTCCCCTTTTCAACTTGTCGGCTTGTGAGGGCGAGCAAACGTGCGTGGAAGGGTGTGAACAGTCACTGATAATGATAGTCACACACTGTGTGTCAGTGATTGATATTGCCCTATTATGTTGTATTACTGCTGTTCCATGACTTACCTCCCATTCTGTTATCTTCTTCCTTGCTGAATTCTGATATTTAAATCCTCGAACCCTGATGCTATGCTTCTGTGCTCATTGCATTATTTTCCTCGCTTCTTCACTAACAGGTATCTTTTAACGTGATTTTTACGTCGCTGACCGATCTGTAATTGACATAAGACAGTGGTCGCTGTTGTATGACATTACTGATGTAACAGGGACATAGATATGATATTCAATTTATAATTCGTTTCTCACGTAGTAGGCCTGCTTGTTATTGTAATGCTCATTGTGGAGTATTCAGTACAGCGTTACAGCCTAGAGGGCTCCGTTCTTCTGGAATATGACGCCGCTTCTGTGGTAATTAGTTAATCGACAATGTTCAGATGTCGATGACACCTAGATCCTTGAAGATGAGGGCACTGCATGCACGATAAATTAAGGACAGGTTAAGTTCGGGTACGTCTGCTACCATTCTGTCCGTAAACTCTGTACTTCCCGTTGGCTATCCAGAAATATAAAGATTTAAATATACAGAATTATAACTTTGCCTGTTGTATTTCAATGTGAGACGTGGTATCTCATATTGACGGAAGAATATAGGCCGACGGTATTGAAAAGTAGGGTCTCAGGAAGATATTTGGGCCTAAGAGGAGGCGGTAACAAGGGACTCGAAGAAACTGCGTACGGAGAAGCTTCATAATTTGTACCCCTCACCAAATATTATTAGGGTGATCAAACCAAACAGAATGAGATGGGCGGGTCGTGTGTCACATATGGGAGACAGGAGCAAGCAGGTTCCTGCTGGGGAAACCTGAGGGAAAGAGATCACTTGGAAGACATAGACGCATGTGTGAGGATAATATTAAAATGAACTTTCAAGTAATGGACAGTAAGCGCGTGGACTTGATTAATCTGGTTCAGGATCGGGACAAGTAGCGAGCTCTTGTGAATGCGGTAATGAACAGAAAATTTTCCTTCCATAAAATGAGGGGAATGTCTTTACTTACTGAGAAACTATTAGCTTTATACGAAACTCTGCTCTGTGGAGTTTATTAGTTAGTTAGTTAGCTAGTTAGTTTTATGACAGTGTGTAAGGAAATTGTTTCAGATGAGTTAAATATTGTTGAATTTTAGTGATGTTAAAATTCTATACTGAGGATTCGAGTCTTCTAAGATATGACAACTTGTATACTGGTATGTATGTCAACGTTTCGGAGGAGGTTGCTATTTCCACCCTCAGGGTAGTGGTGAATGTCTACTCTTCTTGGAATATGCTGAAGATGGAAGCGGCAAGCTCCACCGGAATATTGTGCCTGTGTACCCTTGTACACGGAATCATACGCCAGAATACTGGAACCGTCATCAGCATGGCTGAGAGAACCGCATGTCTCGCAGACTTCGCATTTTTAATGACCTACCCTTAATAAACTGTCTTTACTTACGGGTTTATATATGAGTTTGAATTCTTTCCTCTTTGAATAGGTCACTGCTGTATTTTACTGGGAATTTGTCATAATTGTTGTATTAATACTTAATACCCATCGAACACAGCCGTAATTATAAATATTTTCCCTGTGTTTTCTCTTATAAGTACAATATATATTACCTCTGACATGCTTGGAATAGAAGCTGTACTTAAAATTTGAAATAAGTAATATATAAATGTCAATTGTTTTCCCCAATGGCTCGACAGCCCCTTGGGGGCCTAGGCCGCCTCATTTTTCGAGGCTTCACGATCACACTTTTTAGACTGACCACGTTCGGTAGGACTCCTCTGGACGAGGACCAGCTCGTCACCTGACAACACACAACACTCGCCAGAGAGACATCCATGTTCCCGGTGGGATTCGAACCCACAATCCTAATAAGCGAGCGGCCGCAGACCCACGCCTTAGATTGCACGGCCACTGGGATCGGCATAAATGTACATTTATACAATTAAGATCTTTGTATGTAATTAATTTGATACAAACCATATAAACTAAACGTAACTTTATTCATCTACAATACCCATTACATAATGAGTCATAGCAGTCAGAACGTCAAAAATTTTGTATTTTCAAGCTCCCCCTCTCTCCTCTTCTTTTTCTTCCAAAATCCAGGAATATCTCCTCCTTTTTATTGTTTTAAATTGTTGTAATTTTTTATGGTTTTACTTACACAAACAAACAAAACAACTCTAAAACTAAAATCTTACCCACCCAAGAATTATCACAGAAGGTGGGATATCTTGGAAGGCACAGCTTCTTCATGAATTGGCGAGTTGCGTGGGTTGTGTGGCGGAAGTTTTTGTATTTACAGTTCATTTTTGTGTCTTCACATACACACGTTACTCTCAGAATTACTAGACCCATGTAGGTTGCAATATAGATTTGAGTGGCGTACATAGGTAAGCCTGTATCTGATTTTGCGCCGATTCCAGTGGCTGCATTGTCTAAGGTGTAGGTCTGCGGCCGCTCACTTGCTGGGATTTTGGGTTCGAAACCCGCCAGAGGCATGGATGTCTGTCTTCTTTGAGTGTATGTTATCAGGTAGATGTCTCTTCGTCGGGCCGATTACTCGTTCAGAGGAGTCCTACCGAGTGTGGTGTGTCTAACTGAGCGTGATGGTGAAGCCTGGATAACGAGTAGGCTCTGGCCCACTAGGGGCTGTTGCACCATCGAAACAAAATATCTTATTTTGATCGAGCCGCTGATACGAATTTAACGAAAGTGTAGTTTCCACAGTCGTTATGTATTGTCGACTGAGGTGCTTAGCTTGCTATACGTATGAAAAGTTATGGAAGGAAGGCTCTGTGACGTGCTGTAGTATTATCGAAAAATGTATCTCAACGAAATGACTAAAATGCCCGTGAACATAACCAAATCTTAGAATTACCGTTTTTTCGTACGTGCGTGCGTGTTGTGTGTGTGTGTGTGTCTTAGGTTTGACGGTTGAAGATTGCGTCTAACAGCAAATTCGTAACGTTTAGCATGATGATAATATATCCTTAAAATAGAAGACACTGGAATAAAACATTCTGTCACAAACATGATCTTCGCTCTTGTGGGATGTTGCGCAGCGGCGGTTGGTAGTTAGTTACCGACGTTTCGGTAGAGCCTACCGTGTCCCATCTTGAAGGTTCAAGCAGTCCAAGAAGAAAGACCCTTGAAGTTCAGACCAGCAGGTTGTCCCGAAACGTTAGTAATTAATTACCAATGAACGCTACGTAACATCCCAGAAAAGCGAATATCTCATTTGCAGCCCAGCGGAAGCCTGAAATAATGAAAAATTTCATACGGTTCTTGTTGGCAGTGGCTAAGAGAAACTAAACTAAATTTGCTATAAGAACTTCTATATATACAATTCATTTCTGAGGTAGTTTCGTATATCCTTCGAATTTATTTGGCTTGTCCATTGGTTATGTAAGACCAAACATGTGTGTCTGACCGTAACGTTCAGATATTACTGGCTGTGATTAACAGAAAGGAACGTAACTGAAGTACGATTGTGCTGTTACTTGTGACTGTACGTCGCCGTGTGTATTTTCTGTACGAGGGTTAGTAGAAGGTAAAGTCTTCCATTTTTATTTCAATCTATGCACACGGTACTATGTAGGCAACACTATCCATCCAAATTTTGTGCTGGTCTCAGTGGTACTTACACTTCTGTGTGACCTGGCCTTGTCGTGGAGAGGCAACACTTCTGTTACATGAACAAGACGAAGAAGAGCATTCGGACTTCGTAGGGTTTCAGTAGAGCAGTCAGAATTTATTGTTGTTCCCTAGGCAAGAAATTCACATGAATAATGCCTTTCTCTTCCCAAACGCCTGTAGCAATGATTTTTTATACTGACTACGCACTCTTGCCTTCCTTCTTCCTTGGGGATATCGTGGCGCCTTTACATCGATTGTCGCTCAGTTTCGGGTTGAAAATGATCTTTCCAGTTTTCATCCCCCTTGACAGTTTGCGACACGAAGCCTCACTCTCTGATTCTTATCGGTGCAAAAGATCAGTGATACTTGCTTTCGTTGTCTCTTTACTTGAATCTTTCAGATTTCTTGGTACCAAGCGCGCAAGGACCTTGCAGTAATCAAGCTCTTCCATAACTGCCATTACATTTCATTTACCAGTAGATGGACTGGAGCTTAACTAATCCACTGTTATGCGACGGTCGCCGCATATTAGTTCATGAAACCAGCGGATATGGAGTGACATCACTGCAGTGGCATGGCGACCACTCCGCGGTTTTTCAAGAAGTTCTGCTCCTCCGGTTTCAGCGTTTTTAATCCTCTCTACCTATCTTCGAACTCCACCTTGACAAAAAAAAAACTGTGGTGAATGCAAGTTGGCTTCTCACATTCGGCCGTCAAGAACTTGAGTACTTCTCGTTGTTTTAGACTACTACAATCTCATTTTATAGCTAACTGTGATACTGCCATCTGTCGAATGAAACAGTTGTGACACTAGAAAATAATGGAGGATATTCATGGACTTCTCTGTTGTAGTGATTATTCCCATATACAAAGAATGTAGGAGGTAAAATAGGAGGATTTTCTTTCTAGGTGCTCCTTGTGTATAAATGAGGCATCCAACAATGTAGTCAGCCAGTTACCCACCAGCTTTAGTACATCTTCGGTAACAAATCATTATACCGGCTTTTCGGTCTACTGTTTCGCGGTAATTATTGCATTAGGTTCTCTGTGCATGGAAACAGCAGTGTTGCCGGAAGAGATCTGACTTTCCTGTGATGAAGACCAGCAGAATGATGAAAGGCCTACAGAGTGGGCGTCACTTTGCTCGTACATCACCACTATACTTTGTTACTAGCCACTTCCCAGTGCACACGCTCATTCCACGTTGTTTGTTCAGTCGTATACGAAAGTGGTCCAATCCGTCTCAGTCTGATATAACATTCTGTTACTTTCTTGCGTCGTGTTGTTGCATTGTTCTACACGGAACAATTCCCTACGATGTTTCGCAAGTCGGGTGCTTGTACTTTAATTTTTCACACTAAAAGTCTAGCAAACTGTTTCCTCTTGTGATGAAGAGATTTTAGACGAATCTATTTGCAAATATTCTCTGTCCTATAAATCTCTCTTCCCTCCCCAGAAATAACCATGTGTTTTACTGTTACTCCAGAACTCAGTATAAGAAATTATTAAATATAAAACCACATAATCTTATAGGCATGTAGGCCTCATTTTATTAAAAACTACTAGGTACATTAAATTGTTCATTTACATTGACAAATACAATTTTAATTTATAATTATCAGTTACTACTTAAGATAACGGGAAGTATGTGTTTCCTGCAAGCGTGCCATTGAATGAACCAGCAGTCCTCATAATCGCAGAAAATAACTTAAAAATATTTGTGCTGAAGTCAATACATTTATTCCCTCAAGTTTCGTGGACTTTAGATTTCTCTCTTTTAATATCATGGATTTATTCTTTTTAAGATACTTAAAGGAAGGACGTAATCATTAATTTACTAGACTCCTGCCAATTTTTGGTTCTGTTGAAGATGAACGTCTATAATGGGTGCTTTTACATCCCCAAGGTAGCACATAATTGATATGAGCCCTACCCCAATTCTCAAGATGACTCGAATAGCTTGCTTCAGAACGTCTGGTTCAATTAACTGGGTATCATGGAAACGCTATTCAAGCTCAAGATATTCTGACAGCAAATTCTCATCAGCTTCTGGAGTACAACTTCGGAATTCTACTTCTTGTCTCATTATTGGTATCAGTGAATACGCTATTTTGAAATTTATCTCTGTATAGTCCAGAATTCTAGGAATGGTATGAATACTTATACTGTGGCTTGTTAATTACTCATAGCGGTAATTTAATGCAGCTTTCTGCCGAGGGTATGGATTAGATAGACATTCCACACTAAAGCCTTTAGATGCTTTGTACTATACAGCTTATAGGTTTAGGTAATGGTAACTTTGGAGCTGTAAAGTGAGAAATACCAGATATACCAATTACTGACAAAGGTTCAATAAAATGCACTTGTAGTCAGCGTAGAGTATGTGCACTTAAACACTCTATATCTTAATCTACAATTAACGAGACTGCATTCGTACAATTGGATTCAGGAAATGCAGTAGATATTTGAAAGAAAATTAAAATTTTATTGCACCTTTTTATATTCTAGTACGTACCAATTATGAAAACGGCGCACTTTATTATTAATAGTTTTAATTCTCCAAGTTTTAATCGATGTTTGTGTTTTATGTATTTCTGCTGTAGGTACGTTTGTTTTATTTCGTTTAATTTCAGTGTCCCAGTAAAGGCTGTACAGCGTTTTGTTGAAAGGTGATTTTATGATCGTTGGATTTGGATGTGGAAGGAATGGGTCCCGGTAGCTCTCCAGATACTAACACAGAATTTTGTGGATGGTATGAGTAAAGAAACTTAAGTGTAGCCAGTGCTTTGTGTGAGATAACAAAAGATTTTCCCGATTTTGAAATAATAAGGGTCAATACTGTACAGGGGCCCTGTAAAGAAGTCTGCCCCTAGGAGCTTCTGCTGTAAAATGAAAGTAACCCGTGCGAGATTTCAGGCTTCTGCCGCGGTGTACTTGATGTCTTCTGTCTTCTGGGATGTTACGCCACATAGGTTTCGAGCTGTTAACAGACGTTTCGGGACAGCCCATCGGTCCCATTTTCAGGGGTCAAGCAGGCCAAGTCCCTTAGAGATGGGACCGAGAGTCTGTCCGGAAGCGTCGGTAAGAAGCTGCCAACCTACGCAGCGAAAAGTTTCAGAAGCGTGAAGGCCTAAAAGTAGCTCTAGGCTTACTTAACAACAAGTTTTTGAACTGAAATGTTGTATGGCGCTAAATGTTGAATGATTGGCTAATGATAAACAGGTTAGGGCTCTGTTGTGTTACAGTGAGTGCATTGTAGTTTCAGTTCAAGCTAGACAAAGTGAAAAAAGATAATGAGATTAGCGTTATATCCGGACACCTCAAGAATACAAGCCAGGAAGAGAACTATCTTTTAATCTGCTTGTACTTCTTGATGAATGAACACTGACATTTGCTTCCGGCTACAGTGATATTTCTTACGAGCTCACACTGGGGCGGAACAACCGGGCGCTCGTCCTGTCAAGTAAGATCGACCCATGACGCGTACGTACGCTGCACGGAGGTTATGTCTAGGAAAGTGACTGTAGAAAGATAGGTTTAATGAATGATGATCATGTAGTACAAAAGTAGAAAAGTTGTTACTTGGGAAGTTGTGAAATTGGGCAGCCACCACTGACTTATAAGTTTGCCTTCAGTTCCCGATTTTTCAAAGTGAGTTACTAGGATGTTAAGAGCCACGATGTTTCCTCCCATTACTCGCGGCCCTATTCGCCTGCTTGACACCTAAAAATCCTTTGCAAAACATTGTTTAAATCAGCTATATACTGTAGCATAGCTTCGAAATAAACATTTTTTTTTCAGCTGTGTGTTGTCCCTATTCGCAAATAATTCCATTTGAATATAAATAATACATCATGACGATCCTGTTTCATGAGCAGTAACAATTTTGCCCGTGGTTGTAGATCATAAATTACGCCTTGTTCTGTGATATCTGTTGCATGTCAATTGCATCGATAGGTCTTCCATTTTACCTCAGCACTACTAGTTTAATACTTTCTGTGATATCAACGGATAATTCTCTTTCCCTCTCGAGACCTTTTATTCGCCGTATACCAAGGTAGGCCTAAATAAAATGTAAAGTTGATAGAATATTGTCATGTAACGCCTAGCTACCTCATTCAGTAAAGCAACTGATTACAGACTGCATGACTGGAGACCGTCTCCCGATGGGGATTCAAATTTTTCTTTTCTACACACATTCCATACTGGACCCGGGGTCTAAAAATATTGCATTGTGTGGGTACAAGAGTCCTTTCCTTAGATGTAAGAGGCCGGAGCGCGAATGTTACCATTCACCTTTATCTAATACAAAGATTAGAAATGACTGGGGTCATGACAAGAATATTTTATCACTGCAGGCCTCGCTGTAAATCGGACAACATGGTAGATGTATAATACGAGTGAATCTGCGTTTATGTGATGCTTTTTCTATAAAAGACAAAATTATCTGAAGGTAAAATGTTGGTGAAGTTTTTATCCAAGTATCGAAATAAAAATCTTTAGTAAATTCAACGTGTTTCAAATATTATATACAATTCTGGCCCGTCAGTTTAGCAAAGACTTTATCGTAACACACCTCCTTTCTTAAATTTGTTAAGTGTACTTGTGTAGAAGTAACACCTTTATAAGTAATTCATTTCAAAATTTCTATTTTGCGTACTTAATTTTATGTAATTATTATTATACTCAAAGCCTCGCAACACACTATGCAGTGCACAGGTCTAGAAACACTGACCTAGCACATTCAGTGCCTTAAGTCGTTTCAAGAACTGACTCTTATATGTAGGTGCGTACGAAAGACCTGAAACTCATTACACCTTCTTAGAACGCATTTTTCTAAACGTAGTGACCGCTAGTAACCTTTCCATTTATGCACTCTTACACATAATATCTGTTGCAGGACCCTACCAAATTACGAGTTCCCTGAATATGCACGATCTGCGCTTTAAATTTCGTGGAACAATTTGACACACTAAGCGCAACAATAATAGTCATAAGCACTACTTTCAACAAAGGTCTACACTGTAATAGCGACTGACGACATTTTAATGCTGACTAAATAATTGACATTTATTTCTGTTCTCTTGGTTTTATGTCATAAGTAGCTAAGCTTAGTTTTGCAAGTGTTTTTCATCGCAGCTACACAGCGTCGAATACTACCCTACTGAGATGCAGTTAACTCCAAGGAGCAGAGTCCTTCTTGAGAAGCTAACAGGTCCTCAGCTAGTCAAGAAACTCCCCGCGTTTTATGGAACCCGAAGGTTCATTACCGCACTCACAAGAGCCCGCCACCTGTCCCTATCCTGAGATGCAGTTACGTATCACTAATCATTTTCCGTGGGGAAGGTGGTATAGCCGTTAAAACCTGAGACGTATTACTGATCGGGGAACTTCTTTGGTATTTTCTAAGTCTCTCCCACCCAAATACCTGTACAGCGTCATGAAATCAATCATAACCTTCTTCATAATCATTACCGATTCGCAGTGCGCCGTGTTCTTCACGGTTAGTTCGAAACTATATAGCCTGTGTGCGGTTGAAACAGCTTTGTTAAAACAAAAGATTGATAAGTCAAAGTCGCTGATTCATATTCCGTAACTCTTTACGTCGCTTTTGCACCGATAATTGTTTGCTGGCGGTCCTCAGATGTAGAGAACAGGTAACATTTGGGTGTGGCCACTTACCTTCTCACTCTTTCTCCATTTCTGACTCAATCATTCCGACCCAAGCTGTGAATGTAACTTATAGCTCCCAATACCACCCGACCCTTGGGAAAAGTGAGCTTGAATTATGCAAATAACCGTGCGCTCTCCCTCAGATATGGAGAGTGGCTAGAACTTACAATTTCAGAACTCAAGTGAAATATGCGAACCCCAGAACCTCACTTTCCAGCCACCCCCAAAAACCCGATTTTCGGACAAACAGGTTTCTATAATCCTTCTTGCCATCTCACCAAAGAATTCTAACCCAAACAAATGAATAACTTGAATATTGATAATAATTCGTCTCACGTTTTAAGGTGATATTTTGGCTGAAGAAAAGCCATCCAATTCCGTGTCGAGTGTTGACACTACGCAGATGGAAACACTTGAAAAGTACGATATTAGATTCTTTGTCACACAGATACAAATTGCAAACGTCGGTCGCAGACATTTTGCTGTCCCAACCCACTAAGACCCGTTATCATTTTTATTTGCATCCTATCCTTCCAAGACAACGCGCAGTGCAGTGGAAAGCAGCTGTATGCCTGTACAGCAAACATTCACGCTACTGAGCAGTGCTGTCTTTTGAAAAGAGACGTCTTGTAGTTTGGTAGGTTGGTAACAGCCCACGGTAAAAGCATAGACCACGCTCTAAAGAATGACACATATTTTATTATTAATGTTTCTGAATACATGATATGTTCAAACGTGGAACCATGTTGTGTGTCGTACGTACGTGTTTCTTACAGAACTGCTTACGTCACATTTGACATTCTCAACGTCCTCACTATGAAGACTCTCATCTTATGCTTATCCCCACGCAACGTACACTCGTATCCTGAAGATGGAGGCCGCTAGTTCCTTCGAAATGTTGGTGGTTTTGTATTTAACTATATGACCTCATACTTCTTGTGACTTTAGTCATCATGGTGACCGCCTTGGAAACCTCAAATCTTACACACATGTTTCACGAAGAAGTATTCCTCTAGAGAATCAACGTACGCAAAAGAAATACTTCTTTAGGCGGAAGTTGTTTCTTGTTCAAAACCCTGAAGTTTAGAATATACATAATTATAATTTACGTGTTTGGTTTAAATGGGATGAAACTTGATGTCTGAATGTGAGAGAATACAAAATATTAAGATTTTTCACGGTGAAGTGCCGAGGAAAATAATTTGGACGTAGGAACGGGGGATTTACCGAGGAGCCGTAATAATTACATGAGTAGGAGCTTCATGGTCCGTACTCTTTGCCAAATATTCTTATGGTGACTGAAGTTATAAAGATGAATAAACAGGATCTAAAGCACTCATGCGAAGATGAACATGCGTAAGAAATTTTGATTAGGAAATGAGAATAAAAGCGAAATAGCGAACCTAACAATAAACAAGTAACGCGATATAATGCATTTCTATGGCGACGTTAGCGTGGAAGAATTGTTTCGCGTTTGGGGAAGGAAAATTTCATACATTGTTTTTGTTTTCTTCCTAACATATAATGTGGCAGATTTCTTGGGGCGTCTCGGCCAACGACAATATTTTCAGAAATAAGTGACTGTTCAATATGAGTTCGTCACGAAAAAAAGGAATTGTCAGTTCTGTTATTACGTGTGTTGCCTCAAAGCGAATTGGGTATAAGGCGATTGATAAATAGGTGGACGCTCTTTACATATCGTGAATTTTCGCTTACGCGTTTGGGTATTACGCGATTTCAGAGACCTGTGTGAAAATATAAGGTCCGATGGGGGGCCAAAGTTTTCCTGATGTGACCCTGTTTTTATTACGTGACTTTCTATAACGCGAAGTCTCACAAGGACGCAATTATCGCCTTGTCGCGGAACTGACTGGACTTAGCTTGCAGAAATGTAGAAAGATACTGAAGTACGAGTATAAATCAATTAATGAGTAACGCCTGAAAATCATCTGATACGGCAACTCCTTTTTCAGCACTGGTTGGCGTGTAGTCTGAACAGTAAGCTGCAGGCGTTCTCAGTTCCCACAAGGGATAGCGTCCTGTATGAGTCAGTTTAATTTTCACTTCGCGTTATTGATTGACTTCTAACGAAATGTTGAATGCAATTAATTAAAGCGTCATGGTATTTTGAGCGTCGTGCAGATTTATTTTAGGAATGGTTATCGCCCCTATTCTTGATGTAGGCGCAACTGAACCCTCAGAACATAACATTAATTGCGACATATTGATTGAATATTGTGCACCGAGAGACATGTGAGGGTAGATGTGGGGAAAAGGAAGCAATGAAGAATCAGAGCTTTTCAACATCGGTGTTAAAAACATACCACCGAATGAATTTCATTGATGGTTATAATAATGGCAGAAAAATTAATTTTCTTACAACAGATTTCAGATTCACATATGTACTTTCTTATGAGAAATAATGTACTGAAGAATATAAATTTGAAAATCAATTAAATATACTTGTTTTGCGTCATTATACTTTCTTTTACAGTACTTCCTTTCCTTGTATTTACATTCTCCATCTCCATCTAACCAACTAACGTCATAGCGTAGATTCATTTTTGGGAAGCTTGTAGTTCCTCATCTAGTCAACAAATTCCCCTCACTTTATGGAACCCGTAGACTAATTAACGTATTCAAATGAGTGCATCACTGTTCCTTGTCCTGAGCCAGATGAATCTGGTCCACGTATTCCTATCATATTTCTTTACACATTTTCATATTCTTTTCCCATGCACGCCTAGGTCTTCCAAGTGGTCTTATTCCTTCGAGTTTTCCAGTGAAATATCTGTATGTATTTATCTTCTCTTGCATACATACCACATGCCCCGCACACGGCATTCTACTTCATTTGATCACCCTAATATTATTTGGTGAGAAATACAAATCATGAAGCTCTTGACTGTGCGTTTGTTTCCAGTCTCGTGTTACTTCCGCCCACTTAGGCCTGGATGTATTCCTTAGCACATTGTTTGAAGACACTCTTAGCCAATGTTTCACTTCCATCTACTTGTCACAGTTTAGTCTTTCCAGGAAAAATGCTGAGTCATGTTGTGGTTTTTTCTAACCCGAATTGTGTTCATCTTATGCTTCTAGATTTGATGTTCAAATAATTTTTGGTAACGAGTGAAATTTTGTTGCCCTTCTCAAAGCACTCTTCTGCATTTTCCTGTATGTACTTCGTCTCTCTTAAGATAAAGTACTGTCCTTCACCGAGTAGGAGGCCGAGTTTCACATTGATAAGGAAGAAGGCTTAATATTTTGCATTCAGATAAAAACACTTACATTATTAAGTCCTTTCGCTCAAGACATGCTTTATGTATTTCAGCGTTGTAATAATTAAAGAGAAGTCTGTGGTACGCGGGTTTGCTTAAGCTTGGTGGCACGAAAGTTTCCCATGTAACGAAGACAAAGGGCTACAATAGCTGACCATACAATGGAGTTCCATCATTATAAATACGCACTCGACACGCTAAAGCAGTCCTTTATTTATGACGTTAATGTCCCCTGTGATAACAAAGTGCTACAAAATCTTCCCGATCCATTTACAAAATGACTTTTCTGATCACGTTTATTGCGTTGCAGCTGGAAACCCGACTATAACTACTCTAGCTTAAATATGAAGTCCTAATGAAGCGAAATAGCTAAGCCGTTTACAGGTATGTGGTAATTTACAACATTAAGTAACATCTCATTAAAAGTGTCTATTTATTCTAGTTAAGAGCTTTAACATTCATATTTTATGATTTTTTTGTTTTTGACTCTGTACAGTGTCTGTATATTAATTTATACGTAGGCACACTGATGTAATTATATATATGTTTATACAGGTGTCCCACGCAGCGTCTGCCATTTCAGGAGGATAATAGTAAGGTAATTTAAGCCAAACCTTTTTGTGAACATGGAAGGATTCTCATTTGTTTTGGAAATATTGCTGAAAACAGACGACGTTTCCTTAGAACCAAAGACTTTTTGCGCGTGCGCTTAACCATAGCAACCAGGGAACACTGGTAACCTTGATAACCACGTAACCATAGCAGCAAAAGTAACCATACTAGGAAATGAACCTTGGCAATAAATGTAACCATAATAACCAGGGGAACGTGAGTAATTTTAGTACACAAAGTAACATGTTAACCATAAAATCAATGGTACGGTCAGTAATCGATATAACCATAGTAATAATGGTAATTTTAACAACAATAGGAAAAATGTTACGTTGGTAACTGTGGTAACGTAGTAAACAAGACAGGAAATGTACGTATACCATAATATTTGGATGCGTTCGTGTAGTATGTATACATCCTCAGTTGTCCTAACAGCCTGATACCATTTCACTCCAAGAGAATGATTTTATGGCTATTTGATGTCGCCGGCTACAATAAAACGTACTTTGGTCTTCATATAAGTGCCCGATAATTGTTTCAATTTTAACAAATTTGGAATTTCGCGACAGATTTACATAAAAGTCCCCAATATCTAATTTCACGGATAGCCATCCAGTGGGAGCTACGCTGATACTGCCTAGAGACGAACAGACGGACATTCAGCCGGACAGAAGGAGGGACTCTCAGCCTGATGCCACTTCAGTGGAAGAGAGCGCTTCTTTGGCGATTTAGTGACTCCGGCAACAATAAAACGTACTTAGATCTTCAAGTAAAATGCCCGATATTTTGCCTGATTTTAACCAAACTTGGAATTTAATGACAGATTCCTATAAAAGTCCCCCATACCGAATATCACGGAAATCCATCCACTTGGAGTCGCGCTGATACGTGCGGACAGACGAGCATAGAGACGGAAGGACATAACGAATGTAATACGCACTTTTCGCGACTATGTGAGCTCACCTAAAAGGTGTCCTTAAATATATCTAAAGTGTAGGTTACTTTTCCCCGAATTTAACCAAAATTTGAATGTGTGAACAAATGTAATAAACACGACCACTATCTGTTTTCACATAAACCCGTCCAGTGGGAATCGAGTTGTTCCACATGCACAGATAGACAGACAGACAGACAGACAGAAAAAAGCTAATAGTCGCTTTTCGCAGTTGCATTGCGGACGAGCCTAAAAGTTGAAGAACCTGAAGTAATAAAGCTTTTTCAGGGAACAGTATGGTCTAGCTTATTGGCTGCGTAGCAGTATTATTGTATTAATAAGTATTCATAGTTATATTACAGCAAACTACAGCTTTAATTTCCTGTTGAAAAAGTTGCGAGTTCATTTTGAAGAAGCTCTTTGCCTGGCCAGCATTAATAATTTGAATCCCACAGCGATCAACCTTATTTTTCTCGACTAATATCTGTAACAGAATGCTTCATTTGCTGCTGTGAATAACACTGGATTGGTGGTGGAGAAATAAATGCAGGCCACTCCGTTCACCACACCTCACTATACTTGGCTGTTTTTATGATCATATAAAAAAGGAATTGTTTTTTTTCCATCAGAAGTGACAGGCATGATATTTATCCTTTCTGCGAATCATGATGTTGCTTCTGACGTATGGAACATATGTGAACGTATGGAACGTATGTGAGGCACCCCGAAGGAACGTTCTGTTTTAAAGCTGCTCAAATTGTGAGTAGACAAGACACAAGTGCATTCAAACCGGAATTACGTCGCATAGAATGAAATTGTTATATAGTCTGTAACGACATAATTTTAATTAAATCAGAGAATTTCTATGCCTTTAAGTTTCTAGAAATATTCTGGTAACAACTGACAGTCGAACGCATGTTCATGGCATGACATTTATTAAAGGTAACCCAGCTAACAACCTTCCGAACTTCGGTAGAATTTCGTGGGACAATATGTCTTTAGAACCACGTATAAGACCTATATAAAGTATATACATTATGTAGAGTGTTAAGACGTTTGGTTTTGGAACGTAACGTATTTGTGGAGACAAATCACAAATTGGAAATGTCCTAGATGAATATTCTGCGAAAAGCCTTATGAACTATGACTGATGACGAAAATGAGGAATGTAGTACATTACGGAATTATGGCCTCCTTGATTATATTGACTAATGTATTGGTAAGACAGCTGGCCGAGGGATCCTTGTTCGATTGCAGGCAGGGCTTAGAGATTTTTCAATTCTCCAAAGCCTCCATACCCGCTCTGGATCCCGCCCAGCTTCCTATTTAAAGGTACCGGGGACGATTTACCCAGGTTTAAGCGGCCGGAACGTGAATGTAACTACTCGCTTACATCTACTGCCGAGTGGAGCTGTAACTTCAGTTCCCCACTGTATTTTATGGCGTGTACAGGATACATTTTCTTTCCTTTAGTCACATCATGTATTAAGTTCGTTGGTGTTAATTTAAACATTGTACATTTATAGTGAAATGAAATATATGTAATGGACTTTGTCTTTATGATTAATAGAGAATTCTTCAGCCCTTATTATTTTCTCTGAATGACCGAATATAGGTTTAATTAAACCAGTCATTTTAACAATAATAAAGTTACAGGATAATTCCATGATTTGACAGGTTATTCCATATATTTTACTTCGTGGATTCTCACGGCTGTGTAAGCCTATATGCACGCACAAGACATAACCATTCATTTGTAAACTTAATAGGGGTCATTACGATTTCCTTAGTTCCTGCAACATCTGCAACTTCAAATAAAAGCTTTCAGCTGCAAGAAAAGAGTTTTGACCTCTTGTTCCTCATTTGAATGGAAGTAGACGGAATAGATATTTGCAAGAAGCAAACCTCTGCATCGGAATGATGTCGATTTAAGAAAAAGAAGTGGGATTTTCCAAAACTTAACGTTTTCATGGTGTTCTTTTTATTATTTTAGTAGTTTTCTCAAACGACTCGAAGGGAGAGCAAGAGGCAGTAAAAGCAAATTTCAGACGTGAGATTCGAGAAAAGTATACCATCACCACTTTCCTGTCGCTTACAATTAAATGTTGGTATAATGTATTCATATATCCCTTAAACATGGCTCCATTATGTTTTATGAAAGAAAAGGAGAAAGATGCTCTTCAAGAAGTCACGAGTTTTGTTGGCCCTGATGATGCCTATCCATTCTTGCAAAACGCCTCTCAGAAAACCTAAAGTTCTCTTGCACACAGTCATGAACATTCGAAACGTTAACCCAATATGCTTTTGTATTGCCTGTTTTGTAATCGAAATAGAAAGACTTTCTGAAATGACTCTTTGTATAACTGTTGTTACGTATATAAGAAACTGGTGGCCATAGTGCAATAGAGAAACACCAGAAGAGTTTTCAGCAAACTTTTGCTCTGTATGTTATACAGGTACAATAATGCTAAAGTGAAGAGGGAGCGGACTGTGGTAGTGGATAAAGTGTAGGATCTATGCATACTAATGGGTCCGTACATCCAATTCATATTATTATATCAAAATATACAAAATAAACTTTTCTTTCTTCTTAAACGTATATGAAGGTGAGTGTAAATGTGTACTTTTATTAATGTAAATTATATTATGCTCAATATAAAATAGTGCAGTGTAGTATTAAGTAGGCCTGCAATAAGAGCTAGGGCTGCATAATAAAACTCTACTCCTCTATTCGTCGAAATCCAGTGTTCAACCATCTTTCAGGTTGCTTCATACAAACATTTTTATAGTAGGTATACAGACTGATTGAAAATAACGAGTAAATAAGCCGTACTGGAATGTTCCTGACTTGTACATGCTTCCCAGTGCGAGAATTATGAAGTGCACTTCGTGGCAGGTGGAACGACACCACATTTGGTGTTTCTTTTTCGTGCGTGGCTTTACAACTGTTGTTTGGCCGGTGGATTGGGCGTTGAGGATAACGAAGGGACCTTCATGTTATTTCGTTGTATGTGATTGGGCCAGAGAATAAGTTTAATGGTCATGACCACAGCCATTGGGAATAAGAAATATGCGATACTTTTTGCAGCTGTTCCTCTGCTTCTTAAGGAAAAGTTTCGAGCTTGTGGATTCTAGGCTGCAGAAATATGTGCAATATGCAGAACCCTGCTTTGAAATTACGCTAAATGGTAACATATGGGCTTCAAAGTTGTACAAGAATTGCATCACGACATTATTTGCTTTAGGAGACACAGCCATTACCTTGAAGTGTTTACAGTCGTTCTGTATCGAAGGCACTCAAATTTAAATGTTTAAATCACGTAACAAAACTGATTCATTCCTTAATGCCACAGTTTATGCCCATAGGAAGTGATGGAACTTAAACTCATTAACAGTAGTCGGTATTCCAAACAAGAAAATGGCCACATTACAGTTTTAACAATATTTTAAATTGAGAGCATTCTATTGAGAATAAACAATTCGAAATGATTTTTATTAAAATTTATATACATATAGGTTGAGGCTGAAAGTGTATTTGCCACCGGCAAACGGGCGACTGGTCGGGCGTATGCCAGGATCTGTCACGGGGAATGCTTAGCTTCCCTGACCATTAGCGGTTTGAAATGCATTAAACTACAGACTGTGTATCGGAGATGCCCCCAGATATTTCTATGTAAATTAGTTTATTTTGACCAGAACCATGCATCAGGAATGACAGCCACAAAAATTAGCATGTTGGCAAAGAGAATTTAATCCTTCAAAGCTCAGTGGTTACTTTATCTACCATCGGGTTCAGTATTCAAAGATTGTAATATTTCCCACAGAGTGTGTTTCTGTTTTTTATGGTTCTCCGAACAGACAGGGATTTTTCCCTACTGGTCAGTAACTGAGTGATTTTTATAAGAGGCATTGTTTAGTGTGCTGTACGAATCGATTATTTAACTAAAACTCTTCCTGTAATTTACAGCCCTTATAATATGCTGGCTGGGCGAAACGAATGTGTTTTTAACATGATTTTTCTCGTCACTTTATAAAGGAAATTCGAACAGTGTATGTTATTCCAGAATCCATATTTAATATTCATGTTTACCGCACCAACATTACGATGAACAACTGAATTAATGAAGACTCGAGTCTTCTGGGGTATGACGCCGTGAAGATTAATGATTAGTTACCAACGTTTTGAAGGAGCTGATTGTTTTCATCTTCAAGGTAACGTCATTGTACCGATGGACATGTTGTGATATCCCAGAAAACTTGAATCTTCATCAGCCTGTTGTGGGAATCTCAGATTTCTGACTTAATTAAGGTTTACTCATCTTAAAATGGAATGTTTGTTATAATTCACTACAAATGAAACTCTGTTTTGTCTAACGAAGTACAATAAGCGTAGATATACGCGTTTGCGCATGTTCAGGCTTGTAAAAGTTTCTTATAAATGAAATTCTGAAATGAGTTTTTCCTTATTGTCTTTCAGACAGTTTTCTCCATTCTTCCTTACATCACATTAGACGTTGTAATTATCAGTCTAAGGGCCAAATCATTTACTAGAATATGAACTGGTTTATGGTTTAAGAACTCTCGCGTTTGGCATGCAAAACTGTCAAAACGCCATATTCAACATGGATCCGTGTTAGAAGGTTTATCTCATTTTATCATAAGTTGGTCACGTTACACAGCCATATTATCTGGTCATGAGATGAGCTAAAAATGAAGGATACTCCTCATCCTATTTCCACATGCAATCTTTACTCGGCAAATCAAGATTGTTGCGCTTCGGCCCCAACGATTACAAGTCTGTGTAGTGTTATATTGTGTTGTGGGTACTTGGTGATGACACTGAACTCTTTCCACGAAGGGATAGGGCTACAGTAGGTGGAGTGAAATTTGTTGAAGTCCATAATTACTTCTGCCCTCACGGTATAGTGGATTATCCATATATATAGGTTAATTCAAATTTCAAGATTATGTATAGTTAAAATGACAAGTCTTAAATCGATTATTATCATGAATCGAAGAGTGTCCCTCCGCTTTATAATTGCCGTACGCCTATACGTCAATACTGATTCTCAAATTCCACTTCCACAGAACTGCTTTTCTTAAAGTGGGCACCCCAACTGTCATTCAGCTACATATTTTAAAAGTACCTTACGAGATTTTAACTTAAATTAAAAATCGTGGGCAAGACAATGTAATGGCCAAATGACAGTAGTGCATTTTATAGAGTTGCAATTTATTCAGTACGTCGGCGTATATTGTGGATATCAGTAACGCGACAGTGATTCGATTGCCAGGACTCCTTACGAGGTATTGATTGTCTAATCGAGGACTCGAATTAAATGAAAAAAATATCTAATAGCAATAATTACAAAGGACAGCGTAATACAAATGTGAAAAGGTTTAAATACTTTAGAAAAAGTCTGAACGTTATTTAATTTGGCGAATCCACTGTGTTCTATTATATCGTACTGAAAATGTCAATTGGTTACCTTAATTTTTATCCAAAAGCGCTAATCCGAGATATAAACGCGCAGAAATTATATCAGACGCCACTTGGGAAAGTGGCTTGACATAAACGTGAAAAAGCACTTCAGGATATGTTGTCTCATCACAAGAATGAAAGACAAAACAGCAATTTAAAAACAGGCAATTTATCCTTCAGAAATGTGGCGACAAAAATATTTGGGAAAGGCAGGAACAAAATTTACTTACACAAAGAAGTGAAGAGTAAATTAAATTTGGTGATGCTTGTTAGTTCGTATTCTCCTATCTTATTGTTGCACATCTAAGTACTGAAGGGTTCAAATACTTTCACGTGTTATTTTATGAATGTAGAACGTGTTCTATTGTCCTCATAGAAGACTACCGATAGAGGTAGCTTACGACGTGTTACTGAGAAAGAGGAATAGAAGGAGGAAGACGAGAATTACATCACGAGGAGTTTCATAACTTTGGTTCTTCCTATTACTGGGACGGGAAAGAAGGTGGGATGAGCGAGACATGCAGCAAGCAGAAGAGAGATGAAAGATACACTCAGAGGAAGAGTTCACTTGGAAGGTCTAGGTATAGAGGGGAAAGTAATATGAAACGGTATAACTGACCTTGTAGTCAGTTGTGCGCTGGCTGTCCGCAAGAATCAGCAACAGGATGCTATGCCGATCTTTTATGTAGGACGGCGAGTGTGTTTCCCAGGGCAGACTGGATTAATCTCATGGTCGTTTGGGAAAGAGTGTGTTCGGAGAGACTTAGAGGAAGGGTGTGAAGTAAGGTGGACGACACCGATGGAGGTTCAGTGTAGCTTTTAATGTGGGCGTCCCCGTAAAGTCCCACAAAATAATGGACTTGTTTTCTTTCACTCTACTGTCGTAATTATAGTAGTCCGTCCGTAAACTTCACCTCTGTACGCTGTTTCGTACCAAGCAGCTCACTCGTCCTTCTGTCAGACTTTCCACATGACTCTACCAAAAGCAGCCTCCCTGTACCATGCGACTATCTACGTTATTTAGTGTAATTAGTACAGGAACATACTTGTGACACAGACAGTACTGAAGGGTTGGTATAAGGCAGAATGTACAATAATTAATAAGAGGAAAATTACCTTGGCACAGCTCTGACAGCAGTTTACAAACATACCGTCTGCTTGCCTTCTGCGATGACGATTGACAAATGATATCAGTCATCGCTTCATACCGTACAATAGGTCACGAACGAAGAATAATAAACGTTTCATCGTACACCTCGGAATGTTTCGTTGTAGTGGGTTGTAAGTACGTACGATGTGTGTGCTGAAATAAACTTTCTCAGGATGAGTTCCAGTGGAAAGCTCTTATGAAAACGGTTAATGATTCATTCATTTGATAGTCTAGACAGGTCCATAGCGTCTTCCAAAGCGAGTTCTCCATAGGGTGCGATCTAGTGCTCCCTAGTTAATTTTATTGCTATAAAAATATTCTCCATTAAATAACGAATGTTTTGATGTCTCAGTATAAATTTTTGGCAGCCATGATCCTTTGTTTATGTCACTTGAAATTAAATCTATTCCAATGTCTGTAATACGTCTGTCTGCTCTAGGTTCTCCTTCATCCTCACCACCTGCTCATCCTCCTCCTTCTCTGCCACCCCTAGAGTATCATGTCGGCCCCTTTAAAGGGATGTAATATTAACTGAATGATGTATCACTCCGAATCCACCTTGAATTCTTCATCAGAAGTGCTTTAACCTTGAAATCTGCATAATTCTATTTTCATATCGTGCTTTAGCACTGTTATAGAGAAGAATTTACTATATTAGTTGTGAATGATTGCTGTTTATAGACGTACATGCTCGTATAATATACTTTTCTTCAGAAGTTTTGTTGCTTGTGGATATGTTACCCTAAATTATATGCTCGCATTTCCAGGTCTCAGTGGCCGATTATTACGCCGCATTTCCACCGTTACAAGTTACGCCTTCAGTACAACAACTTGCTAAATCATATAAATCTCACTCCGTCCTGCGTTTCCTCCAAGGTTTAACAAACATAAAATATTCCGTAACCTAATGTTACAAATTTACCAACACATGCACTTTTTTCTATTAAAAATCAATAGTTCGTTAAAATGCCCTACATATGTTTCGGTCGGTTAACTATTAATTTTTAATAGAAAAAAGTGCATGTGTTGGTAAATTTGTAACATTATATTAAACATGCACGGTATAAGCAATACTAAGTATTCCGTAACCTGTTTTATTTGTAGCCATTATCATCATCTTTTTATTACTTTCTGTAGGAAAAACTGTGGCACAACTTAATGGTAAGTCTAGTGCGCTTAATGAGTTTTAAATCACTTCACAAATTTCCATTAAACTTGTTACGGACTTGTATTACAGTAGTGTTCTGCTCCTAACAATACTAACATGGCGGCTGTGCAAATATATTAGACAAAAGCGACACTAGCGCTGCGTAATGTAAGATCCCGAAATTGTCAGAGAAGACTAACAGATCTCGAAATATATGACTATGCAATCCTTGTTGTGACAACTGTTTGGTAGTTGTTAAAGAAACGTAGGGTTCTTGTGAACATCAGTATCTTTTGCTGAGTTTAATGGATGAAATAAACGAACTGTTTGAGCTAATTATGTCAAAATTTGTGTTGCAAATGTACTTAACAGCAGATCTGTATAAGATGCAGTGTTAGGTTAAACTTTACAAACATGATGACTTTTGAAATATTAAATTATATGAGGAAAATTTAACAGAATTTTTATTAGAGAAAATTCTGCACATAGAAAAATCAATGTATTATATACATATAATTTTTAATTTACAGTTCCGGGCACGCGGTGGCGCAGTTGGTTGAGGCACTGCGCTAAAAGCCAGAAGGTCGCGGGTTTCATTCTCATTGGGGTCATTGGGATTTTCCGGCTGCACCATGGCCCTGGGGCGAACGGAAATTTATTTAATCGTCTGGCTAATGCACGTATTTGGCGAATCTTAAAAATTAGGTGCATGAAACTCTACATTGTGCATTTTTCTTCAACCAGATATTACTATCTCTCTCTTAGGTCCAAATTAGGTTAAATTAAACAAATGTGTATGTAATTACTTTATGTACTTCTATGTAATTATTTTTGTCATATATCGTAATATCTGTATGAAATCGAAGAATATTACAAAAATCAGGTGGTATAAATTTTCCAAGAAGTACATTGTTACGCGTTCTTTTTATGTAGTGACTACAGTCAACGCACGTTTGGGTGGATTTTCTATCCTTCAATTAAAATCCGCAATTTATGAGGTACTTAGATGGTGTTTTGTGCAGGATTCTTCCACTAATATTTGTAGGCCAAATTTGCTTGTGGTTTCGATGAATCCAATAATGTATCTACTGATACAAAGCTCAAATATACTCACTTTTTTGGCAGAAGGCATTCTCGTCTTACACGAAGACTTTGCGTGAAGTTTCATGCAAGTTTGATGAGAGTTCATATGAAAGTTTTACCGACATTGTGAACTCATATATTAACGTAATGCCAGGAAAATAATGCCGTTATTACGCAGTGCATATTGTGAATGCCTTTTCCTTTATATATTATAAATAAACATCTTTGTTCAGGCGACTAAAATCATAAGAATCGCGAAGAGTGAGTTTCAAAATATGTTTGGAAACTGGAATGATCCGTTTCAATTATATTATATATGATGAAATCTCTAACTTCGCTATCAGTAACAGAAGGGTGTACATGAAGTACCCTGTGGAATGTGAAGCTATTAAAATCGTATATCTTCCAGTCTGTCGTGCGACATAAAAGTTTCTGCCTCATTCTTCTGCATTAGTAGTATTTGTCGTCGTGATGCGGCATTGTGCGATGTCAAAGCCAGCTGCCGTACGCGTACAATGAGACCAGCGGTCAGGAAAACCGGATTAGCAGCGCTGTCTCACCTGAAGAGCGCTGGAGCGGTGTGCAGTGCTGCCGGAAGTACTTCTAAAATAATCCTGGGACGTTGTTTACGCATATTTACCCACACGTATATGCAAATATTTGTGTAATGAATAGTACAACACTGTCTCAGTGTTACACTGATAGTTGCCTTTTAGCTTGTAAATTCCAAAGCAAGAATTTAAATAAACTCTATAAAACATAATCCTTTAGGAACAGCGGATGGTTGCTGAAATGGCCAAAAAATTACCTTTCATGTATGAAATACAAAAGGTAATAAATTTTTCACAAGAACCTGCCACTCTAACCTGCTGTCTGTCACTTTATTCTAGCCCACAACCTCACTTCCTATTTATTTAACATCCATTTTAATATTATCAGGAAGTATCCCTTGTACTGTCTTCCGTTCAAGCTTTCGGACCAAACTTTTGAATACATTCGTCGTGTAACTCACGCATGCTATATGTCCCGACCATCTCATTTGCCGTATTTATGTTTGGTTTATAGTAAAATATGCCAAATTCATCTCTTATAATTTTCACCAGTCTCCTGTTACGTCCACCGTTTTCTTGTATGTATTTTTTACGACGCTGTCTCTAACTCAGATTATATATATATATCGTACATAGGATCGATCGTTAATGATTTGAAAGTGTTTAGCACAAAGCCCTCTTAATCCCCGACTCTGCACACAGGAACTTAGGAAGGCCACGAAACTCTGCATTCATGGTAGCCAATGACCCAACTGACATTCAAACCAGGCATACTCCTAATACTAGTCTAGAGAGTTGCTGCTACACCAGGGCGTTTGGTTTCTTTATCTTAAGTCCAGGTACTCTCATCAGCACTCTGTGGTCAATCACCCCCAGCCTGTGTGCTTTTTGGGTCGGAATTCAGATTCTTACGATTTTGTATTAAAATGCATCACGCTCATGTGATGTAGTCAGGTATGCGAGTAATTCCATAAGTAACCTCCTCGTGGTCATGTGCTTCCCGATTAACATTTAATTGTTCCAGGTTCTAGTTACTGCAGTAAACAATAACATTACATTTTACGTACGAGGAAACAGAAAACGGAGTCCTGACATCTTCCTTTAATAAGCTATCTTTCGTTACTTTTAAAATATTATGTTCGTGTGGAACAATTCTGCATGCGTTCCTTTCGTTAAAGCCAGTTGTTTCATTTAGCAGAACTTAACGGTTCGATCTTTAAAAAAAATGAATTTTTTGTGTACCCACGTATTCAGAATTCCATCGCTCAGTACATTTGACATGTAAAAGTAAATTTCAGCTTTCTTCTTCTTTCTTCTTCTTTCTATGGGCCCGTCGGCATTCGCTCCGGATGCACCGCAGCCTTAGGCTTATTGTGCTCAAAATTTCAGCTTTGTATAAACAATATTTAAAATAGACGTAAGAGCGCTTCACTTATTTTTAACCTTTGCCGTTTCAAAAGTAGGCAAAATTAGGAATATTTTGTCCAAAATATAATAAGTACTTACAGATCTATAACATCATATTGTGTCCAGAAATCGATATGTCGTTGGAACTTAAAACGTAATGGATAAACGAAACAAACAATGAAATTTGTAGTTAATAATTTTACAGTTTGCGAAAAGTCGTTTATGTCCTTGTTCGTTATATAGAATTGGACCTAAGTTATTAAAAATATGCATCATTGAGGCGCATTACAAGGCGACGTAAAACCGTCATGTCGGATAATATAGGCATGAATAATTGATGGGAACGTAAATTGACGCACAGGGTGTTAGGCTAGTAGTGACATTGCGTGTAATACCAGGTCAGATCAATATGACCACCATGTTCACCGTAGCTGCCTGTTATCTGATATGAATAATATAATAATATCAAAACAAGGTATTCTAAAGCTTAAGTGCCTAAAGAAAACGAATACACATCCATCTCATCGGTTGAGAAAGGAAACGCTGGCTTTGTCACGATGTGGTTTTATGTTCGTGTTGCTTGTATCCGACAGAGGAATACTGAAAAGGTTCGTTGCTATGGCAACACTGGACATCGTCCACATGTAAGTGTATTTCAGTTTGAAGGAAATGTATGTAGATTATCGACATACAGATTGCGCATAACGTACTCACTAAAGGAATGTGTAGTTAGAAATTAACAACTTGTATGCATGTTGGGTAGCTGCTGTTACGATCTTATACACTGAACTTGACATACGTGTCTACAGTCAGTTTATTTAGCAATATGTTAAGAATAAGAGGAAACCGTGGTTTGTAGAAGATTAATCATTATTAGGCTGAAGGAGAAACCTTCTTGACAAACTAGTAACTTCTCAGCCAGTCAAGAAATTTACCACATTTTAAGCAAGCAGAAGGCTCATTACCGTCTTCATAAGAGCCAACCAAGTGTTACTATCCTGAACCAAACCAATCCAGTCCAAGTCCCCATCCTATTTATTGATGATTCATTTTAATATTATCTTCCTATCTACGCCTTGTTGCTCGTAGTGGTCTCTTTTCCTCAGATTAAGAAATAATTTCACAAATGAATGTTAAGAAAGAAGTCGATAGTGATTACGTGTTAGAAGTAGCTGATAACGTGTTGTAAATCACACTTGGTGTTTGGATGGCAGGAATAAACATTTTAAGACACAAAAATTGTGGATAATTTCGGATACCATATTTCACTAAATATGCAAAATAGGCATTTTATAATCGTTACTCTGGTTGAGCAGTTTTCTGATACGTAATGTTGGAAGCAGCTTCGAACGCTGAATAAATGGTAGCGAGAGGTGCTTGGGCTCGGACTTGTAAAAGCGTCCACGCGAGTCGCAGCATGTGGACGACAGCTAGCACAGAAATAAACTGGAAATTAGGACCGGTGAAAGACACGAGAGTGCACTGGTCTGGATTTCTGAAAAAGAGAGATATTTACTTGGGACGAAATACTTGTACGTTAAGTCTTTTAAGCAAGAAGTTCAACTTACAGTTCCTACCTCAAGCACGTCATCGTTACAAAAAGTTAAATGACTGGTGCCTTTTATGAAAATGGTACTTGTTACGAGACTCACATGAAATCTGTCAATACATTATGTGGGCCTAAGGCAGAATTCTTAAATATTAAGGCAGATGGTACATACACTGACCAAAATCATTCATACTCATAGAAAATGAAGGAAAACTCATGATCCTTAAACACATGGATCTCAGTTCCTGGGTGCGTTCTTCTACTAGTATACAGAAACTAGAACGGACAAGACAGGCAATGTACGTATAAACGTAACATTGAGGCGCGTTCGTGTAATCATTATTGCTGTGGAAAATCAATAAGTATTACATATTCTGATTGTGTGTCTGTAGCCTTATTTATCCAGCACGCAAAGCACATGCGCCGTGTTATAGTGCCATCTGTGGCTTGCCTGGCTTTACCATATTTTTCCACATTATCTTATATAAACGCCACGATTTTCGGAAAAGGGTAAGTGAAAATAAAATTGTGTTTTGATTTTCTTTACAACTTTTGTTCTGAAACATCATGAAAATCCGTCCAGTGGGAGCCGACTTGTTTTATGCGGATGGACAGACGGACAGACATGACGAAGATAATAGTCACTTTTCGTAGTTTTGCGAAAGCGCCTGAAAATGGAGATCGACTTTTTCTGAATGTGATCTTTAAATACTTTACCTTAAAACTAAATGCCTGCATATCCTATTATACCTGTTTTAATTAAGACAGGTTTTATATTCCTCAC
This sequence comes from Reticulitermes speratus, assembly GCA_021186555.1. NCBI lineage: Eukaryota > Metazoa > Arthropoda > Insecta > Blattodea > Rhinotermitidae > Reticulitermes > Reticulitermes speratus. The sequence goes on from JAJKFL010000042.1 coordinate 19,781,604, forward strand.
GCTAAGCCTTTTATTGAATAAAAACTGGACTCCAATTTCACCCCCTTCGTTAATATAAAGTAAGTCTGATATCTTTTATCCAGTTTCACTTTCTATCCTCCTCTTCTTTCCTTGTTCTGCAGTGTCTTGTCCAGACATTTAAAAACGATGCTCGTGTTGGGGTAAACGTAACACAAAATTTTAGGACAGTACATTGTATGGGTCTAGCATCGTTCCCTGTTCACGCGTTCTAAAGAACGCTATGTTGGTATTACTGATGGTAAGAAAACACGTTTTCTGAAAATCCTTCAGTCCTTTCAAAAATTTTTATGGAGTGAATTTTCGTATAACATAATGAGCATAGGAGAGTTCTTTACTGCTTTAGTATTCTCTACTTATATTGTTCTGATGTCACGTCGTGTGATACGAATGGCCTTATTCTCCAAGGATACATCTTTGGTGGCTGTGTTTGTCGTTATAGGTAGGTAAGATAAATGCCTAAAATTTCTGTGCTTTCCAAGTGTGTCAGAGAACACAATAACTGGATTATAAAAGTAGACTTGATCAATGTTTTATGAATTTTAATAATGTCAATAGATTCCTTTACGAAGAATCTGGCTAATTTTTTTTGTATTATAGACAGCTGCGACCCTTTCCTCTTTCATTAATTCACTTTTAATTTCTAAGAAATAAAAGAGAGGAAGCTACTACGTTCCCATTTTCTGCCTTAATATTCTGTGCAGCGTATATACTAATTGAAAAATAATTGTACAATTCACAGTAAAAATTAGGGATCTTTAAATTGTTGTAATTGAAGAGAGAGATAGAGAGAGATAGAGAGAGAGGAAATTGTCATGTTGTGTGTTTTTTCATGGTCGTAGCTACGGCTTTGATGTTTCATGAAACTCGTTCTTGGGTCGCTAATTGGATCTAATTTAGTGTAAATAAGATTTTAAATATTTCATACGCCTCAGTAACTTTATACTACCAAATTAAATTTAACGCTTGAACAAACTGTAATATCCGTGTACCGATGTAATATGTCACCTGTTTCATTTCAGATTGAAATGATTTGAGAAAGTATGTAGTTGTCTACTTTATGAAAAGAAATAAACATAACAGACCGTTAGACCGTTGTGTAGTGCTAACTGGAATACAACCTCAGTCTGTAATATTGAGCCTGCTTCTTGTCTACATAATGAGTGTTAATGTCTTGTTTCACTTCAACTAGAATACTGCAATTAAATTTTGCTACCTTCTCCACTCTGTCGACTTCGTATATATCACGGCTGGTTCACGGAAGTTTCTTGATCTAAGGTGAATCAAGATAATAAAAATTTAGGATTTCACTTAAAGAGAAACCTCGTGCTTGTTGCTGGTCACCCTAAGAACATTGAAGTCTGCGTTCTTACAAAGGATTCGGCTTGTCGAAGAGGAACACAAGAAAAACATGGGACTGGATTTTGGTTGTGGAATTTCTTGTAAAGCGACCAGTGTGAAGGACTAACAACCCTAAGCCTGCCTAGTCATCCAGATTCTTAATCCAAAAAGTGGTTCATTCATGGTTTCCAAATTATTTGTGTATTAGACTGATAACTTTCTTGTCTCTAACAGAATCTAGTAACCTAACACATAACCATCTTTTTTGGAGAGTAAAACAAATTTCTGCTCCATATCTGATCAATTTTTAAATTGTAGATCAATTAAAATAGTAATTATTTATTTATTCAAAATTTTTTCTTTCTTAGTCTGACCTCTTTCTACCTACTCATTGCGGGTGTAGAGGGTTATTTTTGCATCTGATCACACTCAGTGACACACACACACACACACACACACACGCACACTGGGTAGCAGTCCTCTGGACGAGGAATTTGTCCGTCGCAGAGACCTCCACCTGGCAACAAATAACATTCACATGAAACAGACATCCATGCCCCCGGTGGGATTCGAACTCGCCATCCCAGCAAGCGAACGGCTGCAGACCCACGCCTTAGACCGCACCGCCACTGGAATCAGCTATTACAAATTCTACACTTTAATATTTGGATTTCTGTAACTAATTATTCCTTATATTTCCACCGCAAAGTGCCATCCTTTACGTTTTCTTTGTCTCTGTGAATTTCCTCTCCAGGATGTGATGATGTCGAGGAGCATGTATATAAACCACCAGCGGGTTTCAAACGTCCCTCCTTCTATCTTTATGTACTCTTTCTAGAATAAGGCAGAAATTTCGTGCACCTTAATCTGCTCTGGCTTACACTGTGGTTTGGCGGAAACACTTTCTGCATAATCCTAACTTAATGCGTTGAGTAACCACGGTAGAATTTTAGTGTTCGCTTCCCAAGTAAAACACCTCCCCTCCACATCTGCAGTCCAATCTGCGAACATGGGTGAAACTGTAATTTACATTAGTAGGGCTTAAATGTGACCAGATTATTGAGTGGGATAGTTGTAGTGCCACGAAGTTGATCGCTGGATGAATTACGTATATCATCAAGAATAAATTATTATGAAAGAGTACGCGCTAAATGGCAAATTATTATTATATTTATTATTATTATTATTGTTATTTTCCATAAGTGGGTCCCCAGCAACCACGGCATGGCGCGTCCTCGGAATGCTTTCTGTGGGACTGGCCCTCAAATATGGAAGTAACTGAAAATATACTCAATAATCAGTCGACTGCTAAATAGTTACCGACGTTTCGGGTGAGCGTACTGCCTCCACAATTAGTGTCTAGCAGACCAAGAAGAGTCACTGCGTACCAGTTGACACTATGTAACATTTCAGAAGAATTTAATCTTCATTAGCACCGCTGCGGTAAATCCAAATCTCGTAAATTACGAGATGTGACTATAAAACTAGAGACTATGAGACTTTTCAAGAGTAGTCGTCTCCATAATTCATAAAAAAATCAGGAAATATCTTTGCGATACTTTTTATTTAAGGATATTAGGATTTGCTGAATACGAAACAAATTCACAGCTTCTTTGATCTTGTTATATACATCTCATTCTACATTATGTAACTCATTTTGTTGATACAGTATCTTAAAATAACCTAATGGAAAAAACTATAAGTTTGTATCATTAATATTTTCAGGAAAGTTTTGATAACAAGTGTGTAATTATAAACAGTATGCACAATCATAGCCGATCCCAGTGGCCGTGCGGTCTAAGGCGTGGGTCTGCGGCCTCTCGCTTCCTAGGATTGTGGGTTCGAATCCCACCGGGGGCATGGATGTCTGTCTCTTGTGAGTGTTGTGTGTTGTCAGGCAGAGGTCTCTGTGACGAGCTGGTCCCTCGTCCAGAGGAGTCCTACCGAATGTGGTGTGCCTAAAAACGTGTGATCGTGAAGCCTCGAAAAATGAGGCGGCCTAGGCCCCCAAGGGGCTCTTGAGACATTGGAAAGAAAATGCACAATCATATCGACAAGTAGCCCACTGACGTATGCGCAAGTTGCTTATACTGGTATTTAGAGCAGTTAGGACAGAGAGAATGGGGCTAGTACAACTGACGCTGAGACCCCATTACCTTCTTGTTACAGATGTGAATTGCCTGCGTCTGAACGAGGTTCGAATACCGATGCATACTGTGCGTGACCAGAACGCGCGCCTGGAATGCCACTTTGACCTTGAAGGAGAGGCCCTCTACTCGGTCAAGTGGTACAAAGACGGCAATGAGTTCTTTCGGTATGTTCCCCGGGATCAACCGCCGACTCAGCTCTTCCCTCTGCCCGGAGTAACGGTGGACGTAAGTACCTACTAAAACTTACAGTGAAGTTATTGTTAGGAATCTAGCATTGTGCTTCCGTACAAGATCTTAGTTCCTTAAGGCTTTAATGATGTGATTTATTATACCATGAATACAAATGCATACAAGCTATTGACTCCGATATAACATAGCCTATGTTTTTAGTGTCTGTGCATGATTGATAGTCGTTAAATTGGAAGGATAGTTCCGTTTATTCCACATGCAGTTACTGTATACTTGTCTTCGTCCACACATTTCTCCAACTTCGCTTGAAGATGACAGCAGTGTGTTTATCGGAAATGTTTGTAAACACCACAATACACGATGTCATAAGCCAGAAGGGCATAATAAGAATTTTACTATGCATAAAATACTTATGCACTCTATCATAAAATATTTATATAAGGTTAATTAATTTTGGTAAATATCACTAATCTGCGAAGTAAAACACATACTTTTTTTAAATTCATTACATCGAAAGTTTTGTCTTCCCACTGTCTTATTGCTTCATATTTGCCTGCTCGATATGCAACACCCTTTATATTAGGCCTACATCTACAGCAGGCATACTCTGCGCAATACAAATGCTGGGTTTACTCAGCATTAACAAATGCCACTTGCATTCAGTACAGGTTTTACGAGAAGTCACCGTACACCCAATTTATTTTTTTGTGTCTCTTATGTCTGCATTTTATGAATTGTCATGACTTTATACGAGTATGACTTCGTAGTCCTGTGTGGCAATTAATATGTGACAGCCGCGCCGCGCCAACAACCATAGTCGCGTTTTCTCATTAGCGGTGTGTTGTGCGACATTGATATTGGCAGGTAGGAGCAATTATTCCATTAAGTATCGTTTGGTATAGAGCGTTTCGGTGTATCAAAGACAGCACACAGTTGAGACAATGTATCAAGTGGTGACAGCGTTTCAGCAGCGATTTGGGAAGCCATTTCCGCTCAGAACAGCTCTGTTTTCATGGGAAAAACGTACTTTTTCTTATGGGAATGTGAAAGATTCTCCTCGGAGTGGTCGACAAATATCCCGCACGGTGACGTGTGCTGCTGTTGCCGCTTCCAGTGAAAAATCGCCGCACCAAATCCGTACGGAAACTATCAGCGGAACTCGGAGTACCGCGTTTGACCATGTTTCGTCACATGAAAAAGTACCTGCAGATGAAGTCAGTTCGGGCAATGTTTGTAAAAGAACTCAGCGATGCTGAATTGAGACGACATACTAAGCATGTGCTTTGCTGTTGGAATGATTTCCAACAGCCTTGTCACGAGGGAAAGTTTTCTTTTCAGAAGAATGTTTAATTTGCCGGAGTTTCCCAACCGGAATATGTTTTTTTTGGGCCAAACAGAATTCTTACTACACGACTGATACGGAAGACCACACTTCACACGTTGATGATGTGGAGCAGTGTAGCTGACAGTCGTGTTATTGGCCCATATTTCTTTGACGGAACTGTCAACGGTGTTTCATAACTTGAAAATTGTAGAAATTATGTTATACCAGAGCTGACCAGCAGAGAGATTATGGGACACGTGTGGTTTCAGCAAGATGGTGCTCTAGCTTATTTCACCCTGAGTGTTCGTGAATTCAAGATGGAGGCATTCCCAGATCGGTCAATTGGTCGTGGTTCTGCCGATTGTCACAGCCTCCACTCAGTTCCAACTTGACCACACATAATAACAGCCTTTGTGGAAGCACATCTTTACAACAACGACAATGAATTATGAGTCGCCATTACTGATGCATTCGCCTCTTTAATACCACCAATGCTACGAAATTTGTAACAAAGGAAGTGGCGACGCATCAATCTCTGTGCCGGCCATGACGATGCCCATGCAGATCCGCTGTGTCCATAAAATGCAGGTGAGATGAAATAATGACTAAAGAAGTCAGGTGTACGGTGACCTCTCGGACATCCTGTAGAAATAATTTTCCTTTGTTGGTGTAGGGTTGGCTATAATGAGGGAAGGGTTTACTTATATCCCTCTGATAATCATGAGAATGATGGATTAGTACCATAAAATTTACCATGGTCTATTACTTTCTCGTTCATTCTATACAGAATTTATATAATTATGTGACCTTTATAGAGCGTAACTGCGTTACTTTACAGCATGCGCTTAGGTATTGTGTGTTTATACTGATCACTTTACTTTACTTTACTAATTATAGTAATGTTATTGGAGAAAACAGTAGGAAACAAGGACTAGAAAATAAAAGACAAGAAGTAATTACATTTAGCCTTACCACGAGTGTTCTTGCGAATTCGAATCATTACTCTACGTATATATATGAACCCTGGGAAGAAGGGTTCTTCGCCCATCATCCGTAATTAATCTGAATTATTATTATTATTAATATTATTATTATCTTCATCATCATTTTTGTCAAGTTCGATGGCTAAGCTCTGGACAATTTCGCCTTGGAAAGGAAATCCGCCCGGACATAAATGTTATGTGTGGTAAGAGGACATAACCTTGATCATATCTCAAGCTGTGCAGTAAACTCTGCCTTATAGAGTAACACAAGAGACAGTATTAAATATTGACGTTCACAGTGAGTATCGCTCGCTTTTCTTCTGGTTGCTTCTATGGCACCGTCTTCTGTTTCTCAATGCGTTGCCACTCCATTGCAGAAGTCGGTTTCCTAAGGTTTGCTTTTCATGCTGTAATAATTCCCAGCAGTGGAGAAAGCAAGACAGAACAGTGCTTCCCCTTGGACCATATGCTGCCAGACTCGGTCAGTTGTACTCCCTTTGTTGTGCTTTTCGCATTACGTTAGACAAAACCAACGCCGTCCATTCACAACTCTAAGATATGTGAGTTTCTATGCTTTTCGATTTGCATCCACAAGTGTGGTTTAGCCCGGGAATGAGGTCCTGTTAACGTATGGTGAGAAAAGCGGTGGAAGTGGAAGATGCAAAGTTTGTGGACTACACAGTACTAGACAGCCATAACGAATTCTCTTTTGGTCGCGTTCTGCTTTTTAAATCTTACTGCATCAATAAACTTCTCTTTCCGTTCATCTTCCTCTTTTTTTCTTGCCAAGAACTTCTCTCTCCATTCGAATTTTTAGCTTTCTCACTATTATCAGTGTTCTCACTCTTTCAGCGTACCATTTCTATGTAACGGGTGGCCCAGAGCCGATAGGACACAGTTTGATATGCGTTAGTTTGTTTAATAGCTGGAGAACGTTGAAATGAAACACACCAGTCTTATGTTCACACAATGCAATTTTATTATTTATGGCCGATAACATCATGAATGTGGCCTTCTTGACGTAAAGTGCACTGTCTTAGACGATCAACAAAATTATCAAAAACTCTATGCAATAAATTTTGGTTTTGATTTATGAGAGAAATTTCGTCTTGAATTACACGTTTCAGATCGTTTTTATGTGGGGGCGAATTCTGTATGCTCCTTTCAGATATCCGCACAGAAACAAGTGTGGTACCGTGATGGCCGGCGAACGTGTTGGCCACGGGATGTCACCAAAACTTGCATTAACCTTGTGGAAGACTGCGGACCACGTCCATGCTGCAGTGTGATTAGATGCATCTTAAACTTCTCCTGCTTATGCCCAGGATGCATGAATGTTTCAGAGCTGAGCAATGTGGACTGCGCAGGAATGATTCCCTTGCTCTGCGAACATTTCAGTACGCACAATTCTTGAAGCACCATGAGGACTGTCCCTTACACTGCCACTGCCTTCAAAACTTACGTATCCACAGCAAAATCCTGTTGCGTGAAGGACTCGCACCATGTCTAGGAACATTAAAGTGTCGCCCCAAGCGACGCTGTGTCCGAATGACGGACTTCTCTTCGTAATTAAAAGGAACAGCCGCAGTTCTGTGCGCTACACTCCACCTACCCATTGTGACTAAACCGGTGTTAAAATGGCATCAAGTCCTCTCTTGCTTGCCGTGACGTTACCACCCTAACCCCCAGCACTCGGTCTGGAGGAAATTCTGAAATGTGTCCGTCAGCTGTGCTCCACCCTGTATTTTCAGCTTTACATCTCTTTTATCTTTCCTCTGTTTGTCACACCTTCCAATATTTTCTCTCTTTTTTATATTTCACTCCTTCCTCTTCTTTGCGTGTACGGACAGCCTGCGTCACTTTTCAATTTCCGGTAACGACGCTACGATCCCCAACCTCTCTATCGTCTGTCCGTCCGTACATCCATGCTATTTTCGACCGCAACTGAACACAAGTAGGTTTATATGTTTTACACAAATCCATATTTAGCAACTTAGCCGTTGTGTTTAACAAAGTTTTTGGTTTCGACAAAGGCATTTTTATAATTATACTCTTAGGAAATATCAGCCGGAATTGGATTCAATGTAGGAACAATATGAAATGACAATAAACGTAATCTCAAACGTTCCTCACCGCTAGCTGAACTGGATTTTGAATCATTCAACATCCACATCTCGTCTTCACAGCCTGTTCCCCTAATATCGATCTCTGTAATGTCTTTTCCATCTCTTCCTCTTTCGTTTGAGTGGATGTTTTACCATATGTATCTCCACCATTTTCCTACACGAATTATTTTTCCCCCACCCTATCTACATGTCCAGCCCATTGTAGTCACCTAGATTTTCCTGTCCTATGTGGCCAGTATGACTCATGAATTTCATTACGTAATGCCGTGTATTGTCCAAGTACCTAACCATTGTTATATACAAAATATACAATTCCATATTACGGCATTTTCCTGTAATATTTACGAATATTTAGTGACACATCGAACGCAAATCATTATGATTTCATAAATTCAATCGGTAAGATATTAGATTATAAATATACAGCCCTATTTAGAGGAAGTATGACCACGTTGGAGATTTAGAATTTATCGTTGGATGGAGCGGTAATGACCCTGTACATTATGTTATATTAAAAGTGGCTACATATTCCTACTCCTAGGCATGAACCTTTACCAATTGTGACACTGTATCACAGCGGTGCTAATAGTGGCATCATTGTTACACTCTGTAAACGAAGAACTACGTTTGTGATCATGCTTCGCCGTGTCTCACTGCAGATCTCTCACCGTCTCTCAAAACTTTTTTGCTCCATTCCTAGGAACAGTTTTAACAGTCTCTCCCTTTTTAGTCATGATTAGCCAGATCGAACCTTTTCTGACTTATATCTCTTATCAGTGTTATTCAGCAATTCAGTGACATTCGGTTTGGGACGTTTCATCTCACACACACGCATAGAATATTCTACTGACCAGCGGGTTAGATGTGTGGAGACGTTTCTGATTCGTATTAAGGTAGAGCCTGTATCAAATAGACACCAAGTGACCACTGTTTAGACCAGCGGTCGCCAACCGGTGGTCCGCGGACCACTGATGGTCCGCGAGAAAATTTTGGTGGTCCGTAGAGAAATTTGGACATTATTTGCAATTTTTATGTTTATTATACTTATTTCAAACAAGTAGCAACAAATATCACACTAATAATTTTGTTATAATTAAATAAGTGCATTTCATATTAATAAAATGGAACTTTTACGATTATTATTTTATAGATGTTTGTACCTTCTTAAAAAAGTTCATGTTAGTGGTCCGCGGGATTCAAAATTGTGAGTTTAGTGGTCCGTGAGGTCCGAATGATTGGCGACCGTTGGTCTAGACGATGCGTTTCGTAGTTTTGTCAGATGATTTAGGTGAATGTAATGAAACCTCCCCGACTCCCATCTTCCTACCAAATCGAATACCCACAATCATTCCCTCAACTAATTCTACCTCATGTGATTTTTGTTTATGTCACAGTAAATAAAATATATGTAGCAGAGCCTGAAATTCTCCTTATTTACTATCCGTCTTAAGATTATGCTTATGCTTCCATTTACTTTCATATTTCTCGATTTATATTATTTTGGGTTCACTAAAAACCTGAGAAGGGCGTCTTTTATGATCCTGAATACATGGAAAAGAATACACGTCTGTATTTTCTTTATGTTTGTATTACTGATAAATTCGTTCGTTGTGTAGCAAAGCTTTGTCATCTGCGTACATAATGTGGTATCGAAAGGTGGGATGAGCGAATGGTGAATAGGAAAGGACCTGAAAGGAATTGATTGTGGAGTGCTTTATATATTATTATAGCATCTTTCCGTGAGTATTGAGGAAAGAAATACGGGAATATTAGTCTTCTGAACGGATTTCGGATATGGACCTCCCGAATAAGGAGCTTTAATTGCTTCATTCACTTAATTCGGTGATCATTTATTGACACTACTGTTCTGTATAATTCTGACGATGATATATCTTTAGAAGTAATTACAGTAACCAACAAATGCACATAAAACGACTACAAATCATACATACATATAAAATTTCTACGTGATTCAGCGCCAGGGCGCCATTTTCAGGGAATTAAAATTACAAAGGCGCGCAAGTACCAACACAACATCATTGGTATTACATTAATAAAATATTATAAATGTTATAATTATGTAATTACGTAATTACGTAAGATGAAGACGTAGACAGGAGTCTAAAGTTTTATATAATTGTGTGCCACATATGCATACAAATATCTGGCTACTTCATGTATGATCTAAGAGGATCTAGTCCATTTGGGGTGTGTCGCTGTGTTTGTTGTCGGGCGGTGTTATGTTTAGAATAATTATTTATGTAATAATAAAAAATAAAAATAATACACTAGGTTTTGGGTACAGTATCGATGACATACTCAGGCTAGAATTGCGTTTAAGCATACTTAGCTGGAGCCAGTAAGAATAGTTTTAAACTTCTTTTCCAACTGAGTACGGTTGAACCGTGTTTTAGGCTGAGGACGGAGAAAGATCCTGTCCCCGAAATAGAGTGTTTTATATTTCTCTTATTAGTTGTAAAAACAGGCGATGGTCGTAGTCCAAAAAGTAAATTATTTCAAATTGGTACTAGCGTATCTACTTTTCTTATCGCTACAGTATGGCAAATTCCTAAGCATGCGCAATACGCATTTCGACTCTTGTGCCCACTAGAATGATAATGCACCAGAACGTAATATAGAGGTATAAATGTTAAATTCAGTTAACGCTTTAGTGTAGAGTCTGAATAGGCGTCCACTAGCTAGACGTTCTGCGTCGTGTTCAAAATCTGCTGGGTTTGTATCTCAGTTTGGGACCGGTTATCTTTGTTGTGTCCTTTTGTTGTTTTCCTCAGTCCTCCAGGTAAATTCGGTTATAATCTTAAGTTGATTCATCCAGTTGTGTTATAGGTAAAACCATTTATTGCATCTGTCGAACACAACTTGTATGGTAGTATTATAAAACCCACTTAATTTTATACATTCCGTCTTTCAAAAAGCCATTGTGAAGCTGTGTGTAAGAAGATGAAACGATAAAACTTTACAACTGTGATTAACAGTCACTGGAGGCTGATATCTCAATCTTGTTACAGAACATTCATAATGTCAAATATAAAAACTGTAAGCATAAATCTTTATATAATATACATATAAAAATGTTATTTTTTTGTCGTAGCTGTACATCATATATAAGAATTACAGTATCTTTTTAAAATAAATTAGACTTGAAGACAGTATTCAGGTGGCTTATTGAAAGCCAAAATCTGTATATGTACTTAGGTCTTATACCTCTAAAATACAAGTTGTGTTCTACGGATACAGTTGTTGGCTTTAATTCAGTTTTGTTACCTTAAAATACGCCACGACCTCTTCCGGACATGTCTTTCGAATTTGTTATTAGTGTCATTCAAAGCTGCATACTACCAGTAGTTGGAAATCTAATTGTTAATAAATGATGGAACAATGTCCGTAGGAAATTCTTCTGTAGAAATTGACAATTCCTATCTCTAGCTACGTTCACACAAAAACTCTTGCATTCACTGCTATGCATTATAATTCTTGAGGGAAATTTTTATATCGCAATTTCAATGAATATGCACGTTGTGTAATTTGTTTTGCCAAACAGAAAGATGCAGTCAATAATTATACAATTTACTCATCAGTTTCTCTGAAAAATTTTCACTAATCTAGATTTTGGTAGCGTTAAATTATGTAGGTAAACTACGTGACCTCTATGTCTCATATGGCTGTAAATGCTAAATATAAATATGGTTATTCTTAAAGACTTCGTTGATATGTATGGTCATGTGTATCTTCACATAAAATTTCGCATGCCTGGCTTAAATAACACATTACTTATGGTTATCCAGTAGAGAGCCAGATACAACCCACTCATGTCATAAATAGAAACGGTAAGACATGCATCATCATAACTCTTGCTACTGACGAATAGCGGGCCGCTGGTCGAGACACAGTGAGCGAAGTACTTATGGTGAGTAGGCCTTCCTTCCTCCTACCTTTCTCGTTTTGCTGAATTTTGGAGGTAAGCAGGCAGGTCAGGCTTCAGTACAAGTTAGATTTTACGACATGAGATATCTGCCTACGCCTCCTGTGCACACACAATATCTGGCCACCATAAACCACCACGGCTGAAGACCCTAGGGGTCGGCGCCGCGTGTTCAAAATGGTGCGCAAAGATTCCCTCACAGGCGTCCCGCAATAACATGCGGTTTAACCATAAGAAAACTTGCTGCATTTGACTCGATAAGTTACCGGATTGGTATGGGGTCTGACTGGTCTTGTATAATTTAGTCCTTGAATGATCGCCAGGGGTTTGTAATATATGGTTTAAAGTTATTTTATACAGGAGACCTTGAGAAATGCTGAGTTAAAATAATACGCTGTATACTTGTAGTGAAATGGAGAGGCGAATTCTATGTGATTTTATTTCTATTTCACTAAAGCCTAGAGCAGGTCTGCTTAACCTTCTATATAGTGCGGGTAACTTCGGCAAAATGTGGTTTGTATGCAGGCAAAATGAAGCTCTGTGTACAAAATTAAGAAACGTATACTCGTAATTATATGTATAATTATGCCCGTGTATTTTTCAAAACATCATGTTCAATAAAAAATAATAGAATTTCTGAATAGTAATAGAAAAAAAAATTACAAAATTCCACAAACTAGCCTAGGGTGTAACTATTTTTAGCACAATTTTGCAAAATGAATGGGTAACGTAACGTCTTTCTCCATAGATCAACAGCTTATACGTTTTCAAAGACGCTTCTGAGTTCCATCTCGTTTTTGGCTGGGGAAGGGTTAAAAGAGGTTTCTCATTTCAAATGTCTCTACGGGCAACATAACCCTAGCTCGCGGGCAACAGCTAGGGTTTGAGGAGGCCTGACCTAGAGGGAACTGTGTGGAAATTGCTGAAGTGAATTAAAGCTCGAAATATCACAATGCAAATAAGCCCTGCTGTCAAAGTTCTGGGCACTGAGTGTGTGAACTTCATTTTAATATATACATTGACATCTTAACAGAAAGGGACTTCTAAGTACTTCCGTCGTATTGGCCGAATCTAATTGGTGTCCTTAAGGAAATGAGAATAGTTCATATATCAACGAATAATTCAGTCAACACAACTATCTTTTTAACATAAAGACAAAATATGTTTTTGCAATTCGCTACATGTTTCAAACTAAGAGGTCATCACCAGGCAAAAATTATACAATACATAAAAGGAAGCTAAATGGACATTTGTTTCCGCGAAAGAGATCCCTTCTTTACAAAAGTTTTCTGTTATTTCGATTTTTAATTCTTTCTAAAAATTTATTTAACACTGCAAACAAAAAAAATTAATTGCTCATGGCCACGCCATGTACGAATGCGTGTATGGATGTGTGTATGTATGTAGGTATATGTGTGTGTACATATGTATGTCTGTGTGTGTGTGGTTTTCAGTGAGTGGCTGACTGAACATCTGTTAACTCGTAATTATGAAATTTGGAAGGGGCAGGAGACGTTAATCAGAAATGGGGAAGTCAATATGAAGGCTCTAGAACTGGTTCCCTTTAATGTAGGATACTGCTTGTAATGCGGTATCGATTGTAAAGCAGATACAAGTTTGGGTTTTATTTCCGCTGTGAAACTGAGGAAAAGAAACAATTGGAAATTCGAAGACAAACTGTAGATATTTTTCCACTTTTCGGTCTACATATTTTGTAATATACATATATATAGATATGCTGCATACTGTGTATGTTACAGTGAACCAGTCTATACGTTTTCGATGTATACAATTCTGTCTTACTTCCGGAAAGATTCTCTTATTTTATTCCTATTTTACTTCCTTCTTGCTACCATTCTTACGTACTTTTCTCTTCTTTGTTTGCTTTTTGATATTTCTTGTAGTGGAGGGACTGAAACTCTAATATAACAGCACAGCTTTGTTCATTGACGAATTGGTTATGTGTTCTGGGATACTAACCTTCAGCCTTATCAATAAGAGGTAATCCTGACGGCACACGAAAGCGAACTGAAAGTAGAAAAAAAGGAGCGAGTTATGTGTTCAGAGAAACTGAAAAATGAGAAAGTAATATGAAGGTGGCTGCGAGTTCATCATTTTGTTCACAGGAGCGTTGGCAGTAATAACCACGTGACAACTTTCGCTAGCTTTCGGCTGGTTGACATAGGTCAGAGGAGGCGGGAGAGGAGTAGGCACAGGTGTAGGAGTCTCGGGCGCCGTCAACTTGACTATCCATGTGGTATCTTCCTTGACCTCAGTACAGCTCAGTATAGCTTCTTAAAACGGACCCTTCTCCATGTGGTTATGTGTAATCTGTTATAATGTACAAGCACAGTATTTCAAGTACGTAACACCTTGTTCTGTTTCGGGGACACAGTGGATTTAATTTCTATCAGCGTTTTTGTAAGGCAAGTTGTCTACGGGCGATAGCGCTGATCTGATCATTGCGCCAGTAATGTGTCGTAGTTCCTTATTTTTTTGTATTTACTTCTTTTAGCCTCTTCAGCAATGTTTTGTGATAGTTTTATGAAATCACCGATCCCAGTGGCCGCGCGTTCTATGGCGTGGGTCCGCAGCCGCTCACTTGCTGGGATTGTGGGTCGCGAATCCCGCCAGGGGCATGGATATCTGTCTGTTGTGAGTGTTGTATGTTGTCAGGTAGAGGTCTCTGCGACAGGCCGATCACTCGTCCAGAGGAGTCCTACCGCGTGTGGTGTGTGTAAGTATGATAGTGAAGCCTCGATAATTAGGAGGCCCTGGTCCACTAGGAGATGTTGCGCCATGGAAAACCAATGTATGAATTGAGTTTGGATATTACGTCACTTGTCGTTCAGTGATAGAGGCGGTTTTAGGCGCGTTTTCATAGTCACGGAAAGCGCCTATTAACTCCATACGTCCGCCTGTCTGTCTGTCTGTCGGCATGTATCAGCTCGGCTCACAATGCACGTATTCTCATGAATTTTGATATTGGTACTTTCTTGAAAATTAGTCGAGAAAACTCAAATTTGATTAAAATCGGGAAAAAATATCGGACACTTTACACGAAGACTAAGAAAATTTGCCGACGACACTAAATCGTCATAAAATCATTCTCTTCTTGCGAAATGGTATCAGGCTTTTAGGTTAGCCGAGGTGGTATAAAAAGCATTCGAACGCGCCACATTCTTACGTTATACGTACATTGCTTATCTTGTTAATCATACTACAGTACATTTTATACAGGGACTGAAGGAATACTACGCAGAAACAGTCCCACCACCTTTCCTCTCTCACTTCTGTCACTAAAGTTTATGTGTTCCATTCAGGTCTTGTCTAAGATTTTTTATGTATTTCTGTTTTGTGCTATCGCTATTACATTCCTCGCTAAGTTCACCATCTTTAATTTTGTAATTATAAATACCTGTGTACGTTTAGCTCTAAGTATACGTGTATGCCACATAATCTGTATACACTTCTTCCATGCATCCACCACCTACCTACCTTTCATAACCTCAACTTGTGTCTCTTAAATCTTCAAGTGTCACAACAGTGCAAGTTTCATCAACCTACCTAGTACAATCGTTTAGACGCTTGTATTTAGTAAGCATTAATGAGGCAATGTGCTTGTTTGCTTACCCGCCGCTGTGTTTCAGATCCACAACTCTACAGAGAGCCAGGTCGTCCTCAAATCTGTGAACCTGTCCAGCACAGGGCGGTACCGCTGCGAGGTGTCGGCTGAGGCACCCTCCTTCCAGACCGTGTCCGATCATGGAGACATGACCGTCGTTGGTAAGTCGAAATATGCTTTCACACTTGTTTGGTTCACGTTGGCAACTTCGGAGACCTGATCTTCCACGAGGCTGAGAGACTCTATCAGTGTTCTTTCTCTTGCGTGAAAGGCGATGTTGTGACTCCTACAGAGCCAGTAAATAACGTTACAGAGTTCTGTACATTTTAATACTAAGATTTTGTATTTAACGGTGAGAAGAAAACTGCGTATTTAAGCTGCATGGAATTTGGGATATGATGCGGCATGGAAATGTCCTAGCACTTTTGCACTTTTGAATATGACATTACGTTTTCCCGAAACGTCGGAATCCGATCACCCATGGACGCAGCGTCACATGGCATAAGAGAGGAAACTGAGCTGCACCGCTGCGAAAATCTCGAAAGTCACGTACATGTAAATTCTTCGTGAATGTGATTCTAAATATTTTTATTTTAAAAGTATTTCAAGGCTCTGCAATCCGCCAAACTTCTTTAATGGTATGAGTTTATTGTTTTAATTGTTGCACCTTGAAGGTGTAAAGGTATTCCGTTCATGTCCGTTATTAGGATGATTTAAGGTGCTAACATTTTTAAGGGTGTAATTAAAGAGTGAATTTAATGAGGACTGTAGCAATAAACAATGCACATTCCACGATTTTATGGGTAAGAAGAATGTGAATTATACTGCCATTTTATTATTTACAGCTTCATTTATATCTTAGCACTTGTGCCGTAACGTGTGCTACCCGCATACCATCTTGCTTACTCGGAGCAGAAGAGGAAAATTGTACGCGTTATATTGTCGTGAATATTCGTGTTAATCAAATAAGGTGCAATTTCAATTGCTGTTATATTGCGTGCCATCGTTGCAATAATCCAGTCTCGTTAAGGATTTGTTTGTTAGTCTGTGATAATTTGAATTAATAGTACTTAGTCTCATTGAATAGGAAGTTTCAGTAACTGAAGCGAAGGCCGCTTGTCTGAGGGAGAAACTCCCGAAAATTAAACCTGCTGGTCTGCTAGCTTCAGCTGTGTGTGAAGAGCAGCACCCTATTTACGTTAAGAATGCTGAGACTCCGATGTAATACGGGAATGGCAGTATAGAGACCGGAAAGTAGGATCAGCTGTGGATCTCAGACCAAATCTTAGAGACATAGAATATGGCGATGAATAATAGTAATAATGATAATAATAATATCCTAATATGAAGGACAAGGACGATTAGGATCACAGTCTCCGCGAAGGTAGCAGACACATTTAAAATTCAGCATCTTATCTGTGTTGAATATAGTGACTAACTTGGAATCTAATTTTAAAGTACCACATTATTTTGAACTGATAAGAAATTATTTTATTTCTAATATTTATTGTTATTATATATCAACAACTTTTATCACTTGTGTCTGTCAGAAGTATTACTTACGACATATGCGTTTCGACGTCTATACTGCCGTCAACCTCATTGTTGACTTCTCAATCGTACGGTATGTTCACCACGTGTGGTCCTCATTTCAGGATCCTTTTCCTTACTTGACGCGTGTTTGTGGAATGCGCTCTACGGGGCCATTCTTGTATAATAGTCGTTAGAATGTTATGTTTATTTAGGACATTGCACATCTGGTTCTGTCTGTATGTCGTATTTTTATATGAATCTGGTATTGGTACTCTTCCAGGCTTGATTTTATTTTGTATTAAGAAATCAATGTGGGAAAAGGGGGGAAGAGAATAAGGTACTAGATGTTATGTAGCAAATTTTGACTTTGAAATGTTAAATTTTTAAATGGCATTGAAAATTATTTTACAAAATGCTCGAAGCTGTATACACAGCACTTGTTCTTGTGTAGTCCAGTATAAGCGAGCTGCGATTGGAATTAACGTTAAAACCGGAAATAAGAAATATTGCCACTAGTGTAATACGCAACAGGCAATACAGGCTTTAGGGATAATCTGGATTTATTGACAAGTTATGCATAAGTAGTCTTTCAACTGAATAATTTTATAGCGTTAATTGAGATATTCTTGACCGATTTCAAATTCTTCCGCCAGTAGAGACTGAGCAACAAGAGGGAAATCTCAGATGCGGAACCGGTAGCCCCAAACATTGTGGTGCCTTCTTAATAAAACCACGTAACCTGGTAGTTAGTGGTAAAGTAATTTGAAGTCCTTAGGTAGCAGTGGTTACTTGCAAGTAATTACCCTCATTAAGAGTAATTCTGGAGCCGTGTTGGCTTCCTTTTAACTGCTACGATCAATTATGCACTTGTGGTTACTTTCGCCACTGTAATAGGGCCAGTGTTTCACTGGCTAAACGTGCTCAACTCTAAATAGTTCCCTTAAATACCATCTTGTGATGCACGTAACTGCTTTTTTGTTACTATTGTCGGATAAATAGCACGTGATGAATGTAATAACAGATAGAGAATTTGAATTAGCGCACGAATTTTATGCTGTGGAGGGTTAAGTATTTTTTGATTTTGGAAGTTGATTAGTATTCAGTACAGTATACTTAAAATACAGCACTCAGTTTTAGCATTGCAATTTGTATCTTCAGTAATGAAACCATCTTTTTTTGTATCACACAGAAACAAATCGCACTACCCCACAACGAACCGTGTAACGACATGGCATATACAATGTACGAATCTGCAGACAATTTTATTGATTGTTATCCTAAACATTAAACTTATTTCGTATTCCATGTAACTCTTAAACGATCTTGTAACTACGAATAGATAATTAATTACAGTGCAGTGTAGTTTCTCATCTCTGATCTCCGAGGCTTTGCTATACCCATTCATCTTTACTCTCCAACCATCCCCATTCTTGTACCAATAAGCCTGGGGATTATTTCTCCCTATTCCATTTTCTGAATTCTTATTCCCTCTCACATCTTTATTTTCTGCATTCATCCGATTTGTAATTTCAGAAAGAAACTTGGAAGATTTTCAGATCTATGTGCCTAGTTCGTTACTTACTATACCTGTGAGGAGGAACTCGAAGTTGTTCAAGCAGAAGAGAGAGAAGAGTTTCGGCATGGAAGAGAGCGCAGAGTCTCGGAAACGGAAGACGCAAGAGAATCATGATAATTAAAGTGTGAAGAAAATGGAATGGAACTTAAAATTATGAAATGACTGTGAACCTGATGTATTCGGATAAAATATGTGTGATATAAAAGTTGTATCTTTGCTTAATTAAGCACCATGCCATAAGATATATGGAGGAGTGGAGATACACCTCCATGCGATCTTAACGTCGACACAAGACTGAGGTGATTGTTCAGCTTCAGGAACCGGTCGCTTTACCCTTGGGGGGGAAAGCCCCAGATATCCTTTGAATAGGACGTCGGGTGGGCCCCAGAGAAGGTGTGAATACTGTGGTGAAGAGAAACTTTCACCTCGGCCAGAAACCCATAATCTTGTCACCATACTGAATGAACTATCCCCTCTGTGTCTAATATAAAGAATATACCTGTATAAAAGCTGCGAAATTGTTAAATTGGTTTTAAATGCAATAATTCCAAATTAGTTAAGAGGTTAACTGTTTATTTTATCCTAGTAATAAATTGCAACGAGTCTTATAGTTGTGTCAGATGAACTGAACTTAATACATTATTATTATTATTATTATTATTATTATTATTATTATTATTAACTGTCCTAAAGTGTTGCAGTGATTAAATTATAATTGTATGGTTTGACCGAAGTAAGTACAAATGTTGTCAAGAGTTAATGAAGACTGATAAATTTGCAGACATTCGTTTGTTCCCAGCACAGTTGTTTTATCGCTGTTTTTGGAGATCCGTTTTTATTATTATTATTTGTAGCTCTGTGCTACATCCGTCGTTCTCCTTGATAACTTCACTAAAATGACACACTTTGGGTGTTAGACTTTCAGACACTCTAGGATGGAAGACTTCGTCTTGATGCTCTTTTTTTTTTACCTTTTTGATGCTTTTAAACACTGTCCATCCCTTTTGGAAACTGCAGGTCTTCGAGCCTTCACCCGCAATTTTAGACCTTTCCATGTTTCCTGTTACGTGCAAGCATTTTTCTCTGTCAAGTTGCGTCAAAGCAAAGAGCTTGTTGTGCACACACGTAGATATACTCAGTAAACCAAACAGTGCGTTACGACAGATATTACACTGGCAGACTATATTTGTGTGTCGTCACACTTCGTTTACGTTATGATGGAACCCAGTACAATTCCTGTTTTATTTTTCATTCAGCGATAAAACTTGATTTCATTTCCTTTTTCTTGTCTCCTTTTTTGTGTAACTGTCTTATTAGTGCAGTTGCTTAATTTGTTATTCAAGAATCGGATTACCCATAACGTAACCTTATACCATCTTAGGAGGGTGTTGAGTCAGCTCACTTAATCTTTTTTGCTATTTTTATTTGTGTAATTCTGTTGTATCTCTGTATTTTTGTGTTCATGCTGGTTTCATAATTGTCCCTATGCTCGTAAGCTTACACATTAATACATTCATCTGCGTTTAATTGAATTTTAACCGATTCTTGTAATAGAGAATTTAATCTTTCACATCAAGTGAAAAATATACTTTTATAGCGCCTGAGAGCAGGTAGCTGGGAAGAGTATTTAGGCCAAAGGAAAAGGAAGTAACAGGATTAATGAAACTTAAATATTTGTAGCCTACCAATTGTGTGATAAATGAAGGAACAAAAATTAAGGAAAGGCATAAAAATTATTTATCAGTAAATCTGAAGAAAAGACTTTTATTGGTATACCTACTTGTACTTGTATCCATTGTATTTATTAGCTACGGCAACAGACGAGGAAGGAGGACCAAACTGTTTGTGACATGCAATAAGAAGCTGACAGATTAGCCCACATCATTGCTTGCATTTTGACATGTTTAATGAAGCTTATGATAATGTCGATATATGGGACCAGCATTGTGCCAGACTGCAACGTACGGGGACGTGTGAAACAAAACAAAACATGATTGATCCATCGCGAGCGATACGTTGTGTGAATTTTGAAGCTAGTGTTTCTATGTTTCTTGTCAATGGCATACTTCCAGTTCACTGTTTTGTTTGGACGTTCTGCGTCAATGGATTATAACGCTCAATGAAGCCGGTCATGAAGCGAGCTACTGATTATGACGACATTTAACCCGAATTTGTGTGATCATGTCATCACTGGCAATGCCACACGCACAACACGTCCCTGTAGAATCCCAATGAAATATTTTCTTTACAGGCTGTGATGTTATAAATGACATTAGTTTCTCTCCCACCTGCCTGGTACAATCACTGCCCTAAAAGATTCGCTTTTAACATCTGCTTACTGTCTGAGAGTGGTGAGGAAATACTTGGACCGACTGAAGACGCTGCGTATAACTAAATAACACCATAGAGCAGAGTCCTTCTTGAGAATCTAACAGGTCCTCAGCTAGTCAAGAAATTCCCTGCATTTTATGGAACCCGAAGGTTCATTACCGCGTTCACAAGAGCCCGCCACCTGTCCCTATCCTGAGCCATAACAATCCAGTCCATGCACCCCCATCCCACTTCTTGAAGATCCATTTTAATATTATCCTCCCATCTACGCCTGCGCCTTCCAAGTGGTCTCCTTCCCTCAGGTCTCCCCATCAAAATCTTGTATCCACCTCTGCGCTCCCCCAAACGTGCAACATGCCCCGCCCACCTCATTCTTCTTGATTTGATCACCGAGAAGACGCTGCATATTGAGGAACTTAAGAAATTGTACTCGTCACGGTGTCCGGCTCTGTCGCTTACCCAGCCTCGTATGTACTGGTTCGGCAATCTTTTCCGGGGGTAAAGCGGCCGGGGCGTGAAGCGAACGAATTACGTCCGTCTGTTGCTAGACGAGCTTCAGGATGAAAGGAGTCACAGTTCTACTTATCACTGTAGTTGTATGGCGTGCACAGGGACAATTTTGGTTTGCACTTTTTTTTACAAGTATAAAAAATGAAGGAGGGCAGGGAACGTTGTGCAGAAGAGAGAAATTTAAGACGCATAAAATGATTTTTATTCGAGATGACTAAAGATGCGATAGCGCTAGGAGTCACAGACTTAGATTGAAAGGTAAGAAAGTGAATTAAAGGTAAGGTTAGATTTGTGCTTGATTAAGTAGCACACCTACAGGACGTATGGAAGGGGAGGGGGTGAAGCTGTAGCTATACGCATTCTTGTCCTGGGCACTAGATGTAATTGAATGGTCAGTTTCACGCCCCAGTCGCTTTACCTCCGATACGCATTTCACAGTAGGCTGTATGGGCTTCAGCACCCGGTCTGGAAGCTCTGCAGAAAATTGTAATCTGTGCACCTGCCGGAAATTGAATCCAATTTCCAGTTGTCTAGTCCGTAGTCTAGTCAGTGTACAGACAGCATTTGTAAAATACTATTAAAATGGGTTTTAAATTAATGGTGTGGGATGCTGTGGAGTGCAATCAGCAGCAAGTCATCTAAGTTAATATCATGTGTAATATTGAACTTCCTGATGGTAATCGGTCGTTTCAGAAATATATACGAGATAACAAGGTAGGCAAGGTGTGTGTGACGTAACACTTCAGCATAAACATTGTTGCCATGGGAACGCAGCAGTGCATCCACTGTATTGCTAACATACATAGTCGCTGTCAACAATGTAATAACTGTTGCTATGGAAGCACAACAGTGCGTTATCTGTGTTGTTGCACTGCATATGTCGTTGCCAACAATACGAAACACACTTCTTCACCTAAAGTTCCCAACATTTTACGCCGATTTTAACCAAATATAGAGTTTCTCGACTGATTCTCGTAAAAGTCCCCCATATTAGATTTCAAGAAAATCCTTCCATTGGGAGCTGCGCGTATACATGCGGACAGATAGACAGACAGGCAGGCAGCCAGAAAGATGGACAGGACACGAGGAAGCTAGTGGTCGCTTTTCGTTATTTATGCAAACGCACCTACAAATGAATAATTCATATATAGGTTTGAAGTTTACCCTGATGGTCTTATATCGTATTACACTGCAGCCAACTAAGTGCACGGTGAAAAGTGAAACAATTAGACACACAGTGGCTGTCAGAAAAAACTCGTAAAATAAATATGGATGAATTACATTGCACACCTTTACATATTTCGACCTAATGCGAGGTAATTATGAGGAGATATACGTTACCAACGCCTTACATGCAGTTAACGAATTAAAACCACGTGTCTGTCATTGTACAGATAAAATTATGTACAGCAGCCGGTGTTCGTATAAAATAGGAATAATGACAACAGTATAAAACCCATGTTTATGTGTGATTGTTACTATTCCCCTTTGGAAATGCCCCCAGTGTGAAATTGGTACATGCCCGTTTCCGAAATTCCGGTGCTCCTGTCCATTCTTCACAGTTACGCGTACCCATGGTTTAAAATTGGCTACTTACGTCTTTGTAATAATAACAACAATAACAGTCATACTATTCTTCTTACTCTTACTTGATATCAGTGACAGTTATTACGCTTATGCGGACTCTAATCTGTGTATTGACCGACAAGTAGCTTTATTTCGTTAACTGTTTGTAACGTGTTTAGTTATAGGCTCCCCTTGATGACCTCACAGTACGTCGAAACATATCGAGGTGTGTAATGTAATTTGTAACTGTATTTCATAAATTTATGTTACGGTTATTATTATGTCTGTTTATTTAGTGCAAGTCTACAGTAAAACTGGATGAATATTAGTGCGTGTGTTCCCATTTCTTTTGGTAATTTTTCGGTCATTGAAGAATGTAAACCCAATTAGAGTATTGCGCTTAGGGGGAATATCGACTGACTTTATGAACTCTTCAGGAAATTGCGGGGACTCCTGTATTTTAAAACAATGTCTAACCTTAAATTGTAACTGCGTTCCCTTTTCTGTTTCGTTAAGCCGTGTTACCCCCCCCCCCCCCCCCCCCCCCCCCCCCCGTGAAAGGAGATAAGAAATCCTTTAAACTAAGATGTTGTGATGTTCTCGACACGAAGGGATTCTAGCGGAGGTCCAGAGGAAACGCTATACTAAGTCAGCATTTTTTAAATCCAGAAAGACCGAAATATTGCCTTTAGTGCTCAAAATCTTAAGAAAGCGGAAAATACATAACTTTATCTTTGCCTGTTACTTCTTTACTTTATCCAGCACTCAGTGATGTTCAGTGTTACGGCCTGCCGTGGCTACAGAAGAATTAAAGACTGCATTTCACTACAGCGGATGAGTTTTTATGTCATTTTAAGGATGTATACTATATGACACTAAAATGGCGAAATAATGGAGGAAATTAATATAGACATATATAGTTTACATAAATTTATAATGGAATATAGATGCAAGTGGACACACCATTCATCCAGAATAAAAGATACAAGCTTTCTCAATTTAGTGTATGCATGTACTCCGACCGGCAAAAGAAACGTAGGTCGATCAAGGAGAAAATGAAGAGACCAATGCCCATGAAGAGAGAAGATGGCATTACTGCTGCTGCTACTGGTGATGTGATGTTTCAACTCCAGAAGTTATATACCCTCGAAAGAGATGGAAATGGAAACCAGAATGATAAATTTACAAGGGTTTTAAGGGCGGTGGCAGCAGTCGTGACCCATTTTAAGGCACTGTCCAGGCAATCCCCTTGGAGAGGTAACAGTGAAGTCAGGATATTTTGCCTATTAAAGTATATATATCAGTGGCGTATCCTGATCCGGAGGTCAGGTCTAGTGGAACGGTACAATGCCGCATTATGTACCTGTCCGCTGGACCTGACCAGGATTCGCCACTGAATAAACAAGGTGTATATATATATATATATATTATAGGGTGTATATAAAATGCATCAAAACAAACAAAAAGTGAAAAGTTCGTATAAACATATATCAGGAAATTAGTGTTTTTTCTTGTTTAATTGAAATAGTACATTCAACAATAAGTATCTTAACTATGTAATAGTTTACTTATCACTGACATAATACACGTTCCCAATTTAATAACTGTTCAGTTATTATTGTTTATTAAGTCACAGTTCACGACAGATACTCAAAATGTTCTCCACCTGTATCAATGCACGCATGGCCACGTCTGGTCACGGACTGTGCGCATCCTTGCAAAGGTTCCGCAGCGGTTGCGAATGGTTCCAAAGTGCGTTGGTAAAGTGTCTCTTCATTTTCAATTGGAGTTGAATACACCAGGACTTTTACGTGTCCTCACAGATATAAATATAAAGGACTGAGGTCGCGCAAACTTGGGGGCTATACCTTGAAAATTAAGAGTTTACAGACGTATCTTGATATGAAACTTTTTTCTTGTTTTGGTGCGGGGAACTAATTCCTGATTTTGTCCGAGCATTTAGGTACGCCCTATACATATCGTCACTGCTACACTGCCCTGCTCACTCTATGAATGAGAGGAGGATGAGGAGAGGAAGAGAGAAGGAATGAGAAAGAACCCTCTACTAGTTTGTTCTTGCCAAATTACCAAACCGCCTTCTCTAGTCTCATTTCTATTTTATTTGGTTTATTATAGTTAAATCATTTTATCATTTCTCTGACATTTATTCTAAAATTATCTTTTATTTATCGATTTTAATATCTGACGTCACTGCAACGTTATGTAAATATTTGATTTAACCTCATGTTATTTGAACATAGTGCAAATAATGTTAAATTCCTATAGGCTACTGTCACTTTAACTTTTACCACTACCTACCAATATCCAAAGTCATGCGTTAAATTCATTCAGTACTTCTGTGTCCAGTTTAGTATGATGCACAATCGTAACTGGTAAAAAGGTTTGAGCTGAAAAGTGGCGGCATTATGTGCTGGATATAAGAATAACTGACTGACTAATGGAACCCACTGCATTACGGTTTTCTGGGATGTGACGCTGTGTGGTTTGGTATAAGTGTAGTGACGTTTCGGCGGAGACTATTGTCTTTTTGGGTTCAGAGACAAAGACAGTTTCGAATGTGCAAAGCTTGCATAGAATAGCCTTCCCACAGAGAATCAGTAATGGACAGTAAAGACGCAAGACGAGACATCAATGCAATTATGTTACGTCATACTTGTGCTGAGAAGGCTGTTGGAACTGAAGATCCATGAAATGTGTAATGGAAAAATGCTAATGTATACCCTTTACCTAAAACGGTTTTGTGTAAGTGTAATTAAATGGAGAAGGATTTTTTGACAACATGCATAACACGTATGGGCAAATGCGAAATGCTTGCGCAGTATTGATCGAGAAGTGTGTATGGAGGAGACCATCAGGGAGCCCTATTTATAGACAGGATGAAAATATTGCAAGTTAAGAAATATAGGGACGTAACACTTATGACACCGTCGTTCGTATTGCTGCTTTCGGTCTATTCCAGACGCAATCACTGCATTCTTTTGTTCGTCGCTTTGGGTGATACGTTATGGATAGTCAACTGTTTCTCCGACCTCTCTAATTCTACCTCATTTCTTGTACTTCTCCCGTAAATTTCTCTCGTAAATTTTCGGGATATCGTGTTTCCTCTACTTTTCTCTTAAAATGCGAGGTCTTCAGATTGTCATTTACGTCTCAGCCCACTTTTCGTACCTCTAAGAGAAAAATTTGTTGCCTCAGTTATTATGTCACAGAGAGCATAGTCCGTATTATGAAGACCAATCACATAAATGTCGTTAGATCTTCAAGTAAAGCGTCTGTCGTTTCTGTCTGGTTTTAGTCAAAACTAAAATGCATCGACGAAATTTCATAGAAATCCAAAATACGAAATTTCAGGAAAATATGTCCGATGTGAGTCGCCGTGTTCGATAAGGACAGATGGACAGACATGAAGAGGCTTGTAGTCGCTATAGACGGTGAGAACTCGTGTGAGAATGGATCCTATAATGGCGCGGACTGTACTGAGTTCGGTGAGATTAGGGCTCCAGGGTCGTGATTTTGTCAGCACGTTCGGTTGATTCAAAACCACATGTATGCATCAACTGACAAAATATATACTTCGTAACGGAGGTATTGTTCGGTGCTTAGGTCTTTGGTATCTCCTAGTATAGAACAGCTGTAATTCTCGATCAAATGCACTGCCGGTCTAAGTCACCCTTTTGTACGTTTAGCTACATGTGGGGTCTGAGGAAAGTAACAACAAAATCTGTAATCTCCTTTAAAATGTTTTCTTCTTACGATAAGAAGCAGAAGCCGTATGGACGTAGAGGGTTAGAAAAAAATTGCCTTAAAAGATAGATGAGTTGGTTTTTTAAAATTAAAACATACCATAAAAGATCAAATTTGTTAATTATTGAATATTCATCAAGAGTAGCTGATCACTGCGTTTAAGGTACGTCAGCCATTAAATCCTACGGTTAGCTGTTAATAGTGACTTGCTAGACTTTGAGACGCCGGTGCTTTGACTTTAAATTTATCGGTAAAAAGAAATACATGTATAACATTTTGACTTAACTCCATTATGTCTCCATGTCAACATGTGTATGCTACCGATGTGTGTTCGTCTAGCAGAACCTCGTGGCTGTTATTTTCGGAATATTCTGTGCTTCCTGTTCGCAGTTTTGAGTTATTGATTTCTCGGTCACATCCGTATAAAGAGTTGCGTGTGTGCGGTCGTACATGCACATGACCAATAAGAAGGGATGAAATGAAATTTCCGGACTGTGAAACATCACGTATAATAAACTGTAGGTAATTTGAAACAGCGAATAAATGATTGTACCTATGGCCAGCAAGTTGGACGCTAAATAGAAGTCAGTAACGAGGAGGACTCTAAAAAAGTACTATTGAGGGAAGGAATGAAAAAGGTCAATGGATGCCGGTGGCGTTCATCCCCACACCTGATGTTTGTTGTCTGTTTCATGGTTTGAATTCTGCGTTTTGACCACAGATTGTATTCATATCTTTTGTATTTATCTCACAACAAACAGCGATTATTTCCCTGTACAGCAATAGCTAACTTGTTTTCATAACCGAGGTGAAAGGGGTTTACTGCGCGGTACGAGCTGAATGTTTAAATGCATTTCAAGTTATTCCTACGATTTACAGGATTAAATTTACTTGTTAAATGTGTTAGTTACATGATCTGCTTTAGAACCAGACTGCACTGTTGTCTGTATTATTTAATGGCTTTTACGAATTCTTCATATAGGCTGCTTTTAATTTTTCTGAAAATGTTGTTAACCTTTGGAAACTGGAAATTTACAGTACATTATATTCCATATTTAAGCACGGTTTCGAATTTTTGATAAGGACCGAGCTATGTTTTCAGTTCGTCTTTCGAGACCTGAAACTATTTTAAGTAACATTCAAAAATTCAGTTTCCACGTTACACAAAACCCGATGTATCTCTAAACGGTTGCAAGATAAATGTGCTGATAACAGAGAAATAATCTCTGTTTATTTGGAGAATCGTACGTAATACATAAACGCACTCTGTGGGCAGTATGCAGGCATTTACTTGTTTTCCATTCAAATATTTGATCTAATTAACCGACCTTTACTAAGAGGCCAGAAGTACAGTACTTCACGGAATAGGCAGTAATGGCTGGCGACTTCAAAAATCACTTAGGCTTTTCTTAGTCGTATCTGACTTATTTTTACTTTCGCTGTCTATGCTGTAGCCTTTTTGGAAAGTTAGGTCTTATTTTTTCACTCTATTGGAACCACTTCAGTCGGTAGTCACGTAGTCTGTTGTTTCAGAATATTGCTCTTTACGTTGTCTTCTTTTGGGTATTTATCCAAATTAGTACAATGTTTTCAACCCACAATTCACAAACGCCTTCGTTCTTAATATCCTTCAATTAGTCACAATAAAAATTTATCTGCGAAAACATACAGTATCTTTAAAGCCGTGTCAATACATTATTCTATTTCATATCCTCACAGACCAGAAATTCAATTAGAAGTGTTGTCGAATTAGAATTTAATACCAAGTTCATCAATCGATATTACGGTATCGTACAAACACATGAGATTCTCTAATGAAACGTACATGGATCTGCAATAATACTGAAGAAGTATTTGTTAAACTGCAGTCGTAGTGTTGCTGTCACTTTAAATTACAGCTACACTGATCTGTAACAATGTGAAGGGCTGAACAGAACAAATAACGTCAGAACGGGAAGCTGGGCTGTAATTGGACAGTGCCATAATAAATTTCGTTAATAACGGTGCGGCACGTTGACGTATTATTGAATATTACATGACCAGAGTATAGGATTACTTGCCCCAGAAGATCGAGTCTAGCTTGGCTACAAATCGAAGTTTACAATTCCCATTACATCTCTATAATAGGAATTAACATAATCAAATAATATTGTGTGATGCTCATATCAAGAGAAACGGTCATATTTATTGACTGGTTTGTATCACTGGTCATAACCGTGATCCTCGACTATGGCGCGATGTTAAGTGTCGTATACTGAGTCGACGGAAAGTCTCACGTGTGTACGAGTCCAGCATTCCCCTCAAGATGTTACGCTTCCATTTCCACTTTCTTTTATTCCACTCCAGTGATCCAGTAATTCTTTTGAAGCAATAACTACGTGGTAACCTTCCCTAGCGACAAACGTTTGGGCTGGTTGACATTGCTGATTGGTACTTGAGGGAGAAAACTCGAGTGCAGTTACTACTCCATCCACGGGATGTCGTTCCGTGGCCTCAGTATAGATACGCATCTTTCGTGCTTTATATGCTTTAAAGTGTTCGAAATGATGTAAGTTTAACACAGTTCGTCGATTATTTGTTCAAATTTCTATTCCGACTACACTGTAAAAAGAAGGATTTTGTTCTAATTTACAGTCAAAATGGAATAAATGTTAGTTACTGCTGTGATTCAAACTGTCATGTTCCAGTACACAAGTTAGAGGGTTTTCAAGTGCAGAGGTTATAGACTATACACGTGAATATCAGGTGAACATTACATGAATTGGCTGCTTCAACTTCATTGATGAATTCTACTGGACTTAAAACGTAGTGAAAGGTAAATCCGTTGTTCAACAATATATCGCCACATGATGGCTTTACGTCCTTGAAAATCAGTCCAGTTTATGATCCGAAAACTAAAAAACTGGTTTCAGATGTTATACACCTATAACCATGGATTCAGCAAATATGGCTATCTTGGCGCGGAAGCTAATAATAGGCCTATTTTCAGTGTCTAAAAGTAAAGGTAAAGTTGTGCCTGTGCAAGACCACGAAGGCATATGGTGCAGCGCAGTTGTAGTTCCACTCATTCTTAACCTCGGCACTATATATACGTGAATGGTCATCTTCACTCCGCAGCCGATTTATCCTAAGGGTAAGCGTCACGGATACCCATTGAACAGGAGGCTGAATGGGCCCCAAAGCCGGACTAAACGTTTTGGAGAAGAAAGAAATATCTTGCTCATGCCATGGATGGAACCGCAATTCCTCGCTTGTCCAGACCTCAGCATAGTCGCTGTACCTTTTCATTGTGTACTGAAATTCAGCACCTTGTAGCTATATGCTGCTGGCCAACCTGGACGAGATATTGCACTGCTAATAAATGATAAAGTTCAAATTTCTAAGTCAACAGAAAAGCTGAAACTGTTTCATATCCAAGCGTCACGGCGTCAATGCCTGCACGCAAGAACGTGGTAGTAAAGTTATGCCCATTGCAGTTTTGAGCGTTTACATAATGGGATGTTTGTTCAGTTCTACTCTTCTGCCGCTTTGCCGGGGAGGAATAAGCAACTTGTACACATCGGGTGAAGGGTGGATTAGCTGCGTTGCCGGTTTAGACTAGGTGCTGAAGATAAGCATTTCAATGTTTCTTCCGGGCGTAGATGCGAATTTTCTGTGAACACACACTATCGCCCACTGCAAAGTTAGAGACTGACGATAAACACACACACTAGCGCCCATTTCAAAGTTAGAGACTGACGATAAACACACACTAGCTCCCATTGCAAAGTTGGAAACTGACGATAACACACGCTAGCTCCCATTGCAAAGTTGGAAACTGACGATAGACACACACTAGCGCCCACTGCCAAGTTAGGGACTGACGATATATGCACACACTAGCTCCCATTGAAAAGTTGGAAACTGACGATAACACACACTAGCTCCCATTGCAAAGTTGGAAACTGACGATAGACACACACTAGCGCCCACTGCCAAGTTAGGGACTGACGATATATGCACACACTAGCTCCCATTGAAAAGTTGGAAACTGACGATAACACACACTAGCTCCCATTGCAAAGTTGGAAACTGACGATAGACACACACTAGCGCCCACTGCCAAGTTAGGGACTGACGATATATGCACACACTAGCTCCCATTGAAAAGTTGGAAACTGACGATAACACACACTAGCTCCCATTGCAAAGTTGGAAACTGACGATAGACACACACTAGCGCCCACTGCCAAGTTAGGGACTGACGATAAACACACACACTAGCTGCCATTGCAAAGTTAGGGACTGACGATAAACACACACTAGCGCCCATTGCAAAGTTGGAAACTGGCGATAGACGCACACTAGCGCCCACTGCCAAGTTAGGGACTGACGATAAACACACACACACTACCGCCCATTGCAAAGTTGGAAACTGACGATAGACACACACTAGCGCCCACTGCCAAGTTAGGGACTGACGATAAACACACACTCTAGCGCCCATTGCAAAGTTAGAGACTGACGATAAACACACACTAGCGCCCATTGCAAAGTTAGAGACTGACGATAAACACACACTAGCGCCCATTGCAAAGTTAGAGATTGATGATAAACACACACTAGCGCCCACTGCAAAGTTAGAGACTGACGATAAACACACACTAGCTCCCATTGCAAAGTTAGAGACTGATGATAGACACACACTAGCGCCCACTGCAAAGTTAGAGACTGACGATAAACACACACTAGCGCCCATTGCAAAGTTAGAGACTGACGATAAGCACACACTAGCGCCCATTGTAAAGTTAGAGACTGACGATAAACACACACTAGCGCCCATTGCAAAGTTAGAGACTGATGATAGACACACACTAGGGCCCACTGCAAAGTTAGAGACTGACGATAAACACACACTAGCGCCCATTGCAAAGTTAGACTGACGATAAACACACACTAGCGCCCACTGCAAAGTTAGAGACTGACGATAAACACACACTAGCGCCCATTGCAAAGCTAGAGACTGACGATAAACACACACTAGCGCCCATTGCAAAGTTAGAGACTGACGATAAACACACACTAGCGCCCATTACAAAGTTAGAGACTGACGATAAACACACACTAGCGCCCATTACAAAGTTAGAGACTGACGATAAACACACACTAGCGCCCATTGCAAAGTTAGAGACTGACGATTTTTGCCACAGAGTTGCTGCGTTTTTACTTGCATTCTGTTAAATTTCTTGGTCTAAATTGTATGGAATTCAACGCACATATTAACGTACGGAATTAGGTTTGTCTGGTTATGACCCCACGTAGTTTAGACTTTGGTTACCAATGTTTCGGAAAGAGCTGCTGGCTCAATTGTCATATCTCCCTCATGAATATGGAGGCAGCACCTTCCTCCGAAACCACAGTCCATGGTGTCGTAACACGTAAAACTAAAATTTTACCTCATCGAAAATCTCAAATCTGATATATGTTATGATTTCGCCATTATAGTTTGTTTGAGAATTAAGTTGTATGTGATTTTTAATTCTATGTCCGTGAAGATGGCTAAGGAGTCAACACACAGTGGTGCCTTGTAAAGATCAAGAAAATTTGTGTCTCCTGTTTGTCCACGGAGGAACCATTCCCATAAGAATGGTTCCTTTTTTTTGGTTATGCTTAGTGGACCAGAAAAATGTACAGAAATAAGGTACACGTGAACCAATATTGGTGCTTCATTGGCGTTGCAACCGTGACTGATGGTCTGTTGTGATAAATATTGTACAGAATGAGCTGATTTTTAGCTACGATTATAGCGAATTATTGTCACAGCCGATGCCTTTTTCATTCCTGCTGTAAACAGATAAAGCGATCAAAGCACATCCTCGTTACCTTTCTGAACAAAACTCTATGTAGAATTCACAATTTCTGTATTATACAACTTCGTAATTCCAGCCTCGTCACAAAGTTTCCCTTGCACATATCCAAACAGTATCTTGGTGACGTCAAGTTCTAGCTGAAGTTACGTGAAAATACTGCTCCTACTTAGGCTCTAACGTAACATGTTGAAACACATCAAAATTATAATTGGCAAAAGAGTTGCTACATATATAATTTCTGCCTGCTGGAAATTCCCTCGAGAGAACGAAATTTGTCCCGTCTTCACACAAAACAATTCACAATATTGATACTATGCGAAAGCTTTCACACGATTGAGACATGACGAGCAAAATTCGTATAACTTTCCTTTTCAGTTCGAGCAATACATTTGCTGCTAGCGAACAAGCCCCAAAACCTTTAGACTGGAGTTCATATTTATCATATGCAGACATATGCAGGGGTTGTTGTGTTTACGAGAGGCAATAAAGAGATGAACAAGCATCATGGCTTTGTGGAAAGTATTATTAAAAATAAGCCTATTTTTAGTAGATAGCAACTATATGTATCAAATCAGTCTCACACGGCACTGATTTGAACATACACCAACGGGGATGTCTCATCTTAAAACTATATCTAGTAGAACATAAAACGGATTTTTATACGTCTTTGTAACTGGAAAATGAGAATAGATTTGTTCACAAATAGATTATTTGAAACGGTTGTAGATAAATGTTATGACAGCAAAAGGGTTGCGTAATGCTGAAAAGCCATGGTTCATGCGGTTAGTTGCCGGTCTGTCACCACTGAGGCCAGGGATCGATCCCATGTCAGTCCATGTGGGATTTGTGGTGGACAGAATGGCAATGGGACAAGTTTTTTTCCGATTACTTAACTTTTCTCCTGTCTCATTTCAACAATGAACCATACTCATCCATCAATCACTGTAGCAAATGAGGGCTTTGTTAAATACCACACTTAAAAAGTGATAATCAAAAGGATATTCAATCAACGCGAGCTGAATAACAATAACTGGAGTAAATTACATAACGAAGAATATAATATTTAAATTTCGCCTGTTAATGATATAGTTATAAGCAAGCACTATATATTTGTTTTTGAAACTCCGTTGTGTTCAGTCTCATATTAAACTGAAAACCATTTCTCTTTACACGATATTTTATTTAAAACGCAGACAAGTGTTACTGCTGCTTTAGACTGCATGTTCCAGTCCTCATGGCTGAATTTCAAGCCTTACTACACGCACACACACCGTTTTATTCCAAGAAATTGTTGGCACATCTACTGAACACAAAAAGTATACATCATAATTCATTAATAAGAATGCAGAGCTGATATTAGACACTTTGCATCATTTTATACAATTATTCAAAAGCAAAGAAATGCCTTTGAGAAGAGAAACAGACTGGTCTATGTTAATTCTGACTCTCCACTAATTATTCATACTATAGATATTTGTTACTTACCTTACCTGGCGCTATTGATTTTACAGTTGTTCTGCTATTCCTAACGTGTTTTACAGTGCCTTTATCTTACGTTTGTAAACTTTTAATTTGGTTACGACTTTTGTAACCATAAAGATCGTATGATACGTAACTGGCACATGTGAACTACAGTCGAAAAAGTTTAAGATTGAAAATAACGTCAGTGTTCCACTATAAGGCTTTAAATGCATTTATGAAGACGGAAACATTTAGTTTAAAGTAACTGTAAAAGTTTAATAAACTAATTTTGTGAAGGGAACGTATTTTATATGTGATGTAAAAAATTTGATCTACAAGTACCAACGTTTCTGAGGAGCGTACTAACTCCTGGAACACTGGTAAGTGCAATTCATCATGGACTTCCCTGAAAACGGAGGCAATATGTTCCTCCGAAACGGTACCTATATACAGTCCATACGGTGTTACATCCTAGAGGAATAAAACTTTCGAAATATTTCTCCATCAAATGTGCAAGTACAAACGTATCACTTTAGACTTGCACCATGACGTTGTTCTTTCCCATTAAGTCCTCTCTCCACGTCCTGTTATTTACTCCATAAATTTCCCATATGTGCCCAGCTACAAAATGCTTATCGAACTTCGCAAAGGCACATAAATGCTTTCGAGTAGGAGAGATTTATTTTGTCGGGAACATAGATTTAACTTGGTCCTCTTTATCAAACAACTCTTGAAGACAACTGTACAATTGTACTAATATTGGTTATTTTGTCGCGTTGCAGTATTGACAATTTATTACCATTGACTTGGCACTT
Organism: Reticulitermes speratus; assembly: GCA_021186555.1. NCBI lineage: Eukaryota > Metazoa > Arthropoda > Insecta > Blattodea > Rhinotermitidae > Reticulitermes > Reticulitermes speratus. The sequence goes on from JAJKFL010000042.1 coordinate 19,816,709, forward strand.
CGTAACGCACGTGGACTACCGACAATCATATTTCACGATTACGATTTGGGGTTGGGGTCCGTTGCGAAGGAGGAGGCGGGGAGGGGGGGGGTGTTGTTTGATTGGAGTTGCGTACATTTTCAGCAAGCAATCAACACTTTAACTTCCTGAAGCTGTGCTGTACGTGCAGTCTAACCATCGGGTTTCATTAGGGAGGGATCACATAATGGCGATAACCAAAGGGAGTTGCTCGTCATTTCCGGAGAAGTAATTTGAATTCGTATTTCGTTTATGGCTAAAAACGGCTGTAGATGATACGAACTGCCACGTAATCTGGAGGATCACAGTTACACTTCTAGAACTGATATCCTGTCACAGTTTTACTTGTACGTTAGTTTGGTGCATTTTGTCCAAATAACGCATAGTAGTGAGTTCGTCTCTGTCCCCCTCCCCCGTCACATATTTAATCTCAAACCCCCTGGACTAATTTTTATTAAATTTGGTATTGTGGTCCACGTCAGGACTAACGAACGTCGTCACGAACCTCCGTGTTGCATAAAGGCACAGCCTTTTTCTGACTAGCTGAGCAACTGTTTCTGTTTCTGTTTCTGAAGAATGTTCTGCCCCCATGAAGTAAGTTATCAGTGATCAGAACCAAATGTTCCCGTGCAAATTTAATTTTATGTCTTATTATTATTATTATTATTATTATTATTATTTACTGCAATTGGGGTTTCACCCGGTGGCAGTAGTCCTTACACTAGTACACACAATACAAATGGACATATAATATACATATAAATAACAATACAAAACAAACTATACACAATTACAAAACAAAATACATACAGTAAATACAAGTACATACATTAGAACATCGTACACACATTACAAAAGCATCCACTCCTTACCAAAGCATCCATACCTTACAAAAACATCCACACCTTACAAATACATCCACACCTTACAAAAACACCCATACACATACAAAAAAAAATACATACAGTAAATACAAGTACACACATTAGAACACCGTACACACATTACAAAAACATCCACACCTTACAAAAGCATCCACTCCTTACAAAAGCATCCACACCTTACAAAAACATCCACACCTTACAAATACATCCACACCTTACAAAAACACCCATACACATACAAAAAAAATACATACAGTAAATACAAGTACACACATTAGAACACCGTACACACATTACAAAAACATCCACACCTTACAAAGCATCCACACCTTACAAAAGCATTCACACCTTACAAAAACATCCACACCTTACAAAAACATCCACACCTTACAAAAACACCTATGCACAATACAAAAAAAAAACACACACGCACATTACAAAAAACACCCACACATTAGTTAATTTAATTTAATTATGAACCCAATATGATTACAATAGGTTTCATTACTACTGTCAGCCGGAATAGCTCGGTAGGTATAGTGACTAGGCTAAGAGCTGTAGGACCGAAGATGTGTGGTTAACTTGCCAGCAGGGGTAAGGTCTCATCTCTAAAGTGTCCAGAATGGCTCTGGGGCCCACTGAACCTCCTGTTCAGTGGGTAACGGGTGCTCTTTGCGAAGGGTTAAAGCGACTGGAGCGTGAAGCTGACCAGTTATCCCCATCTGTTGCGGACCTCAAGAATGAACTGAGCTGTAACTCGAGGATTCCATGTGTCTTGATGGCGTGTACCTCTACTTTCAACGCTCGAAACTAAATGTTGACTCTCCCAACAACAACTGTTTTTTAAGGATACGCTCTAAGTAAACTATATATATATATTATATATATATATATATATATCGCTCACTCCACAAAACCAATGTTGTATGTAAAAATACAATGCAACTTTTTTCCTTACCTTAGCTAAAGGATTGTAAACCTATCTTTTCATAATCAGGCTAATAATAGTTGGTCTTTTACGTACAAACCAATTAAAATATCATGAGGTTCTAATTGAAAATATTAGGTTATCTTCTCCTCACAACAATGTTTATTGTAGTTCAGTTATTTGTACAAACATAATAATAATACGTGTGTAATAATAATAACAATAATAATAATAATAATTTTAATTTTCTTGTTCTTATATTGTTGGTGTTTGTTTTCGGTCGCATTCTTTGTATTTTATATTTCTGGTTATTGGTACTTTGAGGTATTTTTTGACTTGTTTGCACTTACTTGCCTGTGTCGTGCTGTTTGTTGGTGAGGTTTTGGTACTAGCTTGTGTTGCCTGGTCAGAGGGCGTTGTTTTAATTTCACGTTTAGTTTTTCACTTACGAAAGAAATTCCAGCAAAATATGCAGTGTTTGTATCATGAGCAGCACTTTTGTGTCAGTGAATGCTACGTTCAGTACCGTACACAAATCAATACTGCGTATACAAAATGAAACAGGTGCATGTTAATTAACAGGTAATGCTTTAGTATGATGAAGTGTAAACTATGTGTAGGTTGGTACGTAAACGTCGTAACTAACTCCATGTAGCAGAATGTTTCTTGAAAGCCACTCCCTGAGCTAGTCAAGAAATTCCCTGCACCTGTCCCTGTCCTGAGCCATATAAATCCAGTTCAAGCCGTCCCATCCTATTTCTTGAAAATTCGTTTTAATATTTTTCAATCTTTGTGTACGTCTTTCAAGTGTTCTCTTTTCTTCAGGTTTCTCTACCAAAGTCCTCTATGCACGCATGCACGTTTCTTGTCCCCATACGTGCCACATGCCCCACCAATCTCATTGTTCTTCATTTTATCGCCGGAAAAAGTTTTAAATGTCGTAGAATCTTTAAAGCTTTTCGTCTTTACCGTGTACAAACTTATAATAATAATTAATAAAACAACATCTCTATATCCCAAAAGATTTCATTAAAGTTGCATTTATTTGTTTGCAGTGCTATTTATGATATTTTGTGGCCTATACTGTGCATCTTAATGGAAGCTACCCATTTTCATCGTAGGGAATTACCGCTGGCTTTACAGTTGTGTAATGTAATGTTTACAATGTGATATTCTTTAAATTATTTCGATTAAGATTTATTATTGGTTCAATATACGGAGATTTTTTTTGATAAATCTGTTGTAATGCTTAAAATGTCTATTTCTAATAGGTTCTGATAACTCTCTGGATTTTTATGTAAACTTCAGTCTGTGAGTAGATTTCAATAGTTATGAAAATTCACCGTTTAATAATATATTTTCCTCTTAGTATCATTGTAAATTAAATCTGTTATTAGGTTTTCCTTCTAATCTAGGTTACCTGTCCTCCTTTTTGTCTTTACAATTCCCTGTGTACTATGATATAATGCAGGTCATTAATGCATCAGTCTTCCCGGAACCCTATTTGTGCTGTTAGAGAGGTCTGTATGTTACTCTGTGGAGGCGTATCGATGTTCAAGATGTACTACGGTGGCTTGTATTCTGTCTTTGTTGTTTAATCTGATATTCATGTAGTTACTAATAGGAAAAGTGAACTACGCGCATATACATACCTACAGATAGAATAATGTTGCATTGTTCTATCTATGTTACACTAGTTTTATGTGTGTTTGGCTATGCAGTATGACATTTAAAAGCTTTCTGTTACGTCTATATGAACGTAATTTAAATTCAGATTTAAATCTGTAATAACGATGTATATTTCTGACACTACGCAATACATGACGGATACAAACATGTTTTTAATGAATAAAGCTTGTATTTTGCATCTTTTAAATACCGTAGTTGTTTTCACGCTATACGTGAGTCCTCTGTTAAAAATCACTTTGAAGAGCAGCTAGTTCAGAACCGTGATATGTAGTTAGAAACAGCTAAAATGTAATATTTTCCCATTTGTGTCATATATCCGTTGAAAGCCCAGTTCTTAAAATTAGATATTTTATTGATAATTAACCATTACTTTACTTCTCCAATATCAGGCAGTACAATAATTCTCTGACAGCAGTTAATGACTGTACCCATCCTTTCAACCTTGTTAATATTTGTCGTTATTTTCGAGACATTCTTCGCGATTAAGATTTAAAAATCGATATAAATATATTTATATATACATATTTAAATTCTGTTTTATTAATTACCTTCGCAAAATTTTTCTTTACCATTTGAATAATGAATCTAACTTGACTTTCATTTAAATATTAAGTTAGTACTGCACAATAAACACACTACTTTTCAGTTATAAGAACCAATCAGTTAATGTCGTGTAATGAAGTAATCGCTGTTTGGCGTTAGAATAACACATAACACATAAATTCACTGTTATAGGCAGAACGTAGAATTTTGTGCTGTTAAACCTGTTGGTACATAAAACAACTTCTAGCCTTTAAAGTTTTAATATTTTCCTTTTATATTTCTGTGGGTAGTTACTCATTTGTTATTGAGAAAGTGCGGTAGAAGGCATGCCCACAAGTTTTTGCCTCGGTCCACATGGAGCAGAGAGACTGAAATTTATGTTCTTTCGACCGAGTTGCTGTGTGTCAAACTGTCAGTATTTGATTTATTTCTTACCTACACTGTGTGGTGGTTTACATTTCAGACTGCTGTAGTGAACATTGAAGTAAAGTGGAAGTTTGTCCAAAACTGAAATATAGTTCTTTCATAACATGAATTGTATAATAATAATATTATTATTATTATTATTATTATTTTGTCTTTGTTGTCGCTGTACCTGTGCTATTCTGTAAGTGACCTTACGGCTGTTACGCCAGCATATTAATAGCAAATAATTGAAATTTTAATAGTAATGTCATTAAACGTAATATTATTCATTCCGTACATTTTATCTCTAGATTTATAGTCCGACAAATGTACAATTTAATCACATTAATTGTGTAACACTGCCCTACATGTTTCGAACTCTTAATTCCGGTTCATCCTCAGGGACTCATCATTTCAAATTACACACTTTTACATTAATTGGTACAATTGTTTACATACTTTTTACTATGTGTTACACAATTAATGTGATTAAATTGTACATTTGTCGGACTATAAATATACTAATGCCATTGTTGTCATAATTATATCTTTATCAGTTTTGCCGCGCAGGACAGAAACTAGTAACAGGGTCTTTTGCATACGTTAATACATTTTCGGGTTCCACATAAGAGGGGAACTCTTTTACTACCTCAATGGCTCGTAGCTCCTCAAGATAGACACTGCTCCATGAAGTTAATCATATGTGTGATGGGTGCTGTCGTCTGTTCCTAGACTGATCATTACCTATGGGATAAACATCGTCCGATTTCTCGACAACACTTATTATAATAAATACTCGCTTTATTGCAGTTTCTCATCCCATGTTAGTACAAAATATCTAGAAGTGGGCCCGTCATACGGTGGAGTAGCTTAATATTCACACGCTAATCCCCAAGCATTTCAAAATTATTTGACCGTCACGCAGCTCAGGTGATTTTGTCGAGGGTCTCTGGTAGCGGAGTCGCGGGTTCGATCCCAGGCCAGTCCATTTGCGATTTATGATGGACAAATGAGGAGGATGAGGAGGACGAGGAGAAGGAGGAGTCTAAGGAGTAAGTCGATGATCAACACTGTCAATATATCCTGATTTACATTCAAAACGTTTAGAAACTGCGGTTTACAAAAGCCGCCCAAGGACTAATTTGTGATATTTTAAAATAGCAACAATTGACTTCAGTGCCTGAACAAATATTAGTTTCTCAGGAGAATGTTTCTCCGTGGTTGGTTGATTAGTTGGTCCGTTGACTCGTTGGTTCTTTAGTTACTTAATTCGTTACTTATTTATTTCGTTGGTTGGTTTATTGGTTACTGATTTAGATATTTACGGGTATTCAGGTATACAACAACACTTCAGTACTAAATAAAAAAATAAACTAATTCAAACTAATGAACTCATGTCACATAACGCGTTAACCCGTTCATATTTCTGAGGTAACTGTAGTTGATGCGCAGTATTTCATCCAAGTCCTACTATTTCGGTGGCACTAATTTCACCGCAAACAAACACATTTCTGCTCCATTTACATGCGACAGGCTCGTTACAGTTGTCGTTAAACATACTGTGCAATTACAATACAGATTCATGCTGTAGCCCCTAAACACAAGTATCATCACTGCTTGAACAAAGTGCCCAGTACAGTGGATTGCATAGACCACCCACTCTTTCGTTCTACACTCCCCCCCCCCCCCCTCGAAAGTTTGTTCAACTTTGTCCGTGTCTTGCATAATCCGATTAAATATCAGGTTCCATCCAACTCAACAGCAATGACAGCAGAAGCTGTGGTTGCCTTGTAAGTCCTTAACCGCTCATTGTATCCCCCTACATCCCAACCCACTCCTTCGTAGGATTTACCAGAAACACAACATGAGCTTGTTGTTCTGTGCGTTCGTCAACATGTACCAGGACATGCTTAAATAACTACTTCTCCGTCGCGATGGGTAGGCTTCCTCAAGTTCTGCAGCACACGCAAGACCAATGGGCCGTGTCTTTGCGAAATATAGCCTATATCTAAACCTATAACGGAATTTCTACATAAACCTACGTATAATTATAAACAGCTCATTGAAATGTGAAAGAAAATTTCTTAAAATCGAACTACGTCAAAAAAGTACCTAGCCTCAGTAACATCAGAGAGTTCTGGAAATAATAGCGTGGTGAAGTTGTGCACGCCTTATTAAGAAGACGGATTCTTGACTTCGGCTGTGGGGGAGGTGAGTAGACATCTTCTTCCCCCCGGCAGCTTTGTCTCAGGAGAAACAACCTCTGTTTTCCTTTGAACATGGTGCTTGGTGTGCCTCACGAGTCGGTATCCGGACAAAATCCAGACCACCTTAAATTAAATGACGACCGTTTCTTTGCATGCTTGTCTTCATAAATCGTCCTGTCTGTCAGCACTACTCCAACTAGAAAGATGAAGTTAATGTCATGAAGTAAAATAATAATTAGTCATTAACTGAGCTTCCGATATTAAAGCCTACTAGCTTAATATAAGAGATTTCTATTTTACCTACTCAGTCAAGCGATACAAAAACGAATTTCCATTCTCATAGACCACAACTCAGACTTCAGATGGCCGTGCCATTGCTCGGGCTGCTAGTCGCCGACCTATCACTGCTAAGATCCGGGTTTAATCCCAGTCTAGTCTATGTGGGATTGGTTGTGGATTAAGTGGCAGTGGGACAGGTTTCTCTCACAGTACTGCGGTTTCGCCTGTCAGTAATATTCCGCCAATTCTCCCTGATCATTCATTCATCTATCACTAACATCATACGCGTATAATAGCAGTTCACACTGTCTTCAAATAAAGACTTAATCAGGTTATACCACTGGTCTTAAAACACTTTAATGTCCGTGGAATATTCGGACTAAATATGAATTTTCGCTGAACTACTCTACAGAAAAGGTGTGCTTTTTTTGGGTGCAGAAGGGAAATAAAGCTTTCTAAAAGTATACTTTGCCGATCCCAGTGGCCGTGCGGTCTAAGGCGTGGGTCTGCGGCCTCTCGCTTACTAGGATCGTGGGTTCGAATCCCACCGGGGCATGGATATCTGTCTCTTGTGAGTGTTGTGTGTTGTCAGTAGAGGTCTCTGCGACGACCTGGTCCCTCGTCCAGAGGAGTCCTACAGACTGTGGTGTGTCTAAAAAGTGTGATCGTGAAGCGTCTTAAAATGACGAGGCCTAGGCCCCCTAAGGGCTGTCGAGCCATAGAAAAAAAAGTATACTTTTATTTTAAAAATGGAATATTGAGGCTTTTTATGAAAAAAATCTGTGTGATTTACACTGAAAATAAATCCAGCGCCGATTACGTACAAAGACGAAACAAAAAGTAAACAATACACATCAAAGTTATCGAAATTTTATTGACCACTTAATTGATTAATTAGTAAGCCTCCGTCAAACACAACTGTATATTGATTAAGTAACAATAAGCTTATCATTATATAACAAATATACCGTTGTGTTTTTTACTTTTAATTAATTATTCAGTAAGTCACCCTCAAACACATGTAGTTGTGTTTTGTCAGTGACTTAGTAATTAATCAAACATATAAACACAACGGGATATCTTCCGTCTAGTTATATTTACTAGTTTCATTATAAACGAAATGTGCTTGCGGAACCTCTGAATGTCCCCCCCCCCCCGCCCCGAATTGGAGGGTTCCATGAAACACAATTTGAAACCACTGGGTAGATTATAATTAGCGAAAAATAATTTTGTAATCTTCTCTGTAAATTAATCTGAATTCTACTTAAAGATTCAGTTCGTACCGCACAGTAAATACTCTCCATCTGTGTTATAAAAACCAATTAGTTCATTCCGTAAAGGGATATAATCCCTGTTTTTTCTGAGAACCGTAAAAAACATAAAAGTGCACTATGTGAGCAGAACGTAGAATCTTTGTATACTGAACCAGGTGGTATAAAAGTAACCGCTAGGCTTTAAAGGGTCAAACACCATGCGTATGTTGTTGCCAGAATATTTAGACTGTGTAAGTGAAGGAGAGGTGACACGAAGAAGAAAGTTGCTATGATTCGATTACATAAATCTGTATATGACGATAATATCCTGGTGCGATATAGCTTTATGGAATAGCAATTGTACCATTCTGCATAAAGTTGTTGCCGGATATAAAGAATAATTTACCACCATTATTTTACTTTTAAAGCAATAGCATATGTAAAACAGATCTCAATTTACCAATGGTAATAACGTATTAATGTTTCTATTGCTTTGAAATAAAACAGAATAAACAGAAATAAACAAAACGAATTGCCTATCAAGTTGCGTCATTCTATAAGCACATAAAACCTAAAAAAGAATGCGGGAGTGGCTTTGTTCTGATCGTGTAAAGAACCACTAGTTGCAGCTTGTGAACTGGCTTTATAAGGCTTCAGGCATTACGATTCGGCGACAAAAGCTTCGTTAATTATAATAGTAGGAACAAAGGTATTCGCAAATCAAAGCCTACTAGCTATACTGAATGGAACGTGGATCAAGCATATTATGCAGCTGTGCTTTCTAACAGCTGTATGGGATACCTTTTTCACAAAGTTAAATAACAATGAAAATTCCAATCTCACCAATGAATATTGATCAACAATTAGTGTTCATACTTTTAAATTACTTTGTACAATTACATTTTAAGGGACTGGATAAAGTAACTTAATTCCATAGTAGTGATTTTTCAGTGTTCGTTTACGCGGCGAGCGTGTATGTTCTTGAAGCAACTTTATGTTTATTTATAGTATTATTCATATGTATACTGAGTTTTTGCTGAGAGCGAATTCAGTCGAAGATCCGGACGCTCTTGCCGAAAACTCAGATGGACGCATAACGGATATGTTAGCTTCACGGTCGAGCTGTCTAGAAACCAAAGAACTTAAACATATCAGGGTAGTTGGTTACGGAGCGATAGTCATGTATTCCCAGTGCTGAATGCAAATATTGGCGGCCATTAGTTTTAAAGCTTATCATGAAGTTGAAACAGTTGTGACACGAAGCTGATAACACGGGACAAGGACTGCTGTCAACAGGGAATGGAAATACTCGACCCACAACCTGATGAATGCCTGAAATATGGCGGGGACTATGTGGAGAACTAGTGGGATAGTAGTGTAATTAAAACGGAAGTATTTTTGTTAGAGCTCAAAATCAAGAACTCAAAATACGGTCGTACAGTAATGATTTTGTAACAACTCTCACCACTACTTCTCTCAGAACTCCCACGTGACGGCAGGCGGCACAGCGTTCGCTACTGTTCCAGCTTGCCGTGAGTCGGGATCCATGCCTTGTAGTGTAACTGGAAATGCCTTTCTTCGACATGCGTGCAACAAGCGCGTTTTTCATTGCATTTCGAAATTTCAAAAGCTAAGGTATGTGACGGGAAGTGATTAGCCGCATTTGTCAGATAAAGTAATGTGTAGTTGCTGTGAATTTGTTGTCTCAACCACCTTCTTATAGGGCGCTAAACGAAATTGTAAAATTGTTATTAATGGTGAATTTATAAGGGTATGTGTGAAATGACCACTCTTTATTTAATGAATTGCACCATACTTTGTTGGGAATGAGGAAAGCTGCATGAAATTGTAAGGATAGCAGGTAACCTGGGCGATGCTCAAACCTATTGTCTTCCGTGTACATGTGCAGAAGTCAAAGGACTATATTTACTTATTTTCTGTTTGGTTTCAAATATGGTCACTTTTACTTACCCTTACACCGTCGATATGATCAATATTTAAGCTGATTTATCGCCTTCTTCAAAAACATAGCATTCTAATCTATACAACATTGGTATAACCATTTATTTTATATTGAGAATTGATTTCCAATAAAGTTGCTTTTTTGTAGCACATAAAAACTAACTCAGTGGAGTAGTGTTGTTTTCCACAGAAATTCGTTGTCCCTGACCTGGTCAACGAATTCTCAACATTTTATGGAATGCGAAGATTCAGTACCGTGTTTACAAGATCTTACCATCCTGAGCCAGATGAGGTCAGGCAGTATTTTCCTATTCCATTAATTCAGAGGTATATGACTGTTATTCTCCCCTCTACGCCTAAGTCTTACGAGAATGTTGCATGCATTTCTGTCCTCTCTCACTCGCCCTACATTCCCCGCCCAAATCGCATCTTGTTGATATAACGGATTAGTGGCTTTAAATAGGCTAGGATCGACTTTTTTTTAGTATTTTCAAGTTCGTCTTTCCTAGTTGTTCTCCCACGAGGAATAGGACGTCCCTTTTGTAGACTATTTTACGAAGCTGTCAGTATCTCGCAGTCAGATAAGCAACGTCATTGTAAGATGACTGTTGAACGATGAATCGTAAGGATAAGGAAGGAAATGTTCGTGTCGTAGTCAAGGTACTATTCTGATGTTGTCCTGGAAGAAATGAGGAAAATGAAGCATTAATCTGTGAGGACAGTCGGTGTCTGGCCGACTTTGAACTGACAATCTCCGTAATATCTTGCCGCTACAACAAACTGCTTGGTGTATCGAACGTGTAATTACGTAACCTATGACCTTTTTTTTAGTCAGACGTCGCAATTTGTAGTATTTGGAAGGTCTTTCAAAGTGAACGTGTGTCGTTTGTTGTCTGTAATCTCTGGTTATATTTTGAAAATTGAACCAAGAAAGGCGTAATTGAGGTTCAGCTGGCCAGAACGCTGATTTTATTCTCATTTTAATGAACCTGGCAAATATCACTTGCTACCCCATTTTTAAATGCATATATACAGAGCTTCTTTTTGAATTATGAATAAGTAATTAGCTACAGAATTTATTAGAGATGATGAATAAAGATATATTGTATACATTTTTCGTCTGTTCTTTTGTCTTTGTGTGGTGCTAGCAGTCGACTTGGCGGGTTGCTTAATCCCTTCGGCGTTTTGTTTAATGTTCATTAGTTGCATTCGAGCGAGATAAAGGCAGGGAGCAGACAAAGGACAGGAAGCAGGATCCGGGAAAGGATGAATGATACGAAGAGTTCTGACAAGCCAGCCAACTGTGACAAGAGCCAACACTGTCGTGATTCTATTGTTGTGACCTACGTCTTATTTTTAAATCGATATCTGGGAACAGTTCGTAATGTGGTTAGGAAATATAGCTGCCACTGCTATCTGGTGACACGAGTAAAGCGAAGTCACAATTATGATGAAGGTATTTGAAAAGTGTAAGACTGTAAATAGTAATATTACTAAAAGAGGAAGTTAGTCGTCGTTTTGTTACGTAACGGCCTCGAAATATGTTAATAGTGTAAATAATACGGAAACATAAACAATTCAATTCGTACTAACAGAGAAAGAAGAAACAATAAATAATAGTTTTGTGTAATTTAAAAAATTGTTTAACATTCCATTGTTATTTGGCGTTATTTACACGGTAGAAATGGAACGATTCATGTGGAGACTTCGCTTATGAATATCTGTGAACGTTTAGTATATGATTTGGGTATAGTTTGACATAATGCTGCTGAGTGTTTGTGAGTTTTATGAATATCGGCGCAGTGAAGGCCGTACTTTGCTTATGGGCGTACTTAAAATTACATTAACGCCTGTATCGTAAAACCGTGTGACATTTCGAAGGTAAAAAACGCCTTGGTACAGTCTATGTACCGATGCACAGAGTAGAACATTTGCAGTCGTGTTAAGAGTTTATTTGTTAGAGAGAAAATAAATTGGCGTATTATTACACTGTTTCCTACTTTATTTACGTAGAAACAAATATTTTATCTAAACAAACTCACATGTAACAAATAAAATCTCTCAGAATATGCAATTAATACAGTCCTCTGTGATGTGAGGTCATGCAGTCTGCAAGAAATTTACAGACGTTTTTGCTGTCTGCGTCTCTGGAGTGGTGCACATGTTTCTTCTACCCTGAATACTGCGGCAGCATGGCCCACCGAAACATCTGTAATTTTTTACCACACCAAACGGCGTCACATCGCAGGAGACAGTAAGTGATGTCCACAGGTACCACCGTGAGAACCACAAGTCAGCTGTTGAATGTGTGAAAGTAATTAGTGTATGGACCCAGCAAACTCCCAAGTAATTTGGAAATGCCAAAACTGAGGTTTCCATAATTTTAGACCTTTAACAGGATTTAACCATTCAAAAATCCCCACATCCCCCTTCTCCTCCTCCTCCTCCTCTTCATCACCACCACTATCATTGTCGTCACCATCATCATCATCACCTTCTTCATCATTATCAAGACTGGTGATGGTGGCAGCAATAGCAGTAACAGCAATAACAATATCAATGTCGCTATGACTCTGGCACGCCACACACCTTTGTCTTGCTCTAGGCAAGAAAAGAGTGTCTTCCTCCTCTTAAAGTAAAATCATTACAACATTTTCCAAAGCCACGTTACAAGCTCATCTATGTTTGTGTTTAAAGTAAAATGTTTTTCCTTAATTCAGAACTTGGTATGAAGTTAATAGCACGCAATAATCAATCGATATTAATTTAACAATTTTGTCATATTTTAGCTTTGATTATGTTGCTCCGGTGATTAACTTTGTTACCACAGCTTAACAGTTCAAAATGACTGTGGTCAATTTGTAGCAGCCAGTCATGGAAATCATAACCACATGGTTTGTTCGGATGAGAATTCGAAATACCTCTGGTAGATTTATGATTGATGCGCAAACCGAGTAATTTAATACTCATACAGCCATTTTACATCATTACAAATAACTAACTTACGTGGACAGTAGACTACGAACTAATCCAACAGATTTCCTCGTATTTTAGCCACACACAGGACATATCTAATTGTGTTTGCTTTAGTATTCGTAATCCGCTGTTTCTTCAGGTCTGGTGCTTGACCCTAGCTTTACCTTCTAATGCAGATGATTTTTTGGTGTAATTAACAATACTCTATCAAATACAAGTTGAGAATCTTCATAATATATTTTTCACCAAATATTTTTATACCAAGGAGAATGAGACACGTGGCACGCATTGGAGGGATGAGAAATTCGTACAAAGTTTTTGTCGGGAAACCTGAACAGAAGATACTACTTGGGTGCTTTTGTTTTTTTTGGTGAAGGGCCCCGCAGCAGATGCTATGGATGCACCGCAACCTTGAGACTTATTGTGCAACCTTATGATGAAGATTATAGTTTTTTTATTTTTCCTTGTAATAAAGCACCGGTGGAATGAAATTGACAGGGGAAAACCGAAGTACTCGGGGAAAAACCTGCCCCAGTGCCACTTTGTCCGCCAGAAATCCCACATGGACTGACCCGGGATCGAACCCGGGCCTCCGCGGTGAGAAGCCGGCGAATTACCGCCTGAGCCATGGCACGGCCACTTGGGTGCCTTACGCCAAGAATCTCAAACTTAAATAGTATATGGATCAAATGTGTAATTTTGAAACTTAAGACGGGTCACACTTTATTTTAAGAAATAAATAGGCTTAGTATTTCGTTTACGGAGTGTTGTGTGTGTTGTCAGGCAGAGATCTCTGCGACGGACCGATCACTCGTCCATAGGAGTCCTACTGAATGTGGTGTGTCTGAGTGTAAGCTCAAAACCTCAACAACGAGGAGGACTAGAACCACTAGGACTGTCGAGCCATGATAAAAATTTCATTTAAAATGATTGCACTGTTAATAACATTGCCCATTTTTTGTCTCTTTGCTTGCTTATGCTGTATGTACAACTGAAGGACAACGAGCGCCTTTGAGACTTTATGGCCCGTGACAGAAGATATTTTAACTCGATATATTAAAAAAATCGACACCGAACCGGGCCACGTTCTGTAGCTACAGTCAAATGTGTAAGGGAGTCGCATAACATGAACTGGCCGGCCGCGTGTTGGAGACACTTGACCTAAGCATAGTTGAAGGTATATTAGAAAGTTTTAAAATAGTACACGGTTTGCTAATTGATTGTAATATATGCTTTAGTCTAATGCGTCGATTATGTGACTGTAACTGTAACAAACTACACTTGTATTCTCAAGGGACGCAGTTTCAAATTGTTAAAGTTACTGGCTATCATGAAAAATTATTTTGTCCTTCTATTTAAGCTCTTGCTGTAGATACCTCTTTTGATACTCCATAAGCCATGATAGCCTCCTTAAACTCATATTCTGTCGCTATCATTATTATCACCTTCTTATCTAATTCTCCGCTGTTGCAACAGTGGTTACATGACCTATAAAAGAGAAAAACGAATTTAGAGCTTTTTGTGAAGACTTGCTCTACTGTGAGAAATGTTGCCTATTAACCATAAATCTTAATTTACATTACATTTTTAAGTACCACCACCTACAGAGACACTATAGTCATATTCTAAATTCTGCTATTGTGTAATGCTAAATCTTAGCTACTTGATACAGCGTCGACGTATATCCAGCGTACCAGTATTTATGATGTACACTAAAGCAACTGTGCAATCGATTCACTGTCCAAAAACCAACCAAATGCACCTTTTCACTTTCACTTTTCTTTATTTACAAGTTTCCCCTACATATGTTTCGGTTTTCTTAAAGACCATCATCAGGGGTTAGAAAATTACGTTTTCATCTACACTCATATACTCGTACATTCAATCTGCGATCACAATCAGTTTCGTCAAACTGTATGCAGGCCTCAATCAATTTTTTAAGTTAAAATGTAAGTATATATAAAACACTGTATATAAAAACTTTAAAAAAATTTCGTCATTGTCTAAAATGTTAAATTAACTCCGTGAATATCTTGTTGTCTCGTTACCATTTGCTATTTTTCTGGTATTGGCGAATGACGAATTTTTTTAACGTTTTTATATAGAGTGTTTTATATATAGTTACATTTTAACTTAAAAAAAGTGATTGAGGCCTGCATACAGGTTGACAAAACTAATTGTGATCGCAGATTGAATATATATGGGTGTAGATTAAAACGTAATTTTATACCCCCTGTTGATGGTCTTTAAGAGGACTGAAACATATATAGGGGAAACTTGTAAATAAAGAAAAGTGAAATTGAAAAGTTGCATTTAGTTGGTTTGTAGACAGTGAATTATTAAAGAGATGCACGGTGAGACTAATATATAGTTTGTGTAATCGATGTTTGTTCAGGTAGCACGATTATGCTGGAATATTAAGCTCCCTCACTATGCAGTAAAGTTTTGTTTTGTAAACTGTGCGCTCTGTAAAAGTGTATCATCTTCGTGCATAATGTTATATAACCATTATCTTTCACAAATGATATGTCTTAGAGCCATTTAAAACGCTGCTTAATGGGCAGGAATCGCTTTCAGATTACGGCGAGCATTTCCACAGCTTAGTTTCCAGAAGCCTCAAGCGTGAGCTTGTTTTATGGTTTAGAAATTATCTGGTTTCCAGAGCTTAGTTTTGTGGCCTAATTCTCTTTTGAATGTCTCTATAGAATTTTAGACGTGAAGATTTATAAAAAAAAGTGTTAGATGTGTGTTAAGAATGCCAGTGTACAGTCCGCTACTTTGACAATAAAACGACAGATAATTGTGGAGAGTGAGTTTTGACTAAAATTAATTTAACAAGATACAACTTTTTTTTCATTATATCAGTCATAAAATAGTTTTTATCTTGCGAACATTTCTGATAGCACTGCTGATTTTCATCTTAATATATTCCAGTGTCACGGGTCGCTTAAGTTCTGTTGTAAGGCCATAATAAATTAAAGATTTGTGTGCCATACAAACTATATATATGTAGTACTATAATTCTTAAATATGACCGCAGATGTTCGATTTATCATTAGGTTTCTGATTCTTATCAAGCTGAAATTTGCAACTTAATCTATAATTATGTTTATAATATGACAGACTGATGGTTGTACTCAGTGTTTCTATTTTTAAATGCCACACATCGGCCAAGTCCAAAACATTAGTACTTTTAACTGCTATGCTTACCGTGTGTTTTGACTAATACAGGTTTGCTGGAATTAACAGCAACATTTCTACACCTTATAACCATTCACGAGTCATACACGTTTAGAAGCTTAATTCACATCATTCTCAGTGACTGTATATGGTGCTCCAGGTAACATGCGGTGGCAGTGTGTTTACATTATTAAATTTATGCCTTCTTTGGTTTTGTTTTTATCCTTTTTTCTCCGTCTTCTATTGATGTAATTTTTAAGATCAGTATAGTAATTGTGTCTTCTATGGTACTTTCTGTATTCAGCTCGTAACAGATACTAACTCCTTTCAAAATGGTTTAAATTTTTATCTTAGCTCATTTTAACATTATTGTTGTTTCTTTTTTTTTAAATAGGAGAGCTTTATTACCATTACCATCATATACAGAACATGACAAAAAAACTGTTAGCAAGCTGTATCATGTTGTTTCTTAAGTATTATACTGATGGATAACACTTTAACTCCGTTTAGCTTACAACACTGCTGCTTTTCTTATTGTTCTTATCCTTGTCTCTTTTGCAACTGATTTTGCAAACTTAAATATTGCATTACTGATAAAAGTTTACTCTACTTAGCTCAAAACATTTACTAATTAGCGTACTTAAAATTATATTTACCTTTATACGATCTTTTCAACATTGTGTTTGCCATTTATCTGAGGGCTGTTTGTAGTTCAATTTCAGATTAAATATTGTATTTGTAGAAATCACATAATGTGCTCGCCTCACAACCATTACCATGCCTCTTGAAAATCGCTAAATATTTTTCCTTTGACCGTTACTGTTCATGCTCCTTTTGCAACGCTGTTTTAAATAATTAATTATTCCACCGGTGAATGATATTATAGTGTATTGAGCACTCAACAATTAATAGTCGTTTAAAAATAACATTTTTGCATTTGTCGTTTCTTGTTATGCCGCTTTTCCAATTACAAATTTTAAAGTAAGGATTACCTCGATAATTAACATTTATTTTACATAGCCTAGTTCACAACCACTGTTAAAGCACTGTGTTGTTTGTACCTTGCCACATCGGCTGCTTTTACTTCCTTCATATGTTAAATGCTTAAAAAGTTTTAGTTTTATATAGTTAGTACATACACGTGGTTAAACGTCGAAACGCTTGAGACTGGTGAACTGTTATCAGCTGTAGAATACGTGTTGGTAATTGCAATAGCAATGTCGTCGAAACCCAAAAAACTAAACTGGCTACACTGGATGTATAGTTTTAATAGATCGTCGGACTATTATAGACGCCTCTTACATTTCCTTTTTATTCTCGGTAATTTGAAATGAATCGCCTTTGGTCTCACAGACGTATTTCGAAACGTAGTCGATTAATAAACATAGACCGAGTATTAACTACTCTGTCAGGTCAGTAAATTATGGTTCAGTGATGGTGAAAGAGAAAGTGATTGTCACTGCTTGTTATCGTATTATAACGACATGCGATATTGCAGGCAACAACAAACTTCTCGCTATGGGCCATTCGATAAATTGGACCACATGTCTGTTGCATGCCTTTGTAGAAAATGAAAGTGAAGCTCGCGTATATACGTACAGTACGGCATAATTTAATTTTTGTTATTATGCATAGTGTTAAACGTAATTAAATAGCCCTATGTGTTGCGACAAATGTGATCATCAGTATTAATTTTCAGAAATATTTATTAAAAAATATGAAATATATTATTTGTATTTAGTGTTGAGAAAAATTGTTTTTAGTTTACACATCATGTCTGTACATTATGTTCTATATGAAATGAAGGATACAAGCAAACAAGACAAAGGAAACAGTAAATTAATATGAATTTTGCATCGTTAGGTATGGGTTATAAGACTGTTCTCAGAGAAAATTTATGGTACTCACTGAGACGCCTAACAGTAGATCTGAAATGGATTACTATAGTGAAGCAGATATTAACCCATGCTGCAACTAGGTTTAGGAGAAATTGTGATCACTGAGGGCCTCAAACAGGGATGGAGTTTATTTCCAGTATTATTTAATAGTCATTTAGAACAGGCACTGAATATACGGTGCAGGAAAGCCTATCAGTATAATAAATCACAATATAAAGAAGGTATGAGCATACAGTAAAATTAATAGAGCGATATATAAGGTGGCACCTTAACAGGACAAGACGGTGTTGCGTGTGCTTGGATGTAGAAAATGGAAATGTAGCTCAGGACGGCTCATTTATAAATGTGGCTCTTGTAAATACGTGGGATCAATAATAACTAATAGTGAAGCACGTAACACATATTCAGAAGAGACTCTGTGTCGTGATGAATACAAAAAAATTAGGTGATATCTACAGAATGTAAATATATCACAAGAAGTTACAAAAGTATGTTTCACAGCACAATTGAAAATATTCCGTTATAGGGAAATTAAATGTGGTCAGTATTTGAAAAATTGAGGAGTTAAATAACAACAGTGAGACTTTTATTATTTAATAAGAAATCCTCATGTCACGAAAAAATAGAATAGTCAAGCTGTGTGGGAAGAGATGAATGTTATATTGTCAGTGACAAAAAGAACTGGAACATGCAGCATAGAAATAGAATGATCTTATTGGACGAACGGAAGAAGGAAGGTCGCCCAAAAATGTGTTGAACTGCTCATTGTAATGCAGATGAAAAGGGAGAATTATATGCAAGTGGAAAACACGTGCTGACTTCATTATGGAATATTGAGGTTCGGAAGTCGGAGACCGAGAACTGAAGACGGCAGACCTGTGCAGAGATAAATTACAAGATATTTGTTTAGTAAGCGTGCGTAAACACATATTTGATTAATTTCTAATATACTGATGAAATAATTACAAGTACGTAGGTAAATTTTGAGTATTTTAAATATTTAATTTTGAATGATTCCCAGTTCTGTATAAAAGAGTACATTTTACTTCAGCCTTGTAATCGAATGCAGGCTCCGGTTTTCTGAAGTAATTTTGCTACTACGTTTGATGTTATCTTACTAGTATGGGTCTTTCAAAGGGACGGGATTTTGTGATATTAAGAAACAAAATCCGATATGCGGTGGATGACATATTTCTCAGCACAGTCCTGTGGTAGTTTTTGTGAAACCATAGCCCCAGTCCTCAGTTCGTAGTCACATGAAAGGGTAGAAAGGCATGCAGATTACTGGCGTCTTTCTTCTGTTTAAAATAAAGTCCTAATAGAAGCAAGTCCCTTTTCTGGGAAGCTTTTTCGAACAATAAAGGGAAGAAAAGGATGAGTTTTAAATCAATTGGACAGGAAAGCGATTCATCACCACCAACTGATGTTTTCTTATGGAAATGAATTCTTTTTTCCTCATCCCTTCTGCTATATTTTACTGATCCTCTCACTCTGTCAAATTGAAAACTGCTGACGAGAGAAGCCTCAACAAAATTGTGATCATTCAGCGGCTTTTAAGAAATTGAGATCTACAGGAGTTCCTGTAGCCCTGAGAAACGACAAATATTCTTAAAAATACTTCAGTGAAGCAAAATTTCCCTTGTACATCTCTTCCTAATGTTTTCTGAAAGGCTGCTCTTTAAGATACAAAAAGTTAAGTGTGCTTAAAAATACGATTGACTTCTCAAAGATTACTTTTTAATGTGTGCTTTCAAATGGGGAAGCTTTATAATGAGATCATGGCGATTTGATTGCAAATGTAGTTTCATCTTTAGGAAAGGAATTTATAATTTAACATTGAGTAATGCAGTCATCATAATTGATATTACAATTATTGAACTGATAATCAGTTGAGTTTATGTCTTTAGTCATATTATACAGAGGTAGAGAGAAAAAAGAGATGTGTTTTATTTAACGACGCTATCACTTACTAAGATTATGTAGCGTCGGTGGTAGGTGAAAGAAATGCGAGCATGGAACATTGGTGGAATGATATTGAAAAGGGAAAACTGAAGTAGTTGGTGAAACACCTCTTCCATTGTCACTTTGTCCACCACGAATCCCACATGGAGTGGCCTGGGATAGAACACGGCCTTCCGCAACACATTAGGCGTGTTCATAGATATATTACAGCTTGAGTCTGGAACTGTTGTAACTGAGAGTATGAAAACCATTACGAAGGGCATATGTTACGAATAAGAATTTGCCTTTTATAACGCGTCCTTGTTCACGGATATTTATATGATTGGAACAAGTCGAGCCCCTTTTTACAGGGTGCAGTACCCATTTCTGTCACTATTCAATGGGATTGGAATCTTTGTTTAAATAATTGTAAAATTGAAGAGAACTATTTTTTTTCTCGTTTATAATAAAATTATTAAAGACATAAGAGGCACGTTCCCCAGACCATCGATTCACATTTACGAAACTACAGTTTTTGTCGTATAATAATATTATGTTGACGACCACTGCCGTAGGAACTTAAGTTCCACAATATTATTTTCGTTTACAGAAAACAAATCAAGGAATCACGTATCCAATATTTGCACTATTATACTTAGGGCATCGAGGGGGACTAATATTAAAATGTACGTATTTTATGTAAGGAAGGTGAAAAGAGAGTAGGCTGACATTATTTTTCCGAATGTGATTTTATTATTGGATCTTCTAAACACAGTATCGAAACTTCGAATTCCTTACAAGAAGCAGAATTGTTTTGATTGTCTGACCTGCTGTTAGCTTCTCAAGAATAACAATATTCCTTGTAATTAGCTACTTAACAATAACAATCAAAACTGACTTCTTTCGTTACATTTGAATCATCAAATATAAGACATAATCTTCTCAATCCTTAGCACAACATGTTGAATGCCTTTACTGAGCTGCTTACGTACATTTCTTATTAACCTTAAAGCTCTGTACTTAATATGTGCAGGTGTATCGCCACGTCTGGCATTACGAAAATTTAATTTTTTCCCACACAATTTATTTACGTGTCTCATAACATTCGTACAATAAACTTATTATTTCCATAAACAACACTGGCCCATGAATCGTTTCATTGAAAACACACAATTTTATGTGTGAGATGCAAAATAAATCTTTAAATGTGTTGCACATTACTTTCAGTCTTCAAAGTGTTACGATATGTTCTGCTGGCACTACGTTTTTAATTATACGAGTGTTTGTATTTGACCCTCACAAACTGTTTTATATTGCCCTGACGTAATTTTTCCTAGTGGTAGTGACTGTAATCTCAAGAATTAACACTGCAGACGTTATCATCTGATTCTTCTAGGAACCACTCTCGATAAGCATTCAACGTTTCTTTACGTCATTGTACTGCGCACTGTGTTGAATAAACTGAAATATTTTCCGCGTACTGGGTCTGGTGTTCGCTGTAGGTACTTGCCTTACACTCTGTTCTACATTTTTATTATATTGCAGAATTTGTTTGCTTTTTCTTTATGAGTTGCTTCGACCGTTGTTATTAACTAAGAGCCAGAAGTTCATGAAAGCTTTGCAGATTGGTTAGGGACATTTTATTAATTTTCTCTAAAAATCAGTGGAATTTATATCCGTATGTGTGTTATGTTTGTTAGTGTGTTTATCCGTATGTGTGTTATGTTTGTTAGTGTGTTTATCCGTATGTGTGTTATGTTTGTTAGTGTGTTTATCCGTATGTGTGTTATGTTTGTTAGTGTGTTTATCCGTATGTGTGTTATGTTTGTTAGTGTGTTTATCCACTCACATTAGAGCGCAACAAGCTTCAGCGATTTGCAGTAAGATCGGTATGAATATGTCGTGTAATTGGATGTCACATGCGGCTGTAAATTTTATTTGATACTGTAAATGAATTACATGAAAATAGTACACGTATGCATTGTATGCTGGAAGGAACATTATACGTGTTCAGTTTAGGGTTAAGTGTTGTAATGCGTGCGTTGTTGACGTTGTTGTTGTTGTTGCTGGCGGAATTAAAATATGCAACGGGATGTTGACCATGCAAACAAGGCATGTATTTTTAATATCAGTTTCCGGTTAATAATTGCAGGCCAATCATGCAAAATGTGGCGGAGGCAGAGAAAATATTTGTTGCATTAATGTATTAGAACAGGTGTGTTATGCATTGTTTTGTGACATTGGTAATGTTTTATACAGGCCTACGCGGAATGCACTATGTGCGCTGTCATTGTACACATAATTAAATATTTCTGAATGTTTCTTTTTTCATATTTCCTTTATATGTTGTTCCCTTTTAGCATTGTGGACGCTTTTTTTCAGTGAACTATTTGTTCTGTTGCTCGCTGTCAGTTTATGTTCCTATCGAAGCCAGATTTGTACACCTGAATTTAAAACACTGCTCCGGATTACGTTTATATTGAGAAATTTTATATGAACTGTATTGCGTTGCGCATTATCAGACTATAAATATTTATATGGATGTCTACGTCCAATTGAAAAACTTTCAAGCTGACCAGGCAAATCAAATTCGAATAGAAAAAGAGCTGCATGTTTCATACCATTTTTGCAAAACAGGGATAACACAAATCAGATCCAATGAAGAAAAAACATCAATTACCCGGTGTTTCAAAATATAGTGTTGCTGTTTTCTTTTACCGCACGTACTTTGGAATTACCGTAAGTAAAACAAGTAAAAAAAGGTTAAATTCACCCTATATCCTGCCATGAAGACACGGAGGTGGAATAGAAGTATGGCTCTGCTCTTTCTTTAACCTCGACGCTAGATGTGGTGGGTGGGTAACGCCACGCCCCGGCCGCTTTACCCCCGGGAATGACCCGTACAGCCCGTAGCAAGTTGCTATGCCGACTACGCTATCCCGGCCCCATAGCTAAGTAAAGTGTCTTCAAATTTCAACGAATATTTTTGAAAGCATATGGATTTTGTCTTACCAATTTTATTTTTCATTCATTTTTTGTTTATACTGAGATCATAATTGTATTGTTGTATTCAACGTTTTTATATAAATTACATGAATATCGTGTTCCGATTTCGGGTTGTCAGTTTGTTTTCCCTCTCTCACTCGGCCTGTATCGGAAAGCTTCCTTGTAAACACCGTCATTCCATCCAGGTGTTCATCACCTATTCCCCTTTAACCCTACATTTCTTTTGTATTTGGAATTATATGAAATTCATTCCCGACTTATCCACTTTTCACCCCATTTCTCTTGCTTAAGGATATGGAAAGGCTTATTAGTTAAGGTGCTGCCTTGACCGTGGGTGTGTCTGGGTGTGTGTCTCCGTCACTGTGCATTTATTGTTTGAGTCTGTGTCACGCTTTTCAAGTTTCGATGAAGTCCACCGATTTCGTATTAACGTTATACCACTGCGGGCCAAACAGTGGCGTGATTTATACCTGCCTCGAGTCGTTGGTTATTACTCGTATATGACTGACGCCCTAGCTTAAGAGGTGTAAGGACTATGGCTGTACATACTAATGTACGAACCTGAAGTGGTCTATGAAACGATCTGAAATAAACATGTATCTTTCCTTGTGGTAATTTGTTGTATTCGTAGAATGCCATATAAAAACATTACTGTCGTGGAGGAATTTCCCCTACCCTTTGGTCTGATAACTGCACCTAATGAGCCATTGCACCGAGGCAAGTGAAAATCGGTAAGAAGATTGGCACTAAACATCCCCACACACTACAACTGAAGTACTCTTTGTACGTCTGGAGTGAAAAGTGTGGTGACGAGACGAAGCAATGTAGTTATATCAAACAACTTCCACATACATTCAATCTTTATTTAAGTAATCTGTTCTTCACAGTGGCATGTAGGTAGCTGGTTACCCGACCAACCGCGACGTTCTAATCGGAACTCCCCAATAATTATTAGCGAAGTTACTGTCATATCTCTGAACAGGAATCCGGAATATTGCCGTCTGTCAGAATAGCGAAATAGAGTTTGAGAGAACCCACAACAAATTATAGTCTTTTGTCGGGCGGGGGGGGGGGGGGGGCATATACATGTAACCGGTACTGTGTTAGGCCTTTTGTTGGCCTTGAAATCTATGCAACAGTAAAATAGGCCATATGCCTTCTGCTAGGAAATTGCTGTTGTCATGTGAAAACAGGTGAGCGTTTTAACTGTTCTTACAAATTTCATTCCAGCTGCACATATTGCATTTACATTCAGTTTCTTTAACGTTCGGAATTCATTTCCCTCCAGCAGTGTAGCCTGTTCCACTGCTTAAAATCAATCTGCTTTCTTTGTTTTCGTTTTAAAATCCTTGGTAGCGTGTTAGTAATATGTTGATATCTGTAAACTTTTCTGTTCACATTCTTATCGTACTTAGATATTTGTTAAAAAATATGAAAACTTAGGGTATCAATTTGTGGGATCACTTCAGTATTCATAATGAGTCGTGTGAATTTCCTCGCGGTCCATATCGTGGGTCAGGCCTCTCGCTGCGGAGGCCCAGGTTCCATCCGAACCAGTCCACGCTGTAGTTGTAAACAGAGTGGCAATGGGACAGTTCTTTTATCCAAGTACTACCGCATTCCTTTGCAAATATCATTCCTTCAATTCCCCATACCCATGCATTCCACTGTCACCGAGACTACATAATCTTTGGCATTGAGTGCGTCTTTAAATAGGGCAGTTAAAATTTCCCCCACAATGGACTAACCACTTCACAAACTGTTTATTTAATAATTTCTGCTCTTAATTTTAAATATCGTTTACGACAATTTTCAGTTATGCCTGATTTCAGGCTTCCGCCGCGGTGTAACCAACTGCCAATCAACACTGCGTAACATCCCAGAAAAGCGAAGACCTCAATTTTCAGTTAATCGTTGGCTTATACGGTTGTAGAAGAAATGTCGATTAAGCATGAAATAATAATATGCTTATAAAAGTTGTGTGATGTACACATACGATGCTCTATATAGTGAATTCATATTACGATTTGAGAGCTAGATAATAGTTACTGTATCCGTTACTCAGGTTTTCGCGTTGTGCGGGTTTTTTTACAGCAGTTTATGAGCATGTTTCATGTTTACAACATTGCGTTAAAAGTCGCTAATGATGTTGGCAATAGTAATGTGGAACTCGGCTACAAACTTTAATGATAACTATATTCAGGGTCTCATTAACAGGACCCATCATAGTTTACCGCGAACAAGACTTACTGCCGAGCAGATTATACAAGAGAGCGTAAAAATAATTTGAAAGTACCTCTGACTTGTTAATTGAGCTTTCCACAGTCACGTTAATATCTGTGAGCAATCAATGGTCTTAAAGCTGAACAGGTCTTTCGAATTAGAAGAGTCGTTCCTCTTCCCAGGTTGATACATATCTCGTGTGTTGAAAAGAAAGCTTGTGCTTGAATTGGAATGCAAATTTGTAAAAGACCTGGTGCCGTTTGGTTCAAATGTAAGTTAGAAAAATGATATTCTCCTCAATGATTTAAGTGTATACATTAAAGTGTTTCTTTTTTCGGTTAAAGGATAAATTGGAGAAAGATTTCCTGTTCAGCATTGAAGTGTGAAGTGGAAAATACGTTTCTCTGGTTGAAATATGAAAGGAAAAATACTCGTATTTCTTCTTATTGAGGTGAAGTGTGAATTGGAAGACGATTCCTTATTCTATAGTTGAATTGTGAACTGGAATGAATCTGTTTACGGGCCTGGTGAGTTCTGAATTTTAAAACCGTTTCTTACGGTTTGCTTGAAGTGTGTGATAATCTCTGTGTACCAAAGGGCAAGTATTTTCTTATACGCCCATACAAACATTTGAAACACCCGTAAATCTCTATTGTGGACCAAATAGCCAATGTAAAACCTTAATAAAAATGAGATTTGTAGAAAGTAGCTGCAAAACCAGAGTTGCTGCTGCAAGACAAACCAGTATTACAGGTCACGCAATTACTTCCTGAAGTGCAGTGACCGCAGTACAAACCAGTATCAGTTACCAGTTCGAAATAGTTATAGTGCAAGAACAACCAAACCTGAAATTGGTTTACAGAACTGTCATTTTTTCAACGCAGAACAACGAAAGTAAGCTTTGGCTTTGTCAATAGAAAGTGCTAGCAGCAGCGACACTGGTGAAAAGCAACGTTAAAAGCAGTTTGTCTGTTTGCTTAACTTGAGGTTGGGAAACTGACAATGGGTTTGAATTGTGAAACAGAATATATCCAAGAGACAGGTGATTTATTTAAACTTAACACTTTAAAAGCTGTAATTAACCTGAATTTTGTTTGAAAGTTTAGTTGGTACCGCACATTAAACATTTTTCATTTCGGTTAGAAAAAACAATCAGTTAATTTTGTAAAAACAAAGAAGGGCCTTTTGTTCTGACTGCCATAGAAAACATGTAGATGCACCCTGTGGAAAGAACGTTGAATTGTTGAATGATAAACCTTATGGTACACAAAGTAACCACTGTGCTACAAACGTTTAGTTGATCAAATAAATGCATAGAAGAACTCAACGAAAATGACCGCAAAATTTTATTTAACCATATATATACAATTTTTAAAGAGACCAACAAATGCACTTGAGTGTATGAATGTACGTTTATGTCATAGTAACCACCGATATGTTTCAGCCACTCATGTAGCCTTCTTCAGGGTGGGAAGAACAAGAATACAGCCACAATTATAATGTGTCGGAATCAATCGTTCCGTGTATTGATCACATACATAAAATGTTTAAAAAGACCAACAAATGCACTTGAGTGTATGAATGTAAGTAACCTCCCAACACCAAGATACATAGACATCACTGTCAATGGTAACAATTATCAAAGTATTAACACCAAAAGTATATGGAACATATGAAACTTTATTTAACCAGTTTTTTTAATTCTCTCTGAAAAGTCGGAGTCGGTATCTGTGCGTTTTTGTAGAAGAATCTGAGTAACCATTCGAAAAACATCGATCTGTAAAGAGAGGAAAACGACAAAACTATTAAAGAAAGTGCTTTTTGAACACCCGTAATGGAAAAACGAGTTTGTGAAACCGCGTGTTTGAACACACCGTGTAATATTAACAGGGTGAGGACTGTTGTACAAAGGAAGCAAGTCCTGGGCAGTAACCGGTGGTCCCTGGACGTTACAGGAAAGCGTGGTAAACACAGATGTCTTTTACTTGAAGAAAAACAAGGTGTCGTCAGTCACGTGAATCTGTTTCCAATATATGAAAGTCAATACTCCCGAAATAGGACTCACATTTTTTTCTGTAAAGTTGTCAATTTCGAAAATGTTTCCTTTATTCGAAATGCATTGGAGTGAAAATGACTAAAATTCCTGAGTGAAGTAGCTTATAGACACGTATTTGTGGACGAGTTTGTTTTATCATGTCACAAAACAAAAGACACTTGTGACAACTGTGATAGACGCAAGTAGATTATTCAAACTAACGCTGGTAAAGAATAAAAAACCAAAGAACACTGCGAATATAAAATTTGTTTCAAATGAACTGAGAATTCTTATGCTGAATAAAGTGAGATAAGGAAGAAACACTGGAAAAGTCCAGTTGCGCATATGTAAGGTACCGCATTCTGAAACGACTACTTATGTCATTTTTGCGGAAACAGTATATCTTTTTGTATATGCTCTTTACGTAAATTTAACTTAAGAAAGTAGACTACTTTATACTGAAGCGTGCTGAGGCCATAACAGAAATATTGACGTTTCAATACTGTACATGAAGTTTCTTGCTGTGGATATTGCTCGGACACTATGGTGAAGCTGGGAGTACGTAGTTAACTAAAAATACCTGCAGCCAGGCCATTGTCTTACGAATGGAGATCAAATTCACGAATCAATTGAAAAATCAGAAGAATACCTGTGCAAGACTTGCTGTGCCAAGAGAAGGGCCTGATCTATGTTCTGTGACAGGAAGTCATGTAAATGTTGTATAAATGGATTCGGGCCAGTTTATAAATTTCAGCACTGTTGACAGGAAACTACTTTCAGAGGAAATAAAAGGGGAGTGCCTTGGCTAAGCATTAAAAAGCTTAGAATTCTAGAAATAAACCCGGTGGAAAACATTCTGCAATTTTTCATATGATGAGAAAAGCAAAGTTTGAAATACCTGTTTTGTCTCAAAGCAGGGCTCGCCGAAGTAACTTGGTTCCTCGTTGCATCACTATATTCGGATTGCTGACATACGTGCCCAAACTTGGACAGACCTAAAGTTATTTTTCCGTTATAATCACAAACATAACAGGAAATCCTGAAGTGCATTGCATACTTTTGGATGCTAATAAAAAAGTAGATGAAAAATTATATTAATCTATTTAATAACTGTTTTTATCTCCTTCAGATTACTTTGAAATAAATTTCATTACCTCGAATTTTATTTTGTTTACTTCTTTACACTTTATAAGCTCTTGCTATTTCTTTATGTTGTAAAAATCGTTCCATTTGGATTAGAATCACTTTATACGAGTCTGATTTATTTTCGTGATATCTGCACCACGAAAGTTAAATAAAAATTAAATGAACTTTTTGGTATTAATCTTTGAAGTGTGGGAAAATAAAACTATATTGCTCCATAATTATGACCTTCTGACTTTGTGTCTTTGAAGCGACCAGTGTTACTGGATTGGGCGGATTCATCA
Organism: Reticulitermes speratus; assembly: GCA_021186555.1. Taxonomy (NCBI): domain Eukaryota; kingdom Metazoa; phylum Arthropoda; class Insecta; order Blattodea; family Rhinotermitidae; genus Reticulitermes; species Reticulitermes speratus. The sequence goes on from JAJKFL010000042.1 coordinate 19,845,563, forward strand.
GAGCTGTAACAAATAAAGCCATTTTTTGCAAAATTCATGTAAAAAGCAAACAAAACCTATAATTTTAATGTTCAAGGGACGGTCCTAAATATGAAGCATAAATTTTTCATACAAAGTTTTAACGATTACGATAAGATTGTCAGAATTTGTACCCATTTTTCAGGGTTCTTTAACATAAACTAATGATTTTGGGATTGGCTGTTTTTGTTCTAAGACCCAAAACTACGTCCTGGCACTAGTTGTTGAGCCAGTCCTTTGATGTGCAAAAATAAAGACCCACACTTATAATGTAGTCACAGAGAATTTTGTGGTTCGCTGTCAGAATATACCTGTTTCATTACTGAATATAATAATACAGAATTAATAAATTTGTCATGCTTTTCTAACAGATAATTACACTGACAATACAGATAATTTGCACACACAAAACTTATTACAAAATGCCACATGTATCCGCTGCGATGGAATATTGAAGCGTTTGTGGCCGGTATTCTGGTAGGCGCCACATGCAGGTTGATAATTACATAAAGTAGTAATTACATAGACCTGTATACGAGCATGAATTTACGATTGTAATTTTACGATATTTTACATCGTTATCAAATAATATTATGAAGCCAAATACCAAACTTTCTATGTAATGTATCCATATGTTACGTGCATAGTACAAGGAGGAAATTTGAATCGTGAGAAGATGATGAATGTTGATTTATATGAATATTGTAAGCATCTGTCTTCAACTTGATGTATTACATAATTCTTCTGTCCTGATGATGGAGGCAGTAAGTTTCTTACTGCCTCCATAGTTATACTTATTTACTCAACAACTCGGTATATGTACTGTAATAAGCCAATCCTTATATCATTAAAGATACAGATATAAATAATATTGAACAAGCGAATTGTCGTTATAATTGGGCCAGAAGCCTACATTGCTAGGTTGAATATTTCTTTCTCTCTCTCCTCGTCGAGAGGCATTCCGCTGTAGACTGTTTCCACTGCAAATTTCGACCACATTGAGACCATCGAACTAACATTTTTTTCTTCTGCTGATAGCCTGTTTTTATAAAGTAACCATTTCAGCAGAACATTACACCAAATGAAAACAAGCATTACGAAGCCTCTCCCTTTAGAATTTGAAAAAGATTTCGGCAGATATGCCTTTACATATGCAGCAAAGTAATATATAATTTCTGAGTAGCTATGACTGGGAAGGCATTTACACCCACAACGAGCTCCTCTTTAAGAATATTATTTTATCGTTACCTGACATTATTTATTGTTTGATCTACTGGACGTGGAAGGTGAAATACAGAAGTCGTATTAGCCACACAGATGCGTACATAATACGCGATAATTAGGTCGTATCTGTGCTTTGACAGATAATACATGCCCAGAATCCCTGTCAAGGGCCTGTGGGACTGCCGTCAGGAACAGAAATAGATAGTTCCGTGGGTCTGGTTAGGATATTCCCACGTCAAGGTAATGTGGGTTCCTTTCCAGCGGTCATCAGTATTATGTTCTGATGAAGAGGTCGTAATTCTTTTGAAAATTTGCTCTCAGGTCATTCTTATTCAGACACTTAAATTGAATTCATTTGTATTTTTCTCGCCTTTCCCAGACGAAATCGTAAATGTAATTGACAAGTGACGCATTATTTATCGCCATCCAGTTCGTGAGTGTACAGCATACGTGCAAAATATGCTGCGGTCTTTACTTCAGAACATGAATATAGCCTGCTGTTTATCTTGCTGCCGTGAATTTATAAGGGCGTAATTATAGTGCATCATTATTTCAAGGCATGAGGGTTTTGAACAACTTTTTTAAGGAGCCTGTTCATAAGAACACGAGTAAATGTGCATAATACGCGAATATCTTTGGTTAAAATATATGAATGCATTATGGCTAACATGCTGAAATTCGGGTTGTAAAGTTATTTAAATTAAGGATTGCAATAGGGCGATTATTTCGAATTACTAACAATTTCGTACTTAAAGAAGTAAGTGTAGAGTTATCCCATTTATAAAGTTAGAAATAGGGTCAAGTTCAAATGATAATCTGTCACGTAGGGGCTTCTACTATTGCATATTCCACATCAGAAAATTGAGAAGAATTTATGTTCTATTTTCTTCCTTCCTGACCCAAATGAAATTTACGTACAGTTTGAATGTAACCTGACTTAATAGTTTAGAAGCTATGAAATATGAAGGTCCTGAATTCTAACTAATTTACTGTAGCCAATTTTATTTGTTTGCTAACGGTGCATTTCTACACTGAATTTAACATATTTCAGCGGCACAAATCACGTGTACTAACGAATCGACATCGCATTTCATATTTAAAAGAAATTTGAAGAACATAGGAAAAGTGTTCCATTGCAGCGTACACAGAGATTATAAATGCGTTTTTATGATTATGAATCTACTATTAGGAATAAAGTAAATGAAATTAAGCCCTAATCTTAAATAGTTGAGTCGGAAAACCTTGCTCACAGACCGGCTTATGAACGATGAATTCATATTTATTCAGAAACGTTTCAACGACAGTTAAGTTTAAGTCGATCTCTTAGAACAATTTACAAATGTAAAAGAGTCTTTTATGTAGTTCGCAGAAGCTTTATTTGCAACTGTTTCCGACCTGGGAAACTAAAAATTATGCTTTTACGTAAATAAAAGTAGGAATTCACTGATCCAGTGTGAACGTAAATAAAATTATTCCAGCAAATTGTAGTGTTATTGGATCATAAATATGGGATTAAAAACATATAAGATATTTACTATAAGGCATATTATGTAAAAAGAGAATTTTAATCTGGGAACATTTAGCCTTAATTGATCTCCTGAGATCATTTGGTAGAGTAAACCGGAATGAATTATGGGAAATAATGTATAACGGAAGTTACACACGGCATATAGCACAATTAATGTAAATGTACACGTGACTCAAGTAGTTACCGTGTTCCAAAATTTCTGCGCACATGTCTGCCGCAAACCTTTTATCGCTTGTTGTAAGTCTCTAGTCTGTCTATAGTTCCTATGGTTTTAGACGTGGGTTCTTTTGAGTAATTCCGTGGACAGTCGTTTGGGGCATCTGTAACTCTGCACTTGCTCTGGCGATAGACTTCTTGGGACTCCGTGCGAAAGCCAGCCGCACAAATCCACATCTTCATTTGATGGCCTAGGCCGTCTCACATTACCAGTCTATCTAAATTGCTCGTACCATCTCATAATGCTCCTCTTATCAGTTGGTCTCACACCGTATGCCTAAATCCACTTTGAACTCAAAACAGTGGATTCAAATGTTGCGTCCCACAACTCAGTCTCTGCTTGCTGCTGTAGGGTATCCCTTACACTGATCACATAGAAAAATTGTGTAATACAAGATGCTGTTCGATAACTACAGTCGGGGTTACAGATCGGCTCTTTCTTTTCGGAACGTCCTGTATTAAAATAAAAATATTCTTATTGTCACTGGGAGAGACACTACAAAGAGGGTGTTAACTAAAAAGCGACTTCCATAAATGTGCAGCTTTTCACCCAGTTGATTTAATATACTGCATACAAAATACATATGATTACACAGTAAGGCACTGGAAGATTTTAATATTCAGATAAAATAGTGCATATAGACACATACATAGACATTCTGCCTGTCGCTAATGATGCAGTATGTATCGTGATTAGTAAGAATAAACTACAAATATCAGTTTTCATTTAAATCAAGTATGTGAAAGCTAGAGTTTTATAATCTTAATTAATAAAATGAAGCTTGTCGCCTGTATAGACAAGAACATAGCATGTTCTACGATCGTAAATTGAAATTTTATAAATTTACGGCTCCTGCTGCACTTCTCTATAAATAAAAGACATTTTGGTCGGAAAACCAAAAGAGAAGAGACAACTTGGGAGACCTTGGCGAAGATGCGAAGATTGCATTTAAAATGGGCCTTGTGCCTGTATTATGTAAGTTGTCAGTGTAGAATGTTGATGAAATGGTGTTCGGCTTTCTGTTCGGTAAATTAATATAACTTCATAAACATAAATTGCAACCTATACGTATACGTCACTATTCGATTACTGTCGGCATTCATGTTAAATATTTGTGAAGCATAACAGGAGGAATATATTTGTCTTCATAGAATGTGTTTAAATACTCCAAAGCTTCTCCTTTTCTCCTCCTCCTCCTACTTTTCTTTCCATTCACACCATAACTAGCTGTCCTCCTCCGGGTTTGGAGTTTACACCAATTCTTACACGAGAGTCCACGACTTTCTTTTCCTGTAGGTCTGTCATACGTTTACTGTACATAACAATAATATGAAAATATTAAAATACCAATAGTTATTTCCTATTGTTACTGCGACTGCATATTCCTTTACGCAGTTAAGGGCATTGTACTTTGTAATCTTTCGTGTATAGTGTTAGGGTGATAAAATGAAGGATGATTAAATGGTTGTGGCATACAATACTTACGGGGAAATAATAAAAGCATACCAAGTTTTGGTTTGTAATGCTGATGGAAAGAGCCGAATTGGAAAACTTAGGACTAGACCTAGATGGGAGGGCAGTAACAAAATGTAAACCTTCCATTCGTATTATGTGGATTTGTAGGCTAAATTTAATAGACTGAGAATGAATTCAAATATTTGGATTTTATGAAGACGGTAATGAATCTTCGGGTAACAAAATCTGGATGTATTTTACTCGTTTGTGTTGCTAAGTTATAATATTTTTTAAAGAATGTTGGCCTATATTAACGAGAGATCTAATAAATGCTTTAGTTAATTATTTATTCCTTTCCAGGGTCATTTTTGAAATCTATGTTTAAAAAAAGAAATACTTTTCCTGAGACTGCTCTTTTAGTCAAAATATTCGTATACAATTTTGGGGTTGTTCCGTGATAAATTCTAAACCCTTTTACTTAAATAATAACAATCCTTGTTGATGGATTTATGTTGCTAGGACAACCGTGTCCTAATCGTCTTTTGTTGTATGGCTTAAGCCTTACAGGTCCCTTTGTCCTCGATTCGCATCCCACCGATGCCCAGTCAGAATCGCTAATTGAAATGCGTATCAGGCCTCTCAGTGAAGAGGGATTATGTAATTACAATGCTTTATGGTTAATAAATGAAGATTTTGATGCACATGAAAATCCCATTGATGTGGCGTTTGTCTCTTGTAATTACGGTCTGAATAACAAGCTCATGTTTTTCAAATTAAAAGCTTTTGTATAGTAAAAACTGTAAAAAATTTAAGAGTTTTACCTCGTTAAGCAAAGAAATATTTCACGCCATAAGTTGTAATAAAGTATTTAATTATTAAGTATTGATTAACTGTTGAATAAGTAACTTAATTGGATTGGTAAGGGTCCATAAATTCCCCTGATGTTATGGAACGCAAATATTCAATTACCATAAATATGTACCGCCACTGGAACCTCTCCTGTTCCAAATGAATCCAGTACGCATCTTCACACCTCTTTAAGATCACTTTTCGTATTAATATTTCATCTACTCCAGGTGGTTTCTTTTCTTCAGGTTTTTAGACTGAAATGTTAATAAAATTGCCATTCCTCCCATGCATGCAAATTGTCCTGCCTATGTTACCAAATATAAATTAATGACTCTGACAATACTTGACGAGAAAAATTTTGAAGCTCTTTCTTTTTAACTTTATCCGACTTCCTCTTACTTCAGATCCCTGAAGTCCACATATTCTCCTCAGCAACCTCTTGTCGTATACTCTCAATCATGTTTCTTCCCTTGCAGTAGCATAATAAGCTTCTCGATACAAAATAATAGAGAATTTTGGTTGCTTTTTATACGCTAATATTTGCATAATTAAGCGCATAACACACTCGTCAAAACGATATGCCATTTTAAGTAACTCTATTGCCGAAAAAATTGTTTTTATTTCTTATATTTTTTATAAATTACTCTAAAGTGTCTGCGCATTCAGAGAGTTCTCAGTCACGTGTATAAAATTTCATAATTGTAGAACTTGCAGTTACTTAGAGAAATACACATAAATGTGATGTGATCAGCTCTGGGAAGATATGGTTTACATTCAGTGCCTAAATTGTCAGTTATATGATCCAGATCGAAACGCATAATGCGCAGGTTGTGTATGGACGGCTGAGAGATCAGTATTAATTGAAAGTGCTTACGGGAGTCTAACTAACCAGCGCCATTAATAATGACCACTTACACTGCTGTAATGAACATGAAAGTAGAACAATCCATCAAATTTTGAAAACGTATGAATCACTGATTTGAAAACCAGAGTAACAATAGCTCTTTCTTGCGGAATTAACACGATTTTCATTTCAGGCCAGTATGTCCAATTACTGGGATAGAAGGCATAAATGTCCCCACATATTTGTCTTTCCTGTTATTATACCACTTATGATGTCGATTGTGTACTACGTGTAAATAATGGTAATTTAAAATCACGCAACTGTGTGAGGTGCACTGTATTTTCACCTTTTTTTAAACATATATTTAAGCCAAGCTAATTCTCAATGTAGTTCCTCTTCTTGACCTACTTTGTAGTTGTTATCAGCACGGAGTGCATAAAAGCAGTGCATACTGGAGAGGTGATATCCTGGCCAGCCTTCCACATGTTTCATTTCCCGCAGTATTGGAATGGTTTACATTAAATTCGACATTTGATTTGAACTACATTTTTTGGGCGTTTTTAGTTCTTATTTTTATTGGTCTGATATAAATTTTCCTTTATGCAAAGTTGAAACATAACTGCAAATAGAGTAGAGTTTCTAAAAAACTAAAAACCTTTATAAATGATGACATTTGTCATTCAATGACACTGGGTTTTTTGTTCGAAGTAGTGCCCAAGAAGGAAGGGTTTCTTTAATTTATAGTACCAATAAATGCATTTAGGACCGTACGGTGCACCGAGGCCGGCAACATATGAGAATTTGAAGGGCTGTACAATGCACCGAGACTGGCATTGAAGGGTTAAATAATATGTATGTGTAATTATATTCTGAAACTTTGTCACATAAATGTGGTGAATATCTAATGAGAAATGACGAAATATAATTTATGACTACTCCTGCACTTTTATCTGTAATGTCATTCACTTTTTAAACATTAGTAGTCCGTAGTAAACGATCGTTTCAGTTGAATACCATAGGCAGAATAACAAATAAAATGTGTTTATAGTATTTGTTCCCGTTGGAGAACCATTTTGAACTCTTGTTGCAATAAACGTTACTATAGTAATATTATTCAAAAAACCTGCTGTACCTTTATAACACAGGCTTCATGTAGGTCATGAAGGACCTAGTATCAGGTGTTTCGACGTTACATTCAATACTGGTCATTTATGAAACTTACTCGCTTTATTGTTACAGTTAAGTAAGTTACTGTTATTTGACAATTCTGCAAAAACTACCGAGATTAACCCTTTGAGGACTAAAATTAGTCTACACTGTATCTAACAGTTCAGTTCATACGTCATCGAAAACACAACGTTATTTCATTTACATAGTCAAATCGGCGAGCGCTACATGAGGGACGAGAATATTTCGTTTTAAGAATTGTATTGCGCGTATAAACACTCTATGGGGAAGATTTAGAATTTTCGGTGTTTAAATCTGCGGTGCTTATCCTGCTAACTACCAGGCTGTAATATCTGGCCGTGCCATGGCTGAGGCGGTTAATCGCAAGCCTCTCACCGCGGGGGCACGGGTTCTATCCCTGGACAATCCTTGTGGGATTTGTGGTGGACAAAGTGGCATTGGGACAGGTTTTTCCCCGAGTACTTCGGTCTTCCCTGTCAATTTCATTCCACCGGTGCTCCATTACCAGGATAACCTAAAAAATTAAATAATTAATTCACAATAAGCCTGAAGGATGTGGTGCGCCCGTAGCATCTGCTGCGGGGCCCTTCACAAAAAAAACTACCTCCATAGAGTAATATGTTGAGAAGCTGTTAGTCGCTCAGCTATATAAGAAATGTCTCTCTCTTTATGGAACCCGAAACCTTATTTTCGTGTTCCCAATGGTCTGCTACTTTTATTCCAATAGACCATCAGGGTAACATATAAGCTCTGTATTTGCGATCTACATTTTATCAAATTCAAGTACACCGTTCAGAGGAGTGAAAAGCTCTATGGGGATAAATATAACACTCATAATTTTAATGATAAAATGGGGCTCCATTCTCCGTCTTCGAGCTGGTGGTCTATTCCCGACCAACTATTCAAAATCCTTATTGTGAATATTCTTAGCTAACCGCCATACCCACAACCCGAGGAGGCGCTGCGCCACTTTGAAGGGTCCTAACATCCTACCAATTTAAGAGGCTTGCCTTCTAGTACGTACTGTACATTTCTGTGTTACGTACATAACGGTGCTTGAGCACATTTTACCTACATGGTTATATCATGTTGATCAGTCTCCGTGCGTATTAAAGTTTGTTCCTGACAGAATTTGACATGTTTGCGTATGTAGTTTGCAGCAAGCAAATTCCAGTAATAGCATATCTGCCTGCTTCATTAGGTCTTCGGTCGTATCGAATATCTATAAAACACATGACTAATTAACTAGAAATGTAAGCATTCGTGATACTCATTTAGTAATTAATACCTAATGATGGCTAATTTGTTGTACAAAGAAGGGATTTCCCTTTCTACGTATTAATTATTTAAAACATAAGTAGGCTTTTCACAATCTCTTCTGTGAAGAACTTTAGCAATTAATCATCAGAAAATCTGGATGTGGCAGTTACAAATTAAGAATTATATAAATTTTTGGTGCATTTTGGCTCAGAATTGTAAATATAGAATTTAGACACTCGGGTCAAACGTGTATAAGTGCTAAGAAGAAACTTGGAAAATAATTTCGTGATCTTTCTCAGTGAGAAAATTCGTATTTGTATTTTCATGTCATGAAATCAAACAAATTTGTATTTCACACTATCGATGTACATACGCGAGTATAATGTATTTTCGTTTTCGATAAAAAATAAATCATAGTGACTAAGTATTTTTTCAAATGTTATCTTTTAATCATACATTACATTAAAATCGTACGCTAGTGTCGCTGACAGCTCAGAAATAATAAGGACGTAAATAAGTATTACTTTAAAATGAAGGATTTGGAAATTTCTACACAATGATGAATTTAAAAAGAAATCGGCATTGTAAGTCAACGATTTTGTAATGGACAGAAAGAATGTACAATAGCATTCAACAAAGAAAATGATGAAGAATTGTAGCCGTTTATAGCGAGTGATTTCCAGTCTTTAATAAGCTAAATTCAATTATTATCTGCATATCCCTTCAATCAAAGTTGTGGGTTCTCAAATGCCTATTTTTTTCATTTGTATGCAGTTAAATGTATTGATATATCCTTGCGTGGGACCCTCGGTTGTGATATATAAGCAATAATGGAGAAATAGGAACAGTCAATCACGACTATGTGCCGATCCCAGTGGCCGTGCGGTCTAAGGCGTGGGTCTTCGGCCGCTCGCTTACTAGGATCGTGGGTTTGAATCCCACATGGGGCATGGATGTCTGTCTGTTGTGAGTGTTGTGTGTTGTCAGGTAGAGGTCTCTGCGACGAGCTGGTCCCTCGTCCAGAGGAGTCCTACCGACTGTGGTGTGTCTCAAATGTGTGTGACCATGAAACCTCGAAATGAGGGGTCCCAGGCCATATAGGGCTGTCGAGCCATAGAAAAAAAAATCACGACTATGTTTGGAATATTTTACTGTACATTATATTAAAACATATTTCGGCTTTTTTTAAGGATCCATTATCAGGCAATGCGAAATACTTAAAGAATGATTATCACATACGAGTACAGTACAACAAAGTGTTCCCTTTTCATGTAGTTGAAGCATTTTGCAATATAATATAGTGTAAAATATAAAAACATGGATGTGATTATCTGCTCCTGTTTCTCCATTGTTGCATTGATATAGTTCAATTGCGTCTGTATTTATAAGTCATTCAATTTCATTGGCATATTCACGCAGACCGAACGATCTTACGTATTCTTGAAGTAATCTTGATGCTAAACATTCGGTACGGTACATAGTTTTATGTTTTGTATTTACGTGCTGCCTGTTTCTTTAGGGTAGATGCATGAGTAGCTGTCGTTGCTTAGTACCACCGGAATATTAGGAAAATAAGATTATCTACCAATCGTTCTTAATTTCACTCCCGTCGAATGAGAGTAGAATCCCACTTCAGTAGGCCCTTTGGAATCGCCAAATGACAATCTAATATTCAGCCCCATGTACAATAAATGAGTTTAGCTGACTTTACTGTCTTGAGTTTTAGTTTTCTTTCCCACTACAAAAGCAGAGAGAAACTATGAAAAATCCCTTTCGTGTATAGCCAGCCTTAGAGATCCAAAATCTTACCCCGAAACTGCTTATTTTATGTAGCAACCACTTTCCTACTTATTTCAATAGGATAAGCTGCCGTAGGGAGGCGCCACTAGAGCTAAGTGGACGCGCTGTGTTTATACAACTTTACAGATTCTTGCACTTTTTGTTTGAGGCGTTTCTCTGATATTTTCTTCATGAATGCCGCAAAAAATACAGGATTAGATAATTCACAGTTCCATAATGCAAATATTTGCCTGTAGGTAAATCTGCCTGCCAACGAAAATGGTTCTTAGTCCAAGTCTAAAATAATGACACTGACCTCGCTTAAGTTATATTTTTAAAAGACGAAAGTGTGAAAATGTACTTCAGCGTATTTTGTAAATGAATTTCTGTTGAAATGTTTATGCCTAATTGCTCTTAATATCATTTTATTGCATATTTAGGCGCATGAATTATACGTACACACTCGTTGAAGCCATGCCATGTTTCGGAAGTTCAGAAACCAGCTGCTCAAGCGGAGACTTGAGTTAAATCCGAGAACGGTCCTTATGGGAGTTGTGATGGACCAAGTAGCCCTGGAACAGGTATTCCTCGAAAAATTCCGTTTTCCCCTGCCAGTATTATCTTCCCAGTAGCCCATACTCCACTGGTCTCTCATCCATGTTTTGCAACCTTAAATATTGAGACTGTATAAACAAAATACTAAAACAGGAACCCTTGCGCCATACTCATCACACTACGGCCACCACAAGCCCAGGGCAAAGGTTGAAGATATTTCCTTTTTTTTTTTAATACACGCGAAAGGAAACCGTAGCTATCAAATGTTCTATGGATCTCAGCCATTTATGTTTATTTTACGGTCAGCTGTTTTTGACAAAAGTTTCATTAGGGCTTCATGCAATTAAGGAGTTTTATTTCCCTGTTACGGAGCCAAATTAAATATTCTGGGCACATTATATGCGTAATTTTAGTCAAAGGAAACAGAACAGAAAGCCGTCAAACATATGGCCTTGCCATGGCTCAGGCGGTTAGTCGACGGCCTCCCACCGCGGAGGTCCGGGTTCGATCCCAGGTCAGTCCATGTGGGATTTGTGGTGGACAAAATTTTTCCCCGAGTACTTCGGTTTTCCCCTGTCAATTTCTTTCCACCGTTGCTCCATTACTTGGAAAAATGAAAAAACCAATCATCTTTCTCTTCATCTTCATCACAAGAAGCCTTAAGGCTGCGCTGCATCCGTAGCATCTGCTGCGGGGACCTTCTCCACCAAAAAAAAAAAGCCGTCGAACATAGCGAACGAGTAAACAGCACTGGACGTCTCATTGGAATATCCCTGACTCAACACCAAATTGGTACACAGCTATCCTGGCTGAAATATTTCGTGATATTTGGCAATTTCCTGGTGCCAATTCCGGGATTATGCCTCAAAGTAGACCACGATCGCGAGTTTCAAAATCCAATCCAGTTCCATTATTCACTAATCAACTTATCATTAAACATCATATAATCTGAGCCACTAAGTATGTCGTTAAACAAATTACAAATAAATAAGCAACAGTAAGCCTGATGGGAAGGAACGTTTTCCCAATTTGCGTCTATTGCTTACATTTTATGCAATATGATATTTTTATTTTACAGTTTCCTAACTGCATGTAACAAGCCAAATAGAAAACTCTTTAAAATTCATATTGTGGTCTCGGATATGACACAGTGTAGTCTGGCATATGATAACCACGACAAAAATTTCCCTGTCAAAACTCAAATCTTGTATAATATAAAACACTGTTTAACTTATTATAACTATCGACTTTTAACAGTTGAATTCTATGAGCATATCCAAGGACTAGAAACAAATGACTGATGGTGAAATTTTTGTCATATATACGGTTAGTCTCATTCTCTGGTTCCTCTGTGGATTGCATTAAGTCGTTTTGTGCTTCAGATATTAATGGTTATACCCCAACACCTCTGTAGCCGAAATACAGACTACCATTATGTAGGATTTTGATTGTAAAGGAAATTAGGCCTCAACGTACGCCTAAACAGCGTGGCGAATTAAAATGCCTTACGTGGTAAAATGTTAATTCGAGGCTAAATACTAACACGTACAGCTACATATTCTGTGAAACGTTCGTTACGTTTGAGTTGGCCCGCATAGAATCTGATACTGTCACTTGAACAGAGCTAAAGTATTTGTGAGGGTCATAAAAATAAATTAAGAAACAATTTTCGACTTACTTCTCTATAAGAAGAAAGTGAGCGAAAGGATAAAAGCGAACACAGTGTAACTCTGAAGGTAACGGTGTTTGAATTGTTTTATGAGCAGACATGTAGGCCTAACCTGCATGCATAGTAAGACAAAAGGAAAAATTAATTTATCAGGCCTGCTACGATACCTTTAACTTTCCGTGGCTTTCTCTGGCTTCAGATATTAATGCTATATGATATGACTGCGATATATGAAGTAATAAAAGATTACCAGTACATATTTTTGTATGAGGCTGTAATGATATAGCGGACTGTACGACCTACCTTGACACAGTCTAACCATTGAAATTGCCTTAACTTGGAGGGCACTGTAATGCTTTGTTTCATCCTGCCGGATTCAGTCTGTGGAATGAATCGCTGCAGCACAAGCACGTGCGTATAATTTTGCAAATTATCTGCTCTGTGACCGCAGGAAAGAGCTGACCAATGTGGCTGCCCTTTCGTACAAGAGAGGGGCCCAGTCTCGTTTTCAGTCTTGCATTGGTTTCACTGTGTACGCCTTCTCGTAGACAGCAATTATTATGAACACCCGTTAACACAGACCACGGTTTTGCCCATTGTATGAGATTGAAACACTTCATTGTGACGTCTGTTATGTCGAGGCTGAATCTAATGGCAGTTCTGAATCGTACGACAGTCAACTTGTTCAACACGATCCGTAAACTAATTGACTAACTTCTGGAGGAAAGAGACCATCGGGGATACCTAACGTTTATGGGAGGATAATATTAAATTGGGCCCTGAGAATAAGGTTTGAAGCTGCGAACTGGATTCTTATGACAAAATAGGGACCCATGGCTGGCTGTTTGTAAATGCACATGGGGCCTAGAAACTATAAGATTAAAACCTACACGTCTCTTAAATTTACATATTGCTTTGTGTAGGCATGAAATTTGGTCTCGCATATTAGAACATATGTTGAGGTGTATGAGGTTGTTGTGGAGGTAACATGAAGATTGCTGTCTTCTGAGATGTGACGCGTGTAATATTCGAAATGTACCGACGTTTCAGAAGATCCTGCAGTCTCCGTCTTTATGTTAGGTAAGGGTATGAGGCTCTGATGATGGAGGGAGCAGGATCCTCTTAACGGTCGGTACGCTTCTACCAGACCAAACGACGTAACATCATAGAAGACAGCAATCCTACACTGAGGGAGTTTGGAAACAGAAAGTTGAGGACCTAAGTGGATGTAACATGAGGCATAATTAGAAGTTCACTCACTGAAGCTTGAGTGTGACTCGCTTTTGTATTCAGTGACTGTATAACACTGAGAAGCGTGCAAGGGTTGGATCGTGTGCGGGACCATGGGTACAGACAATCATACGCATAGTTAATGGCTTGTAGCTCGCATGCATTGCCTGATGAAACATAGACGGATGGCAAATATGTGCATATGGTTACAGTACTGACAACACATATGCCAGAATGTGTACACATGTACGGCATGAACCTGCCAGCCATCCTACCCACATATTGAGCACAGTAGCACCACTGTTCCAGTATTTCTTCTTTCGATTTCTCGTAAAACGTAACCATCGACTTAAGTAATCACCGTCCTGTAAACGTTAAAAGAAGACAATAAAATAAGTGGTGAAGTATATAATTCTATTGCTCATGTATAACGTTTACTCAAGCAGCAATGCTTCTGACTTGCATTCGGGAGTTACTGGGTTCAAATCTCGGCCGGAGCACAGACTGTCCTTAGATTTTATGTTTTTATGTGATTCTGCAGGCAATGCTGAGAGAATACCTCCAGTTGGACCAAGACCCCTTCCTTCCATATCCTTTCCAATTTATTGGTCATAATAATCGCACCATTTGACGCAATACAGAGTGAGTATTGACGCTATCGTTAAGTGAAGCATAAATAAGTAAATGGATATGAGGAAATATAGCTAGTTGTTTTAACATATGTCATCCCGTTGTGTTGTTAAGTATAAAAATTAAACCAATATCTGTCCAAACACAAGTAAATTCTATTTATTATATATAACTACATGTTTCGACCTATCTCAGGTCATCGTCAGGTTCACAATTGCTCTTTAAAACATATTGAGGAAGAAATATACATTATGTAGTCCATAAAAACTCAGTTAAATTATTGAAAATTGTTGAGGTCGTAAACTGGAGCAATGTCGGTGGACACAGGTTCTACGACAAGCGTGACATATGTTGTTCACATATTTTACTTCTTTTATCATTCCAAAGTTTTCATAGCGTCATCTCCAGTCCGAGTGTCGCTAGTCTTATCTTTCGCTACGTCAGATGTAATCGTCGCTTCCATGTGTCATTTCTAGTGGATCGATGGATGGATCATAGTGGGAAGTCTGAGAATGATGGATCAACTGCAGCATTTCTTCTTCCTCTTCTCAAGCACTACAGTCCGTTGTGGACCTTGGCTGCCAATACAATCTTCCTCCATTCGCGATGGTCGCTGACAATTACGTGCTTGTTTCTTATTCCCATTATATTTAAATCCTCTTCAGCCTCGGCCCTCCATCTTTTACCTGGTTTTCCTCTTGTCCTTTTTACTTATATTTTACCTGCTGCAATTTATTTTGAAGTTCGTTGGTCTTGCATTCTTTCAAAATAAACATACCATCTTAGTGGAGCAATTTTAAAAATTTTACAATATCTGCCTCTTGTAGTATGTTACTTAGCTCCTTGTTGGTTCTTATTCTCCAGCGTTCTCCTTATTTTACTGGCCAACATATTTTCCTTACAATGTCCCGTTTAAATATTCTGCGCGCGTTCGTTCCTTGTGTGGTTGTTGGCCAGGCTTCCGACCCGTAAGTAGGTATCGGTCGTGTCAGGGTTTTAGGCCCTATATAGCTTTAATTTAGTGTTTCGAGACAGGAGATTTGACCTGAAGAGTTTAATGTGTGATAAGTATGCGCAGTTTGATGTCATAAGTTTGGAATGAATGTTTGTCGACGTTTGGTTCTCATTGTCCTTAATTTATCCCAAGTGTATGAAGGTGTCATCACCTTCAAATCTAAAATCCCCTGTAGTAGATTCTGAAGATATGTTCTTGTCCTTATGCTGGATATCTTCGTGTACTTTATTTTCTCTCCTTTTCTTATTAATCCCATTTCTCTTACTTCAATTTTCAATGCCAATAATACTTGTTTTAGAACTACTTAGCGTCATTTGATGCGAAGGGTGATGACGTCCTCAGAACTAAAAAGACTGCAGAGGAAGCGATTGTGGCCACCTCGCTTCAGTGTAATATGCCTACGTCTTTCTGGACGCAGTGAGTTATACCAGTTGGTGGCTTTGTCGAGGTTTGCAACCGGAGCTCCGCCGAATACAAGCCACGTATTGTACCACTTTATAAAACTTGCTCGAAGATATTCCTCTCAAGACTTTATATGATACTTTATTGCCTGTAGTTGTCATTTTGTTCAATTTCATCTTTGTAATCTCTGCAAAATCTGTGAGTTAATACGCACAAAAATAAATTGTAAAAGAATAGTTAAAATGTCGGTTCTTTATCAGAATTTAATATAGATGAACGTGTTGAATAAAATTGAGGCCTATCCTGTACCTTTCCTAAATTACTTTTCACGATTTCATTTGAACCGTAAGAACTTGTAGTTAGTTAAACAGAAGACGTAAAAGAGAAAAAGTAAAGTTTATAGCGAAGCTGTAATATTTGCAGTTTCTGCATTCGGTTACGCTGTTGATGGCAAGGAGGTGAAATTACCACGAGGTTGAAACATTTATAATGGCGAAATGTAAAGCCTACGCTAATATTTTATGAAAAATAACAATTCCGCGAGTTGGAAAAAGAAACGTTGTGTTGTTTTACGTAGCTGCAAGTAGGAGGGGGTGAAAAAAAGAAAGCGCTTTAAACTAGAGAGGCTACAGCATCGTGTTCATATAGCGGGGATTTACTTTTAAAAAGAGACCGAACCCGGAATACAGGAGAATAAAGGAAAACAAATTTTTCAGGAGGAAAGTTAGCTAGGACGAAGTGGAGTGACTGAAACTGCTCATTCGTAATTTAGTGTCGAAAATAAATTCGTTGAAGATATTAGAATAAAAATAAAAACATTCCTGTATGACTCACAAAACAACATTCCTCTTGCATAGGTCCCTAGTTAGGGCCGTGCCGTGCCATGGCTCAGGTGGTTAGTCGCCGGCCTCTCACCGCTGAGGCTCGGGTTCGATCCCGGGTGAGTCCATGTGGGATTTCTGGTGGACAATGTGGCACTGGGGCATTTTTTCCCCCGAGTACTTCTGTTTTCCCCTGTCATTTTCATTCCACCGGTGCTCCATTACACGGAAAAACGAAAAAACTGACCATCTTCATCACAGTGTTGCACAATAAGCCTCAAGGTTGCGGCGCGTCCGTAGCATCTGCTGCCGGACCCATAAAAAAAAAGGTTTCTAGTTTGTCATAACCATTAATTCTATTGTTGTTCTTTAATCCTCTTATTAAAAGGCTATACTTGTGTACAAATTCTATTTACGTTAGATTTGTCGGTTACAATCTTCGTCGTTATGTTAGTTATCTTAGATTCGCAAACAGTATACGTTTATACATGTCTATGACAATTCGTAGCAAAATTTCATACCCCTAGATCCAGTGGTTCCTTAGAATTCACCAGCACACTGAGAGCTAAAGACAGTTTTCTTATTATTTTACATTTTAAGAGAATATTACCTTCAGAAAATTCCCTACGACCTTTTACAGTGTCTCATTTCAGCATCTTAAAGATAATGGCGCTAATGTCGATCTCTCGTCACAAGTTCGCTCCTCCGTCATGTTGTTATAATTGACTGTAGAAGAGAAAATTATGGCGAAAAATCGGTTTCCGAAAACGCCCATATTTTCGATTGATTAATACTGGACTTCCGAACAGACGCGAAGATGGCCGAAGGTTCTTGTCATGTATAATAATTTAACGGAGTTTCGTCCATCTGAATATGTAGGTTTGCTTATAGGCCTAGTCTACATAAATACATATTCAGTTATAGCAAAATTTTACAGAAGAACATGAAAGTTCTCTGTACTGAAGATCTATGTCTTCAGGGAAATTACCAATGTCGACTCGTAAATAATTGCCAGCTTTTAGAGGGGTCGTAGTGCCTTCTTCATCAGAGTCAAGCAGTCCAGGAAGAGTTGGCACAGCGTAACATCCCAGAAGACTCGACTCTTTAGAAATACCTTTTAGTGATAACCTCAAATTCCACGCAAATTATTTCACTCGGGAACAATGGTCATCTACTCCGATAAAATTTGATGCTTAAAAACGATAGTGGAAAATACGAGTACTTGCCATATTCGTGTATGCGAGTCATCAAGAATTCTAATGTAAATTATCGTGGCTGAGCAGATAGAACATACGGCAATTTTGCTTTGTATGTCCCCTAGAGGAATCGATGTACAAAACATGAAACATTTTAACGTAATTCATATTTCTTGCAATAGACTGATTATACGTTATTTGATCAAACAAATTGCACAACCAGTAATAAATAATCATTTGTTACTTATGCCCCTCCTACCTGTTTCGACCTCTACAAGGTCATCATTAGGGAGGTATATAGAAAAGCATGCAAGTACAGCAAATTCTGTCAGAGATGTGCGTATGTAGCGTTAAAATACAATAATTTCTATTAACATCATTTGTATATCTGTGTATATACCTCCCTGATGATGACCTTGTAGAGGTCGAAATAAGCAGGAGGGACATAAGAGACAAGTTATTTATTATTGATTGTGCAATTTTTTTGATCAAATGGTGTACAGTGAAAACGTTTATTAGCCTAAAATGTATAAAAGTGGAAGGTGTTATTCCCACAGACTGTGTGTGTTATACAGTCAAGCTGTATATAAAGTAGATCATCGAAGTCGACAGGTTACTGTTACTTTACATGCAGTTGGACCTCAACGAAGGAACAAGAGACGTGGTTTGGGCCCATAGTCGTGATATTTTTATACATGAAAAAGAAATAAGAATAACGTCGATTGAGAATATTCTGAAGACACGAAAAGCACTTGTCTAATATCTCAAATCCGAGGTCTACCATGTCATAATGCGGTAAACGTACTGTTGAAATTTTTTCGCCTACTTTTTAGCCCTTCAGCAACAGTTTTAAATTCTGTACACATGAGGCGTTTTGTACATTTTACATTGTTCTTGTTTTGAGGGTATATCTTTTCTCTATTCCGCCTTTACTCTCACACTTCTCCGCTGAAGTTTCAGCCATCTCTTTCACTTCTTCATCTAGACAAATTCTCTTTAAAAGGGCAGACATTACTAAAGTATATAAACTCCGATAAAATTACGTGATTTATTTATTGGAACAGTGCTGATATTATGTGTTAAAGATTCCAATGTTCTAGGATACGAAACCGTTAGGTTGGTCTGTAGAGACTAGCGTTTCAGGGGAGCTTGCCGCCTCATTCTTCAGCGTCGTTGAAGAAGTGAGATACGTAATAGCAATCTGCATGTCATCTTATACCAGAAGACTGGAACCTTCGTCAGCACCGCTGTGAGAACCTTGTGTCTCCCAAGATTACGTGTTGTTGTACGAAGCTCACAACATGAAGAGGTAGTATACTGTGGAGGTGGGACTGTCGTTCTGTGTTTCCATCCGCACGTTTTATTTCGCCAAGCACCGAACAGAATTAAATTAAATTTGGTGTTTTCAAGCCAAACAAAAATATGCAGCGCGAATTAGTTTAGGTGCCAGCAGTCAGATATAAACCCTGATTTGCGCCGAACCAAATTTTAAATGTATCTGCTTTAAAGAAGATACTACGTGAATTGGCAACTGGACTGAGGCACCAATATAATATACCTACCATTAATAAGTACAAGTTTTACTTACAAGTTCTTTTCTGTGTGATCAATATCTAGGCGTAACACAATACAAGGAAAGTATTATTTACTGCGCGAGTAGTGTAGCGGGCACTTTTAGTTAACGATAATCAATAACTCTGATAAGCATACGTTATCGTTGGGAGCTGATAGTCGCTCATCTACTCAATGGATTTCTTGCTGATTAGGATTTCCCAAGATTCATTACCGTGTCGTCAAAACCCAGCTCTGATGCCTTTCTCCTGCCAGTAGAAGGTCATCCTCACTCTGCAACCCATTTCTTTTACACGAGCTTTAAACTTATCGCCTGCATTATGTCTACGTCTGTCAAATATTCTTTCTCTTTACCTTCTACGAATACAATTTTTACGCATTTTTCTTCTTTCGCGTACTTGCTACATCCCTTGATTTAATAACAGCAATATTTGATAAAGCATACAAAGATGTATACATAAGTTCTCGAGATATTGTATACATGCATACGATATTATTTGTGTGTATAGCAGGAGGAAGGGAGTTTGAGAAACTTTACAAGATGAAAAATAAGAGAAACATGCAAGATGAATAAATTAAAAGTAAACATCCACCAAGAAAGGGACATAAAGATAAGATGGAAGTGAGAGCATAAAATATAACCAATGAAAAGGAGGTCAAAATGTAGTCAGAGAGAAGTGAGACTGCATGGAAAGAGCAAATGTCTGTGTTGTGGAGACGGGACGAGTTTTCAACTCTTCCCTTCTACTTCCACTTGTCGCTGCCAGTCCACATAACTTGGCACAAGACTTTGAGGATTTCCTGACAGCTGGATGTTGTTTCTTCTTATAAACTGCCTCTAGTTACCTACGTCTTGCAGACAGCTGCTGGCTAATGTACCAATATATATATATATATATATATATATATGAGGTAAAGTAAAGAATGACAGGCAATTTCAGTTTACCTCAAAAGTTATGTCGGCAGAATTGAAAAAAATGTAACTTCTATAAATATGAACCTTTGTTTATTTGGAACTAGTTCTCTGCTACTGTCTTGCGGCTAGTGATAACACCGTGAAATTTTAGCATGCTTGCTTCTTTGGTAGAATGCGACAATGAAGAATGACCTGTGACCCGGTTTCTGCGGGTAGGGTATGTGAAAACTAGTGACGTTTACGAAGCAATGACAAGCGCTTTATTATAGCAATAACTGTGTGGGTCAGAAGAAATATTAGTAGTGGGTGAAATCAATAAAAGGACTCTTGTTGGTTATTCTGGGGGTTCTGTGTCATTATGTTCAACTACTGTGTCATTATGTTCAACTGCTGTGTCAATATGTTAAACTACTGTGTCATTATTTTCGCTGAACCTGCGTTTAGACTTTAATTAATTTCTTATTTAACTTTGTAAAAGGTATTTTTTTAATTTCTTTTTTAACACAGACCACGGAAAGCATCACGCTTGACATGAAACTTTTGCCACTGTTTGTGCGGACTCAGTGGTCAGATTACTAATTATCTGCTCTAGTCTCTAAGTGAAATTATCAGAATGTATATTTCTGCACGATACAGCACTTATAAAGGAACTAAAAGTGCTCAATTCATTCAGACTTTCTTAATAGATTATTTTTTAAGTTCTTGGTATAAGTTACAGGCGATTATTTTGTTATCCTTTCTGAAATTGTCTATGGACACTACGTAACGTTACATATTGACAGAGTCCTGTAAAATAACGGAAAACGAATTTTTCGCAATGCGTCCCGCGGACAGAGGGCGGGAAAAGTGTCTCTTTGTGAAGAAAAAATATTACCCATCCTCAACTAAACAAATCACTTTTTTACGTTAGGCCTGGGCTTTCAAAACAAGAATCAGGGCTTCATTAATGTTTTATTAATTACCGCTTTTATCAGTGGTTTCCAGCCCGTGGGCCGTTGGCTGTTATTTCAAGGGTTTGAAAATCGCACAGCTTTGCAGCAGGTTTTGCTCCTCCAGCCAATGTTTGGTTACCTCTGTCAACAACTGTGTTATAATTCTGCATTAATTTACAACAGTTGCGGATTTTATGCTTTTGTCATACGTTGTCTTAATTCACGCATCTTCAAATTAGATATATTAACATTTGGTGGTCGGAAAAATATTTTGAAATTAAGAAGGGGTAAGCTTGAGAAACATTAGTCTGTAGTACAAACGTGCTTTCTAAGTTCCTGTAATAGGGTGAAGTCACTGCAGCGACACGATGCTTCGTATGCATGAATTATGCACCAGGACTTTAAGATACAGGCTTTCTTATGATAATCTCTAACTCTCGCTTAAACGATAGTGATAGAAACTGGGCCTTTTATTTTTGCCAGTTTTCTGAACAGAATGTTTAATAGAGTGTCTGTCGAGTGATAATTATGTATGAAAGTTGAAAAAATTTGGAATGATCCGGTCTGGCCCAGTCATTATATGTTTGCCATATTTGCCTGCAGGCTCTAAGAATATGAATACGCAATATGTAGTGTAGATTTGATATGTAGTCATTGTAGTCTACTAAACATTTATTTTTGGATTAAATGCCTTCGACTGGCACATACTTATCAGATTATTTATGTCGCGAGTAATGCTATGGCACAAGTACATATTTAAGATGGTCGTAATAATTAATCATTCTCTTTTAGAAGGTAAAAGGGAGAAATTACAGTATACTATTTATTTTGTTCAAACCCTTTGTAACCTTAGTACTGAAATTGTGAATTTTTCAACCATTGTTCCTTTGGCTCAGATACATGTTGCGGTTTTCTGCATAATTACTGAGTTTTTATCTCGCCATTTTTCATATTTGTGTTTGCTTGGAGTACGTTAGACACCGCAGGGATTTAGGGGCTGGACATAAAACGTACAAACTGGGTTTGTTATTCTCAGGACGCTAATAACTAAATAAACAACTTCTGCCTCTATATATGTTGCGCATTTTTCTCTTTTTTTTCTTTCCTTTTTAGAATTTACACAGGTGTGTCCTGCATTAGTAGCCTTAAGCCCACAATTGTCAATTAAACTAACAGTGTTTTCTTCCGCATTATGATTAACATTTACAGTTTGAATACTTCCTCATCTTTTTTCACGTAAGCCCGCGTATTTAACGATTTATATTTCGCTGCCCTAATACTGGATTCGAGGTTTTGAATTCCGTTACGTACATGAATGTATTTTCTCGTGTTTTATGTTTTGCTGCCTTGTGTAGGCAAGGCATCTCTTACGGATTTATCCTTTCGGAACTTCCTGACGTCACACCAGGACTAACCAGTGACTGTTGAATAAGATCATATTCCTTTTGTTAAATATCCTAATGGTTCGCTGTCACTGCTATAGAGGCCATTGTATAGTGCGTGGAGTTTACGATATACAACTGCAGAAGAATCTCAGCTGACGCCAAGTAAGGCAGTATCAGCTGGAACACAGTTCCGTATGCCAGGTCAGATTCCCGGCTGTGAAATGGATACGTCTGTATGCTCCAGTTCCGAGATGGTTCATGTAGTATTAATGTTCATTTGTAATTAATAAACCATGGTTTCCTGTAGACTGACTGGAACTCTTGAATTCCGCAGAAACTCACCTAAAATCTGGGCTGGATAACTGTGTGCCCTCACTAAGGTTTCTTGTTGTTTTCCTCAATTTGTCGAGGCCAGTGGCTTTCAACCTGGGTCCTGCGGGTCGAATTTTCTTGATCAGCGAGCCCGTGAACGTCTCTTAAAAACTGAGCACAGTTAACATAATTTTTAAAAATTTCCGTCCTCCTAGTTTAACTTTGCATTAAGGTTACCAGTAGTGGATTATTAACGCTTTAAGGTCTAGTGGTACATATATGTACCGTCAGGTTTAACACTAAAGGCTTTGAATTTTTCCAACACGTGTTTTTTCAGGATGCTTCTCACAATAAACAACAATTCTTTCCCCATACAGCACTAACTGTTTGGTCTTTTCTAGTGGAACCACACTGTGTTTAACGTAAGGCATGAAGTGAAACTTTGTTATGCAATGTAGATTTAGATTTATAGTGGTAAAATATGAATATCCTTGACTATGGATCATTTGCATGATGAGCATATTCCAATCTCATTTTAATCACTGAACCCCAGCATTTGAAACTGAATCGTTAAATGCGCCAAGGAAATCATCAGTGTTTCATTAACAGGAAACGGATTTTTATCTTAAATTTACAACACTTCGTAAGAGAGTAAAACGTACGCTTCGGTTTGACAAATTTGAATGCAGTCCCAAATTGATATCAAAGTCAAATTCCTTTTTCCACTCTCCACTCTCTCTCGTCACTTACGAAATAAATTAAATTAAAATGAAAACCTCGTGTATTACTTAGTAAATGTCGCCTAGCAAGCACCATCAAAGACGGTTTTAATCAGCTTTTACTCGGTACCTTGTCACCTTTCAAACCCTATATCATTTCAAGATCTGCAGGCACACGTCACTAACTGTGTAGATAACATTCTTAGTAAAAGCTAATATACACATTATTAAAATCATTCAAAACTTAAAACTTTAATCCAGCAATATTCCTATCATTAAAAGGTTTGTATCCATTCAGAAGTAAATCATCATATACTTCTGTGCAGACAGCGTGTGTTCACAAAATATCAAGCATGGTATACGGTTTACACTTCATTCGGCTTTGCTGTTCTGCTTTACCTCGATAATTTCCAAGAATTTTATATTTACATCACATGGAGTCAAGCTATGCTCACAGTATCAACCGGTGTGTATGCTGTTTGTAGAATATTGAGTCGTCGGTGTTATTGGAATTAAATCTGAAATTAACATAATTTTCTTACTGTGCAGTGAAGAGCTCCTGCCTGTCGAAGCATTTTAATAATCAGCACGTCAGTGGATTAAAGTTGTGAGTTTCAACTGATTTCAACTTTAGGTATGATACTGATGCAACTCGTCAAAGTATTTATGAAAGGTTTAAGGACTGAAACATGTCGGCGTGTAGTTTTTAGTAAACACTGATTAAGACTGTATTTGATGGTGCTTGAGGACTGATTCAGTTAATAAAAATACATGATCTTTAACTTCTTACTTGTCATTTACACAAGACATCTTTTGCGATATCCCTAAGCAGATATATAAAGAGGTGCTGTGATAAAATAGGACCAAATTTTGGAAATACCTCTCCAGTTCAGCATCTCCTGTCATCTTTATTTCTGCCCGTTACATTTACTGGATTTGTTTTGTAAACATGGATAAATAACATGTAAAGAAATTTGTAAGGGAATGCAATGTTATACAGGAAACTTTCTAATGTATCATATGTAAGATGTCAGAGGAATGAGCCTTTAACGATCACACTTAACATTTTTGAGTGCAAAGTGCGGAATATCTCAAAGAAAAACAGCGCTTCTACATTTCCTAAAGGAAGATTCAGTAAGGAAGCCGGCGTACATAAAGTAGGAAATGGTACCGATGCAGGTGTTAACATAGAAAGAACTTAGCTTCTCCACTCAGTTTCAGTTGCCTGTCTCCAATACGTTATAGTGGCTTCCATGTTGTCCTAGAGTAAGTTAGTTTTGACGTATAGCATGAAAAAGAAGGGAAATGGCAAATTGCAATTACCTGATCGCGTCTACTACAGGAAAGAACGTTCTTTCGCTGCTACGTGTAAAATTATTTTTGAAAGCTTTATAAATGTTTATACTCTTCCTTTACAACTACTCTGCAACTTAGTCAGTGTAATGAGTGGCTAAGGAGTAAACAACTGTAATCGACTCCAAGCAGGATATTTGTTTGTTGCCGCATATAGACCGGTTATGGAACCCGCTATTCTAGTGGTCTTTGGGTATTCATTGGTTGTTTACCGGGAATAAAGCGATCGAAATATCAAAGTAACCATTATCCTTTATGAAATGCTGATGTTAAGAATGCGTGGAACTATATCTCCACTGTGGTGCTTAGTTAAACACAGGAAGAACTTCGCCTTTTACGACTAAGCAGGTGGCTCAAGTGGCATTCTAGCCTTGTGTTCCGAAGTCGTCCGTTTCGAAGCTCGACCGGGACACAGGCTATCCTGACTTCTGTGTTTGCCATTTTCCTCGTTCTCTTTACACAGTGTAAATTAAGTCACTCCTGTTTCCTTCCATATATTTCTAATTCATTTTTTACTATTATCTAATCTTTGGCCACCATCCAGTCTGACTTAGTTATAGCATCGTTAAATACATTACAAATTTTTACAATGTATGTTTCACCACATTTCTACCAATAGGTGTAACATTAGTGTTTGTTGTAATCTAGAATTCCTCCGTGACTTACAGTTTAGTTAATCACCGCCACAGCTTCACTTGTAGCTGGCTTCTGTTATTACTGTCTACTCTAAAACTAAATTTAAAAGGTTTGGTGACCTCCAGTGGCCAATACGTAATACCATCAGTATACGATAAGACAGTTAAAAATTATTATGTCAAGATATACGAAAACATATCCAATGGGACGATAAAGCCTCAAATATATTTTTTTACTTACGAAACACAAGTGGGTAATTGGTTTACAAATAACAGTAGGGCTTGTTATTGCTCCAATTTCTCTGCCTTATATGTCTATCAGAATATTGACCTTGCGTACGAAATAACTTAAGATTTTACATTTATTTCTTTCTCCAACTATTTTATTGTGTAATAATGCTAAATATATTTCCCCTGATAGAGGTTATTTTGTGAGGCTGAAACATGTTGCAGCAATATCAGCCTGTGATGTTATTAATAAACCAATGGCGTACCGTCAGATTTCTTGTTGATCTGTAATCACAGAAGATACACTCGGTGAATGACGAATCAGTTTAAGACGATTAAATTCAAATTTCTAATAGATCTTTGTAATCTGTCTGTGGAACACCTTCGAAAATTTGTGGTGCTAATCACAGATTTATATCGATTCTTATTGAAAGAATGTAATTTAATATTTTTTCAGATGAATTAAAACTACAGTCCTTATTGATAATTCAGATAGTTTCCGCTGCTTGAAATCCGACAATCTATTGTGTTATTCACATTACTCCCCGTCGGTGGCGCTAACACGAAACCCCCTTTGGCCTAGTTCTTATGATATAATAAAAGGCCATCGAAAAATTCTCCGTTGTGAATATAGTACGACTGCAGAGAAAAGTTTGGGTTATCCCATTTATTGACAGTAATATTTATTACGTTCAGTTCTCAATACACGGTTTGTTGAACTGCTCACTGGTTAACACGTGGCTGTCAACGTGCACAGTCCTCTCCAATATTATACTTTTCTATTTTCTATTTATTTTACTTTATTTTGCTGTTTACACCTCACTGTGTCTGAACGTATTCTTAAATTTGTTATGTGTGTTTTATTTTCACAATTTATTATTTTTCAATGTGTTAATTTCTCAGTCATATCTAGCTATTTTTACACAAAAATTGCATTTTCCACTTGTTTCATTTCCGGGCAAGTCAACAATTAATTTCTACGGGTATGAATGCTTTTGTTAAAGTATAGTACGCTCATCATTGCCTCATTTCACTGCCTTCTGTAGTCTCACCAAAATAGTGATTATAGACGTGTAACTGAATAGCCAGAATGTAATATCAACCGGTATAGTCTTATAGTGAGGAAAACACATATGAAAGACACAGAGAGAATTTGCTAGTGATACTCAGTGGCGTATATAG
The DNA here is from genome assembly GCA_021186555.1 of Reticulitermes speratus. Classification (NCBI taxonomy): domain Eukaryota; kingdom Metazoa; phylum Arthropoda; class Insecta; order Blattodea; family Rhinotermitidae; genus Reticulitermes; species Reticulitermes speratus. The sequence continues at coordinate 19,872,677 of JAJKFL010000042.1, forward strand.
GTTTTTTAGCGCGCGGGGCGAATAATCATAATGACCTCCCATAACAGAAAATCAAATTATTTATTGAATTTTCTTTTATTTGGCTCAACAATTTAAATTTTTCCTGTGCGCAGAAAATCAACATTTTTTTCTTTAAATTATTCATTTTTCCGCCAATGTTGTCGCCCCTTCGACTCTTGACACCCGCCCCGCCTGGCAATAATAATAATAATAATAATAATTCGAAGTTACAGACTACTAAACACATTTAGTAGACTCAATACTTTATTTGATACAGTCTCAGAACTTGTAAAAATTTCTTTATTTAAGAAAATATACGTAATTAAGTTGAGATTGTTATCTTACGCAAGACAAAACCTGTGCTAGAATACATAAGCAAATGAAGACATAACTGGAGAGATCATGCCAACAGAATGAGTAGTAGGATCCTCAAACAAATTCTGCAATACGCGCCTCGAGGCAGAAGACATACAGGACGTCCGGCAAAAGATGGCTCGAGAACGTAACAGACCACATGGTCTAACACGCGTTTGGAAGATGACGATGATTATTATCATTATTATCTTCTGGGATGTGACAGCGTGTAGTTTCGTAGATGAGTTCCAACGTACCGAGAGAAGCGGCTGCCTCCAACTTCTACAATGATGATCGTTTCAACAAATTCCACCGAAACGTCCTACCTGTTTACGGCGTGTGTCATCCTAGAAGACAGTAGTCTTGTACCCATCGCAACAATAATCCAAAATCCCGCATACTTAAATTCTTTGCAGATCAGCATATTCGACTTATTGCACTCTTGCCTGGTCGAAAAATAAAAACAATCTTAACTCCCCTATTGAATCTGCAGCAACAGCTGGGGCTGATTCCTCTTCGTTGTACAATTTATTCCTTCTGGATCCCGTCTGTTCATTGTAGGATGCTTTGGAATGGAGCCTATACTCTGTCCCCTTTTATATTACTCGTGTCAGAGCACCTTTTTATATAACAGAAATAACCATAAATCTTGATGCTTCTAAACACGAAATATGCATATGCACTTCTGCATAAGCCCATTACTGGAACAGTTCTACTCGATTTTTCTATCTTCTGAAATAAATTTGTATTTGGGCGTGTGGGAGGGTTATATTACTTTAGAGAAATTATGGACCGTGTCATAGGGAAAGTAATAATTATTTTCATACTTGTATAAATCTCTTTGAAGTCCTAACATAATAATTTTACCCTTTTCATCTGTAACTACAGTTCTGGTAAATAACTCGTCCATTGCGAAGTTTGAAATTCTGACAGAGGTGTTGATGAAAAGCTAACTTTTCTGGTATGTTTATCCCTGTCGACTGGTAAGTAATTACTGACGTTTTGAAGGAGCATGCTGCCTCAATCTTAAGGGTATAGCAAGACTGCTAGACGCTGACGAGGAGCGTGCCTGAAGAGATCTTCAATTGCTTCACGTAGCCCTTAAGGGTCTCTTTGAAACAGGTGTTTCGGCCAAAGTCTTTGTCTTTTTGGATTCGATAATCACACGTGAATTACCCGAGTAATTATCGTTATTTGAAGTTGTGGTTTTATTGCAGCGTTGCCGGAGGAAGGACCTAAGATCACGGGCGGTCGCCCCCGCTACCAGATCGGCGATACTGTTCGTGTGAATTGCACATCCGGGGTTTCCAAACCTGCAGCTCAACTCATGTGGTTTATTAATGGAGAACAGGTGAGCAAGGTTCATGGAAATGCGGACTGGTGTTCTGTGGTGTCTGTTTTCATTATTACACTCTTGTAAAATTCCACGAATTTTTCTTTTGAGCAACTGAAAATATTCGTACTTTTCCACTGTAATTTCAGTTATCTCAAATATTTCTGTTGTTAGTATGTAGATGGAATAACTACAAGCCCTAAACATAACACAGTTGTTTATTGCTTACTCTTTACCACGAATTCAGTATGTGAAGGACGTTACAGTCTATTGTTTTAACTTTTTTGCATAATGGAAACGAACGTTTTCTATTAATAATTCGACAGGTGAACATTACGCAGTAATAGCAGGTCTAGGCGCAACCATTAAGCAGTATTCCATGATTTTATGTTCGCGATTAACCCAGGAAAGTTTCAGTAAGTTTGTGTGGCTGCAGTGATGTTATTTCTAGCAAACTGATTCACTCTGAATATGGAGACGTTATACTCCTCCGAAACATCGGTAACTATTTAACAGTCAACACAGCGTAACATCCCAGAAGACTTGATTGAGTCTTTATAGATATTGCTATTGAGCACCCTCCCAACTTATAAATATGCTCCAGATGGTGTTTTTTCTCATTTAAATCGGTAATACTCTCCCCCATGTTGAGGGGGATATTTGGGCCTAAGAGGGACGAGGTAACAGGGGAGTGGGGAAGACTAACTAACGAGGAACTTAATGATCTGTACTCATCACCAAATATCATTCGGGTGATCAAATCAAGAAGAATGTGGTGGGCGGGGCATGTAGCACGTTTGGGGGAAGGGGAGAAGTGCATACAGGATTTTGGTGGGGAGACCCGAGGGAAGGAGGACAGGGACTGGATTGATATGGCTCAGGATAGGGACAGGTGGCGGGCTCTTGTGAATGCGGTAATGAACCTTCGGGTTCCATAAAACGCGGGGAATTTGTTGACTAGCTGAGGACCTGTTAGCTTCTGAAGAAGGACTCTGCTCCATGGAGTTAGTTAGTTAGTAATACTCTCCCCCACGCCTCCCGCTGTAAGAAGTCGTCCTGTTGCCACAGCTGTGTTTAATATTTATGAAACTGTATACATATTTATCGATTCATTCCTTATTGCAAGAAAGTTGTCAGTGTTCACTGAGTCACTTTTCGTTTAGATGAAAGTTATATTGCAAGTTTTTTAACCTTTGTCAGTTGTACTTTATTTACAAATGTTATGCTCATTGGCGATGCTGTTGCTGACACATGAGCACAAGAGTACAAAAGCTGCGTGTTTACAGTACGAATTGTACAGAAATACTCTAATATTATTGTTGTCCTTGTAATGGTGCATCCTTTACCGTGTACACTTCGACTAACGAATCGTATGTAGTGGACTCCACATGGTTTAGATAATTTTCGTGTTATATTAAGTGTCACAGTGAAGTATTTGTTTCGATCGTTTTATACTTACACATGTAAACCTCTAGTGATTTCTGTCATTATTTGTAATCGATCTCCCTGAAGATGACCTTACAGTCTGAAAGATGTCGGAAAAAATTAAAAGAGTTTTTATCCACAAATTCAGTGTACGTAGTCGGTTTTGTTCATTATCGTTGTTTACTGCTACTGTTGCTATTATACTGATAATAATAATACTATTACTGACTGTAATAATAGTGACAAAATATTATCTGGGGAAAATCACTCTTTGTCATATATTCTTCGTGTTAGAAGTCATGTATATGAGACGTGGCAAATACAGGCAAGGAAGGATTACATATAAAACCGCATTATAAGGAAATGTGATTTGCTGGTATAGTTGAGACTGGAGTAGCTTAATTTAGTGTCCTTGGTTTAGAGGCATTATAATTCTAAGTGTGTTATTTAACGACACTCTCATTTGTTAAGCTTTTGTAGCTCGGTGATAGTTGAATGGATATGAGTGTGGAGAATTGGTAGAATGATTCTTACAAGGGAAATCTCTGAGTGAAATGTGTCCTTCGTCCTCTAGAAACCCCATATGGAATGGTCTGGGATCGAACTCATGCTTTCGCTGTGAGAAGCCACTATCAAGGTGTTGTTTCATTTATGTATTGGGCGAGGCAGTATTCCAAAATACTAGTGGTTACTAACATTTGTATTTTCCCCAACAGGCTGACAGTACTTTCCTGCGTGGACCAGAAACTATCTATACTGGCAGAGAAGGATTAGAGACTGCTATTTTGGGGTTAGAATTCCGCGTGAAGCCGAAACACTTTCGCCGAGGAGATATGAAACTGAAATGTCTGGCTACGATTGCTACAGTATACTGGCGGAGCAACGAAGAAAGTGTTGAAGGGGACAAGCCACAGAAGGCGCCCGTTTTGGAGAGCCGAGAGACGGTTCCTCCCGGCAAGTCGAGAGCTGATCGAGTCCAAGGTGAGTACTATCCCGCATTGCCCTTTTAAGTGTAGAGATTGTACGAGATATAGTGACAATGTAAAGCATAGTGTGTAGGTAATAATTTCGAACCAGTTGACTGTGAAATCTTTGAAGGAATTGCACTGGTAATGGTCCAGACAGACTAACAAAACCTAATATACTGGTTAAGACGTAACTTAGACGAGATTAGAGCGACTACCTCCAGGCTACAAGTCTAAGAGTTTTAGAGCTACCCATACCTGGTCTATTACCTTTCTGAAGTAATTTATTTTCAGGCCGCCAGGTGTAAACATATTATTCCTGTAATGTTTATGTTAAAAACCTTACGTGGTTTTCACTTGCATTGACATTATTAAGCTTCTGCCTGAGATCATCTTTAAGGTCAACACGTGTGACAGAACTGTAATGGTCAGAAGTATTGTATGGTAAATCTAAGCCTGCTTGATGGTATGCAATTTGTTTCAGATGATCTATTGATGATGAAGCTGGATGTGTGTGTATGTGGATATGTATGCGTATGTGTATATATGTGTGTGTGTGTACCCAAAACCGTACTTAAGAATATCTGGCTATAAAGAATTCACACATTGTGCGTAAGTCGTTCTTCCGTTCGCGCTGCTACAGTGTATGATGAATTTCTTAAAATTTAACAAGCATAGTAAAAATTTTATGATGAAGTGCTTCATATTTTCTACTTTTTTGCTGAGGTTTATTAATGTACTGTAACAAAAAACTATAAGATAGGCTGCACATGTACAACGTAAAATGAAGATGCAGTATGCATACAGAATTTTCGGCGGAATAACTGAAAGGAGGCAATCGGTTGGTAAACTTACGAACACTTCAGCTAATAATAATAAAAGGTATTTTAGGGTATAGGACGTGAGGCGTCACTGGATAGATATGGCTCAGGATATTGACCAGTTGCGAGCTCGTTTGAAAATGAAACAGAATATTCGGGTTCCATAAAGGCCTTAAATTTATTTGAGTGGTTGACTGGCTGTTGGATTCTTAAGAAAGGATCTGTTCCATGGAATTAGTTATTGGTAATTTTATTAAATGTTGCTTTAAGAAAGCTGACGGAATTATAAATTGCGATATTTGTACCATGTCACATTAAAATCTTTAAAGTTCTTTGAATGTTTTCATACGAGGCAAATACTATGCTTTGAGGAAGGGGACACACCTGTAAATTAATTACCGCTTATACATTATGTCCGTATCACACAGATTATGTAAAATGTGGGCTACCGAGAAATTTTACTTAATAATTTTATAAGAGTACGTAGTGGGGGTGGGACGCACCCACTGGAAACAAATTCGCTATTCCCTCCATTTTAGCCGGTAAGCGCAAGATGATGGAAACCGAGAACATGTGACAAGGAAACTGCGAGACGGGCATGAAGCGTGAGGTCTGACGTTACCCCTTTTTATGCACCGTCAAGTTTAACATTCAAAAATTCTACTTTCTGTCCACAAAATGTATTTCTGTCTTTCGTATGGCTCTCAGAGAAAGTAGCGATTAGAGAATTAACTAATTGCGATTTTAGACTTGCGCCGCGATGTTGATAAGATCTGCGCTCTTCTGGGATATTACGCGGCGTCGTGTGGTAATTGTATAGCGACGTTTCGGGCCAACGTATCGGTATCTTCAAGGACCTTGACCCTTGATGATGGGACCGATACGTTTCTTCAAAGGTATTGACCCTTGAAAATGGGACCGATACGTTGTCCCGAAACGTCGGTAAACAGTTACCACACGATGCCGCGTAATATCCCAGAAGAGCGAATATCTCATTAACTAACCGGTTTTGTAGCCGAGAGAGAGCACGTTTAAATCGAGGTACGAAATGAATTTTGAAATATAATTTAGGTTAATTTTCTTTAATAAAGATTTAATTTTAGTGGGCAAGAATGACATATTAATTAATTGGAAAACATTCACACCGTCTGTGCTTAGACTAAAGTAACACGTATTATAAAACATTGTCATAATTACAAGAAGTTTCTGATGAAAAGTAATGAGCATGGAATATATGATATAGGCATTCATGATAGAATTAATTCGCGACTCTGGCGATGAAAGTGGTATTGTGGGATAAAAGGGTTAAAAAAAGTAGGAATGAACGAACCCTTTGCAAGAGAATAAGTTAACATATTGTTTCGTGTTATTTTATGACATTTGAACAGGTTAACGAATAAGAGATAACTGACAGTGTAAATGGATTTTTGGAGTCTGTTGGTAAGAATATCAAGGAAAGACAAAATTACAAATTACGTAGTTATGGAAAAATGGCTTATAAAACTCTCATTTGAGTGATATAGCAACAAAACAATTATTACGAAAATGACTTTTCCAAAGAATGGCAGATAACAAATGAACCTTCTCGAGTGGATGCCACAAATATGATAGAATTTAGAAAGTTCTAGATTGAGATAGAAGAAAATAATTTATTATGCAAAAGAGAGGAAGGCACCATTCTCATTAAGTGCGCATGTGGTCCCGGGCATTTGCGGGCGAAGAGTGATATTGAATTGTTCACATTATTTCACTTGTCACTTGTGTGTGTTATCTTCTTCAGACCATAGGTTTGTTTTGTTCTTCGTTTTGCAGTTATCGGCACTGTAAATAACTCAAGACTATAAAGTGGTCGAATGACAGGATAACAGTAACTAACGAAATGGAAAGGATGTGGAAGGAAATGGTCGTGCCCTAAGTTAAGGTATTATACCGAAACTTGACTAGAGGGACTAATAATATTATAATGACCCTTACGTTAATCTGCCAGTTGATATCTGAATAAAAGTCATTAGCCTTGGCGCTTCAGTCAACTTGCTAGGTATCACAGACTCTAACCTCGACATGGAACTGTGAGAGACCTACCTGGCCCTTGGTCACAGAGAAGGGGTTGAGGAAACTTCGTACAGTACGACAGAACAGGCGAGATGCACAACAGGTTTATTCTGAATCACTAAAAATGTGCTCAGAGTACAGAAATCTCCTTGTAAGCCTATAAACCATGAGTTCCATCAATATATACTTTTTGCATAAATTCAGTTCGTGTCTCACATAAACACTACGCGTCGATTAAATAACGAACTTGTTTATATTTATTTATATTGTTGGAGGAACAGTAATTTATTCTGGAAATCATACAAGTCCAGTAAATACCAACAGTGTAACTTTTTGTATTAAATTTTTGCACCGGTGCAGTTGTTAGTCTTTGTTAGTGTTTTTTGGCGTAGTAGGCGTATAATTAGAAGTGATGTTCTTGACTGCATGCAGACCGTGGAATTTTCAGTTCCTCACGCGACAAGGGACCGTCGAAAATGGAAATACCAAGCTGTCTCGAAACGTCGGGCACCAATCACGCAGTGATGCGGCGACGTATACCACAAGAACGAAAACCCTAAATACAATATGCGTGAAAATTATAGAGGTTTTGATTGTTAAAGCAGGCGGTGCCTATATTTACCACTCCGTTTCAGACTGTAAACTCCGCCATAATTCGTGTTTGATTCGTACGTTTTTTATGCATACGCACCAAACGTAATGTCGCCAAAATGCTTCTGTCAGCCTTGACATTTTGTCCATACATTAGTCTGTCCGCCTACAGTAACTATAAAACCACAGAAAAATTTCAATCAAAAGTGGTACTGGGGAGGTTTACTATAAATCTGTCTACACAAAACAGATTTACTGAACATCGAACAACATTCACGAATACTTTATATGAACACCCTTATGCATATTTTTGTGCAACTGACTAAATATTTACCGGAGCGAAATTTTGGACAAACGTTGTACACAGAAATAAAACTCATTTTATTTCGAATACGCTGTTGCTGTAAAGACTGTCAGTTTTCGAGGCAACTGAACAGAAGTATCATTGAGCTCCAGTGTCATTAAGCTTGCGTCGATTTTCCAAATTCTCACAGGACCACGGTAAGATTTATTAAAATTCTAATCAAGAAGTTGTGAATCAAGTATTTTGACGCTAAATGCACTGTATTATTTTTAGTTTATTTTTGTTAAGTAATGTTGTCGGACACTACGAACATGTCATGCAGAGATAATGTTCACAGTACTCTAATTTTCTGAATTAGCTGCTTTGATATTTAAATGTTATTTTCCGTAAGTCCAACTCCAGTCTGTATTGATAACTTTATGGCTAATTATCTTATCCCATGTTTAGTACAAATCAGAAGATAATGAAAGTTCTTCTTAGTCTTAGTATAATCTCCCATTCGCTTTGTCTGTAAGTCCCTCCCATCTTGTAAGTCATTTAAAAAACTAAAGACCCAACCATGAATCAACGTTTCACTAGCGTTGTACAACTACTACTAACTCCATAGAGCAAATTCCTTCTTGAGAGCTAATATGTCGTCAGTTGTTCAGGAAATCCGCCGCGCTTTTTTATGGAGCCCAAAAGTTTATTGCCGTGTTCACCAGAGCCGGTCACCGGTCCCTATCCTAAGCCAGATGAAGTCAGTCTACGCCATCCATTCCTCTTTCTTCGAGATTCATTTTAATACTATCCATCCATCTACGTCTAGGTCTTACAAGCGGTTGCCTTCCTTCAGATTTTCCCACCACGTCCTCCTACAGTGTTTTTCTTCTCCGCCGTTGCGTGCCACATGCACTGTCCTCTTTTTCCTTTGTATTGATCCCCCGAATAATATTTGGCGAGGTTTACAAACCATGAAGCTCCTCACTGTGCAGTTTTCTCAAGCCTCCTGTTATTTCTTCCCTCTTAGGTCCAAATATTCTCCTCACACGCTTCATCCTATGTTGTTTCCGTAACTTGTGATACTCGTCTTGCACGACTCAGTTACAAATTTCAGACTCAATTCTACGTCGTGACTTGCTTTCACTCTGTTAAAGACAATAGTATTGGTTCAAAACACAAATAAATATGTTAAATGTACACAGTTTTCAGTAAACTCATGTTAAAATGCACCAATAAAATGTTCTATTACAACACACAGCATTTCCTGTTTATTTCTCCCAGCATGTCCTTAAAACTTGCAACATTTGTGCAGAACGAAGGTAGTGTATTTCAAAACAAAGCCTACAATAACAATGATATTCACCAGATGTAGACATACAAATTTAATGTCAAGTCTGCTGAGATGCTGCGCCCTGTCGGCTAGTAGTTGCAGTTAACCGACGTTTCGAAAGAGTGTAGTGCTTCGGACTGCTTGACCTTGAAGAAGATGGTACAAAGCTGCTTCAAAACATTGTCAGTTATGTACCAAAAAAAACACAGTGACATCTCACAGGACTTACATCTATATCAACACAGCCGTGAGATATTCACATCCTGTACTGGGCATACAAACGTTTATGCTGTAAACATCGACATACGTGTACATTGTTAGTCAGAAGGCAGTAACTGTACCCCTATGTAATCTCCTACAACAGAAATAGTAATTTCGCATTACTTTAATAAAGAAAATAAAGTGAATGCTTGTAAGGGAATTAGCATCTGGCCTTCCATCCGTCTGAATTTTTTTTATCACCGATGCAGTTACACGTATTTAGATTTTGTTTGGTATTTTGGGTGTAAACTGAATTTTATTTCAGTTAATATATTTGTTCTTATTGGTTCAACTTGCCAACTACTTTGCTTGTTTCTCAAATGAGACGTATGAAACTTTTCAACTTTTATTTGAAACTTTTCTGGGTGTCAGGAATAGTTACGGAAATACCCAACCTCCTATACAATGGGTGCCGGGTCTCTTTCCCGGGGGTAAAGTGGCCGGGGCGTGGAGTTGACCACCCACCCTCATCTAGTGTCGGGGTTAAAGAAAGAGTAGAGCTGTACCTCTAATCCCCCTCTGGGCCTTTGGCCCGTTCTAGGGAGAACTTTACCTTTAACTTTACGAAGAGAAACAACTTTATCCTGTACAATGTGATTACAGTCTCGACAAACGAGATATCTATGTATTGACACCAGGGGCTGCAAATAATTCACAACAGTACAAAATGATTTTTAGAAGGAATTTACTTCATTGTAACCCGACATTCCAGAGTTACAAATTTCCTTAAATGTCTTCAGTGAGTAGTGAAGTGTAACTCGGAGACTAAGCCTGATTCTTTATTTCAGCTACTGGAGGCTGCGCCTCTCTGCTTCCTTGTGCTCCACTTCTGGCAGCTTTTGGCATCATCGCCCTCGTCACCACTCACTTGTCGCTTGCTAATGCGTCTCCAAGCTCGAGGTAACAACTAGAAGTGTCAACTTCAGACTTCAGCTTGTGGTAAATTTATACCAGAACAATGTACAGAACGGCGTGAACAACAAGATATCGCGGGAGAACACAAGGAACAAGACGTGAGAAAAGCTGTGATTGGGTTTGTCTAAGTGAGTCGAGTCATATGTGAATGTGAAAGAGGAGTGGAAAATGATAATTATGTTTGTCTAAGAAATCAAATCTGTATTCTATGTTCGTATAATGGTATCAATTGGACAATGCTCTTTTTTGTGATGTAGGTAATTATAATTTTACGAATTACCTATTGTGCGGTGTTTATATTAAATTAAGCGCAAAGCTAGCAAGAATCTGAAAGAAACTGTGTTACTGTATGCAGTAACATCAAAACTTTGGAAATCAAAGTACTGTAATTCCAAATTGTTTCGCACATTTTGTCGCTTCTCTATATATTGACGTTATTTATATTGATGTAAAATATTTGAATATCTTGCAACAACTCATGTATTTGTAAATTGAAGGAGCATTGTCAGTATTGCTAGCCGTATTATTCTAAGTCCTCATAATGTCATATATGAACAATTAAAATGAACCCCTTCTCAAAGTCATATCTGGCGGAAGGATAACATATATAATATCGGATATTTTCCTCGTTAAGGAATCTGGTAGTTGAGCTTGATCAATTGAAAAATGCTCACGCCAAAAGGAGATTATGGAAAAAATTGTTTTTATGAAGAGATTTTCCTGTAACGTCACTCATTTAGGGTGGGTATTTTGTGTGTTTCAGAACATTTGTTTGCGTGAATGTGAAGCGTTAAGAAGAATTTAAATATTTCTACTGACATTCCTCACTCTAACCTTTAATACAGAAACCGTATTTCTCTGTATGAATTTATAGATTCATTCACTTAAATTCATATTCTTTTAGTTGAAGAGTATCAAAACCCGTAACTCTGCGGAACTCGAATTAAATTTACGTCACTATGACGTGTCACTCGCATGGAAATCAGCAACACATAATCAGATTAGGAACGATGTCTCGTACATATTTCAAGGCATTAATAAGAAAACACGTGGTTTTCTTTATGCAGTACCATCAATATTAGTCGTTCAGAACCAAAGATTTTCATGTAAGAATTCCGATAATGTAAATAATAACTATTTAATTACATTAGAATAATTTTCTTAACCCGAAATTTGGTGACTCGCCTTAAATATCAAATTAGTACTACTTAGAAGTCGTGTGCTTAGGAATTATGAAAATAAATAATTTTAATTGAGAGGCAATGTATTTTTGTGAGGTGGAAAGTTAAATTTTACGTGTTACTTAAAAGGAACTCGTGTTTTAAAAGTTTAAATATGGAACTTGAAGCATTACGTATTTGGTCTTACATTAGATGCAGAGATCTCTAATAAGGCGAACACAAATGGCTTTCTTAATAATCCCAACATTTCATTCATAACCACCATCACCACATCCAATATGAAAACCTGTAAGCTATAGAGTTGTTAGATCATTGTTAGGTGAAAATAGTTGCTGCTTGAGTTGAAGCTGTCTGCGGTTAAAGGTTTATCTTCAATATTTGAGCATATAGAAATAAACTTAAAATAATGAAAGTTCTTCCCGTCTTTAAATATAGGGTTTTTTTTCCTGCTTGACCGATAAGCGCTGGCCCAACGCTCCGCCCGACGCTCTGCCAACGTTGCGTTGTACGCCGCATGTCGGGGAAGTTTAACAGCCGATGACGGGAGCTAGACAAAAGATCGCAGTGATAATAACCTTTAGAAAGGATAATAAAAACTGACTATATCGTCGGGCCGAAGCTTATCGGTCAAGTACGAAAAAGAACACCCTTATCACAGCATGAAGACATGGGAGAGTAGACGCGAATGGTCAGTTTGAGGCTGAGGCTGAGGCTGCTTTATACACGGATTAGGAGCTGTTGATTCAAGCTGCTATTCCAATCATATCTGTCCCTGCCGCGAATTGAGCCCCTGTATTCTAGATTGTAGCCAGGCAGTATGCTGACCTTTAGAAATCTGTCACTGTAGTATAATACTGTTTCACCTTTAATATTTTTATTGCATTATAAATTAGCATTCTGACCAACATGAGTCAGTTATGACGTAGAATTGGTCTCTGCGCTCGTGCAGCTTTTGTTTTGGAAAAATCGCGGAATACTGGATTCACAGAAGATGCTAATCGATATTACTAAAAGCCCTCATCAACATTACGATAACGACAGAATGTGATAGCGGCATTGTGCGCTCTGTAACCTATCTGGAATGTTTAGCTACAAAAGCGGTTTTCAGACACCAGCAGGCGGAAAGGCAAGCCTAGCAGCAAAAAATTGAATGCTAGTGAGCAGCGGATAGAACCGAGTGGGTAGTTGGAAGCCTTCATTTTGCTGGAAGCAGGAGTGGCATTAGACAGACTTCCGATAAACAAAGTTGCGTTTCCTGTCGTGTAAATCTGTAGTAGAAGAGATTATATCAGTAGACAAATATCGCTGCTCGTAGCATGAAATCCACTGACGTATTGAACGAAGAATAGAAATGTTTAATACAAAAATTGTTTCACGTTCTTGTTACAACTTTGATAGACACGTTAGGATGACGTAGCCTATTGCACAGTTATAAGAAATCATACATATTCAGTGTCTCCAGTAGGTGTTTTTCAACCCTCGTTGTGTAAACATAAGTATGTAGGTGGTGCTGTAAGCAACGTCGAGGGTATTACTAATTGCGTATAGGATGATCACAACTGCTCGTCATTATTTTAATCTTGTGTTCTAGTGCCTGTGCCAATGGATGGACATAGGCATTGCCCGTAACATCCCTCCAGAAAAAAAATGCAGATCTGGTGATCTCGGGGGCCATTCAAAGAATGCTTATACCATCCAAAAATCGATGATTTTTCGAGATTTCAAGCTTTTGCCGCGATATAGATGAGGTCTTCTCTCTTCTGGGTTGTTACGCATCGTATACTGATAGTTGTTTGCGACCGAGAGAGCCTATCGGTCCCGTCGCTGTGTAACAACCAAGAAGAGGAAGACCTAATTGGTGGTTTTCTCAAGGGATTCGTCCCGTGCTTACACTGACGTTATCACTGCTCTGCCACAACAGACTTCGTTTCTTTAAAAGCTAACAAACGAAAAGGCAGTTTCTGGTCTCAATTTGTAATACTGACGAACGTAGCTCTACTAAGCCGCCACAGTGGGCGATAAGAGGCAACCTAGGCGTTGGAAGGAAGGTTTTTGAGTTGATCTTTACGTCTGTTGTGTATTTTAATTGTTCCTTGCACGTGCATGGAGTAATACGATATTAACCTCATAAACATCTTTTACAGGCATTGTGTTTGTCGGAGGGACAACAAAGGTTAGTTTGTTCTGGTGTAATGGTTTCACTCTTCAAAACGTATTCACATGATTACAGAAGATACACTCATCGTAACTTTCTCGTGCTGCTATAGAACATCTTGGTTCTGTTTCGAAATTTCCAGCAAAGTGTCATCGATGTAGGCTTAATACTTCTGAAGTTTCGAATTTTGGCGTTCCCGATTCATGTAATGCAATTAGACTCGTAGAAGTTGACACAAGGGCAACCTTTTGTGTTTTAACTAGAATACGAGTATTTATTGTATCCGTCCGAATTTTGCGGTCGAATGGTCAGAAAAATCCCGGCTTCCAGTTGCGGCCCGGAGAGGAGCTACTGTGCTTGAATTTCTTTGTTTTCCCCCAGTCATTCCAATAAATTACCGGGATATTGTCTGAAGACAGGCCACGAACGCTTCCTTCCACAGGCTTTCAAATTTATTATTCACTAAAAGTCTTACGTCGCTACATAATGTGCCCTTTAACGACATCTTTAAAGAGACCGTAAATAAAGAAATGAACGAATAAACACGATACCATCAGAGTCTATACTCCTCATCATATATTATTAACTTGATCAAATCGAGGAATATTAGATGGGCTGGCATGTGGCACGTAGTGGGGGAGAAGATAAATGGAGGCAAGGTTTTGGTGGGGAATCCTGAAATAGACAACTTGGAGGACCTAGCCATAGATGGGAGAATAATATTATTACGGATCTTTAAGACATAGTGGGGGGGGGGGGAATGTGTACTGAATTAATGCAGCTCAGCCCAGAGACAAGTTACTGGCTCTTGTAAACAAGGTAATGGAATTTATGGTTCCATAAAATGCGGAGAATTTTTGATTAGCTGATAAGCTATTAGCTTCTGAAGGAGGACTGTGCTTGTTGGAGCTAATAAAACTGCTGGCTCATAAATTTCATCATTATGCAAAGCACAATTCGTAAATTGTATTGCCTAAATTTATTTGATTTAATAATTTTTATATTTATTTGCTTTAAGAAAAAGATTGTTCTCTTTAAAATGTACTGTTTCTGATTATTAACACTGATCAAACGATATTGTGCATTAAATTTCGATTTTTACACAGAGTTTGCACCAATCCATGAAATGCTGCAGATAGGCGCTCAAGCGGGTACAGCTGTACATAAATATACGTGTAAAACCGTCTCCTTTTTCGTAACACCCATATGTGTTTCCTCAAAAAATTCTGGGGCAAGATATCCTGGCTGGAAATGTATATAATGTGTAGTCGTGAAACCAGAAAATGATATTTGTATGTCTTTGTCTACTGTGTTATTTCTGAGCTGTTACACTAGGATGTTACCTGCCAGTCTTAACTATTTCAGATCTGAGCTGTCTAGTTTCTTCTGTCTCTATATTTGACACTGTCATTCCGTTCTTATAGGGATATACATAATCTTTCCATCCCTGCACCTATCTTCCTACTCTATTGACACTCTTCATGTAATCCACTCAGTCTTGTTGTTTATAGGGGTACTGAGTAAGGAAATTGTCAGTCAGTGACAGGGGAATCAAAATCCAACGGGAGAGTTGTCTGCAGTCAAAGCTGTTTGATGATGAAGATGGGTTTCGTAATTTTTTCCCTTTTGGGGAAAATTTGTGCAGAAGTTTTACGTTTCGTAACGACTTTATATCAGATTAGGTGGTTGTCTAGCATATAATTACATGAGAGGCTAATTACATGGGGAGAAGCGAACGTTGTGCAATTCAAAACCCAATTGCAGTCGTCAGAGTGCTTATCCCTGCCAGCTGATATTTTCTCCAAATTCTTCCTCCCTAGACGACCGCCTAGTTTCCATAGTTTGTCGAAATGCCCCTGGCTTTGAATGCACATATCCCGGTTCAAATGCAGTGCACGTTAAAGATTCACCTGAACATATTGCTTCACGGTTTTGCTCCTACTATGTGGGCTTCAGCAAACGAAATTACAGTGGTTTTATATGTAGAGTAATTATTATTTCCTGAATTAGCAATACAGAATGGGCGGCATAAGCGGTCGCTCTGCAATAACGATGTCGTCCGCTCTGACGGCGAACAGTACGGCTGTATAAAATACTATTTACGTAAGCCTAAGATGTTACAATGTGTGCAATTGTTATTTATGAAAGGGAGCATCGAGGCCGTTTGACGATTACCGCCATCTGTCTTACAGTGAGATTAACTACGTTCTCTGTGAGAGCAAACATACACAGCCTACATCAGATTAACTCTTATATAAAAGATCATTATGATGCAAGGTATTCTGTTTACCTTTCCTTGATATGAAATACATGCCGTTGTTTTGTGCCACTTCTTACAAAAAAAATGCGCAGTGTTCATGCAAGTAAACTGTGCCAATTAAAATAACTATATACATCAGAATACGTGCGAAGTACAATTATATGCGTACGAGAATATACAGCAGAGACCTCGTTAAAACAATAAAAAAGAGGGGTTCATACATTTATGTTAAATTACTAACTGTGCCATACCCTCTACATGTCGCATGTTTGAGACATGGCCTTGTTATACACATCCCTCTCGGCTTATATGCCGCAGGGCCTGTAATTAAAATACAGGATCACCAAAAATTTTCTAGTCAAAAAGATAGCAATATGCAGTATAAATTAGTAACTGTACAGTCACGTGCAAATAAAATGTAACTTGTAAACGGGGGTCCCAATGCAAGAATAAATTTAGGGGCCGTACCTATGCCTAGTCCTGAAATTACGAGTATTTCATATATTGTAAATAGGTGTTCTGGGGAGTTTCTGTAAGAACATGTGTAGGTAACACCTCAAGAGTATAAGGAATATTGATATCACGTATAACGGTTGAAGCTCGCTGAAGTTTGAACACGTCTGTCTCGTATTCAGGAGATGGCGTTTTCGAAACTCGGTCGGCATACCGACAGTTCTGGTAGAGGTCTCTCAATCTATTCGCCGGTCCTTCCAATCAATAACGGGATAATACCTCAACTCCTTTTCACAGTCTGTTCTATTCGCCATTCATCAATTATTCCACAACGCGATACTTTGTGGGAGCTACTGACAGCATCATTCTATGAACTATAATTAAATACGGAGTGGAGCAAAAGTCAGTTAACTGAAACTCAAAAATAACACAAATACTCCTTTGTCAGAGATTTTGTTATAAAAATTGCATACGTTGATAGCTCTAGTGATTGCTGGATGTGTGCGCCAGTGCTGTTGCTGAACAACTGGCAGCACCTGGGAAAAGTTTGACAAATAGAGTTACATAATTCTAGGTTGTTCGTTTGGTCAAACTCGCTTTCTATTCTATTCTATTCTATTTAACTATCCATACGTTGAGAATCGTAGTTTAGAACTATGTTCTGAATTACAATCCATGCATAAAAATTACATGGTGTGATGTCTGGAGTTCTATGAGACCAGTCCGCTGTACCACGACGCCCAATCCATTCTGGAAATGCATGACTTGAAAATTGACTCACATTTAGTAAATAATGCGGCGGTACACCATCATGCTGCCATATACATTTAGTAAATAATGCGGCGGTACACCATCATGCTGCCACATACATTTAGTAAATAATGCGGCGGTACACCATCATGCTGCCACATACATTTAGTAAATAATGCGGCAGTACACTATCATTCTGCCACATACATTTAGCCCAAAATTTGCTCAAAACGTGATTTATTCTCAGTTCTGGTAATACAGCTCTCTGCGGCATTTCGAAGTGCCTAAGAGGGGTAAGAGCCTGTCAAAATATGACGGCCTCTTGTTCCTGAAGAGCATATTACTGTTCCAACGAGAACACTGGGAACTTTTAATTCTTGCTTAGTTATTTAATGTTGGTTCTCTTCAGACCAATAGACATATTTGTTTTGGTTTACATGACCGTTAACATTAAAAACAGTTTCATCTGCCTATAAACTTGTTGTACAAAACTTAAGGAATGCTTCTGTCCGAATTATCATTCACCCAATTCCTATTCCCGTGTAGATCGCCTTCATGAACAGCCTATGACAATTCTAGCCTGTACGGTGTGACGTCCAGAGTTTTTAACTTTCTTCTTAAACTTCTACGCGACGTTTAGAATTTATTTACATCTTTCCTTGTGGACTTTAAGGAAAAGCCAATAATGCCCTCTCAAAGATTTGTTTTCTTCACTTGTTGCTAATTTTGTACCTCCAGATCGTAGTGAATATGACGCAACCCGTAGCTACAAACATTTCGCTTATAAATTGCTTGCCTGCATGGAGACCGTGTGGTTAGAAATCCTTCAGGAAACAAAAAACAGTAAATCCATCACCATTTATCTTACATTGCAACCATTTATGTAACAAAATCACGCGTTGCTTTGTGATCTAGTTTCGATTCATAATGTTATTACGTTAATAACTGCCGATCCCAGTGGCCGCGCGGTCTAAGGTATGGGTTTGTGGCCTCTAGCTTGCTGGGATTGCGGGCTTGAATCCCGCCGGGGACATGGATGTCCGTCTCTTGTGACTGTTGTGTGTTGTCAGGTAGAGACCACTGCGTCGGGTTGATCACTCATCCAGAGGAGTTCTACCAAGTGAGGTGTGTCTGAGTGTGATCGCGGAACCTCAACAATGAGGAGGCTTTGGCCCACTAGGGGCTGTCGAACCATGAAGAAAAATAAGTCAGTAAACACTACGCACCAATGTTTGGAACCTAGATTACTACGGAAGCAGTACTGACTTCCAGACTCTTCGCAAATGCGTAGAAAACACATCTAATGCAATTGCATACCTGTATAGTTAAAACGATATTTTCTTATTTTGGATTAAATGACATTTGCCGATTCCGGTATGTGAGATATTATGTTCTGATGCTGTTGTAAACTCAAAGTAAATTCAGGCACATTAAAGAGAGTAGAAAATTTTGGAATTTAGTTTACTGTAATTATGGTTAAAATATTTTACCTACTGGCTTAAAATTCTAAAGAACTGGTTATTGTATCTGTCGTATGTGTGTGTAACAAATATTTCTTTACAATATTTGGAGACGGAGACCCAACATAATTCTTATATGTATTGGAACAATCACAGGATATTAAAGTTTTAGAGAAATGCTACTCCGGTGGCTATAAATAAATGTTTGTAGAAAGAGAGTCCAAATACATATGAGTATTATCATACGTGTTTCTGAACAAACTGCAATCCATAAATAATACCGTGGCAGTTACAGTCTACAATAAATTTTTCTTCGTGATATTCCGAAATCGACTTACTGTCGTTTTCTCTGAACTCCAATGTTTATTTCGGTAAATTACTTCATTAACTTGTGCGTCACCAGCTGCGAGCATCATCGTCATATGTCTCATTGACTGGCACACCTTATCACCGAACAACTTTGTGACACACTAATAAATTCCATGACGTTTCATTTTGACCCATCATGTAATGCATTAGCAAGAAATTCAAAGTAACTGGCGTCTATTGTGTGTGCGTAAACCCTTGATGTGTTGTAAAAATGTATATGTTTCAAAATAATTTTTGGTTACCGTATACATTATTAACTCTCCAGCATGTTTCGGCTAAAATAGTAGCCATCCTCTCGACGAAACTTGACACAAAGAAGCACTTCAATACTACTTCAATACTAAAGCATATCGTCGTCAGTTGTATTTGGTAAATGGTACATGGGAAAAGTGAAAAGTTGAATTATCAATCTTGGATATTAAAGTCACTAAAATTAGGGTAAAATTATACAAGGACATCTTCAAAGCTTGCCCTTTGAAAATGGGACCGACAGGTTGTCCTGAAACCTCGGTAACTAACTACTAATAAACGCTTCGTAATATCACAGAATAGCGAAGATCTCATTTACAACGCGGCGGTAGCCTGAAATCAGGAGAATAAAAATTATTTTTAAATTAAGGGCATTTTATTACTGCGGTTTTAATTGCGTTTAACTGAAGACATGATTAAGAGAAATATATGAAAACAACGTTGATGTGAGCCTTTTAGTTCCATGTCAGTTTCCTAGTGAGATCAATGCATAGTGCTTAATGCTTGTGTCATTGTTGGCTGAAACGTTGCGCAGAGCGGACCAATCATGCAGTAATATGTTTGAACGAACCCAAACCAAACACAGTTAGAGTGTGTGTGCATTTGTTGATACAATATCACTCACTTTTGATTGCGGCACAACTGTAATTACTTTTTCGTTCACCACTAATGCAGCCAGTACGTTGAAAAAGGCACTCATTTACACTCACCACCTTCAATAACAATTAAAGGGACACACTGCTCTTCACAGTCGAGCACGTGAGAGTACCGGCGATGCGAAATTAAAAACAAGCAAAATAAGTAATTGCAACTGTCTATTTTTTCAATACTGTTTAATTAGTTCTTTAGTATATGTAAGTCTGTTGAAGTAGGATATATTTAAATTAAAATTTACCCATTTTGTTTACTTATAAGTCATATGTTTTAGAATAAAATTGTCGATTACAGGCACTACAGATATCTGCCATATCTGTTGTCTGCCTTTGTTCTTGGTTTGTGTTGTCAGGTACACGAAGGCGCCTTGCAATAGACGAGGCCCTGTCCCTGGATTTCTACCAAATATCTACAAAAAACGGTAGGCACTGGGCCGCACTGGCTTCTACCTCCATGTAGGATACAGAGAATTTCATCACAGCTAAACGCATTCAAATGAAACTTTTATTTTGCATCCGAAAATTGAAATAACCAAACAGCAGTGGCCCTAACAGTAACATTATTATTATTATTATTATTATTATTATTATATTAATTTCAATACATACCGACTCAGCAGCTAATGGAGCAGTATGGAGCTCGAAAATCAGTGGATTACAGGTGCGTTCCGCAATAAAAGGGACTCGCCATTATGTTAAACAAGAATGCTTAAATACTATTTAGACTCATATAAACAACAGGCCAGCAACAGAAAGTGTGTCTCCTTTAACCCTTTAAAGCGTAGTGCTAACCACATGCACCACTAGGTTTAACATTAATAATTAAATTTTCCCTTACCATGTATTTATGTGTTCTACGTGCCTGTAAAAATAAACAGGTTTCAGCAATTGACCTTTCTAGTGGAAGCACACTGTGTTCTCTCTGAAGTAAGAATTGAATCTTATGTATAGTGCAGAGTAATTCTGCAGTCAGTACATCTCATTATAGTGCCTGAAAGGCCGAAATTCGGTTCCTGGCAAGGACAGAGTCTTGTCTTTTCGCCAATGCTTCTGTGCTGACTCTGGGGTCAGTTTAACTTCCCATATGAAGGGTACCAGAAGACACTTTTCCGTATGTTAAGCGCCCGAAGCGTGAAGATGACCACTCAGCCCTAGCTGGGACAGCAATTAGGAACGCCCGGAGTTACAATACTACTCCCGCGTGCGTCTGCTTGGCCTTGTGCTTCATTATGCGAAGGGATGAATTTGCGTTTTCCGTTACCGCCTTTAATATCTACAGATTCTTCAAAGAGTAGTTTCCTAGGACATTTCCTTTGTCAGGAGATTCATTTATAAAATTTTGATATCTTTTAGTTATTTTTTTTAAATTTTGTTCCCATCTTTGTGCGTAATCGACTCTGAGTTCTTCATTTTATGTAAACGATAATAAAATTTTATTTTTCATAAAAGTGCGCATTTTATTTACTCAATACAAGTTTATGTTTTAAAAGATTTATTTCATTTTTGCACCCGAAAATTACACTTCTACTTCACACATGTTCTGCGAAAATACAGATTCAGTCACAAGTGTTCCAAAGATATTGAGAATGTGAAGACAACTGGCGTAGACGGTACCTTGTGTAACGTCTATCGCAGATGAATGCGTAGGGAATTAGCACGTTGGTGTGTTTAAAATTGACAAGGGAATGTCAAATTATTGATAGAAATATACCTTAATTCCAGTTTTTTCCATCATATAATATATGGAGTGCCGTGAAATCAAGCCCAGGCCTCCGCAATTGGAAATTTCTTTCTATAACTTCTCGTCAGTCGGTACAATAAACCTACCGATTTATATTCTTAATATCTGATGCTTACTTTATGAATGAAGGACATCACCGAATAACGCGGCTTAAGTATTGACAATTCTGACTCCTGTTTGGAAGATTCCCTTCTGAATCGCTGTCGGTGAACCATCACAAATAAGATTTTTCGTGATTATGTTCAGTCCCTCGAGGTGATTCTCAGGATACTACGTTGAAATATGTCACCGCTCCTTTGTTCCAAATCCTTCAAGTTCATGTAAAGCGCTTTTAGGTTAATGTATGTTCCTACCATTGTCACTAAATAATCTTCGTACTTAATACAGAATTTTTAAATAACGTACATATGTATATACGCACTTTTATAAATGTACTGAGAGTCTTGGTCCAAGTAAATGGAGGAAGGCAAGGTTGCCGGGTCTTAGGGACATAAGGCAGTCAGATAAGAGAGTTTCGTTCGTGCACCTTGAATTAGCTGGTGAAAGTCTCATTTATCTATGGGTATAGTATGTGCCTATTTAGCATTGACTGTTGTTCATATTATTCAGTATGACATTATTAACAAGGGGCCCATTATTATTGAAATAATTAAAACGTCTTTTACGAGCATGGACAGTTCTCGTTACGTCATTTTTGTAATTCACAGTTAGCCGCTTCAAGTTCCGTGATACTGATTACAGCTTGCTTTAATTAATGTCTCTAAGAGTGAATTATATGTAATACATTTACTAGCTTAATATATTCAAATTATTATTTAATTGTGCAATAATTAAATTATAAGTAATTTTCCGTATTTAAATTTGTTTCAATCCTCTGAGCACGGTAGACATTTACTAAAAAGAAGGAAGAAATCTTTTGCCGTGTCCATGAACAACTGAAACCTGTGGCAGTAAATAACTTACATGTGAAAGTTTAAACACAAGTGACGAGTTTCTCAAGACTATACAAATCTTCGAGTGATTTTCTGAGTTACTGATTCCTCCAGTGACATATTTATCACAACCTTTGCCACTGCTACAAGTTTCAGTGAACTAAAACAATTTTCAATGTTATTTATGTAGTCAGATTTCATTCTAAGAAAATCACTGGTTTTTAAAAGCCTGATCTCAAACCCAGAACAGTTTAGCTTCAAATGAAACTTTCAACATTTTCACTTATGTAGAAACATCTTCATTCAGTTCTGACATTTAAATTTCCATAGTTACTTGCAACAGGACAAAATTATAACATAATAATAATAATAATTTATTTTCTGAGTCACATTACAGGATTTCAATGATGTGCCTGCTAACACGAAGTTTTCTCCAGTGCATATCCCTTTACAAAATCATAACTATATTAATACCAAGTGTGTTGCTGATTTCTCAGTCAAATGAGATGTGCTGGTAGACTCGGTTCAGTTTCTTCGTACACCTTATATGATACTCTAAAGCGGATTACATTGAAGGAAAATAAACTTCCGTGATTGCACTTGATGTGATAAAATCAGGTTACACGTTATAAATCTATTTTAATTTTCAAATATTAATAGCATTTATGTAGCGTAGCATACACAAATTTCCATTCCGTCATTTTACTTACGGATAAATTATGTTACTTGCCATTGTCTACATTCTTTCATATATAGGTTGCGTGTCAATATATGTGAGTGGATATATGTGGTTGAACGGAGGAAAGTCTATAAAGTTACGTTGTATACAGAATTAAACATGATAGGGTCTACGTGTTTGTCATCTTAGCCACTTTCAGTAATTGACCCTACAGGGTATACATATATTCACACTACTGTGTGATAATGAATGTTCAAGTTAAAAAGAGAGAAGTTTGAAGCACAGAAAATTAGATGCTGGTTGGATTTCAATTTAAGGAAGAAAATGTGTAGAAAATGAAAGCGAGGTACTCTTAAGGCTCAAGGGAATGGATATGTAAGAGACTCTTTGAAGTGCAGATATTTTAGGCCTGTTTCTGTGTTTTACTGTAGATTTTGACGAATCAGTGATCAACTGGAATGGTTCAAAGCACAAAATATTATGTTGAATTAAGCTGTGGAAGCTTGGCTCTTTAACGTCGGCTGTCATTCTTTTTTTTCTGTGCGAATTGTGGTTTCTCTTTTAGACATGTAAAATTTGTGAGATCATGCATATAAACAAAAGCATCTAATAAAGTTTTTCAACTCTTCATATAAACTGTACGTCTAAGAAAACTATGGCCACACGTTCAATGATATGATTATTTGTTTCTCGTCTTTCGGAATCTAAATATATGGTAGTGGAAATGATCAATGCTTAAAGTGAAAGTTGTGCGTGAAGATAACGTCAACCCAAATGTTCAGAATTCAGAAGACGACGTAGTTTTAACAAACCTTTAAAATGATTAGAAATGTTAAAATTCTACAGAATTTGTGAACTTTTTGTTACTATTATTATTAATAATATCATTATCTAGTCTTGGATGTAAACTTTCATTTCATCTACATTAGTCGGAGAATGTAAAACGCGGTGAAAATGTCATATTTACCACGCTATACATATTAAGGTGCATAGCGCCTAGAGAAGGGGAAATATATTCCTTTTATTTATCAATACTTTGGGAATTACTTATTCATAATTTATAATTAAATATATTTAATATATGCACAGAAAACCAAAGACTGTATAAAATGCTTTTTATCTGTTTGAAAAAAAGCGAACGCTAAAGAGGAAAAACATGGAGGTAATGTTAAAAGACTTTATAAATTAAAAGGAGTCCATGTTCAAAACAGAGATATGTGTGTTTAATTTTCACGTTTTTCCTGTGTGATTCAAACCTTATTAATTCTTCCTTCGTCGATATGGGTCCCACAGAAGATCTTGCAAATTTAAAGTTACCTAAATTGCAAGAATACTTACAAAATATTTAAATTTAAAGCGTACCCCACCACTTCTGTAGATTGGCAGAAATGAATTAATTCACTGTCAATATGTAACTTTGGCCTTCATTTTCACTACATTCTCATTATTTACCAAGCATTTATCTTTGAGGAGATGTCATAATGTTAAAATAGTGCGAATAATATTGTTACAAACCAGACGGTTATTGTGAAGTATATATATCGATATATATATATATATATATATATATATATATATATATTGACAAGCAGTGAAGAATATCGAAGAGTAAGTCATCATTGAAAATAGGATCATGCTGTATTTGTAACATGTTATTCAGAAATACTTCAGCACAAATAACGTCAAAAAGAACTGAAATGTTCTTCAGCGATTAATAACGTGATAATTTTAGTGCGTCGGTTGCAGATGTTATTGCATTCATCCGCTAAGAACGACTGTTTGGGATTGCTTGTGCCTGAAGTTTCATGCTTAGTTTCTGAAACAATACATTATCGAATGCCTTCACTTCGAGATAGTCTTTTTATGTTCTATACAATGCTTGCTTTTATCTACTATTTTTGTATATAAATTATGTAATTACAGTTTCATAATTTGAGTCTCTACTCAATACGATAACTTTATTTCTTAGTCTGAATTTTGTACCTACTCATTGTAGGTGTAGAGAATTATTGTAGCCTCTGATCACACTCAAGGACACACACACACACACACTCGGTAGGACTCCTCTGGAGGACGGATCGGCCTGTCGCCCTTAAGAAGACACCGAGGTTGAAGAAACAGTAGTGCTATACCTCAGTTTCCCCTCTGGGCTTTCATGGCCTCTTCTAGGGTGAACTTTTACCTTTACACCATACGATTTTGAAATGATAATTATTTCATACATATGTATATCCAAACGCATTGTCTTTTTCATTAATCGGCTTTTTATACTCCTTCGTACAGTGTTTAACCGCCCATCTTTTACGTGGCGAAACCAGCCGCATTCTCACACTCTGTTGGCGCAAGTCGTGTTTTTGTTGTACCTCCATGTTTTACCCTTTAGGACAGAGAATGTAATTTACAATTGTAAAGAAGTTCTAACTAATGGTCGCATTTCCAGTAACGCCTTTAGCCTCACATTTTTATATCTATGAAAACGTTTCTTATTACTTCAACCTAATGTACAAAATCGTATTTAAAATGTTGTGTTAAAATACTTTGTAGGTTTTAAAGATAAGTCAGGAACCATACTAATTTTACGTTACGAAATCATCGTAGGTTGTGAAGTGTTTTCAAACACTGGAAGTGGTCTCTGATTCTAAGCTATTAAATTCGAAAACTCAGCTAGAGTGACGCGGGACCGTTTCCGCTTTGGACGTAGGGTATATTACAACGGCGGCGAATATATTCAGAGTAAATATTCGTGGCTAAAAATATTTTGCAATAAAATACTTCTCAAGCAGTAGAGCTACCTGCAAGTGAAAGGAGTTTATTAAAAGAAGTGTGATGTATTCGTATATAGGAATATTATTTTATCTGACAACTCGCATCCACTCTTCACTCACGCGGTTTGGCGTGGCGGCAGGCAGCGTAGCGCTCGCCACTATTCCAATTTGCCGTGACTCGTCAACACTGTTTAATTCAACGCATTGCAGTTATTATTGGATCTTTAGTAGCCAGCTTTAAAGGTCACAAAACATGTTTATTTCAATTCGAAAATCTGCTGGGTGATACTAGTTAAGCGAGCCGACAAGAAGTAATTGGCGCAGTTACCAGATAAATTATTGCCTGTATATATTTCACTTTAATGCCTGAAAATTTTATTTTCTCGTAAAAGTGTTGTGTTATGTTAGCCGTATACAGACACATAACGAGAGGGACACTTAAAATAAGACATAAGACTACCAATCAATGTAATTTTGCCGTATAGAAGTAGCTACATGGAAGACAGCCGGTTTTATAATGCAAATCCAGCAACCAATATATAAGTGAAGTGTGATATAAAGTGATGTGTAGTTTTTGTAACGGAAGTAATAAACAAAAGATGTTGTCCTAAGTAAATAACATTTTAAACGAGCGTTTTTCGTAAATACAATATACAATCTCTAGTGAATCTTAGTAAATATTTCGTGTGTTTAGCTACGGATGTTAATTACAAAACATTACACGTGTCAGCGCATATTTTTGTTGACTGTGTAATTTTTAAACGTGATTTTTGTATGGTTCCTAACTTGGCCTTCTCTAAATAGTTCTTATTACATTGTAAGTTGTAATGACGTCTTTTGCCACCATCAAACTGTAACCTCAGCACTTACACTAAAGAAATGCATAATTG
The DNA here is from genome assembly GCA_021186555.1 of Reticulitermes speratus. Classification (NCBI taxonomy): domain Eukaryota; kingdom Metazoa; phylum Arthropoda; class Insecta; order Blattodea; family Rhinotermitidae; genus Reticulitermes; species Reticulitermes speratus. Next base: position 19,899,547 of record JAJKFL010000042.1, read on the forward strand.
ATGTTTAATTTTTGTTCTTAAGCCATATTCCTCCTATGTTTTCGTAATAAATTACATATGTTTCTACAGCAGGTAGTTGTAATACAATAAGATAAAATAAAGGAATCCACGTGGTTTGTCGTAGAAATAAATGAGACATACGTAGACATATAAAGGCTTATGTTTTTGCGGCAAATTCGTGCGACCCTTTTTTTTTAAAAAAAACTTCTTGTTCGTGTCATATATGTATATTACGATATATCAATGATGTTATCTTCACCGTATCAAACATATGAACGGATGATTTTTCTTAATAAACTCAATTTAAAAATAATGATTATAACAGAAATATAAAATCATATTTATTAGTTGAGTTACAAGTCCATTTTACCCTGGGATGAGACTGCTAACACCAGGTTTTCTGCAGTAGACCTCCCTTGTACTGAGTACTGTGCTCTTTGTTCCATTTTGATACATATTCACACTGTCAAATAATTCGTTCCCTTCCTCTACTCCTTGTGCTATATTCACCATTTCTTTTTCGAATTACATTTTATCTTGTGTTGAAACCTACCTACTTTTACGTATACGTTTTTGTTATCAACCACTGCACAACAATTCTTTTTACTCCTACGTGTTTCGGCTACCCGTCTTAGCCATAATCAGGGTATCTCTTTTAACAGATAAGCGCAGAGTATAATATGTCAATGAATGGTAATATGTATATCAGCTACTTACAGCAGTAGTTGCTATGTAGTACGAATAATTTATACAGTTTAAGTTGTATGTATATTAAAATATAGTATGTTACTATATCAAATATAAAATATGAAATTCTGTTTCCAAACATCTGCCTTGGAAATAACTTCTATTTTGATAGGGTGGAGAACCCAGGCTATGGTATCCGATGTTTATTGCATGAATAATAATTCTGTACTCACCTCGTATTACCCTGTACTATACGCTGTCTATAAAAGTGACTTCCTGATGATGGCTACGACGAGTAGCCGAAACACGTGGGAGTAAAAGTAATTGTGCATTGATTGGTAAAAAAACGTACAGTGTATCCATAAAGTCCCTTTGGGGTTTTGAAAAATTGAGGCGCGCAAAAAATTGAGCTAGCCACGTGCGGTTTGCGGCAGATTACAGTGAAACTCTGGAAGATTTTTGCCGCCAACAGATGGCATAAGCGGCCATCTTTACGTTTCTCAGTCAGTTGTTTGTGAAATGGCGACTGTGTAGGAACGCGCGCGTTGTGTGGGATGGCTTTTTGAGACAAAATCAGTCACCCAGACTCAACGAAATTACCGCACACAGTTCAATAAGCAACCTCCGAGTGACAATGCAATAAGAGACTGGCAACGGCGTTTCCTAGAAACTGGTAGCGTCCATGATCGCAAGAGACGTGGCAGAACAGGTGTAAGCAATTAATGTGTGGAAAGAATCCGTGAATCGTTTGTACGAAGCCCTACAAAATCCACACGGCGAGCTTCGCGTGAATTGTTACTCCCACGTTCAACGCTACACAAAGTGCTACATAAGAGGTTGAGGTTATGTGCATACAAGGTTCAGTTAGTGCAACAGTTGAAACCTGGTGATGGCATAGCACGTCAACATTTCGCAGAAGAAATGCTCGACCGCATTGACCTTGATGTGGACTTCTTGAAAAAAATCATGTTCACAGATGAGGCAACATTTCATGTCTCGGGTAAAGTTCCACAGGCATAATGTGCGCATATGGGGCACTGAAAACCAACATGTTGTTAGGGAGCACATACGCGATAGTCCGAAAGTGAACGTGTGGTGTGGTGTAATGCATGACCAGGTTATTGGACCCTTTTTTTTTCAAGAGCAGACGATCAACATGAACGCCTACCTGGACATGCTGGAACTGTACGCAGTACCACAAATTGAGCACTTACAGCCACACATCATTTTGCAACAAGATGGTGCTCCACCTCATTGGGGTATGCAGGTACGCGCGTACCTAGACAGGACATTTCCAGGAAGATGGATCGGCAGAGACGGTCCAATGCCTTGGCCTCCACGTTCACCAGACATAACATCACTGGATTTTTTCCTGTGGGGTTATGTCAAGAGCAATGTGTTCCGAACACCAGTTAATGGACTTGATGACCTTAAGACCCGTATCAGGAATGCGATCTCGGCTATTCCAGCGGACATGCTCCACAGAACATGGCAAGAGCTCGAATATCGTCTGGACGTTCTCCGTGCTACCAAGGGAGCCCACATCGAGGTATACTGAGGTCAGTAAAAAAACTTCCAGAGTTTCACTGTAATCTGCCGCAAACCGCATGTTTGTTTGCGCGCCACAATTTTTCAAAACCCCGAATGGACTTTGTGGACACACTGTATATGTAAAGCAGCTGCACGGAACATGTACAACGTTAAGTACTCCCTACATGTGTTATCGAGGATTTCGGTCTTGTGAGATGTGACACTGCGTCGTTGGACGAGTGGTTCCCAATGTTTCGAAGGAACTTATTGCTTGACCCCTGAAGATGAAGGCAATAGTTCCTTTGAAGCGTATCGATAACCACTCACCCACCGACAAAGCGTCACATCCCAGAATCCTCAAAAGTTTTAGTTACAACAAAATTTCATTTCGAATGACAGGCTTTTGATTTCCATCAAAATGGGAAGGAGATTTAATTTCAGAATATATGACTGTGGTCTGTTTATGAAAAATTGCTACTGGCAAGTATCATCACGAAATGTCAACACAGAAACAAATATTAAGCAAAATTAAATTCACGTCCAAACCCAAGCCTGTTCCATACATTTTTGCACCATCTATGTCTACTCCTCTTGAACTGCAAGTCTATGAATACGACATCTATTTGTAAGAGAGAGAATGACTGAATGAATACCAAATTTTCCGGTTCCCGGTACAAACTTATTTATATGTGTAGCCTTCTTCGGATCCCTTAGCACATGTAAGAGAACGCTACCTACAAATGTTAATCTGTACATAAGAATCATCTGACAGCAACCGAGTGCTCTGTCTGTGGCTGAATGAAACAAGAATTTGCGTACCCTGCACTTAACATGTAGACCTATCTTTAGAACTTTGATTAGATACGCTAGTATCTCTCAGTCTTCGTAATATACCAGTCACCAAAGCACCTGTGCAGATTCAAGAAACCTGTCAGTAAGTCACATGTATATCCTAAGGTCGTAACATTTTATTATTGTAATAATTTATTTGGTTATTGTTTTTTTAGGAGAAGAGAAGTGTATTGAGGGGTTTGGAAGGAAAATGTGAAGGAAAGAGGTGGCTTGGAACACTTAGACATAGATGGGAGGATAATATTAAAGTGAATTTCAAATAAATAAATGGTAAGGCGTGAACCAGTAGATGGCTCTTGAAGACAGTAAACTTCAGGGTCCCATAAATTGTGCAGTATTCCTTGACTACCTAATAAATTCTTGCCTTCTCAAACGGGAATCTGATCCACGTAGTTAGTTAGTTAGTTGGTTTGTTTGTTGGTTTTTATTACGTTGAACATTGCACATTATCTGAGCTAAAGGCGCCTGTACATAATATGCACAACTTTTCGATTGTTGATTAATATCCCAGTTGAATGGGTGTGTTTGTACCTGCTGAAATGGTCTGGGTTACCTCAATGGTCTTGTGGCTGGCGTCTTGCACTGTTAAACGACTCCGGCCTTCCATCCATATTTTCACAATCAATAAGCGTATAAAACTTAAAAAAAATAGAAAATCTGCCTGTATAATGACAACCAACATCGTGAGTAAATTATTAGTTTAGATTTCCGAAACGTCATATACGTTAAGTACATTCAAGGTCATTGGACAATGTCCGACATAATGTTAATACAGGAATCATTGTTACAAACCTTTACATAAGCAGTGTCATATAAATTATCTCACCCATTTTATGTATTCTTATTTCAGCCCTCTTGTACAGCCTGAATATGACCTGAACTGAGGTCACGAAAGAATCTTATGGATAATGTCAATAAAGGCTTTCAAGGCTACTCTTTGTACTCTCCTCAAACTCCCGTTGCTTATATCAACCAGACCAAACCACTTGTCGCTAAGGTAGGTTATCGCAGGTTACGTGATTCGAAGGTCTCAGAGCGATGTTAACGAAGATATGCGTCTTCTGGCATATTACGCCGTGTCCAAAGATAGAAAGTTACCAGTCGACACGACGTAACATTCCTGGAGACTTGAATCCTCAATACCAACATTTTTTAAAAAGCTTTATTGACATTACAAATTTACATCAATGGAAAATACAAGTATTAGTCAACTGTTGTGCCTTTAACCAACTGCCATTATCGCCTTATGAGCAGGAACTTAACCCTGGCCGCCATGTAGAAGACACTCAGGATCGTATTGTAGTGAAAAACATTGTAAACAGAAAAAACACTACCTTGCAAGTAGGCTCTATTTAGAGCAATATGTGCTTTGGTCTCTTGTGTTTATATTTTTTATACATTGTGGTTAAGTCATGCAGAGTGTACTGTCCAATGGTCCGAATGAGAGGATTGGTATGATTAGGGCAGGTAGAGTAAAATCTGGTCGCTAGGTGGAGAATGTACGTTTGAATATAGTCGATGCAGGATAAATAGTGAAGGCGAGATATGGGAGTATGTCTCGGGGAATTTGTAATGACCCTCAAACATTTATTTTGGACTATTTGAAGGCATTGATAAGTCGACGCACTGACAGAACACCAGACCGGAGCCGCATAAGTCATTGTGGAGCGTATTGATGCCTTATAAAGATGAAGTTTTATAGCCGTCGAAAGTGAGGACTCCTTGGCCAGGAGAGGGAAAAGATTAACAAGGTTCCCGAGCGCCTTATGCGCCGATCGTTTTACGTGAGAGGGGTAGTTTAGGGTGGACGTTAATTGGAGGCCGAGATATGTTACTTCCGTAGTCCATGGAATCTTCACCCCCTCTAGATGGAAAGGTGCTGGATGCGTTGGTCTTCGTTTAGTGAAGACAATGGCTTTAGTTTTAGCTATATTGACTTTGAGCCTCCAGCGACGAAGGCTGAATACCAACATTCGTATTAACAGAATGGCTAGTTGATTAGAGGAAAATGTAGGAAAGTACGCTGAAGAATGGAGATGAAGAGGGACTACTTTCTGCGGCTTCTGTATAGAAAATACGAGTGTATGTCTCACATGGTAGTCTCATTATGATGTTGATTAACAAGTATATAAAGTCAAACAGCTATAAGTAATTAAATGCATTGGTATTTACAGGGCCCGTACAGTAAATCTGATTTATTTCACTGGAGCATGCTACTAGTGGAAAGTGGTGTCATTCCTGCACTGGGATTATGAATATCGCCTGATTATTCCTTATTTTGTGTTATTATTTTTCTCGATGACCATTTTCGCCGGTCTTTCAAAGCTGAAGCCCGGTTTCGATTCCAGGCCTGTATTCATGGGATTTATGATGGACGAAATGGCACTGGGCCAAGATTTCCTCCAAGTTCTTCGGTCCTTTCCTGTTTGTATCATTCCATAAATGCTCCAAATTCATTTAATTAGTTGGTAATGTGTACATGTGTTGCATGTCTATTGCACGGAGATGTATAGTATTAAGTTTAAAAAATTAATATTCATGTTATGGAAACAGGTTATGACGATGTGGACTGGATTCAACTGGCTGAGGACAGTGTCTATTGGTGGGCTCTTGCGTGTATGGCAATGAACACATTTATCCCTCAATAACGAGCAGTTGTTTGACAGAGGGACTACACCTTCATTAAGGTCAGTTAAAAAAGGAGTTTGTGAAAATAACTATACGACAATTAGAAGAACGTATAATTGGTCGGGATCGCCACCTGGAATGGTTGCAGTCCTTATGATGAAATATCAATTTTGAACCGAGTGAAGCTGGGTAAAGTGGCCGGCGCGTGGAGTTGACCACCCTCCCCCATCTAGTGCCAGGGTACGTAGAAAGAGTACAATTATACCTCTACTCCCTCTCTAGGCCTTCATGGCCTGGAGGGGGAAATGCATATTTCTTTAACGTTGTCATATTAATTCTAGCAATTTTAGCAACAAGAAAATGTGAGTAAAGAATACCAATCAAATCATAAATACACCCATTCGAACTTACTCCTCATTACACTATGTTAGCCAATAGGAGCTGGCGAAGTTTCATTTCAAATGTTCTTCGTGATTGGATGACATCTTATTTACAATATACCAAGCCATTGCTAAGCCATTCAAACAAGCACTGTTTCTTATCAAGCAGAAAGTATTTTGCATTTCCAACTGCCTTATTTCTAACCATGGGGAAAATAAAATATATAAGTAAGAATTCTTTAACTTCAATGAGTATAATACTGCGTTTCAACCCAAAGAAACCCTTATTGTTTTCTTATGAAGCAAATGTTTACAAAACCTGCCTTATTTCTAAGCAAGGTAATACGAAAATATATAGATTAAATCCGTTGACTTCAATCAGTATAATACTGCATCCAGAAAGAGTCACGACAAAAATAGAGTCTATGCCACCTAATTCATTTGGTGGCTGCAAAGGCGCGGTGGTATTTTGGGCGCTCTGTAGCAGGCAGGAGAAATTTGTGCTAAAATTTAAGGTTTATTGGTATTCCTCAAACAGAACTCTGCCTTTGGAATTAATGAGGACCTAAGGAAACCTAATGTAACGTAAATATACGATGTCAAACTTTGCCAGGAAGCACAACCATGTCTCCTTTGCTAGGAAGCTGCTGTAGGTGTGTTTCCTGCTCGGTACGAGTCATTTCGCCTTAGGGAAAATGGCGAGCAGGCTGCAGCTAATTGAATATGCACTTTGGTCAGCAGCCCTTTAAAAAGTGGGATGAAATGGAAAGACAATTCCACCTCCTTTTAATAGTATATGTGGCTCTGAAAGGGGCCGTTTCCCTTCTATTTGCCGCATTCAAATTTTCAATTGACGTGGGTGGGCTCCGCCCAGTGTTCTCCTTCCTCGTCACTTACTTCATTTGTCCCATAGCCCGTTTATCGTTCTCCCCTCCTAGTCTTATCGGAAAGCGGAGAACGTAAAGTGTACCGTTTACCACGTAGTAGCCGTGCTGTTCTGGACAGCGGAGAAACTGCTGCAGAAAGTGGAGAGTTCCCACAAGTCCATTAATTTCAGGAGTACAAAACGCAAATAAAATTTGACGTCAGGGTATTCGTTGGTTAACCAAATGGTCACACATCTTCAATGCCAGTGACATTTCAACTCCTTTAATATTTGGGGCCCTGAAAAGGGCCCGTCATTGAGTCTTGTCAGTCAGTCAGTCCGTTACAATGTTAAAGGAAGACTTGAAGAACCCGAATCTGCCATGCATTCGGCAGCGAGGGAGACAGGAAAGTGGTGAGGACCAGGTATACGAGAGGGGGGGGGGAAGAGGGCATCACCACTCGCCGTGCAGCTACTATCCCACGCTGGCTACCTTTTAATTCTTGCTATTAATCCCTCTCTGCCTACCTTTCGATGCGCGCTGAACTCCTGTGATGATACCTCCAAGTAATGACATGTGGTTAATGGACATTCTTTATTCCACTCTTCCTGCCAATACCTCGGCTTCCGGATCAATGATAGATTCAGAATCGATGCATCAATCGCCCAGGGGACACCGCCTTAACGAAGCACTGTCCATGCGGGCGGAGAGGGTTTGAGTGCCCCAAAGAAGCTGGGGGCTAAACCGGCGGTAGCTTAGCTACTGGTAGGGTCTCCCAAGCCGGGCAGGCCTCAGCTGAGGGGCCAGACAAAGTGTGTTCCACAACGACCTGTCTGAACCAATAACCTTTCCATAACATCCTTCCTATTCACCCAAGTCAAGGTGTGAGATATCGTGCCGAGGACTGCATGGCACTGGGGTGGAAAAACAGCAGTGCATTTACGATCCCCTCGGGGAACCGGGCAGCACCCCGTTGTATTTATGCCTTCCACCCGTAAGGGGCTCTGCGGGTGGTGGCTGTTACTTTCCCATTACTTGTGGGAATAAAATGGACACAGTAATTAATGGACTTGATCAAGGAGTGGCTGAGGCTGTAGACTTGATACATGTAAGTTCTGAGCTGAGTTCTGATGAACCTGATCAAGGTGCAGCTGTGGCTGCAAACTTGATACTGAGGCTGTAGGCTTTGAGCCTTTCGCTGTTTCTTCTGATGAGGACAGACTGGCTGCAGGTGTCTATACGACTAGACTGCAATCCAGGCGACTCTCGGGAGTGCAGCGGAAGTAGCTCATTAAAGTAAGAGAAGGTGGTGGCGAGAAGTAGTGGGGGTGTGAAAAGACCCCACACTTACTCGAGTATTCCACCTTCGATGAATCTGTGAGCCTTTTGCTATCTCTTCTGATGAGGACAGACTGGCTGCAGGTGTCATTATGACCAGACTGCACTCTTACTCGAGTATTCCACCTTCGATGAACCTGTGAGCCTTTTGCTATCTCTGCTGATGAGGACAGACTGGCTGCAGGTGTCATTATGACTAGACTGCAGACCAGGCGACTCTTGGGAGCATAGCGGAAGCAGCTCGTTAAAGTAAGAGAAGGCGGTGGCGAGAAGTAGTGGGGGTGTGAAAAGACCCCACACTTACTCGAGTATTCCACCTTCGATGAATCTGTGAGCCTTTTGCTATCTCTTCTGATGAGGACAGACTGGCTGCAGGTGTCATTATGACCAGACTGCAGACCAGGCGACTCTTGGGAGCGCAGCGGAAGTAGCTCGTCAAAGTAAGAGAAGGCGGTGGCGAGAAGTAGTGGGGGTATGAAAAGACCCCACTCTTACTCCAGTATTCCTCCTTCGATGAACCTGATCAAGGAGCGGCTGTGTCTGCAAACTTGATATTGGGGCTGTATGCTCTGAGCCTTTCGCTGTCTCTTCTGATGAGGACAGACTGGCTGCAGGTGTCACCAAACTGCAGTCCAGGCGACTGTCGGGAGCGCGGCGGAAGTAGCTCACTAAAATAAGAGAAGGCGGTGGCGAGAAGTAGTGGGGGTGTGAACAGACCCCACTCTTACTCGAGTATTCCACCTTCGATGAACCTGATCAAGAAACGGCTGTGGCTGCAGACTTGATAATTGAAAGACTAAGGGTTAGCACAACAAGCCTAGGGCTGTGGTGCGTCCGGAGCTAATGCCGACGGGCCCATAGAGGGGCTGTACGCTCTGAGCCTTGCGCTGTCTCCTCTGATGAGGACAGACTGGCCGCAGGTGTGATAAACTGCAGACCAGGCGACTCTCGGGAACGCAGCAGAAGCAGCTCATTCAAAATAAGAGAAGGCGGTGGCGAGAAGTAGTGGGGGTGTGAACAGACCCCACTCTTACTCGAGTATTCCACCTTCGATGAACCTGATCAAGGAACGGCTGTGGCTGCAGACTTGATAATTGAAAGACTAAGGGTTAGCACAATAAGCCTAAGGCTGCGGTGCGTCCGGAGCTAATGCCGACGGGCCCATAGACACAGAAGAAGAAGAAGAACGGACAGAAGATGTTCTTCTGGTCAAGTAACTACGGAACCAGCTAACGTAACCGGCAGACAGTCCGAAGTCACTTAATTTTCGAAGTAGCATCTTATGCGAAACTAGATCAAACGCGTTGCTGAAGTCAAAATAGATGGAATCGACCTGTCTCTGGGAAACCAACGGAGCGATAGAGTCTAGATAGGCAACAAGGTTTGTAGCAGTGGATTTGGATTTCATAAAGCCATGCTGCGAGGGATTAAATTTGGACTTAACATAGTGAGAAACCTGTGCATGGAAAGAGCGACAGGTTATTCCGAAACGTCCTAAATTTCTACCAGTATAAATATATTTATCCTTTCATTTCACTGCAGTTTAAGAATTTCGGTACTGTTAAATGGAAGAAGAAGCAATCTAACTCCTTGTAGTTCCTGTGAAAGACACCGATGTAAAAATATTTTATTTCCTTTATTTGTCTTCGATGGCAGTAACATAGGCGCAAATAGAATTTTTCTTTGTGGGAGAAGGGGGGGGGGCTGATCCTGACGCTACATATAATTTGTTTTATTTTAAGAACTGTGTTATGAAAATGATGTCAAAATCTCCGAGCCGACATCTAATTATGTTACAGGGGTAATAAAATATAACTGGAAAAGAAAAAATGTGTACATATTCCTATTTTCTTTTTCGTTTTCAGTATTCTAATTTTATATACATCAGCCGATTTCAGTGGCTGATTCAGGCTGAAGCGAAAATAATGTAAGACCTTTGATATCATCGTGTCTACAAAAACTGAATTTTTTAAATTTCTCTTTGGGTGTGGGGGCTGCAGCCCAACAGCCCCCCCCCCCCCCCACTTGAGTGTGGCAAAGGCAGTACTATCAAAATTTTATGAAGTAAATTACAGGTAAGGAAAACTGGACTAAACAAGATAAAAATGAAATTTTGTCTTACTTTCCAGTAGTGTACGTTCCATTTCTGACATCCTTCAGAAAGAAGCCTGTAAATGTAACGTTTTAAACTTCTCTGTTGGCGATTCTAAAAATGTGTGCGTTTTACTGTCTTTACTAAATAGCTGAGTCAACATCCGCGGAACTATCGCGATGTAATATAGGGATTTTCTTAAGATATATTTGATCATTCTTATGTCCAGCAAATGGAAGATTAACCGAATTAAGTATGTGTGTGACTTCTTCCTTATTTCTTTGTCACTGACGTTCAGCTCCGTTGTAATTTCTGTATCTGATACTTTGGAGGAACTCAGTCAATTCGGGACAGATAGATCTGCTGTACTGACTGTCGTAACTTCATTAATTTATTCCAGACACACAGGGATCAAAACTTGCTATCAGAGACCATAATTGTCTTGCACTGCATCGCGTTATATATACCATGTGCAATTAATTTAGTGTTATTAGGTCATGTATACATACCATATTGAAAGCGTCGCTTGTTTTGTGGTGCTAGAAGAGAGCACTAAGCAAATTCCATTTCATGTCCCGAGCTGTGGGCTTTGTGGAAAACAAAACACTTAACAATATTTGAGTGTACGAAAATTGCAGTCTTCTGCAACATGACGGCGTTTACAGCGATTCGTGAAACTAACGTTCTGGGGAAACTTGCTACCTCGATCGTCAGTTTGGTCCAGTCTTACTGGATGACCATGAAAATGGAGGCAGGAAGTTTCTCAGAAAATCTGGTACCTATGTACGAACATGCACGGTATCATAGCATAGAAGCCTGAAATTTTTAATAGGACAGCTGTGGAAAATTAAAACCTCGCAAGTGAGAATTTTTGAGAATAGTTTGCTTTATGGGGAAGGTGTTTTGTCAACCCTGATATTGGAAGTATTAAATTTTGTAAACATACGTACGTATGTATGTAGGTCTGTATGTATATATGTACGTCTGTATGTATGTATGTATGTACGTATGTATGTAGGTAGGCATGCAGGTATTGTGTGTTAATATTTGCGACTAACCTGTTTCACTGGCAGCCAACCTAAAGTAAGGTATATCAGTTTCACGATACGGATATTTCAGCCGTTTGTTGAGTTGGTGGGCGGTAGGCTGCTTGTTATTTTTGTTATTTTTGTTTGCAATAACCGAAGTTCATGGAACCACTTATAAAAACTGTTAAAAAAGATGTAACGTATTAAATTACATGTTTTATAAAGATGAAGGGTTAAAATAACAAAACACGAGGACCAAACATAAAAAACCTGTACTTGTATATTCGCATGTCGGTAAAATAATTAAATAATAATGTTCCTAAAATAGAAAAAATGGCAGAAAACTCTTCGAAAATTTAATTTTAAAAACCGCATTTAGTAAACGTATCTGTTCCTACAAATAAATTGTCCTTTATTCTAAACTGAGAGTGTAAGGCCGTGCCATGGCTCAGGCGGTTAGTCGCCGGCCTCTCACCGCGGAGACCCGGGTTCGATCCCGTGTCAGTCCATGTGAGTTTGTGGTGGACAAAGTGGCACTGGGACAGGTTTTTCTCCGAGTTGTCGGTTTACCCCTGTCAATTTCATTCCACTGGTGCTCCATTAATTGTAAAACTTGGTAAAGAAAAACTGCTTATCTTCATCACAGGGGTTGCACAAGAAACCTAACTTAACATAATGCGTCATAACAGACCTAACATTCTTCACTCGTCGTTATATCGCGTCGCCTGTGCAGGTACCGGAACTTGTGTTTGTGAATGTCGAGTAATTTGCAATGACGTTGAATTAATTTCGTGTTTCTTCTGAAGCAATACAATGAATGTGACATCTTTAACACCATTTTCATACAGTTAAATTGGCAAAAAAAGGACATAATTTCTTGTCCATATTTTCTACTACCACTTATATTAAATTACAGTAGAATGATTTGTACTCTGTTTTACTATAAACATTACATATGATACCCACAATCCTAATCTTTAGTTACTTGTGATCAGAATTAATGTGCAGTTGAAATATCTACAGAGTCGTAATATCAGCTCATAATATTCAATTTTTCTGGAATGTTAGGCGCTGTAGACTGGGAAATGTTTACTGACTTTCCAGAGACAGAAGGCTCTTCCGAAACCTCAGTAACTATCAGTCTACACGGCGTAATATTTCAGATTTAAATTTTCATCAAGACCGCTGTGAGAACCTCAAATCTGGCATCAGCCCAAGTCCAATATAATGCGCATTATGGCCGCTAGGTAGAGCTGCATTCGTTACTACCATAAAATGGCGTCAGGGCCAAGAAAGGTGTTTTGTATGTTTTTTGTTGTTGTGACAGTGAAGCGACAGTTTGTCTAAGTATGTGAGCAATCTACCGAGTGAATTATATTCTTGGTTGGTACAAGCGTTTTGTGAACGACTGTTGTGCCCGTAAAGGATAAAATGCAGACACAGGTTATGTGTTTACGTTATATTGACCGTGCATTCTATAGCAATTGGAAGTTATTTATTTATCATACCAACTTATGCACAATTTTTACAATATTATTACTTCACCCCTATACGTATTTCGGCATTCAGAATGCCATATCTCAGGGGGTTACAGTGTTAAAAGCATAGACTATTCATCGATTGTATAAAAAGTCACATCCATATGAGTAAAATGTTGAACGTTAAAAACGTTCAACATTTTACTCATATGGATGTGATTCTGAATGCCGAAATACGAATAGGGGTGAAGTAATAATATTGTAAAAATTGTGCATAAGTTGGTATGATAAATAAATAACCTCCAACAGGTTATGTGTGTTTTCTTCTGGGGATTTGTTATGGGCAGTGTTTATTCCTTCTGTTGCCGACGACACAATAATAACTCGAGTCACGGATCGCATAAGGAAGTGGAAGAATTGGCCACTATTGTCCCCAGAAAGTAAAGGAGGTTGAACTTCAGTTGGACATTCCGTAAGCCACTCATGGCGCTCAGAGTGAACTCCATTATTTTTACGTAATAGGTTTGAGCTGGTTTTTCCAACGACCTGTATTTTTAATTTTGTCTATAAACATATTTTGAGTACTACAAGACGCAGCTCCTAAAGACAATTTAGGGACGCTGTGTGGTTGTTCGGCAAAATGGAATTTCCTGTTAACACCAACTTGGTATGAAGAAAATAATAAGGTAAGAGATTTTTAATTTAATAACATTGCTTCTTTTTTATGTAAAGCGCAATTTCATCATAAATTCATGTAAACTTTCTTACTCTACTCCTCTTCCAAAAATAATATGGGCCTAAGGTGTTATGTAATGGCTGGTGTGTTTGGGGTGTCGGCTGTACAACTATATACGGCAATCACACACATATGTAAAAGAGTTCTGTGAATGGTGACCTATTTATTTATGTTTGTTTCATAATTTGTTTATTTATCTGTGCTTTTAAATGGATTTAATACCATTCGGAATTCCGTACTTTCCATTTGGGTTAATCTGTCTGCGTGAGAAAGTGGAGCATTTCCATTTCGTGGCAAGGTTAAGAATCCTATGCCCTTACCCCAACTCTCATACGCATTTTAGTCGCGTAATTCTTACGGAAGAGCACTAAACTTAGTACAATTTCCTAACATTGTTTCTTCGTTGAAGATATCTTATGGGGTGTGATGTCGGTAGTCTGGCTGAAATTTATAAACGTTTCGGAGGAAATTACTGCCTCCATATTCAGGGGCTCTGATCGGAAGTATATCAATTGAGTTTTTGAGAACGTGACATGTAACATGTGAACTTTAGAGGAAGGAATTTAATTGGAGACTGGAAAAAGCTGAAAAATGAGGAGCTTCCTCACGAAATATACTCATATGACGGAGAATGAGATGTTCAGACGTGTAATACAAACGAGAGATGATAAATACAGAATTTTAGTCCGAACACCTGAAAGGAAGAGAGAGCTTAAAATGTCATGGCATAGACTGCGGGGGTAATTTACTATTAAAATGGATCTTAAAGGAACAGGGCCTCAGGATGTGTACTTCTCTCAGGATGTAGTGTATTTGTGGGTTACTGTAAACACAGTAATGAAATTTAGAGTTACTTGAATGCATGTAATTGCTTGACTAGATAGTGACTATCAGTTTATATAGAATATTTGTAGTCTGTAAACTTACTTGGCATCTCTTGTAAAAAAAATAATATTTTTAAAAGGTAAAACATTTCAAGGTAATGCATTAGGACTTAATTAACACGAACATTTTGTACAAACATCATCCATACAAGGAAGAACGTATTTACTGTAATGTATGGGATACATTAAGGTGAACTAGCTTCGGCACATTTCTTGGGCATGTTTTCTTTTCAAACTGAACGTAATGCTACACAGAATGGACTCAATAGTAATGGCTACCGCAGTAATCATTAACCTGTACGAAAGGAAGACACGTTAAAATAAAACAACAAAAGAAAGAGTGGGTAATGCTGCTGCATTGTGTCACTAATGAAGAGAGCTCGTACGTCATGATGACGTCATAAATAATTCCTTACACAATAGATGTAGCCAGTCGTAGTGTAAGTTCTTGTTTCATGGCATCGCAGTTGCATCTCTTGCAATGCAATTGTACAATGCGAATTTTACTTGCCATCAATCAAGACTCGGCAAAATAGGCTATAGGTCACATATGATGGAAGAGTACAGAATGAAGCACAAGGCTATTAACGGTATATGCTCTCAGTAATTTCAGTAATGCAAGTAGATTTCATTTGCTGTAATCGCGTTTGTCATCCATTTATCCACCGTGTTAACAATCTTATTCCAAGAAATGGGAAGTTTATTCATTGCGTACTAATAGGTGAGGTTCAGTTACATCCAGTGTGATTGATGGAGACCTGTAGAGAGGTTTTATTATATCATGTCCCTGAGCACGGCAATATCACGGGACGTTTGTTGCATACAACAGCCGCAACTGGCGAGGCCTTTTTCCCCTGCAGTTCAGATTACCTTCGTGGAAGAATCTCGAATAACCGACATGCAGTCCCTAAGCGTCCTCGCAGCCTCTGGTGAAATTTTTCGACATGAAATTGAACTCTTGTCTTGACATGTTAAAAATTTCTCGTCGAAAACTACCCTTAAATTCTTCCAATTAAAGTGTATTGCCTTGAATTGTCTCGTCTTCAGTCAATTCCCCTAATAATGGTGTCTGATTAATATAACATAGTAGTCGAAATTTGTTTCCTCGAAAGACAAAAGCCCTATGGATTTCCGCGCACCCGCTGCACTTTCAGGACATGTATAGGAACCTTTACGAACTGCATGAGAATTTCCGTTATCGCGAACACAAATTATTTTTTTATTTACTTCCCCTATTAATGTAACCGATGCCTCTTCCGAGAAAAATGCGTGTTTCATAATTCACGTTTTCTGGCACTGAATTTGTGATTCTAAAACATTCCATTGTTTTGTATATTGTTCGTTAGACGGTATTCTTGAGGAGCGATTCTTTAACACCTTCCGGCTTCATTTGCTCCCATAAAGCGTACTGCAAACGTATCACAAATGAACACTCTTTCTTCAACAGTGTAAATTTGAAATTGCACCAAGGTCATCTGAGGTCCATTTTTATTAAAACATAAAATTGTATTTTTAAGTGGAACATCCCTTTATGATGAAGGTATACAGATGTACGGATAATAGCCTTCAGGCCGGTGCAAAAAACCCACAATGAGCAGATACCTTTAAATTAAAATGACAGGGAAATTATGATGTTTATACACACACTTTCACAGAGAGCAGCTGACGGAGTAAAATGATAAAGAAAACATAGGAATGATGACATCAGGAACATTCCTCCAATTGAGAACACGTATCATGGAAAGTAAAATATAGCAACCCCCGAGACCGGACATCACTGACCTAGATCTACACTCCCATCTGCAAGCACTAATATACTATTTTAATCACAACTGTTTTAACTCCATTTTTAAGATCTCATTGCTTTATGTGGATATAATGTAATTGTCAAACTTAATGTTTTCAGCTCATCTTATATTTTTATAATGTTTGTGACGTTAGGATCTCAGCCTTACACATGCATAATGTAAAGTAAAATAAGGTGGTTTACATAAACATTTTTTTGGTACCTTGTCAGCTTGATGATGGCTCCTTGTGTATGAGCCGAAACATGTTGCATTTAAACTATACAACATATAAATATAGTTAGTTATGATTGACGGCTACTATCCTTACATCTGTGCATAAAGCTGCATTTAATCGAAGAACTTTAAGGTTAAGTTGCGGGATTTTAATCTTTTTAGGAACAAATTATTAGCGTTTAACTTAGTTTAAAGTCACAATTACGCGGGAGGTTCGTGTTTTATTAAGTACGTAAGTAAAGTAACCATAGTCATTGCAAGTGTGAAATGGAAATTAAGGTAACTTTTTGAAGATATTTCTGTCTTTTTCATACACAGATTTCTCCATGAAGTTATGCAATGTTCATAACAGTATTGTCACAACTTGTAACGAGTATACACGCACGTTTCCTTCTATTCTTTAGCTTCGAATTACGTTAAGCGCGTATTAACATTACAAAGCGTAAACCTGTTTCGGTGAAGCAGACCGACCGCGAGACAAGTGACTTCGAGGACATGCGTGCAGTCTGAAAAATGGCCTTGCATAAAAATCTAACCTGGCCCAACATGCTTACGAAGAACGTTGGATAGGTTGGAGAGAATCTAGGTTAAGCAAGAACTGGTACAGGGAAAACAAGGAATCGAAGAACACGACGTGCTTGACAAATCAATTCAGCGAGCCCAGTTTCAAAATTTTACTCGCATGAATGCCCCTGTTCAGCAAGGAGTTTTCCAAGTAATAAGGAAGGCCAGTAGGATCTGGTAGGAACTTAATGATTCTCTTACAGTTTCTATGCTTCTTCCGTAGATGGCACTTGTTCAAGCAGCTTTTTTAGCGTGTTTTTTGTTGTGTCCTTGGTTTCGTTTGATGGTATTAATTTAGACTTCCTTTTCTGTTATAATCTTCACATTTATTCTCGCAATTTCTATCGTATGTTTTCTCTTATCTCCCGTCGACAGAATTTTATTCTAGGCCCATATGTAGGAGTAGTTAAACTGGTAAAGGCTGTCCAAATCTTCGTGAGACCTAAACGTGCCAGCAGTCAAGGTCACGCCCTAATATGTAACTGATCTGCCGTTATAAGAGAAGCTAAGTGAAATGGGCCCGATTTGCTGTACTAAGCCGAGAGTGACAGGTGTCCTCTATGCTTTTATGTTCACCGTACGCACAGTGTGTGTATTAAACACCTATAGGCCTACTTGTTGAACACAAAGATGCTGGACACAGGACAGACCAGCCCTCTCATCAGAGAGAGCGCCGTAAGATAAGGGTGAATGCAAAGATCAGACTTACTTTGCAAGATTTGGTCAAACGCCCCAGAGACTTCACCATTTCACGTAAGGATAGACATAAATTTAGTTTCCGAAAAACGTTTCCCTAATACCCTCCAGTAAAATACTTCAAAAATAGGCTTATTTTGACATAGGACACGACCGTTTTTTCCTCGCTTGCTTTAATTTCCTAAACGTGATCGTACCAAAAGTAATAATGATTATTAACGGTAGGTTGTACAGTACCTTTTAACGTCCCACAATCCGTCTATTTTGTGAGACCTACAGACTTCTTTAAGCCTAAATTCGAAGAGCAAAAATTTCTGTAACCAAAATATCGTTCTAGTCCCAAAAAAAACTGTTTGGAGATGAAACATATAAAACAAAGAAACGGACGGACTGAACCTCGTCAAAAAGCATTTACTGTCCAGTGACGTATGAACACATAATAATGAAAGTAAGATGAGCCCAATTTTTCGAGATTTTAAGTCCTCACAACGATGTGGCTGGAGATTCTAGAAGGCTAGAATTTCCTGTAGAACATTGTCGATATTGCTCAGTTTACTTATGATCTTCATTCACTGCACTGTTATGGCTTACATAAATTCTGAGAATATCCATCGCACATTATTATAAGAACTTGTGCCTTTCTCTGAAGAAAGAATCAACATTTCCTCTCTACTGTGTATATTTCATGCTCAATAAAGAAACACCACTAGATAAGACAAAAACCACGTAGAAAAGACTTGTTTGGATACGGTAACCTAGGGCGTCGCTTGCAAGAAGTTGGCTACGCTTCATCGATAACGTAACTACTTGCAGCGTAGCTACTTTAATTAAACTAATATGCGCTTAAAAGCATGCCTTCTACTGATCATATTTCCTTGCTGTACGATTTTGTCCTCTACTCGCGTAATTCCGCTCATGAACGTTCCGTAAACAATCACATGTCTATCCAAGTGAAGCGAATTTCGCTTTTGCTTTTCTTCGTTTGGTTTACCCAAATCCTGTGTAGTGGTGGAGTATAGAACCCATTTATTTGATGCTTTGTTGAGTACGGAGCTTGATATTTGGCAGTTGTTCTTCATTAAGGTCTGAAGAGCTTCCTACTGGCAGCCGTTCTGCGCTGCCTGTTAAATCAATTGTTGTCATTGTCTGGAAAGCATCGTGAGATATGCCACCTAAATGAATAGTGCTAATTACACTTTATCTTTAGTTTTTCAACCAACAAATGCACTATTTATATATCAAAGAAAAACTTCACAAAACAAAGGCATCCATTTGGTTCAACAAAATATGCAAAACAGAACAACTTTCACCAAACTATATACATATTACAGTAAACGGAAACAACCAAAAAAGCACAAAAACTAAGAATATGGCAATTAAATACCGTCTAACCCAAGAGATAAAATATCTGTTCAAGAAAAAGGCTACACTTAATCAACAACTATATACTGCCCACTTAGAATGTGCAACCTACTGGCAAGACACCTGGTCTTGTATACAAGCATCGATAAACGAGATCAAAGAAAAACTTCACAAAACAACATGCTAATTACAAATCTGGAAATGAATACGTGTGTGTTTTTTTCTCTTTGATTGCCAGTACATGCTGTATCGACGATGGTACCAACCTGCCTTACTAGAGAGAGTTGTAACACAGACGACCAACTTATTAAAATTACAATGGACAATGAACAGTGAAGTGTACTTAACAAGGTGTCCCTGATGATGGTCGAGTTACGGTCGAAACATATGTAGGGTGTAGTGAACAGAAAATTACGAAAAAAAAGTGCATTCGTTGGTTGAAAAACTAAAGATTAATAGAAAATTTGTTTACAAAGGCGGGAGTGGAAAAAAAGCGCGAAGAAAATATAGAGTGAACAACGGTCGTCAATAAATCGGCCGTTCTTATTAGCCACTGAACAGATGAATACATTTGTTTTTTAGATTTTTTAGAATTTATGTCCATTTATGATGCACCTTAAAGTGGATAACATACTGGATATTAGAATAAGGCAAAGTTCGTGCCTGTCATTTGTCGAGTAATTAAAAGAGCCTATATTGTTTCTTTTCTTTAATTTATCTGTTCAGTCTCTAGCTAATTATCACAGGGGTTATCTGTCTGATTCGCAATTTCGACGTGCTTTGTTTGAAAACTAAGCAGTCAAATTTACCACCAGGTTTCACATTAAAAAACCACGGACTCCACCCAAAATGTAATTATGTTTCGCCTACGATCCCTACAACAATGTTTTATGTGAGATTGTTTTTGTGCACAGAATTAACGTTTTGGTCTTTAGTAAACGAGAATAAAAAAGTACACATTACAAAAGCCCTATAGAAGAAGCTACAGCCCTTTAGTTTGTTAGAGAGTGTCTTTTGAGATCTGAAGATTTATTGTCTTATGAAGGAACGAGTCGTCAGGCATACAATGCAGTGTAGATTGGTACAACTTTACTAAGGTTTGGGAAGAACTTGCTACTTTCTTCTTCAAGGTATCCCATTCTTCTTGAAAAAGTTCTTGGACTTCCCTGAAGATAGAGGCAACAAACGTTTTCGAATCTTTGGTACTTACTTGCTTACGTACACGGCGTCAGATTCGTGAAGCCTGGAATCCTTATAGTCACTGGTGAGGACACTTCAAGTTTCACACATCATCACCTTTTTCACAAGAGTTTACTTCGGGACTTGAGAGAGCTGGCTCTGCTCCACACTGTTTCCTGAAAATGCGTTTCAGTTGTACTGAAGTCCATATTTGATGCCGGAGAATCTATCCAACTCGAAACTCCCTTCTTGAGTTTCATAAAACGATAGTTTTTTCACGCTTGAAAGCCCACCATCTGTCTGCTCTTGCTGTTGTTTATTCAACATATGTACAGCTGGAGGTCTTCCCAAAGCACGCGGGGCGGAACATCAAGATGATTGGAGATTCACTGAAGGTCGTTTTAAGTTAATACGAGAAATATACATGTAAATCAATATTTTGATTTTCCTTTTCTTTATCGTGTTTTCATAGACCGAAGTATGTATCTCTAAATCGTCATGAGTGCCTCAGTATTTACATGGGTGTACTTTTTGTTCAAATTATATAGTTTCAGTGAAAATCATATTTCATATACACTTGGGGTTTACAGAACATAAACACTAACTTTTTTCAAAATATATAGGTCTATAGTGATGTTAGGACATTTGACTTGAACTACGAGAACGCGTGAACAAGACGCTCAAACGTGCAAATGTAAATTTGTAAATCATATAAAAGATGTTGCTACTCACAGTCGTGAGAGCAATACCTTCTCTATGTCTGAACAAGTGAAGAAGAAATTCTGTGGCCTTAATTTGTGTTTTCCAACAGCGGCGAGGTTGCATGTAGGGAATGAAACATACACCTCAACCGTCAACAAGTCAAAGACTGGGTGTAATAAACTTACTACTTTGTCAAGGGTCGTTCTTGCAGGGCCGGCACACGAATAAGGGAATGAAACTCGTGTTGACAAAGGAAGAAGCCACGAGAGAGAGAAAAGGAAATGGGAAAAGAAAAGAAAACATGTACAACGTCTCAGAAAATAAAAGAAAAGACACGCCGAAGACTAAATTTAGAGGTTTTATTAAGAACATGGTCGTCATTGGTGCAAACTCAGCTGAATTTTTTTTTATATGTTTCTATAGCTTTTCGCCGTCGTTTTCTTCTCTTGAAAATGTTGATTTTTCTATATTGGTCTATTTCAAGAGAAAGATGTCGTGTGGATTGGTCCTTAACTCTGTCCGGCTCCTATTTGCCTCGCATTTGAAGCTTCGAGGAAAAAGAAGGGACCAGCAGACGTGCCTTGAATTTCTTTACCTCTGCCTTCAAACCCACATGCTAGCGCTGTGCAGTATGACAGACTGCCCGAGAGGTTTAAGGTTTTAGGACAGAAGCATATTTAGAAATGTAAAATTTTATTTTTTTACATGGGTGTATATTTTGGCCTCTCATTTTAATAGAAGATTGCAAATGAAAAGGAGTGGGGTATGTGAGAAGAGTATGCTAAGTGGAACAGGGATAAAGTATAAACTATGGTACTGTAGAATACGTATCGCGTGATGAGGCGGTCCATAACTTACAGATATCGCCAGCATTACTATTGTGATTATGTGCTGGGCAGAATAAATACGTGTAGAGAGCTTGACGAGAAAAATGGATAAAGTCGCATGAAAAACAGATGCGTAGAAATAATATTACAATGGAGCTTAAACAAATAATCTGTGAGGTTGTGTACTTGATTCTTCTCTTCCATAATAGGTTCTCTGACAGCACCTACATACCAATTTATGAGCTGCATAAACGGGAGAGGAAACTTCTTGACAGATTACCGAGTACAACTTTCTCAATAGCGCTCTTCTGTGTGCAGCTAAATTACAGGGAAAATTATATACAATAAAGTACTCTCTCGTCTACAGGGCTGAACAATTATAATCGTGTCGCGATTTATCTATAAACATAAACAAAATATAATATCTGTTAATTTATTAATTCGGGTTCAATTTTGTATAATTTTCGGAGTTGCTCTATTTCCACAAGCCATCCTGTCACATGCATATTTGTACCTCCCGTACTGTGACTAACACTGTGTACAACTAACCATGTCATATACGTGGTAGTTAACGTTTATATCTTGCTCATACTTCATGGATTTTAATTTAGGGTTTTATAGGTTGTTAACGCATTAACATCATGTTGTGAGGTCTAATTTAACACATGGATGTACTCACAGTGCACACTTTCCTAGGTTAGACTGTAAAACTTTTATCTTATTGACTTTATTAAGTTACAGTTGTGTCTGTGAAAGCCGTGGAGGATAGGGGGATTGAAGGTATAGCTTATACACATTCTTAACCTCAACGCTGAGTGGAGGTGAGTAGTTAGCTTTACGCCACGGCCGCCCTAACGCAGGGTGAAGATCTTTCGGTGTCGATTGAGTAGGCAGCTTGGTGGGAGGCAAAGATGGTCTGACCACTTCGGAGAATAAAATCTCTCATTCTTACCGGAATCGAGCTACGATTCCTCGGCTATGCAGCCCGTAACTCACTTGGAGTCAGCTAGACTATTGAAGTATTCAAATGAAATATAATTAAAATGTTGTAAGTTATTGTAATGAGTTTAAAAGGACGACGTGAATAGTGCGTGTATTAAAAATGTAAAATCAGCTTCTGATGCATGTCCTATGTGCAATTATCCAGGGAGCCTGTGATGTTTACGTGGAATTAGTTGTAACGACTGTCAGTTTTGAGGCTTTTATGGTCAAGTTGTTCTTCAAAACGTCGTGAATGGGAGTCAACGACAAAATAAATAATAGTGTGACATTTTAGGTCGTCATACTTGCTCTCATCTTGCAAGTGATTTCGTGAAGTTCGATAGACCGGTAATAACTTTTCGGAGGAACGTACTGACTCCAACTACACGGAAAAACTATTTGAAATTAACGAGGATGGGATGAGCAAGATGTGTAGTGGCCGTAACCTGTACTTGATTTGTCCTACGTTCGTACAACTTAAAACGGTTGTAGGTCTTTTAAATGGCCCTAACACCTTAAGGAAGCATCTGCTTACGATGAGATTTTGTGAGGATCTCACATGTTGGAGTGGGAAAGAATGTGAGTCATCTTTCCATACATTATACGAATGTGGTGCCTTAGCCACACTTAGATATTTCTTTCTGAGCTCGGGCAAACTGGAGGCAGAAAATATTAGGAAAATCCATCCAAGAACAATCCTGGCCTTTGTTAAGGTTGTGCGACTTGGATAACATTTTACCTAGAGAGAAAAATGGAGGCACAATGGGCCCATATGATTGGCCGACGTGCATCGGGACACATCAGTGCTCGAAACCATTATATATTTTCATATTCAAGATGTGTAGTACGATTGGAGGATATAAGCCTGTGGCTGTACATGCCACGAAATGTTGTTCGTTGAGGGTTTGAGATTCTCACAGCAGTGTTGTCTTAGTGCAAATTTCATCAGAGTCAAGCGGTCGAAGAAGGCCTTCCTCGGACTGCTTGACTCTGGAGATGATGGCACTACAGTTCTTCGAAATGTCGGTAGCGTTTTACAAATTGACAAGGCTTTGATTTCCATAAATACATCTCCTATTATTTATAAATCTGCATAATTCCGAGCATATAATTTCATTTGTTTGAAGATTATTTATCGAAGATATCAATAACTCAGAATGTTTGAGTTGAATAATTGGAAGATAGTGAACAATACAGCGGGTAGCTGCACAGGAACGTATTACTGCCATGATGGTGGTAAAGAACCCTGACTATTGAGACAGCAGGTTCCTTCGCAATGTCCCTTTTCTACGTAATAACTCCCTCAACAAATGTTGTGTATTTTACAAAAAAAACTCTTACAATTCAAAACTTTATAACCCTCTACTGAGTGGTGTTATTTTCGCTCCCAACTTTGAACTTCACACGTTTGCCATGTTGGTGATATTGATGGTAAGGTAAAGGTATATATAGTTCTCCCTAGAACTGGCCATGAAGGTCCAGAGGGAGAGTAGAGATATAGCTCTACTCTTTCTTTAACCCTGGCACTAGATGAGGGTGGGTGGTCAACTCCACGCCCCGGCTGCTTTACCCCCGGGAAAGATATCCGTTACTCATTGCACAGGAGGCTGGGTGGGCCTCAGGGCCGGTCTGCACGGGTGCGGATTCGATCCCCGGACCGTCCAGCCCGTAGCGAGTCGCTATACCGACTGCGCTATCCCGGCCCACGATATTGATTGTAGGAAATAAAAAATATATGGGCTGTCTAGTGTAGTGAACTTTGAAGCTTGGTGCGCAGAAGCATTCACTTACTATTTGTTGGTGGGTAAAATTTCTTAGTACACTGCTTAAAAACTGAATGCAGTAAATATGGTTAGAAGCACTCTTTATTTCAAGTCCTATCAGACGGCCCGTAAGCCCTAAACTATATACCACAGAGCTCTACTTATAATAGGTTGGGTTCGCATTTAGTAACGTGAAGTTCGTGCAAAGTCTACTTTAAGTTTATCAGTTCTTGTGCAATTTAGACCCATTAGTAGGAGACAGTTAAAGAGATGCACACATAGACAAGACTGTCTACACTCCCCTACAAAATGAACAGACTGCAAGGAGATATGGCTTATTTATTTACGTATGTTTATGTACTGAGGGTTCTGACTTGTATTTGGGAGTGCCCGTTTCGAATATATGCCCGGCATGCTGAGAATCGTGACTGACGTTTACATGGTTTTATTCAGTTTCTTCAAGGCTATTTCAAAGTACCGTAAATTTCGCCACAACATCCTTACATACTCCCTGCAATTCATTAATCACTAACATGGAATCATCCGAGTCCGTATATTCTGAATTACAGACAGCGTTGTCAAGTGCACAGTACGAAAAGCAAATTACAGTATATATTCCTTTGTTTAATTACACTGAGAGTAGTTTGGATTAAACAGTTTCGAGTGGTAGGATGGCTATCTCGGAAGTTGCCAGAAAAGCGTAAGGTAACGAATGAAAATCGTTAATCATGATAATTGATGGCAGGGTAAAGATTTGAACCTGGAACCCGCTGAATGCAACGCACAATTGCTATTCAGTCGATGGGGAATTTAAATCGATCACTTCTTAAGAAGCTAATAGTTCCTCTGTAATTGATTGCTCCCGTCGTGATGGTATTGTAATTAAATTTAATTTTATTATACGCAATTCTTATATTAGTCGTGTAATGGATTAATTCGAAAGCCGGAACTTTATTAAATAATAAATTTATTAAATAATAAATAGTAGTCTTGGTCTCTGGAATTCTATACTGCATAATAATTTTAATAGTCTGTTAAACATTCAACGAATTACTCTCTTCCTGTAGTATCCGACAGTTCATTATATTATTCACAAAACACTGGAAATAAAGTAACGTAAGAGCTACACTTATTTACCATCTCTTTGTGTTATCATAAATCGTGAAGTGAAATGTGTAATTTTGGATAACGCGTATAAGAGTGTAGTGCGTTTCATTCTTTTAAATTGCTACCTAGTGAGCCAAAACAGAGTAAAGGAGATGAAAAGAGTAGATTCAAGATAAAATAAGATGAAAAAATATATAGAAGAATGAAAAGGCACACAATAGGGAAGCACGTCTGTAACTACGTAAGCAATCTTTTTCCCTTGTTCTGCGCTAGCTGCCACTCTGTATCTTCTTCACTTTCGTATCTCGTTTTCTTCTTCCTTTTATTTCCCTTCGTCCTCCGTCTAAAGGCGACGATTGTCTACTTCAGCCAAGATAACGTCATTTTCGTGTGACGAGATGAGACAAAGGGTAGGGTTAACGTTACTGCTAGCAGCCTATGGACACTAGAGAGACAGGACCAGGACGCTGTAAGATGAACCCGGAGCTGTGTTCCTTTTTTATCATTTAGGAAGTTGTCTCCATTGCTATAGATAGTTCTTAAATCTCGGTTCGCCAAAAGAATTTCTATACTGTCTTATTTACATATAAGGATAGATACAAGGCCTTGCGGAAGATGAAGATTTAACTGTATCGTGCCATATTTCCTATTTATTTGCCTCTCTAAGAAATGATTCTTTACTCTTTTAAGTCTGAATGATTCATTACAAAGGAACATTTTTTTTGCATAGAGTTCACTTTGGGCAGTCAATAAACCTTCATTGTTGTGTGAATTGCAGGTTATTTTACAAAAGTTTATCAACTGTCGACGTCCAATGATATGGGAAAGTGATTACTTTCCGTACAATTGAAGTTTTATTTAGGAAATAGCTTGACCTGTTTTAAGTTTTTCTCTCGGCATTCGGCGGGAGGGGCTGGGGAAATCTACGAGGATCATCAGTCAGGATAATCATTGTCTTCCAGCGTGAATAAGGCTCGTTACTTTTTGGCCGACTCATTCGTGACTGACTACTCGAACTCACGTGGTAATGCGTCTGATTTATTTTCGGTAGTTTGCAGGTTCACGTCTATGCTAGGACACCGACTACGTTGACTGATAAGTTTTGAAGTTGTTCTCAGTTCCTTCCGGCAAATTCTAAGAAACTTCTTTAAATTATGACGCTACCCGTTCATTACACGATGTTTCCAGTTTATCATTCCCTAATCATCCAGTCATTCGGCGCTGTATCCTCTAACATGTCGTGAAAACATAACGTAATATAATGCTACTTTCGATTCTTATATTAATCAGTTATTTGTATTCCTTTTACATTTCGAACACCAAATCTGCTTAAAATATCCACTTCTTAAAGTGTTGTAAGGCAAATTAAACTAAGTTATATACAGGAGATATCTTGAGAAAGTCTCAAGGAAGGACACCCAAATGTCACTTTCTAATATCCCCTCCTTTAGCAACAATAACGTGGCAGATGTGCAGACTTTTCAGTTGGACAAAGTAATAATATGCTGGTGTTTCAAAAGTATTTACATTTAATTATACATAACCCGCTACGTTTCTTTCTCTTTTGGATTTAGAATTGATTTTCACTTTATTTCTTGTCACTGTTTCGACTGTAAACGTTATGTAAAATCAAGTAAGATGGAGCGTCATTGTGACGTCGGTTGGACTCTTGCTTTGCATTCGGCGGATTCGGGCTTCATGTTTCGACCCGGATATTCGATATCCTGACTGAAACGTTTTGTGGTTCTTGTTAGCGCACAGGCAAATATGTATTCATTACAGATCTTTTCCAGTTTACGATTCAGAATTCCACCATTCAACGTTATGAAATCTAAGTGACTAACGGCATCGCAAAATAAACTACATATACTGTAATGAAATGGTTATGAAGAGTGAGTATGAAGTGATTTACTTGAGTGCATTTGTGACATTAGTGCAAGCAGCGAATAAGGATCTGTAGGCCAAAATGATTAAGCACGACAACTAATCATTATTGTTAACTGTTTGAAACGTATTTACACCTTCTTCGGGCAGCGATATTTGATGTTGAAAGTAATAAAATCACAAAGGCGGGTATTTTCGTGGAAACTAACTCAATGGAGCAGAGTCCTTCTAGGCAAGAAATTCCCTGCATTTTACGGCACCAGAAGTTTGTTACCTTATTCGCATCAGCACTCTACACCCGGTTCTTCGCTTTCAGTCGGTAGAAACAAACTCTTGATTTCAGGGAATCTAAGTGGTTCGTCAAAGGCACAGGAACACTTGTAGAAATTATTGGGTGCTTTTGAAATTCAACAAACTGGTTTACCTCATTTATTGTAGTATTGTTAGCACTTTATTGAATTTGCTTACAGTTAATTTGTTTCTCTATTTATGAATGTGGCACCGACTAGTTTTTGTCTTATAAATAATTTATTACAATCTTTCAAATGTAACGGAGGAAATCGGAGTGCCCGAAATCAGGTATTCACCCACTAACGTCTAAATTCGAACTCCCCCAGCATCTGTACGCGGTCGTGGATATCCCGGCTAAATTCATCCCACTCTCAAACTTTTCCCACTGTCTCCAATTGGCTGACTTTTAATTTTGACTATTTCCTAATAGGTCCAAAAGTTACAATTTTGAATACTTCCTTGTCATTGGCTGCTAGTGACTTAACTATGTTCCCGTGTCGTTACTCGTATTAACCCCTACACGCGTCCTACCAGTTTTTCTTAATGTGCGAGCATGACTAATACAGTGTCTGTCCTCACTTGATTTAAAACGTCCAAAAGCTGTCAAAGTGTAGAATTTCGTTTGTTCCAAAAAGTTCCCTAAACCATTAATTTTGACATTGACAAACGGCGAACATGCTAGCTTGCTATACCCGACCTAAACTGTCTCTATTGTCCTCTCTAAGCCGTTATACACACGAGTTACAATTTCTTTTACACCCTTAAACTAAAGTACCAATTCTAAACAAATATGTCCTGTCTGTCAAACATAAATTTTGACACCTAATAATACCGGTTATAACTCCACCTGTTCCTATTCTGATCCAGATTAATCCAGGTCATGCCTCCATCCCACTGCTTGAAGATCTATTTTAATATTTAACCTTTAAAGTACCAATGTTAGATATATCTAACGCAGCCTGCAATCCCCAGTGGCCCAATATTAGATATATCTAACGCTGTGCACGCGTGACGTTTTTCAGCTCTGACAGTGTTTGCTTTAGCAGGAAACCCAAACAAACCCATTGAGGGCCCCACCAGCAGGTCTGGAATTCGTCATGAGCAATGATGTCATTTATGGCGGTCCGGGTTTCGATATTATTTATGACCGAACTTGACCTTTGTTTATCAGCTGAGGAGGTGGCAGGCGAAATACAGTAGACCATTGTATGAGGTTGAAACGTAGAAGCTGGACCAGGAAGGGCTCAAGTTTAGTCTTCTGGCAGCTCTCGTAGTAGTATGGCGTATCTGATATTGTTTTGCATTGGCGGACTGGCATATATATAGTGTGACAGTGGCGGATTGGTTATGTATTTCAATCCACAATTTTTTGTAACATTTATTGACAAAGCTTCAGGTGGTATTTTTCACAGTCGTGTTTGAGGTTACTTTATCGGCGCCGAACTGGTAAATATTGCATAACTTCAGTGGCGGATTGTAAGGAAGTACTCCTTACTGATTATCTCTATTTGTTCTTCAGTGTTTACTGACACAGTTTCATCTGCATTACTTTCCCAGTGACCCAATCATTATTTGATAGACAAATTTTATATCAGTGGTGAATTGCCAATAACTTTCATCTATTCGGTTTATTTGGGACCCCTTGAAATGGAACCTCAGATGTGAGCTAGATATTCAAAGCCACTCGAGCCAGACGAAATAGAGGAAGTACTGATGGATGAGGAATCTGGAGGAATTGGAAGAGACAGACGAACTTATGGAATCTCGTGTGCAGTTCTCATCCTCAGAAGACGAAGATAGTACTGAGGAAACCGAAGTTACGTTTCGAGAAGTGGCATACGCGTGTGAACCTGAGTCGCTAGACACAGAGAGCAGCGTTCAATGTTGTGGCGTGAGTCGACACATATCGTTGTACAGATGGAACAGAATACATTTGCCGGTGCAAATAAGGGTTGTATATTTCTGTGAACATAACATCACACATTCCTACGGTGTAAAGCAAGGGGTAAGTACAATAAAAATCCCCAGAAGTGACAAAATATATTACACTAAATAACTTTTGAATTTATCAGAAAGTTCCGCGAGTACGTTTTATTGCTAAAAATTGACACTTCGTCCATAAATGTAGAAATTTACTCTCTTTCAAACAGTTTTTATTTCATAATTTTATATTATATAGGGCGGAAAATATATCTGTTCTTGTGGAGGTCTGCAATTCTAAGATTTAAATGCCCGAAAAAGTCGGGCCAGCAGGAGACTAGGGGCTTTTAAAAGTCGGTACGTTAAAGGTTAATATTTTATATGTAATATACGCCTAGGTCTTCCAAGTGGTCACTTTCCCTCATGTTTCTCGATCAAAACCCTGCATGCACTTCTCTTTTTCCCCATACGTACCACATGCCCCGCCCATCTCATTATTCTCGATTCGATCACCCGACAAGTATTTGATGAGGAGTACAGATCATTACGTTCCTCGTTATGTAGTCTTCTCCACTCCCCTGTTACCTCGCCCTCCTTAGGCTCAAATGTTTTCCTCAGCACCCTATTCTCAAACACCCTCAGCCTACCTTCCTCCCGCAATATGTGAGACAAAGTTTCACACCCATACAAAACAGCAGGCAAAATTATATTTCCACACATTTTAACCTTTATACTTTTGGACAGCAAACGGGAAGACAAAAGATTCTGGACCGAATGGTAGCAAGCATTAAGCGAGATCAATCTGCTATTAGTTTCTTCATGTATGCAATTTTGATTATTTGCCGTTTTTCCAAATATTTGAACGTTTCCACATGTTCAAAGGGTTTATTACCTGTGTTTGTGCTGTGATATTTTCCTGTATAATAGAGTAAGAATTAAGTAGGGTACTCCGTTTGCTATATTAATCGTATTGTTTGTACTTGGAAGTGTAATAAATTGGAGAGCTAAAACTTTGTTATGGAAGCACAACTAAATATGCGTCGAGAGTAAGGAGGCAATAGTCAAGCTTTCTCGACTTTAATGATTTTTGTAATTTGACGCACAATATAAGCTATTTTCTCTCACTCTGTCATTTATGAATGACTGGGTGAACTGATTTCAGGCTTCCGTCGCGATGTTGATGAGATCTGCGCTCTTCTGGAATATTACGCGGCGTCGTGTGGTAATTTTTTACCGACGTTTTGGGAAATCGTATCGTTCCCATCTTCAAGGGTCAAGAGTCAAGTAGGAAAGAAAGAAAGCCAGTAACCTATAACGTAGAATTCTATTTTTTTTGTATGAATCTACGTTACAGGTTGCTGGCTTTCTTTCCTACTCGGACTCTTGACCCGTGAAGATGGGACCGATACGTTGTCCAGAAACGTCGGTAAATAATTACCACACAACGCCGCGTAATATCCCAGAAGAACGCAGATCTCGACTGGGTGCATGTTTTACAATATGGCTTATTTTTCATGCTTGAAAATGGTACCTAAGTACGAAATGAAAAAGAGATATCTACGATTCAGTCTGTATTGCAATCTGTAACTTTGCCAAAATATTATGACATATACATATCTTTTATGTTGAGGACGTGGTTTTAACGTTTCCCCTTAGGGGTTACAAGACATAAAAGTGGACTAGTGGGAGAATTGTTATGAAAATATACCCTGGAAATGTGAACTATGAAATTTTAACGTTGAATGGTCAACGGAAATTTCGCTGCTGGGTTATGCTTGCCCTACAATAGGTCAAACACGAAATTCGAGCTGAGAAACACAATTTGTACCTAGGCCACGTCATGTGTAGAATTAAACTTGGCACTCTGAGACATTTAGGCTCCTACACGAGCAGCTGTATTTTGCAACGTGCTTGAAATAATTCTTTTCCAGTGTACTGAACACGAAGAGAGTTATTCCTTTGTGGCAATTATATTGCGCAAAATAATTTTTTAACTTTAATGCGACAGTTTTTCATGCAATGAGAATGGGGTAATTTCCTGAAATTCCTTTGCCAAAATAAAAATTAAAGCAGAGGACTCTTTGGATACAAATTGTTTCATGAAGATAAATTTTTATTTCGATAGACACCCTTACATACTGAAAATTATCTGGAAATTTTGTCTTTAAGTAGTAATTTATAATGACAACCTTAAGTCTTCTTTGGTTAAAATAGGACATCTTGCAAAAGCAAATAACTTATTGTTTGGGGGGTAACTTTTTGGAGTAACATGTTGCCTGTATCTTCAGACTAACAGCTTACCAGAATTTGCACTCTTATTATCGAATAGGTCAGGTCTTTGTGCCTAATCTTACTGATGAAATCCGCAGATACTAAAAGAATTTTCACAGAATGCTCAAATATTTGCAGACTTTCTTCAGTCCTTACTCTCGAGTTTGACTTGCATAAATTTCCCAGTGTACGCGATATAAGGTCGACATATTGTGCAATCGTGACGTCACGCGTTTTTATTTTGTGATGCAGCTGAACATGTGTGGGTGCCTTATAAATGGAATGAGCTCTGTTCGAATGCCTAGTAAAAACAATAAATACAGATCACAGACAGAGAAAGACTAAAGAATAATGCCGATTGCGGACTGATGTTTGTCATTTTGCCAACTCTCATGTTGCAGTAATTAATAAATGGGTTTTTAATACGTTTTGACATTCTGCTCAATCTCCATGTCCATGTACAAGTTGAGTGGGTCTCTAAAAAAAAGGCTGTAATAACTATAATCAACAAGTGAAAACAGTGTGTATATAAGCACATATGTAAAAAATCATGTACTGTGATCAATCTGTTTGAATAAAATGAAAACGGATGAAGAAATATGTTTAACGATGCCTTTCGATATACTTTTGCGACTAGATGAAACAATGCATTAAATGGAACTTCCTCTTTTGTAGGTTACACTTATTATGCAATACACAGTCAGGACTGCACTCTATAATTTGAATGTGCTATTACATTTATTAAAATTCTTCACGTAATTACAGAAAGCCGTGACCTACTTAATAACCTAAAAGTTCACGCCTTATTTTAAACCAAAAAATTCATGATCTCCTTTACAAGAGCCCCTCATTGCAAACTATCCTGATTCGAATTCTTCTTTTCTACGTCCTCAGATCTCATTTTGTAAACTTGATTGTCATAGTATTGTACTATCTACGCCTACGTCTCCCAAGGTGTCTCGTTCCTTCCTTTCCATTCCAACTAAATTATTTACGCATTTTCAGCTCGTTC
Source organism: Reticulitermes speratus (assembly GCA_021186555.1). NCBI lineage: Eukaryota > Metazoa > Arthropoda > Insecta > Blattodea > Rhinotermitidae > Reticulitermes > Reticulitermes speratus. The sequence continues at coordinate 19,932,626 of JAJKFL010000042.1, forward strand.
TTAGTCGCTGGGTACTCTGCCCACGTCATCTTCATTTACTTCATCACATTACTCTTATTTACAAAAATTAAAAATTATGAAGCTGCTCATTACATAATTTTCTCATCTTACTCCATTTCTCTCAGCTCCAAATGCTCTCCTTACCACCATCATTACCGTACACTTGGCTGTCAGCAAGGACATATTTGCAACGTAAAGACTTAGGATATTAAATTTTCAGAATTGGGAAAATTAATGTTAGACTCTTTTGGCTTATGGCACTGTATAATTTGGTAGAGATGTACCGACGTTTCGAGGAAAGGTGCTTCCTTGAACACCAGGGTAGAAGAGTCCATTCTGTGCTGATGAGGGGGCAACACCTCTGTTAGACACGTTGGTATCTGCCTACCAAACTACACCATGTCATATCCTAAAAGAGCGCTACCGTAAATGTGAAAGAAAGAAACAAATCTGTAGGCAAAATAATGCCTTATTTCAAGATAAATCTTGCGGTAGATATATCAAAACTCACGTACGAAAAGTGCAAGTACTTAAGATCTAAACTGAAAGCATCGCCGTTGTGTAGCCTACAAATAGATGGATCGTACCTAAAAATGATAAGATTGGAGTCTGTAAAAACCGATTGCTTTAGATCGTGAATTAATAAGATCTTCAGTGAGACATATTTATATTTGTAGCCGTCTTAATCATGCGGTTCATCTAAATAGCAGATAATTATCCAGTATACTTCACAGAGAACATACTCGGATTCCATCAGAAGGAACAATTTTGCAGTGCTGGTTGGCTTGAAAACCACACAAACCTCAGAAATAAAGCCCCTGAGCAAATGCAGTTTTCAAATGATAAGCAAGTTGGTATATATAATAAAAAACACTGGGCTTAAAAGGCTTTATAATATATATTTCTTCATTGCCCGCATTAAAATTAGAATATTGGCACAAATTTCGATCTTAGATGAATATCCATTTCTTTCATAGCAAAATTAAAAATAGGCCCTTAGGTTAAGATTTGTGAGAGCAGGGTAATAGAGCTTCACCAAATATCATTGGGGTGATAAAAAGTTTGGATGATAAGAGGGGCGGGGAATGTGGCACGTATGCTAGGTGTGAGATATATTTATATAAATTTATAATGAAGAATTTTTCGGTTTAACGACAGTGTTAGTCCTAAGATTGCGCAGTCTTTTGTAGGTAAATTAAATATTAGTACGCAGCTTGGGTGAAAAGACATGGGCAGGTAATACTCGCAGAAAAACCTGTCTAGTGCCACTTCGTTTAAACAAATCCCTCGTGGTTTGACACCATATCGAACCCTGGACTTCGCCATGGGAAGCTGGCTGTTAACACTTTAGTAATGACAAGGGCTAAGTTGAATAAAATACAGTGAATGTCTCGGTTTGTTGGCCGATTAATGTTTCCTTAGGGGGCGCCTTACTTCTTGAATTTAATTGGTAACGAGAATACTGTACTGTTGAATGGCACTGATGAAATCTTGCCCTTACGTGAAAGGAAAATTGAGTAACCACGTTTTATGGTGCATTATTCATACCAGTGTAACCTTTGCCATGACCGTTGGTGTCTTGAAGCATGGCAAGAATTTCACAAGTTGAATTATTGGAAATTGATATGATGTCTCCTGGTAGGAGAACGGTATAGTCCATATGTAGCCATTAACTTTTCAAAAGAAAATGATTCCTTCACTTCCATCGCTTTTCCGCCTAACTGTCTCTTTTCTTTTCCTTCATTCATTCATTCGTTTTCTCAGTCGTGTTTCTATTCTCCGCCTCAAGTAAAAGGCAGTTATTCCTGTACAGTCAGTCGACTCCTAGTCTTTCCTTCCTTCCATTCAATCTGAACCACCTTCATTTTTCAGCTCCCAGACAACAATAGCAGTAACAATGAAGTTGCCTGGAAACAAGCTATCAGCCTTTCCTTTCTGAAAGATATTTTGCTGCCGTTCAGGAAACAAACGTTCTGTCGAACAACTCTGCTGACTACCAGCATGTCAGGAACACGATTAAAAAATAGGGACTTTACTGTTCCGACGATCTACTGACGTCCTGTCTTCAGTATACATTGGTTTACGACTGAAAATTAAAAATAATGTGTATATGATTTACAAAACTTTGTCGGTTTTGAAATTATATTCGACAATTCTTATACTAAACAAAAAATTAACTTACAGATTTTAGTTTTTTACAGTATTGTCGATGAATATTCAGGTTAATAACACTTTTGCCTGAACATAGAGGCACTAAACTCCTCCGAAACGACGGCAACTAATTACCACTCGACAAGACTTACTCATTCCACTAGACGTCTATTTTTAAGTAACTGACTGGTAACTCCACGGATCCTAATTTTATCGTGTGCTGATTTTTGCACAACTCCTCAAGAATGGCCCCGACGTGTGTGTGTGAGACAGAGACAGAGAGGAGAGATGGCGTATTTAGCGACGCTGCTAAGAATATACAGCGTCGATGGTGTATGAATAAATTTTGATTACTGGAAATTGATGGAATAATACTAAAGGGGAAAACTGATATACTCGAAGAAACCCCTTTCCTATTCCACACTGTCCACCACAAACACCACAGAGATTGGCCTGGGGTCAAACCCAGACTTACCTGGTAAGATAACGGCGACTGGTCTTCTGAGTCATGGCACGACATCCGATGCCGCCGCCGTGTGTATGGAATGCCAATAGTCAATGTGATGTTTGCAAGACACCGCCATTTGAGTCAGACAAATATTTTCTCTTATTTCGTTTACATCCATTTTGATGTAGTATTTCCGTCTACAGTAATAGCCCATCAGGCTTTACGATTAAATTTCTGTATGAATTACATTTCCATGTTACATATTCTGGCGCTCTTATCTTCACTGAGTACTTTAAATACATTTAGTAAGAAATTTGAATTTAACATATTGGAAGTACACTCTTGTAAATTCCGCTGGTATACCTAGCTTCTATTAACACGTTAAAGACTTTCGAAATCACTGTGCACCTGACTGTCAGTGTGTCCGTCTGGGTGTCGAGCACCCAACTGGACCTCGTGACCAGAACTTACTAAGCAGCGGGTCTGACCATTGCAGTCATAGCTTCTTTGGGCGTCCTCTCACGTCCACTAACCTGGTCTTTGTCAAGAACACATATTAAAATACGTACATTTTTAGAAAAGAGCAGACGACTAAAATCAAACCGAATTGTCTTCATTACCTAAACCAATGAATTAATGACATTTAGCGAAGTAATTACTTTCTCTTGCGAGAATCACACAAGGCATAAATACTTGTGGACATGTGAGCAGTATGTAGAGTTTTGGCTATTAAACCTGCCAGCATATCATAACAACTGATGGACATAAAAGATTATCTAGCTTTATAAAACGAAGACGTAAAACGTAGCCAGAAAGTTTGGCAAATTTACTGAAGAAGCTTTTCATAATATTGGTTAAGCACTTAACTACAAACGAATGGCCTTCTATATCCTTTCATACACGTTTATGAAACAACTCCATTTTGGAAGAATACTTACTGACGAAAATTGGCACTTATATTGGAATTTATTCAAAAGTATAAAATAAATTTTTAATTCATAGATACTTATTTTACATGAACACCGACTAACGCTCGTAAATTTATTTTGTAAAAAATGGAGTAGGTAGAAAAAACTGAAAATGATGCCATATAATACTAGTAATGTTTCGTAGCATGTATTGAGTATTGCACATGTAATCTTGGAACACTTTGCATTCCAAATACTGTCAGATTTTAAAGTGCATTTCCTTTACGTAATCTGAAAGACACATTGTTTCCTATTATTTTTCCAAAAGACATTCTGATTCTTGTTTCTGAATATTTTTCAATGTTTATAAATTATCTGTCAGTGATTTTCTAAGAATAATTTGGAAAAGTAATTTTTCTACCTCTTCTTGTCTGCAGCTACTCTAAAGTTAAGGCATCCAGTGTAATAGCTTTTATAATCATCTAAATAAAACTACAATATTTGGTATAAGTCTTAATTTAGCCGGACTTATTTCGATTATAAGATCGTTACCATGATGACACACAACCAGGGTGATTCGTATAGAAGGAAACCCAAACACTTAGCTACAGATCACGAACGGCGGCACTGACTATCTTACAACTCCAGTACCTGTGAATTCCTGGATGCTTCATGCCGCGTCCAGCCATCAGCAATTCGCCTAATTTACGCTAGCCTTTAGGATGAGGTAACCTTAATTTCCCAAGCGTCTGTCACTGTCATACTGTAGCTCATCATGTCGTACACATTGCCGGAGCCTATATCAACAGGTCATTGTGGGTTTACATTTACATCACCGAATATATTCTAAAATATTCTATACTGCTAAGTAGTTTATTATGTATCAGTAACAATAAATTGTGTATAAATCGTTATGAAATTCTTGCATGATAAGTGTGTTAAATTTATATATTTACAACCAAATATTAGTCATTAGTTTGAATATCGTGTGGGGATATTCAGAATTCTCAGTTTTTTTCTTAGTAGGCTATTTATTTCAATCTATCTACGTGGCTGTATTGTTTAATAATGACCTGCCTACATTTTCTGAGCTATACCGGCTCATTTAGCTATGTCGTAGCGTGGTTGCTGTTGTAGGAGTAGGAGACTGACGAAGTTATTTTGTTATTATTAATAGACGAAAAATACGAACCCGAACTTTAAATTTTTCTGATATCATTCTGTCTAAAGATGTACTCCTATATTTTGTGTCCATTGACAGAGACCCTGTTACTTCCATAACATCAGTCTATCAATATAATTTACAATATAACTGTTTGCTACATTTTCGCATTCATCGCTGATAATGCAAAAGAAAATTACCTTGAGGTGTGAGATTTTTACAGCGACGTTGATGAAGATTAAGTCTCACAAAAGAAGGAACTTCAACTAGAGGGTTTAACACATTGTTGTCATGAATATCGGATGTTTGAACTGTTCTATGCTGTCTTGCATATGAACAGTAATTATTAGAGGGTTGCACTGCATGTGTGCTTGTTAATTCGTGATTTTTTTGCTTTAGACACTCTCATACTTGTCCTTTCATTCCCTCATCCTTCCTTAACCCATTCCCGTTCTCTTCCACTAAGCCATGTGAACTTAATTGTCTTGATTCCTTTACGGGTTTGAGGAGGGTTAAAGAACGTGAACTTGGTTAATAAAGAAACAAACAGGAGTGGAAAAACTACTTTGCTCTTACAGTACTAATTTAGAATGCTTCATGATGTAATGAGAAGGGAGAACTTTGCTGCTACAATTTACACAATAGTGGAATAGCAAATGAGTAGAGATGAGCAGTAAGAAGGAGTGGTGACTAATAATGGGTAGTGACATTAAAGTGAAACAGAAGAGGGCGTAGAGAGTGACAAAATCCTTCAGAGTGAAGAACTGAAAGTGTACATCACAGTATAGGTTGCCATCGCCACGAATATATTTTCTTTTGTTGAGAGTCATATTTACGTAAGACTTCGTAAACATGTTGGTTATTAACGCAAGATTGTTATCGAATTTGTTGAAAAGGTGCAAGGAAAAATTTTCGCGACACTTATACTTAGTTGATATTTTAGTGAAGCAAATTAATATTATATCATAAAATTTTCATTTTACTTCTAGAATCAAGCAGATCAAAATTTTTGAAATAATTTTTCTTACTTGAATACGAAAATTTGTCACATTTTGATCTGTTATATGTATATTGGATATATGAATAATAGTAACAGGTGTACGTTTGCTACCTTAATCAAGCACTGTAAGCACTTCTTAATATTTAGAGCCATTCAATGTCTGTATGCAATAAACCGTGAAATATTTCACGATAATTTTCAGCTCAAGACTCTTCACGCTAAAACCGTTCCGAATTCAGTGTGGTAGTAAACGAAAACGAAAGGGCACGGGGTTCAATTCTCATCAGGAGCAGATGCTTTTCTTTTCGACCAACTGCCTAAACCAGTCATTCGGTGTATACCAGAGGCCATACCTTCGGATTGGAACAGCGGGAGAGCGCTCTCACATATACCACACACAATTCCGAGGGCAAGAGTGTATTTAGTCTTTCAAGCCTGTTTGTCTCCTTTAGCTGGTGATTAGGCACTGCAGGATTCTTGCATGTAAAAGAGAATCCCTATATTTCGGATTGAACCGGACTGAAGTTTCTTCCAATTACCGAAAAGCTGGACTATAAGTATCTCGAAAAAGCATAATTTGTGATTACGGATGTAATATGATATACGCGTTATATTTCTGCGTATTATGAATATGGCACTTTATTAGAAAATAATTTATACAATAGTACATGTTTCGAAAAATAACAGAATATATACTATTACGTTACGTACTTATTCTTTGGCTCTACGGCCCTCTGAGAGCCTTGGCCTACTTAATACTAGTTATAACGTAAATAAACCCAAGCCCTTTATCTCATTTAAGAAGTAAAATAAGTATTTAAAGTATCAGCTCGGGCGAAAAAACCTCGAAAAATCAGGACTCGGGGAATCGAGACCTCATTGTGTTTACATCTTTAGTGTTATTATTATTATTGTTGTTTTAATTGCATTATTTATACTTCTAATGCTTCCTAAATAATGCATAATTCTTTATCCTCTTAATATTTTGCACATTTTAGATAAGTACTGATTTACACGAGAACTGAAGTTATTACAGCACTGAGTACTGAAATGGGATCAGTAGGGAAGTTATGCTGTGCAGTTTGGTAAATAGCTACACGTATATATATATATATATATATATATATATATATATATTTGTTCCTTCTTGCTTTCGTCTAAATGCTACGTCGTGAAGTATAACTTTGGAGTGGAAATGTATCCCTCGGTATTAGATTGATGTGAGGCCACGGCACTTGATAATGTGTTGTTAAGTAACCCAAATGTCAAATTTTCAGAAACAAACCATACATTTCGGTTCCATTTGTCTCCAATTGTAAATCGGAGTGCCTGACACTTTCCAGTGCGTCACAGACTGTAAGAGAATTTTCCGATGAATCGCGGCTCATAGTGCAATCCATACAATTTTTGGTGCTTTCCTTTTGGGTTTTGTTTCCATTGTTATCAAGTAAAGCATTTTAGGCTTTTCCCAGAAAAATATTCCCGCCATGCTGAGGGTATAAGTGATGATAATAAATGACGTAAAATGTAAAGTAAAGGTAAAGTTCTCCGTAGAACAGGCCATGAAGGCCCAGAGGGGGCGTAGAGGTGTAGCTCTACTCTTTCTTTAACCCTGGCACTAGATGAGGGTGGGTGGTCAATTCCACGCCCCGGCCGCTTTACCCCCGGTAAAGAGATCCGGTACCCATTGCGTAGTAGGCTGGGTGGGCCCTAGGGCCAGTCTGGAAGGGTGCGGAAAATTGCGCCCCCACCGGGATTCGATCCCCGGACCGTCCAGCCCGTAGCGAGACGCTATACCGACTGCGCTAACCCGGCCCACAATAATGACACGTGGCTTGTATAAGGACTGGGACATTTCAAACATAATTTTTTCGTGCAGGACCCTCGTTAGTGGCTGCTGGTTCTTTCGTCCTTTGCTTATCCGAGCCATAACAGAGACGTTTCTGTTCTCTACGAAGTCCGACCATTGTGCAACAGTTTCTTTATAGACCCTCTCTCATCTTTCTTCATTACTTCCACTTCCATGTTATAAGTAGCATATCCGCTTGAATCTTCGAATCTTCCAATATCACACTGTGTCAAAACCAAAAAAAGAACCGAAAGTCGCGGCTAGCAGTTGTGACAAAAGCAGTTCGACCATCTCAGTTCTCGAAGGCTTGCGACTTCGAGATGAGTCACACGTTTTCTCTGGGCTACAAGAAATTTGCATCCACCTGCGTCTTACTCAGAGATTATATTAAGATTTGTGTTTACATGCAAGTTCCACGTAAAGTGGAAGCTTTCTTCATGTTCCTGAGAACAACACCTGTAGGCGTTTAAAATTTAACCTAGCATTCATCTATCTAATATGCAAGCGCCTTAGAAAAAGAAATAAAAGGAGAGAGTTAATTTGTATATACCGTTTTTCTGTATTCTTTTATTCTTTCTAGGAAGACTTTTATGTTTCTATCTGGTAAAATTGTGTGACTCTCCCGCGAAAAGAAATACATATTTTGCACCTCAGTAGACAAAAGGGACCCATTAATGTTATCCGTAAAATATTAGTCTCCATAAAGGTATAGGCCTCGTCAGACCACAAACAAGAGCTGGTTCAAGATACATGGAGGCTAATATACATCGTGCTTACTAAGATTGCCAGTGCAACGTTTATAACCCAAATTCCACCCCATACCAACCCGACGACCATTTATGTTAAATTTCGCCCCTCTTTGCTACAGTTACACATTTTGCTTTCCGTATAATAGCAACTGGTGTATGTCTAAAATTACTGTCTTTAAATTCCACGCTTGGAAGAATCTGAATTGGAAATAATTGTCATTTACGAGATATGGCTGTGCGAATAAGATTTTTGTAACTCATACGGTTTACTCGGTAGTTTGTTTAAAAGTGTTCACAAAGTGCTTTCCTCGGTCGTTAACCAAAAATGATTCCGATTGGAAACAATATGGGGAAAAACTTATGAGCGTAATAGAGTAAAATTTTAAAGTTTGACATTAACTCTGGAAAATAGTAATGAATATTTGAAGTTTATTTGTTAAATACAAACTGGTTATCATGTCTGATACGCTTCTATTCTGCTTTACAGTCGTTAAGGACTTTTACTCTTGTGTTGAATTAGGTAATTTCTTCCTACCAGTAATTATGTTGTATTTCTCTTCCTCCTTCTTTTTCATAGCTCAACAGCCCTTGTGGGCCAAGGTCTCCTCATTGTTGAGGCTTAATCACACTCAGATACACCACGCTCGGTAAGACTCCTCCGGACGAGTGATCGGCACGCCGCAGAGACCTCCACCTGACAACACACAACACTCACAAAAGACAGATATTCATGCCCCCGGAGGGATTTGAACCCGCAATCCCAGCAAGCTAGCGGCCGCAGAACCACACTTTATACTGCACGGCCACCGGGATTGGCATTTCTCTTTTTCTACGGCATACAAATTTATAATTCGGTGACGGCCTAGCCATTTAAATTGCAAGGGTCTAGAAGTCGACCCCACATCTCGAAGGTAATTTAAAATAATCGTTACTAAAAATAAGTCAGAATTACAGCTAGTCACATTGGTTGAGAATGCAACCAGTTGCCGACTATAGATACGGGGCTACGTTTAACATAAAATTTGCTCACTGTATTGTAAAATATGGTACTGTATTTATTCTGTCGATTTTGGCAAAACAAAACGTCTTATTCTAAATTTGAAATACATCTTAAGCCCTATCATCTTAAACATTGAAGTAGGTCAGTTAAGATATCGGAGATTGAATACGTTAAGTCTGATAAAGAGTATTTAGAAGTGAGTAAACATTTTAAGACTATTCTTGTTTACAATGAAAATTCGAAACCTTTTTTATGTATTGTGGTAAACCGTGTGCCATTACAGCTCTTCTCGTATCGACCGAATGAAAATTTATGTATAAATTTCTGATTTGAAAATGCACTTTTCAAAGGTGCAAAATTTAGAACCTGTAAATTTCGCATAACTTCAGTTTCCTTCGAAAAAAGTTGAGATATTTATTTAAATTGGAACCATTGAAAATTTAACTTATGCTTTATTACAGGGAACTATGGTCATACATTTTCAGATAGGGGTTCAAACAGTACTGCACTGAAACCAGTCTTATGCTAACAGTGCTAGTCTGTTTCTGAAGTTGCTCTATGTTGTGACCCGGTAACCCGGAGTTTAGTGGTTACTGCAGGCTGCAATGTTTCCCGGTTATGTCCTATAATCCCACCCACTTCGCTTGGGTCTATGAGTGCAAGGAATAGGACCAGCCGCACACAGACTCTGTCGTTCGTAAATCACCCGACACGTGAAAAATTGCACGGGACACTAGTGGGATGGACTTGCAGACAAAACTCTTTTCCTACTTGCGCTCTGCGGTAATTTTAGAGGCCTCTGTTTTTGCAAACAACCGTACCTAGTCTCTAAAAAAACACATTGTTGGTGGTTTCATGCCAGTCTGTGCATCTTCTCATCCCTCCTAGCCCCAAGAGCTGTTTTTTCAGTTGTCCGAAGCCGAATTTTTGTGACGTTTAAAATACATTCAAAGGGTCCTAAAATAGTAAAAGTCTACAAATATGTTTGCGTAGTTCTTACATTATAACATGCAAAGGAGTACAGGCAGGTGGTAAAATGTTTTTTACCTAAATTGGTATATATATATTTCTTCACGTAACTTGTTGTTACTTTTTTCCCTGGAGTGGTAAAAACTTTAAAATGGAATACGTTTTCAATTTTAGTCTTTAGTACAAGTTAAAGAAAAAATAGTTAGTGACATAAGGATTACTTATTTAAAGTTCAAAACCTTTGATAAACAGTTTTGTTTAATTTTCTAATGTATAATATTACATTCCTGCCCTTGGTTAAATTTTCTATTTTCAAAATAGAAGTTTCAAATCCGTGTGTGTTCACGCCTCTCTATATATCTTCCTCTGATTTTTATTAAGCTTACTCTGAAAGTAGAAAATTATAAGTTGCTTCATTGTCGTAATTTGTTAATTCTGTACCCACAGTGAAACCAATTTATTTGCATGGAGAATCTAAACTCAGCAAATCACCGAAGACTGAAAGAATTCTTCTTGCCAGCCGGGACATTGCTGCTCAGTGTAACGTTAATACGTGTATATCTCTTGTTTCGTTAATTTAAGTAGCAAAGATTTCTCAGCTTTATAATATATAGCTGAGTATTGGAAATAATATCGCCTTTTTAAGATACTTCAGCGTTTCGTTGAGAAACGGGCAATATACACGAAGTGACTTGCGAGGTTTAACATGCTCTTCGAAGTAATTTGATTTATTACCCTCTTTCCAAGATCTTCATGTAAGCGTGGGACTAAAAAATAAAGTTTATTTCTTGACATACAAGTTATAAAATGTGTAGCTACACAAAATAGAGGGGACGAAATTCTTTAGATTTTTTCTTAGATCTGAACTATTATGTTTCCTGTACTCTGTGTCGTCAAACATGAACTTTTCCGTAGATGTGTTCTTTTTTTAAATATGAATTATATTTGGTTGAGGAATACTGAGTTACGTATTATAGATTTATCTTCATTTTCAATTAACCATTCAAAGCTCGTTGGTAAATATATGTACTTCCAGGTTTAACATTAAAACGCTCTGCGTTTTGCCCACGCAGTGTATTTAGGTGCTCCACGTAATTCTTGCAATAGACAACGATTCTTTATCGATGTAAACTTAACCGGCAGTATTTTTAGTAGAAGCACTCTGTGTTCTGTATGATATATGAAATATATATTATGTAGTTTAATTTTCTTCTTCAAAGGGTTCGTGAACTTACCATTCATATATTAAATAAAAAGATATCAGTGTTCCCTAAAATTTGAAACTGTGAAAATTTGACCCCAAATCATCAGACAAGTTTTTTCCAAACTTTTCTTTTCATGATGGACCTGAATACCATGCCCTCTGCGGAACGCCTCGAAGATTTATTTTTGTCGTGTTTCGATCTACAGAAAATATTATTAACAGGAAATACGGGATACGTTATGAACCTCGTCAGAAGGACAGAGTTTTCTTTACAGATAATAAGAAAAAAGTAAAATTTAGAAAAGGTGTTTATTAAATTCGTTTATCCATTCTGCCTATTTGGAAAACATTGCCTTTATTTGATTTGAATAAAGGAACACCTCTGCCCAGGTCAACATGTACCAGTATTCCGCGGGCGCACACTTTGCGAAATGCCGCATTAGCCAATAATGAAACCATTATTACGTGCTCCATAATCCTACATCGAACTTGTACCAAGCTGACCTCTTACTGTACCATACACCAGGTAGAATTATTGCTGACCATCGAAACCCACCCACTGTAGCCCTAAGAGGTACACAATAGTAGATGTGGAGGTTTGCTGAACACATGGGAGTTAGAGAAGATAGGAAAGTTATAACAAAGGCTCTATTGTTCGTAGCCTTCTATGTCTACCTTCTAACTCACTACACAATATTATTCGGTGTAGACCTATTGTTTTATGTAGTTATGAAGGGTGGTCCCTCAACAGAAGTGGCGAATTAAAATTACAAGCGTCTGAAAACAAAATGTCAACGACAATATCTGGACTTAAACGAATTCAGTGTGGTTAGAAGAGATTACAGAAGAAGGAGCCTATGTTATATAATACTCTCCTGCTATCATTAAGAAGGCTAACAACGTTTCGAGGAAATGTGCACGTAGGTGGAATGGAACAAAATCACACATAAAGGTTTTTCAAAAATATCTATGAAAGGTGAAATTTTAATTCCGACGAAAGTAGAATAATATTATTAGTAGGAATTTTAAAGTCATATGTTTTAATTCGAGGTGAAATGAACTGAACTGGAGCATCGTGGAAATGGACTCATTCGCAGGATTCAATAGCAGAAGTATTATATTTTTTATTCTGATAACATAAATTTCATGTGTCATTCGGTTCTTAATTTCTGGATGGAAAAGAAGGAATGTGCTTACCATAATTCTGTGTGTGTCTTCTGATAAATAAATTTCATGGAAATTGGTGTGTATATATTTATTTTACCACAGCATAATAAACTCAGAAAGTATAACGTCGAGTGCAGTATTATTAGTGCGTAACAAATCGGCAATATCGTACTAGGAAGTAGTCGTGGCTTAACTTGTTGTGCCAGCTGGAAAGTATCCGAAAAAACTGAAGAAAACCACAAAGTATATTAGTAAGTATAACTTGTCACTGGTTCCGGACTTGAAACCTGGAAATCCCGTGTACGAAGATATGTATTTGATTGAGACATGCCGTCCGTTTTTTTTAATTCGGATGAAGATCGTGTCAAAAGCGGCTTTCTTTCGCTACACTCCCGAAACCATCACTAAAATAAGATTAATGTGATTGAATTAAATTTTTACGTGGGAAAAGTACTTCGTTATGTGTAAGGTTCTGAAACATTATAATATGCTTTCAATAATTTTAGCTTCGTTGCACTCACGTAAGAGAAAATGACGATTAACATTTGTGACCGCCAGAATTGAAGGTGTTTTATTAGTCTGCAAATTACAACGGATGTGTTATCAAGGATAACTGTGAGATGTGTTTAACATTCCTGTTTCCAAAATCTCTGAAAATTCTGAATAACTTTATTTTTTACTCTACGTCAACACACATTTTCCAAATAGAAGATTCTTTTTTATTTATCGAGTATATCTTATTAGCGTAAGTCATAAATCATTATAAGATAATAAACGCGGCCCTCGTAATTTACGCCTGTAAATTCTGATTTGAAAGATAAAGCACGTCTCCTATTTATTGTCATAAACGATATTCCGGCGTCAATCATTTTAATGATTTTCGAAAAAATGCTCGGCAAATGTGCTTACGTAACGAATCTGTTTACCCGAAACTACCGCAAATATACTTAGATATCCATAATTATGTCCTGTCAGTCTTGTGTGCAATTTATACTTCCTTAATTACAATTTTAATAGCGCTTGGTTCCGTTTTATGCGTTCTGACTCTTCTGTAGTTTTTTAACAGTAAAGGTCATTACTGTTGTTTGTAGAACGTCTCGGGTTTCCCAATAAAATTACGTCGCAAATTGCTTCTACATATGTAAGAAACTGAAATATAATTATCAGGTCCCACTTAAACTTACCCGCCGTTGCAACTACTAATCCTATAGAATTCAATAAGAACGTAACAGAAGCTGCTAGTTTGTTTTATCGCATTCCATTTTTCAGCTCTTTTCTCCTCCAACTCCTTTTATAAACGACAAAATTTATGAGGTCACAATTTTGTGTTTTTTTAATAATTTATATAAAAGCATCCTTCTTGTCCTTGCCTCTATCCTTCTGTCATTACTTCCTTTCATCCTTCCTTTTGACCACAGATACTTTATGTAACCTCCGGCCGTCATATTACTGCTCGAGACTCCCTATAAACTGTGATCAATATCCTTTTATTAGTACAGCCTCTTTCAAAAAAAGTTTCACTATTTCGCCTCTTATATTAAAACTAACATCGATTTAAAACTTCTGTGACTGCAAAAATTCTTGTGTTTCTTTAATACAATCAGCCATTCTAAAGGAACTATGCCTTATATTCATTTGTTATATTTTACGACTCTTTCATTTACGTAACGACATTGTCAGTATCTCAGATGATGTTTTGTCATATTATGGGATATCAGTAAACAAAAAAATTGGAATAGATGTCGAAAAGCGTTCGAAAATTAATTTGAAGTCTAATTACGCCATTTTTCTGATGATTTAAGGAAATTATAAAACATCTATGGGTGGGCGGTTTCCGAGCCGCGATTCCAAAAAGGAACCTCTCTAATAAGGATCAAAATTACTAATGTTCAAATACAACGATTGGTAGTTTCGAGTGTGTATAAATTAATAAACACATTTTGCACTGTAAACGTAACAATCCAGCATGGTCTTGTCTAAATTTGTTTTGAAGGTACGGAGAGAAATTTTAGGGAAAGTAAGGAATAAAGAGCAAAAGAAGTGTTAAGCCAGGGGTGCTCCAAATTCCGAGCTGCCTCCGGGCGACTAAATTTTGTACGGTGAGGCCTAATATTTGTGGTTACTCTGTATGAAACTTACTTCGTGTCACGTTTCTGGCCCCAATAATTTTGAGGTGGCTCCTAGATATTTGGAAAATTTGTGTAGCCTTGTGTTAAGCCGTGAGAATTTTCCAAACTTGCTGGTTAACCCTGTTTATTTTACTTCAAAAGAACATGAGGTTGAGCTAAAAGCAAGTTTCTAGGAAACCAATAAAAAGACGTATGTAAACAGACACGCAAGTTATGCATCACCTTGTACCGTATCATGGGACAGTTGTGTAGTTAAGTATATTATTATCTTCTGGTAGCGACATTTTTTATGCTACCACTGAGACCAAACAGCAGGCTCATCTCCGGGATGAGGGTGGGCGGTCAGACCATATTATTGAGTACACACACTGGCATGACCGTGTCAAATACAGCCCACAAAACACGGGTTATAGCTCTCCACATTATGGTGGAAAACGGCGACCTGTAACGGCACATAGTACCTACAAACCCCAACGCGGCAACCACCAGCGTGTTTTATATATCTAAATGTAGATGTCCCTCCGTTTGAAAACTCACTTCCAAACAGTACGCATATTTATGCAAGCAAATTCGAACAACTCATTTAACCTTTTTAATGTACCTCAATCAAAATTGAAATTCAACTCCCCTAGTTGAAACAGGTCGTGTTCCATCCAGAAGCTAATGCCAGTTCTAGTGTTAAGAGAGAACAAATTGGTTTCATCACAGCCCTATTATCAAACTTCGAGTGCCGTTTTTTTTAACTCGGTCTCAATTCTCATAAAAATCTATTGACTCATGTTTGTGTAACTGAAAACGAAAATCATGTCTAATTTTTGGTCAACCCGTTCATCTGAATTAACTAACTCCATGGAGCAGAGTCCTTGAGAAGCTAGTAAGTCGTCAGCTAGTCAAGAAATTCCCCGTGTTTTATGGAACCCGAAGTTTCATTACCGCATTCACAAGAGCCCGTCACCTGTCCCTATCCTGAGCCATATCAATCCAGTCCATGCTCTCCCACCCCACTTCTTGAAGATCCATTTTAATATTATTCTCCCATCTAAACCTGGGTCTCCCAAGTGGTCTCCTTCCCTCAGTTCTCCCCACCGAAATCCGGTATGCACCCCTCCCCTCACCCATACGTGCTACATGCCCCGCCCACCTCATTCTTCTTGATTTGGTCACCCGAATAATAGTTGGTGATGGGTAGGGCCTACAGATTATTGAGTTCCTCGTTATGTAGTCTTCTCCATTCCCCTGTTACCTCGTCCCTCTTAGGCCTAAATATCCTCCTCAGCACCCTATTCTCGAACACCCTCTGCCTATGTTCCTCCCTCATTGTGAGAGACCAAGTCTCAAACCCATACAAAACAACAGGCAAAATTATAGTTCTGTATATCTTAATCTTTGTATGTTTGGATAGCAAACTGGAAGACAGAAGATCCTGCACCGATTGATAGCAAGCATTCCCCGATTTCAGTCTGCTCTTAAATTCTTCCTGAATGGAATTTCGATATGTTAGGGTTTTTCCCAAATATTTCAACTGTTCCACCTTTTCAACGGGGTTTATTTTCTATCTTCATGTTGTGATTTTATCCTGCATTCTGGTTGCGAGACAGGACCATGTACTTAGGTTTCTCAGCATTTACTTCTAGAGTAATCTCCTTACTAGCGACTACTAAGGGTACGCGCACACTAGAGCGAAGCGGAAGGAACGGACGCATCGGACGAGTCGCAATATTTTTACTGAGTAAGCACACTGCATCGTATTTCCGCCTACGGGCTGACGCAATTCATTTCAGTGCAGGCCGTTGATTGGCTAACAACATGAGCATTTTCCCCTCCGTGTCACGCCATGCAAAACGATAACTTCAACTTCACCGCTGAGTCAGCCGGACGCGCTGGCCTGACGGAAAAAGATTCCCCTCCCAGAATCCGAGACGGAATTGTCGCACTCCGTTGCGTCCGGTGCGGATCAGTGTGCGATGGCACGTGACTAGTAAAGGGAAGAATATCTTATCTCCACGCGCTACGGCCGTTCGTTCCGTCCGCTGCGCTCCAGTGTGCGCGTACCTTAAGGCTTCTGTGTTTTTCTTTATAGCATGTACGCTTTCGCCCAATATATTAACATCATCAGCATAAACTAGAAGCTGACGTGTACCATTTAATTTCAAGCCCTCCTGATTTGCCTGAACCCTCGTAATGGCATATTCGAAAGCAAAGTTGAAAAGCAATGGCGATAAAGCATCTCCTTCTTAATAGGAAATGTGTCAGACAAATGTTTGCCTACCCGATCTCTGCTATAGGTTTCATTTAGACACATTTTTACTAGCCTTACTATTTTTATAGGGATAGCAAATTCAATGAGAATATTATAAAAGACCTCCCTCCTAACTGAATCATATACTTTCTTGAATTCTATAAATAATTGATACACTGCCTCATTGTATTCCCATTTCTTCTCAAGTATTTGACGAATGCAGAATATATGATCAGTAGTCGACCTGTTACGTCTAAATCCACACTGATACTCCCCAATAATTTCTTCTACATATAGAGTTAACCTTGACAGAATTTTGTATATGGTTGACAAACGTTTGTGGGGGCTACCCACATGCATCAATCTCTCCGCTTCCCGCAACAGCACCGGGAAGGGAAAACGCGGTACACAGGCCGCAGCAGCGTCTCCGCTTTCCACAACAGCACCAGGAAGGAGAACGCGGTACACACGCTGCGGTAGCCTCTCCGCTTACCGCAACAGCATGCAGCAAAGTCGTTCAGCCGGCTCCGCCCACTGGCCACGGGATTGGCGCACAGCGGGTGCTGTCAGCTAGCCAATCACAGAACAGATTAGCCTCATGTCCAGTGCGGCTCTCCTAGCGCAGTACTTCCCATCGGTGTGGAAGCATGCCCTTATTGTTTCCATACTGAAACCTGGGAAGGACCCAGCGCTTCCCTCTTCCTATCGTACCATAAGTCTTCTGGACACCATCGGCAAGTTGTTCGAGAAGATCCTACTTAGTAGGATCTTAAGTGAAGTAAGCGGGCGCGGGCTTCTGCGAGACGAGCAGTTTGGATTCAGACCCAAACATAGCACCTCTCTCCAGCTAGCCCGCCTTGTCGAAAGGGTGACCAGAAACTTTGGCGAGAAGCGGCTAACAGGCGCAGTCTTTCTCGACGTGGCTAAGGCTTTCGACACTGTTTGGGTCGACGGTCTCCTCTTCAAGCTTACGGCCCTTAACTTCCCCTCCTATCTGGTCAAAACCATATCCTCCTACCTTTACAACAGGACGTTCGAAGCGTCCTTCCAAACGGCCATATCCTCCCGTCGTGGCATGCGGGCTGGCGTAGCACAGGGGGGACTAATCTCTCCTGTCTTGTTCAGTCTGTATGCCAATGACATGCCCGTCCCTTCCCGCCACGTCGAGCTGGCATTGTACGCGGATGACACGGCAATCATTGCCACGTCCCGCAGCTTGGCTCTGCTTATTAGCTACCTAGAAGCATACCTCAGTGATCTAGAGAGATGGTTGAAGGCGTGG
Source organism: Reticulitermes speratus (assembly GCA_021186555.1). Lineage (NCBI taxonomy): Eukaryota > Metazoa > Arthropoda > Insecta > Blattodea > Rhinotermitidae > Reticulitermes > Reticulitermes speratus. The sequence continues at coordinate 19,950,883 of JAJKFL010000042.1, forward strand.
AGGATCGCCATCAATGTCTTAAAGAGCAATGCTATGCTCTTTGCGAAGGCAGGGTGGAGGTCCTCCAAGCCTCGACCGGTGCAGTTCCTAGGAGAGCCAATCCAGTGGGTAGACACAGCCCGTTATCTGGGAGCGATCCTTGATACACGGATGACCTGGTCGCCTCACATCGTCCAGGTCAAGAAGAAAGCTGCCCAACGACTGGGTCTGCTTAGCTCTTTCCTTCACAGGAGAAGCGGCCTGTCCATCAGGAACGGGGTTCTGCTGTATAAGCAGCTCATACGGCCCATGATGGACTATGCGTGCCCCATTTGGAGGTCTGCTGCCTGCACCCACCTCAGAAAGCTGCAGGTTATTCAATCCAAGTGCCTTCGCATTGCTACTGGTCCACCTTGGTACATGAGTAGCGTGCAAATTCACGAGGATTTGGGAGTTCCTCTCTTTGTTGATCACATCAGAGTTCTAACCGAGAGCTTCGACTCTAGGTTAGCTGGTGTGGGGAACCCCTTAACCCAGCAACTCGGCAGATATCTACGCTGACCGAGGGCTGACCCAAGCCGTCTAGCGCAAGCTACGGGGACAGGTCAGTAAATATGTCGAGGCCCTTAGTGGCCAACCGACACACCACCTAAAATTAGGCGCGCTCCGAATACCCTGACTGAGGTTTTCCGTGATTTTCCTCAGTTGTAAGGTGAATGCCAAGGTATAACACAAAGTTGGGGCACGGCCCGCACCCTCCCCCCCCGGTAGGACTAAATTATTCGTTTGTAGATTTTGGATCCTTTGTGGAATTATTCGTGAAAATGCCACTCTGGGTTCAAATCCCAGAGAACCATCCAACCAAAGTATTCCCCCCACTTGGAAAAACTATACGCTCTTAGAGCTGTAGCCTTTGGTGTTCCAGGTCCCGACTTAATCGAGACCTTAAATTTGTTAGCGTAAGCAAAATCCCTAGTTCAGAATAAAGAGTCTGTTATTGAGTCTAGCAATGCGGTAAAACGCAGGAATGGCTAAACAGATCAAGGGACGTCGACTTGCGCTCCGCGCAAGTCTCCGCCCTTAGTTAGCACTTTGGTTGGTTGGTTGGTTGGTTTACCAAGATTCATCCCGTCGGCAGCATCGGAGCAAGCCAGTCGTAAGACAGCAAAGGAGTAGGCCAGTCGTAAGACCAGCAAAGGAGTAAGCCAGTCGTTCTGACATCAAGGGAGTAGAGCTATCGGCACATCAAGTCTCCGGCCGACAAACACATTAACCTTCACCACGTGGCGGCTACATCTCTGCCCGCCACGTCTTCGAGCTTCTCTCGCTCCTATCATACGAACGCACTTACACTTGCCGCTCTCCACTTCCCGACTCACTGAGGAAGGAGAGCACTTACACACACTCGTTGTATCAACACACTTTGATTGAAGAATATATTGACTGTTTATATGTGGATGCTGTGTAATCCTTTCTAGCAATAGAAATCCTGCCAGTATCCCACATATATTGGTGACCCACGACGAACAGACGCTACGGACTTTTGATATTACACCAGCGACCTCTCAGCACCATACATGACATCATATCACTAACAAACTCTACTCTCTTAATTGCTGATATTATTCTCTGATGTACAAAGAATCCAGTTCTCAATTGATGACTTTTATTTCCTTTGCATAAAAAAAAAGTATGATCCCCTGCTCTTACTATGCCTCCTTTTTCCCACCTAACCTCCTGTACACCCACTAAATCTAATTTATACCTCACTAATTCCCTGGTCACTGTCATAATTGACCCTGACCTATACAGGCTCCTCACGTTCCATGTCCCAAATCTCATATTTTTTCCCGTTGCTTAATTTGTAACAAAGAATCAGTCCAGGTCCGAGGCTTTGCGATATGTTTCTTAACATGGTAATTTTTTACGGTGAGTAGTTGTTAGCACCTCACCCAACCCCCAAGCTGGAGAACCACCCCTTGTCGGCTATTCGCGACTGCTTATTCAATGTATTCGCAGCTATCCTCCATATCCGGAAGTCGTTCCTCCATCCACAACCCGAGGACGCGCCATGCAGTAGTGACAGGGACCCACTTATCATGGTCATCTGAATTACCAACAAATAATTTGTGCCAAATCTTGGGGACGAAATAATTCCAGCTCCTGCCAGGAAAGATTATTAAATTTCTGTCTATAGAGCATTTAGAATCTTCTGACTAAGCTACTCTGTTCGTAGAGGCGACTTGTGTTAAGAAAATAAAAAACAAATTTAAATATTTTATTATTCTGAAACATTTTGCAAGTAGTTTTCATCATTATTACGTCCTTGCATTACTTCAAGACATAATGCCTGTGGCCTGTTCCGCCTTGGAAATTATTTTTCGTGCAATACTTTTGGGATTTTTTTACCTGTGAATCAAATTAAGTATATCTTGAACAGTTTCCTTACTTCACTACAAAATGTCAATAATGTAATTTCGTTTAGATCTATAATTTTAATCTTGTTCACATCTCTAACTTTCTCGCTGTTTTAGATGTTAGAGGCCCTATTATAAAACAGCCAGTTCAGACGCTGGCCTTAGGTTTCGCCCCGGGCAAGTTTCTGTGATATTCATGTTAGTTCAATTGGCAAGGGAAGAAAATTTCTTTGACGTTTCTTTGCTAATTTTTATTCTATTATTTTTAATCACCTATAGCCGCTCGCTGAGATGTGCGATAGACGTGATAAAACAGACTATTATATTATCCTAGGACAGTAATGTTCAACATTTCGCATCTTGTATCTCACCGGTCACTTCTTGAAAACAGCAGTCCGACTGCAGTAAATTTGAAACTTCTCTTTTCCTAGGAAGTGTATTTTCAAAATTATATAATCTTTAGTAATATGAATTGTTATAAAAGTTGCTAATTTATAAACCTGACGTCCCACTCAGCTGACCGTGAAAACTAAGGGAGAGGGGAGGCTCATCTTTTGGAAACTCTGTCACAGGACATAAATTTGAGTTATTTCTGTCACGGCAGTTTCATGGTCATAGGGGAAGAAAGTTATTATAGGAATAAGTGTATAAATAGTTTTAATTTTGTCAAGTAAAATGTAATAAAGTGGTCCACTATAAAGCAAAGAGCAGTCTGAAATATTTGTTTCCTCCATCTCTTTGTAGGAATTTACGATCCTGAAACTCAAGTTCCATTATTGCCTTAATTGATGGATTTGCTCTATCGATCACACAATTAACCTGAGGCGCAGCACAATAGGTATCTCGCACTTTGATAGAAGAGAAGAGTGGCTGTCACTGTAAATCTGGCTGAGATGTGGCACGCAGTGTCGTACTGTGTGATTGGCTATTATGTTTATAATCTCGTAAACTAACTGTACTGAGTAGAAAGTTAGTACTCTCTTAATTTGACGTATTTTATATTTTATCGCGAGTACACGTAGCGCCCTAAAGTAGTTTAAAATGCAACGAAGTTGTGTTCTATGTAAACAGGTATTCAAGGCGTGATTTTCAAATTCCTGTAATAAACAGACAAATTCTGAACTCTAATGAACTAGTACCCAGCAGTTCCCACTGCTAAACATTTCTACGTGCTTATGGATAATTGTTAATACCCCAACAAGTAAAATTCCCCATGCTAGCAGCAACAATTTATGAATTGTGAGATGATGTTATGTGTGTTTTTAACGACGTTGCTCATTGCTGGTATTGCATAGCGTCCCTAATAGATGAATGAATGAGCGTTCAACCCTGTTCCTCTGCTATTTTTTCCACAACAAATTTCATATATACAGGCCTGGGATTGAAGCTGGACCCCCGCGTTGAGAGCTTGCAAGATGAATTTTTATGGTTTATTTAACGACGCTCTACGTATTCGTTTTCATCATCTGAGAAAAAATTATATCCAACCGACCAATCCTACCCCTCTCCCCACACACACAATAAGCTCAAAAATGACTACAAAACCCTCCACCAGCAGAACACTGCCAACTGTCATACTAATTAACAATTAATAAAAAGCTAATACTAATCATATCTAACGTGAAAGAGAAGTGCATTTGATTTAAGCTATATGTATAAAGTTCACAAACTTTCATTAGAAACAAATGACTGCATGGTTAAGTCTATACCTAAAAGACGGATACATATTACTTCGAATGATAGCTTTATTGTCTAAGAGGTGGCGTAATTAGAGATATTCAGGCATTTGTCTGGAGGAACTGACACGAACTACAACAAATATCGGGATAGTCGGTGTCCCGGCGGAGGTATGAAGCGGAGAACTCAAGCATAAAAGTCAGAAGCGTTACAGCTGGAACAGGCTTGCTCGCTCAAATGTGACATGTAAGACAAAATTTCTTATTCGTGGTATGGCGCAAGAATTTTCTTTACGGTTTTAGACAGCTTTCTTAAAATTTCTCGTTGAATGATGTCCAGTAGTCTACTTAGCATCAAGAATAATGAAATTACTGTCCAGTTAAACTACTGTATTAGATATTGCAAATAATATTTCTTATATCACATGATATTCTCCTGGGTTTTGAAACCCTGTACGATCATAAGTTGACATTGACGTTTCGGGGCAACATGGTGCCTCAATCTTCAGTGTGGCGGAATTACGTCCAGGCAGATGCTAACGTGATTAGGGGCAGGATGTGTGTTAATTACATATGTGGATTCCAAGGAATGTGACCAATCAGAATTCACCTTGCAGCCCACCTCTACAATCGACCGACTTTATCCCCTACAATCATATAAGCTTTGACCTAAACCTAAATCTATCACCCTGAAGACGGAGCTAGAATATGTCATCATATGAACCTACACGATGCAAAACCCAGAAGAGTGCTTTCTACTCAGTACATGCCCTGAAGTCTTGCCTACTAATTCATGTGGTCAGACAGGCAGGTCAACTGTACATGCTTCATACAAACTGAAAGCGAAGCTGCGTTACCCCGTCTTCACTGCCAACGTAAATGAATTACGTAACTTATTTAGAGGCGTTGTACAGCGTGTGCCAAGATTAACTCTCTCGTGAAAGTCACAGTCGAATTTCACTGTCCTTGCTGTTTCAAACACAAACTTTAAAACGGTTCAACTGACTGAACTGTCAAATAGAGAGTACACACTTGCTACGAAGTAGAGTTTCAGCTCGGCATCACAGACCCTGTTTCGGGCAATAAAAGATTATTAAGTGCGAACAGTTAAATTGCTTTGCTTTTGAAATATATTTCATAGCCTATTTCCTTTGGGACGCTTCTGTACTTGGTCTACAATATGATATATTTAATACCTGCAACGTAGCATTAAAGTAGGAGCAAAATGTAATGGAATGCAATAAATTGCACTATAATACAATAAACTCATACCACCTATAAAGTAATGAAGTGCCTCCTTGTTTAGGAAAATTTTGAGGGGGAATGAGTATATGTTGTGTGTCTTGTATGTGTATTGATAAAATCAGAATTTAAGTAAAAAAGAGTCAAATAAATTTGTCCTTGTCTACGCCACGAACTCTTAGAGGGGGAGAAGAAGTAGGTACAATTCCACTCATTCTTAACCTCGGCATTAGATGCAGGTGCGTCATCAACGTCACTCCCCTGCCGCTCTTCCTTCGGGAAGGAACCCCGGTACCCATTGACATGGAGGTTCGATAAGCCCCGGAGTCGGTCTGGACATTTTGCAGAAAAGGGAAATCTCTTATTCCTGCCGGGATTTGAAATCGTGATCGCCCAGCCTGTGGACTAATTTTAATACTGACTACGCTATCCCTGCTACGCAGAATTTAAGTAACGCTGCTGTAAGTTTTACGTCACTTTACGTAGAAGAAAATTCAAAAAGTGTTTCGAACATTTGTGAGGTTTTAGGCTTTCCCCGCTGTGTAGTCAAGGCCTTCGATCTTTTGGAATGTGGCGCAGCTTCAGTTAATATTTGGTACTTGAAGCCTAAATACTACTGCCGTTGAGTAAGTTAGTAACAGTCTCTTGTGAGCGTTGTGTGTTGTCAGGTAGAGGTTTCTGCGTCGGGCTTATCACTTGTCCAGGGATTCCTACCGAGCGTGGTGTGTCTGAAATTAGTGTGATCGCAAAGCCACATAAGGGGAAGCCATAACCCGAATACGGGACGAAGCGCCACAGGAAAAAAACAAATAAATTTAACAGTAAGTAATACCAACAGTTTTTGTTACTGGAAGCCAGTAAGGCAATATTTTTCTTTACGGCGACACTGTAATGTAGAAGTATAGTCCTTACCATAATTACAGATTCTTGACAGTGTAAAAATATTTGAGTTTGATATTACTCGTAACACCAAAGTTTTAAAAGCGAAGCTTGGAGAAATGTGAGTAGTCACGCTGAAATAAAAAATCTGTTAATATTGTATTTATATACCAACATGTATTGCACAAAATTATAACTAGATAAACTTATCACTTAACCCGACACGTGTTTCGGTCCAAATGGGCCATCATCAGGGGTTGCTGGATTGTATGCTTCACTGTACACTTCCTTTGGTATTGTTAAGAGTTGTAAGTTTTGCTGGTGCTATGGTTAGAACTCTGGAAACACTGTGCACTACACTTATTTACTGGTGATGTAGTAGGTTATCGAAACGTAGGGTGTAGAAAGCTGCCAGGTGCGGCTAGCCGTGGGTAAGGTCGAACTGGCGTCCCGTTGTTGTGTCGCGTTGGGGTGGCGAAAGTGGTGTTCTATGCTGTGTTGTTAGATTGTTTGGTCGTTGTCTTTGCAGGTTGAGCGGGTTTTCTGCATCCTTATATCTGCGGTTGACGGACCAACCGCAGATATAACGTTAATAAAAATTAAAAACTTAATATACATATATCAGAATATCCAACAGTATTAATATTATTTGCAATTACGTAGCCACCGCGTATTTTATAATGAATACATCTGAGTGCTGTCAATATTTAGATACCAGTGTAACATAAATTTTCTGATAAAATAAAAAATAAAATATTTTCAATCTTATAACAACTGTTGCGTTATATAAAGAGTGTACTGGAATTAGATAACGTGTTAAGGCAAAAATCGCTTCTTGAATTAAGACCTTATTAATCATACGGTATTTTTATGGACCATCTTACCAGGAGTTATACTGACGGGGTAAGACATATAATGCGCCAGGCTAGTACTTCGATATTTACAGCTTTACTTACTACCGTAATAATATAAATTATTTTTCTTAAAGTATTAAAAGCTTGGTGTGTTGCATTTGATTATTACAAAACGAAGTGAAATTTTGTCAGGAAAATTTGAGAGTTCCACTGACAACCCTTCGATTTTTCAAATCTTATACAATACAAGAAATGGAGGATCTGTGAAATATTATGTTCACTGAGTACAAAGCCTTTAGCCTTTCTTGATACTACTTCAGTGATAAATTTTATCGGAAACTTTCGATGCTGCAATACCGACCGAAGCGTGTGTACCTTTCGACTGCATCAGAAGGACGTCTAGAAGATAAGGCTGACGTCCAATTCAAACCTCGATGCTTTTTGAAGGAACCCATTTCGACACTGCATTAAGTAGGGAAGCTATTTGTAGTTGACTGCGTAATTAGTTTTGTTGTACCGCCCAAGCAAACACCGTTGATGCTGCTTTGGAGATCCCACGCTGAAGCGCACATCCCTAGAAGGGCTCGGAACGGCGTCTACTGGAAGCCTAATATTTTGGATACCATGGAATGAAGTGACACAGAACAGATCTCTTTTTTATGTAATATTTATTTATTTTTTGTAGTTAATTTATTGACATGGGTCGGGATAACGTATTCAGTATAGCGACTCACTACGGGCTGGACGGTCCGGGGTTCGAATTCCGTTAAGCACAGATTTTCCGCACCCGTCCAGCTCGGCCCTGGGGCCCAACCAGCCTCCTACAAAATGGGTATCGGGTTACTTTACCGGTGGTAAAGCAGCCGGGGCGTGGCCTTAACCAACCACCCTCATCTACCGCCGAGGTTAAAGAAGAGTAGAGCTATAGTACCTCTACTCTTCCTCTGGGCCTTCATGGCCTCTTCAAGGGGGAAATTTATTTTTACTTTTATTGACGTTAGCATGTAAGTAGCATTGCGTAATTGTATAAGAGTAAAAAATTGATCAGAAGGGATACGATGGGAGATTGTCCTGAACTATTTAAGGGTAGTTTCTCTACAGTTGTTTGGATGGAAAGTGGAAAGGCACTAAAAATCTATCTGAGTAGTAAATATCCTGGTCATGATTCTAGTGGGACACGTACCGCACAGACGTCAGAAACAATGCCACTTAAGCCATTTCTGACCCTAGTAAAATTCCCTTTTATTCCTAATTGTATTCAGTCAGAAAGAAGAAAAGCTCTTTAAACTGTAGTATTGTTTTGTGTGAGATTTGAATTTTCTACGGCGATGAATATAAAGATTATTTTTTCTAGTATGGTGCACCATGTAGTCTAGTAACTTGGCACCAGCAGTTTGGTAGAAACCTGTTTCCTCCATTTTCTGCATGCAAGGAACCACACTTTCTCCGAAATATTCTTAATTCTCTAGCATGATTCACGGTGTCACACTTAAGAAGGCCACTAGCTTCGATTGTTTTTGGTTTTTCCATCTTACATTAAATCAAATAATAGTGTAAGGAGAGGAGAATTACGTTTTCATACAACTGGCAGGATCTATTCTGGATCCTGGTTCAGACATCCATACTCGTAGAGTGAGTGAATGGACGAATCTATGAATTTTTCTTTAATGATTAACTCTCCACAAGCAACATTCGTTTACCAGTGGTTGTGCAAACCCCCATCCTGCCTCATCTAGGCTTTTCTTCATATCTTTCCTTGCATCTCTCCCTTTCCTCATTTTCTAACTCCCTCCTCATCGTAGCTTCCAACACCATTCTCTCTAACTTTACTTTCATCTTTCACCTCTTACCCCATCACCAATCTTCATTCCAAAAATTTAACTTTCTGACTTCTCTTCATTCAGTGGCTATCCTCAAACCTCGAGGCAATCGTATGTTTTTGATATTGGATTTCAGAGAAGCCAAAAACTGCTTGATGCTACATTCTCACGAAATTGTATTAAAACAGGCTACCATAGGAGTGCTCCCCTCAATGTAAATTTCTATTAGGGTTTGTAGAGCTTTTCCTATTATACAGCGGTACCTTGTTTAGCCCACAGGGGATGGTATAGAAGTAAGAGACACAATTCTAGAGACTGCAAGCGACGGCAAATGACTCGAAACGCTGTATCCTAAGAGAGACAGAAGACAGGCCGGCTCTTTCTTTTGCACTTGGTTAACCCAGTAAAGCCTTTCACTGAACAAAACGCTCTTTTCCCATCCTTGTCTCATTCTTCCCATTTCTTTCCCGCTTTCTGTTTTCCCTTTCTTATAATTATCATCCTTGTCATGGCTCCTAGTCTCTGTAACTTTCATTAAAACGGGAACACGAGAAATACATTAAGGAAGTGACGTATTTTTAGTGGTGTAATTCACATTGATTGTTTGAAAACTGAGTTGATTTAAAGAGAAAGCGCTTGAAGATCTTCTTATTATCCTTCAGTTTGAAAATATAATTTGCATGTACGGTATTCAAATCGAGCAAAGAAACAAAGATTATAGAATGACGATAAAATCAAGAAGCATGAGATTGGTGGGAAAGTAGGGCGTATGGAAGTAAGGAGATGTTTATCCAAACTGTAATAGGAAAACCTGAGGAATATAAGGCAATTGGATAATTAAAAATAATATAGTAAAAGTAATCAAAGTTATAGGTTTTATATGCTTCTGGCTCATCTTAGGCAATCCTGCCATTAAGCTAATTTAATGTTAAGTTTCGAGACAACAAACTGCATTTATTGCCTAGCTGAATGCATCCTATTAGACTGTCATGGTCAAAATGAGTCTAAGATCAAAGACCTCTGATGTGTAAAGTCATATCTATTGGCAAATATTCTTAACTACATGGACCCCGAAGAAGGCCGGAAGTTCTTCTGAAATGTAGGCTCGAAGTACAAATCGTCACGATGTTAGGGTCTAAAACATCGAAAGAAAATGAGTCATTATTATATACTTACTAATGTTTAAAAATAATTTCATTGCTTTCTTTTCTCTTGCCCTCAAACTTGCTTTTATTTTTACTTTTAAAATCATGCTATTATCAGTATTATGCAGGTATCAATTATATATTCTTATACTCAATGCCCGCCAAGGTACACCTATATTTTATTTGTTTATTTATTTATTAAGAGATGAATGTCTTTTAAACCTGAATGGACTTATCTTCCTATATACATTGCCCATGAAGAGGGCAGAAGAAAATATAGCTACAACGGATGGAAATCAGAAAACAAATGTATGTGGCATGTAAAATGTCGTAACTAAATTACTTGTACTTACTGTGGTGATAATATAAGCGAAATCTTTGCCAAATAATTATAATGTGTTTCCAGCGATGAACTAAATCTTGGTGGCCACAGATTTAAGAATGATCGCGTTTTGTCAAAAGTTGTGACACGAACGCCGATAACAGAGGACACGGACTTTTATCAGCAGGGAATACAAACGTTCACTTCACGATACAATAAATGCATGGCGAGAACTATGTGGAAAAGTACTGGGTTATCTCCGTGAACTCCATGGAACAGAGTCCCTCTTAATAAGGCTGATAGTTCCTCAGCTAGTCAAGAAATTCCCGGCATTTATGGAACCCGAATTCATCATCGCGTTCACAATAGCCGCACATTTTCCCTTTCCTGGAGCGGATAAGTCCCATCCACAACGACCCAACCCATTTCTTTAAGATTTGTTTTGATACTCTTTTCCCATTTAGCTCTAGGTCTTCCACTTTGTCTCTTTCCTTCAAGATTCTTCATCAAAACCGTCAATGTACTACTCATTTCCACATAAGTACCCCATGCTCGCCCATGTCATTTTTTAATTTTATTACGCGCATAGTAATAATAATAATAATAATAATAATAATAATAATGTGATAACAGTAACAGTAAATATCAACCGTTCTTATTAGAAATGAAAATTAAAGAAACTAGTATTGCATTGTAAGGTTAATTTCTGACGGACCCTCGTGTATGTATACTTATATACATAGTGATCGAAAAGTTGCGCAACCCAATTTTTTAAGACATTAAAAATTACAAAATATCCCAATGTATTTAAAATTTTTATTCTTGAATTTAAATTACACTTACAGTCTTACAATAAATGCTGGAAATGCCCTCTGTTCTCATCAATGTAGGCATCCACTCTCTTCTTCTTGTTACTAGGAAACTTATGTAGAGTTTCTGTCGAAACATTCAAGATACAGTCTTGAATATTTTGTTTTAGTACATCAAGTGAATGTGTGTTGTTTTAGTACACATTTTCTTTTAAATAACCCCAAAACAAAAGTATCGAGGTGAGAGATCCTGAAATCACACAGGCTTGTGTAGACTCAAGGTTTTAGAGCCACTGCTGAAATGGCGTCAGGTCACGTGACATGTGCATGCTCTTACACAGCTTCTGCACAGTCAATACCAACATATTAATCCACAAATTCAACTTCATAGCACTCATTCCTGGCTAGTACTGAATATCAAACTTCGGTTTGCGCCACTTTTCGAGCACTTTATATTATACGGTCATTTGCAACTGCACCAGCTGCTGATGTTATGTACAGTCGAAACAAGTGTGCCAGGATGACTGTGAATCACAACACAGAAATGATATTTTAAGGCTTATTCCCTACTTAGAAGTTCAAAAACTGAGAGAACAAGAGCTAGTGCAGCGGTTTTCTAAGAGTATTCCGAACACATTACACCCAGCTGTCACCCATACGGGTAAGTTCCTTGATCAGTCAGTTGGTTGCGTTTCATATTGCGGATTCGCATAAAAATATTTGTGTGAGTATTAGATATAAACAAGAAGTGTGGTTGCTATATGACATGCTTATATGCATAATATGTAACACACAAGGCAACTAAATCTCAGTTGATCCCAATGCTTCTGCCAAAGTATTCTGTGAGACGTTTCTTTTCCCATCATGAATTCCGCATATACTGTTCATTCCAACCTTGAAATTAGCCGCTTTCTGAGGTATAATTCCGTGTAACTTCGCAGCTTTATTTCTCCGAGTTGTTGATATTTAATTCACCACATTACACGGCGTCATATTCCAGTAGATTTCAATATTTGTACTCACCACTGCGAGAATCTACAACATTTAAAACTCCATGGTAACTACAAGCACCGCATGTTGTGACATTAAGAAACTTGGATTTTCCCGCACAGTACGAGTATAATTGTTTCCTATGTTTTTCAAAATAAATACCAATTACTTTCCTAAGTACCGTTAAACTGGAGACTTTACTTACGGAGCTGGACTTTGTTTTGTCTGAGGTAATATCTGAAGTTTTATATGTAATTTAATTTAGTGCCAGTCTTCAAAGAGTTTCACGCAATTCATCCGTAACCGGTATTCGGCCATAGTAATATGAGGCAGTGCAAGGTCACAGATCAAGAAGCTTTACGCATGTGATACAAAAAGGAAACCTGCATGAGAGTGGCTAATATTTCTGATACTTATAACTTACAAGGAAGAAACAGTAGAGCAATTTCTAAGGCATTTTAACCCTAATGTATCTTTAGAGGATCGTGATGCTGATTTCTTTATTTCGGATATATATTACTTAAAAATTTTGCTTAAGTGAAATTTTGCTGGAGCACTTGTCAATCATTTTTTACATGACCCATAATTTAGTACATAAATAAAAACATGTGTATGTTTCTTGTTACTGATGGCATCAACTTATTTTTCTGTAAATCGTTATAAATGTTGTTCTTTGATTTCAATTTATACTGTAAAGGAATAATGGAGTGACTTTATACCTGGAGTAGGGTTTGTTACCCATGCCATAAAATTAAGAAATTATATAAGTTTCATAAGGTGAATTTATTCCTCTGCACACAAAGAAGCCACATGGAGCGGGCACATGTAGAGACATGCCCATTCTTTATCTCAAAACGTGAAAGCTCGTTTTCCCATTCCGGCCGCTCTTTTCTGAGAAAATATCAGGCCTTACCCATTGAATAAGGGGCTATGTTCGCTCAAAAACCGGTCTAGGCTTTTCGGTGAAGTGTATTGTCCCTTGCCCGTGCCGAAAATTGAAACACGATTACTTGGTCGTTTATTCTGTAGCCTAGTCGCTATCAAGCCTACAATACGTAAGTCTAATGGTGTGTTGAAAAAAAAAGGCATTGCAAATATTGAAAGAAGGACACTTTTGGTATCGAATTACTTAAGCCGTGAGAAACCACAGATATAAAAATTGGAGAGTCGAATAATGGGAAAGAGATTGAAAGGAGAAGAAAACAGGATAGAATCAGGAAGTCAAAGCCCGGGAATGGACCATGGGATATAATATATTTCTTGCGTGAAAAGAAAAAGGGCGGTGGAATCAGAGCTGTGGCCAAGTAAGGGAGGAAGCGTGTGGGTTAAGTGATGGATTGTCTTGACTCTGCACTGCAAGCAGGAAGATGGAGTGACGGCTTGCTCAACCCAGGCAAAGCTAGATAATTAAAAATGAACGAAGTAATCCATCGCCTTGTTTCCATTTAAACCTAAATCTCTGTAAAACCTGTACAAACTAGCACAGCCACCCTTACCAAGCGAATTATGTTAGTTTTTCTTACGTCTTCTTCTGTGCTGAATTACTCTGGTTCCAGGTTTAAAGGCCAAATCGCAACTTTAACTAGATTTAATCCAAATAAATTGTTTTAAGTCCAACAGAATTAACGTTTCCTATGGTGTAATGAATTTAATTTTTCACACTTATCTTTTAGTTTGGAGAAAACTGCAACTCCATGAATATACATACGTATATATTATATATACTTGGAGGTCACTTGAAAATCTAACCCAAAAACACAGCAAGCTTAAGCCTTATATTTCCTCATACTAATATACAGCGTAACTTACCTCATGTTAGATTTGTTATCGGAAAGACCTCCTTCAACCCAACAGACATGCTTGACAGCTGGTGAAAAGATTATTAAACACCGTTTCACGTTCTATTAGTGAAATTGCCGAAACTGCACACTTGATGAAACGGGCTGCTGCATGATTTAGACATAGACCAACTATCATTGCGTGTAGGGCTATATTGAATCATTTTGTCACACGGTCCAGTTCTATCTGCTCTGTCACAGATGTGTAAAACAGAGTATAAAGTAAATTTGTTTTGTATTCGGTACAGTTTAATACGGAGGAATTTTATTGCGGAAACCTATGTAAGGAAGAAATCGTATGAAAAGTGACAGGAAATTTAGAAGTTTCTTCTGTCTTTCAGTTCCTTCGAAATCAACATATCTGAGAACTGAAGGAGGTAATGTCCAACAAGTACTCTAACATACGGTAAGTTATACAAATTTTATGTGGAAATGTAGGGCTGTTAATTTTGCCATGTCTCGTTTTCCGTGTTTCAACTGAACATCAAGCAAAATGTCACTAAAAAAAAGTCACGCTCTTTGAAATTGGAGATTATGTCCGACATAATTTAAATTGCCGATCCCAGTGGCCGTGCGGTCTAAGGCGTGGATCTGCTGCCGCTCGCTTACTAGGATTGTGGGTTCGAATTCCACCGGGGACATGGATGTCTGTCTCTTGTGAGTGTTGTGTGTTGTCAGGTAGAGGTCTCTGCGACGAGCTGGTCCCTCGTCCAGAGGAGTCCTACCGAGTGTGGTGTGTCTAAAAAGTGTGATCGTGAAGCCTCGAATAATGAGGCAGCCTAGGCCCCCAAGGGGCTCTTGAGCCATTGGAAAAAAAAAATCATTTAAATTAGTGAAAATGTAGTGGCCTACTGCTGAAAATTTTGTATGTCTAACTACTAACTAATTAAATGCCGCAGAGTCTTTCTTTAAAAAGCTGATGATGCCTAAGCTAGTCAATAAATCCCCTCTCCCATTTTACGGAAATTAAAGGTTTATTTATTCCTACCGTGAATCAAATCAAGCCAGTCCATACCCTTCCATTCTATTTACTTAAGACACATTTTAATATTATCCTCCATTCCATGACTAAGTCTGTTCTCCTCAGGTTTTCCCACTAAAAACTTGATCTTCCCACACGTGTCACATAACCCACCAAATACACCCTCCTTGATTCCACCACCCTAATATTATTTGATAGCCTCATGCACAATGGATAGCTGGCCTTTCCGGGTGTAAAGTAGCCGGAGCGTGTTTCTGACCACCCTTCTCCTTTTAGTGCTGGGTTGCGAAAGGTTTGGATCTATCCCTTCGCCTCCCTTCTGTGCCTGTCTAGGCATGTCGTCGGATAACCTTTACCAATAATATTTGATGACAAAATCATAAAGCTTTTCATTATGCAGTTTTGTGCAGGTTGCTGTTACTTCCTGTCTGTTAGGTCGAAATATCTTCCTCAGCACCCTGTTATCCAAAACGCTCAGCCCCTATTCTTTCTCAGTGTGAGAGAGGGAGAAACAATATATACATATTGACTAAGTCCTACAATTATAAAGTTACTACACCCATAAATATTTGTGCAGGAATGTAGTTCCTATAAATTTCATTCGAAATAAGTAACTATATCTCATCCATAGCTTGACTTCTTTCTTGAGTTCTTTCGCTCATATTTAATCACTGAATAAAAGTTGTATAAACAGCAGAGTCAATTTCGCAGTTCAATGAATGAAGGTATTGTGATAAACTAGTGACAAAACTTAACACTACCCGCTGGGTGTAACGGATGAAGTTTTGAACACACGAATCAAATTGGTATAGCTTGTTTCAATGAAATTTGATGTACGGTTTGTCCCCGAAGGTTTAGGATCGATGAAAATAAATCATGAAAATGAATGCGTGTGTATTCCGCTGCTATTAACAAGTCAGCAGATAGAGAGACATAATATGTGCTGCTGCAAGTTATTAATTAATCTGTTAATACGAATAGAATCAGTGCTCGGTAATTCACGTTTAAATCGGTGATAAAACATTGACAACAAAAAACATCATATAAAATGAGAACAAGAACTACGAAATGGTTTGTTGACTGATAGTTTAACCGTACTTTAATACTAAGGAACTTCGCAATTTTCCCACACAGTGTACTTACTGGTTTTAAATAATTCTCAGACTAAGCAGCGATTATTTTAAAAAAACAATTGATTATTCTTTGCAATGGAGAAGCATAGCTCTACTCTGAGGTAAGAAATTAGATGTTAAATATCCTTTAGATTTCGGGCCTAAATGATTAAAATATCCCTAAGATTATTGTTTAAAATAACTTTCACCTAAATAAAACATCTTATCAACATTCGACGTCGTACTCGGAATATCAGAATCCGCAAACAGCCCTGAATATGGTAATGTTTCGAATTTACGCAATTTCTATTAGTCAGAATTTCTGTGGTAACGTATTAAACGTCCAATTGCTTTTAATATACCTGATAAAATTACAGTATTAACCCTTGCCAATGAGATTAATGTAATACATAAAGTCTGTCTGTACCTCATACAGAACATATTTTGTCTCCATTACAAAGATAAAATAGTTAATTTTGTGCTGGGAAAATTATTGTGGCCATCATAAACAACAAACACCTACTGCCACTACACATAATGCAACGTTCATATTGCTAATCTGGTGGTATATGTAATAACCACCTGACATTAAGCAGCTAATATCATACGTTTTTCCAGTAAAAAGCACAAAAATTTCCTGTCATTTTATGGCACCTATTTAACACTTCAGTTCCTATCCACACTCGTATTTTGGATGTGAAACGTTTCGAGTTTCCGCCCGGTTATTACTAATCCTGAGAGTTCGTATGGTTTTCTTCAGCATCTCCATGAAAATCTCAGGAGTGTACCGAAAAGTATGCGATACAAGAAAATATATACTAATTCACCTCTCATGACCCTTTTCCAGAGCGGAAATAAATGACGTTACAGATTTTATATAGTTCTGTTAATGCTGTTTTCAAGGGCCTATAATTTTATTGGTGGTATCAAAAACACTTAAATACAATTAATTACAATACTTTAAAAAATATCTTAAGTATCCCAAAATCTCCGTGTAGATAAACTATATTTTGAAATGACGAATTCAACGTTTTGAATTCCTCACGTGTCGTATCATGAGAGAGTTTATTGTCGTATGCAGTTTTGTAGAAATAGGAATTGGATATGTAAGAAGGACGCACTTTGACGGCGTGAAGTTAGCGGTATACTCACGCGTTTGCAAATACAGCCACAGTCTTACGTCATATAATGCCCGCTGAAGACAGATGACAGGAAGCTATAAATATTTCATTTAAATAGGAATTCGACGATGGGGTATGACATTAATAGACATTCTTCTTTTGGACTTTTCCCATCATCTAAGGTACAGTTGAAGAATGTATCAGAATCTGCCTCTGCTTCCGTCTTCAGATATAGGACTCGGGAAGATGGTAACAGAGCCGTCTTCTGAAACGTTGCGTGTCGACCTACATTGTGCGACAGCCACAGTCCAACAGAAGAGAGTCCCTGTAGGCTATACACAAGTGCTACCTATAGGCATGAGTTCGGTTTCTTTACATCAGCTACGTGCTTCGGCTCACATATCAAGCGGTCAACAGGCCGATATGTAAAAATATCATAGAGGTGTCTTCATTACTGATTAAAGTATTAATATTTACGTTGTAAGAAAGAAAAGAAATCTCGATATGTTCCAATTGTCAAGTTCTAATTTGAAATCCTCTGTATGATATTCTTATCAATAAGCCTTATAATGGCTTAATTTATGGGTCGAAACGTGTAGCGGATTTTAAAAATCGTATCAACCAAAATTGCATTAGCTTAAATAATTCTTTATGAAACCTGAGCAATTATTTGTAGGTAGTTATTGCAGCTTTACCAAGTCATTGGTTTGATCTGACTCAGTGTCTCTTTCCTTTAAGTGTTGTCCCACAAACATATTGCACAGGTGTTTGCCTGATGTTGGTCACTCGGTGCTTATGTTGCCCGTTCAACTTTGATGTGAGTAAAACGCTTTACAAAATAATAAACTTGCAGAACGTATAAAATCAATGATTAACATATAATTTACCTGAAATCATAAGTCAAGAAATATTCCTTTACTTAAATTCCATGTTAATATGTACATTTCTGTCATATAGTAATACATACAAAAGTTTGGTACCTCATTTTCAGTATTTTGAACTCCTTGAAAATGGACCGGCCAGGCCGTAATAAGTTTCAGATAAATTACAGGTAGTTTGGCAGTGCCAACAGCGGTGTATATAGTTTGTGTTAATTTCATGATAATTAGCTAAATTCATGATTTAGATTCCTTTTAGAGAAGCTGATAGTCGCTCGGCTATAAAACAAATTAGCTGACTCCGCTGAACCCGATTGTTTCACATTGTGTTTAAACAAACGTGCTACTTATTCCGATCAAGAGTTCGTTAGCCCATCTGAACAACCTCGCTTTTCTCTTCCTTTAAGGTTTATTTTAATGTTATTAATTCCTCCCTTCAAGGTGTCCAAATAAAATTTATTAGTTTGTGTGTCCCCATATCTCATGCATTTAAATCTTTTAGTTTACTTAAATAAAATTAATATTTAAATACATCATCAGTAAATGTTGCCACGGGGACGGAATACAAGCTGCGAACACAGCGAGATGCACGAGCATAATTGCTGTTTCAATATCATTAGACATGTTTTGGCCTTTATATTCCTAGTTCTACAAATTGGAGCAGGGATTTGAGCTTCCCTAATTTCCATGGTTTTTGGTCCGTACTTTGAGTTTGGTAACGACGGAACATAAGTCTGGTTAATTACTCCAAGAAAATGTAACTAATACCAAGCAAGGTGGCCGGGGTTTTATCATACTGTAAAAGATACGCCGGAATATTCCTTCGCATTAATTTACCTGGAATATTTCCTGAATCCACCAAATCTCCTATGTAACTAACACCGGGGATTATTTCCTCCACAATACATGCAATCGCAGAGTAAAGCCTCATCTTCTAGATTTCCAAAGTAAGTACATCCACACCTTTACCTTTTCCGCGAGATTCATGTAGGCCTCATATTACTAAAACAAAATATAAAATTGCATTATAATTTCACTCCAAAGAACATACACACACTACTTACATTCCACATTGATTTACACTCTTAAAACATAACATCCTCTAATCAAATATCCGTAACTTCTACGTCATTACACATTTTAGACTGGTGTGTATATATACCAACATTTGAGAGGAAAGTGGTACAATGTGACCCACATTTCAACAGCACTGTGTCATAACACAGAAGATCAGACCATGAATCTACAACCTTCTCGAAAACCTCAGATCGTGTATATAGTTTATCTTATCAGCAAACGTGTTAATATGAAAGTACAAAAAGAAAAGTGCATAAAATGAATACATTAGAATTGGAACAAAACTTATTTCGAATCACACTTCTATTTTGCAGTAAAACAGAAAGGCAACTGTTCTGTTGCAAAGCAAACTTTTATTTTCCTATTTTTCTCAATCTGCCTCTCTATTCTGGAAAAACGTGCAGACTCTAAACACACGCGCACACAGTTTTTGTTTTCATTTCCTCTTTATTCTTGATCTTCTTCTCCTTCCTACTCCTGAAAAGTAATTTCTGCGTATTAATAATTCAGCTGTAATGGCAGTGATCCTTGGTTCTTTGTTTTGGAGTTCCTTTTTTAATACAATGGAACTGAGAAAGGTTAAATCTGTCTAGTGTCTGAAATATTTGTACATTTGCAGTGGGTCTATTACACAGGCGTAGCGGCAGATGTTTCAACATATTTTTGGGAAGAATCCACTTACGGTGGATTCTTATTACTAGAGAGATGGGGCTTCATGTTTGACAAGCTTTTCAGCCATTTTAGGCGAAGTGATATTCTAGGCGCTTTCACATCTTTGCGAAAAGCGCCTCGTAGCATCGTCATGTCCATCTGTCCACATGTATTAGCGCAGTTCCCACCGGACAGATTTCAGTAAAATTTAATATGGAGGACTTTTATAAAAATCTGTCGAGAAACTACAAATTTATTCAAAATCGGACAAATATCGAGCACTTTGAATGAAGACGTAATTACAATTTAATGTTACCGGCTACATAAATTTGTCACAAATGCATTTGTGTGAAATATTCAATATTTTTATGCTGCTTTCAGTGACTTGTAACTCAAAATTACAAAACAAATTTTGCTTTTTCAGTGCAAAAATGCTTACGCGAATGCGCCACAATGTTACGTTGTAGATATGTCCATTTTTAATGTAAGAGTAATAATACGTCCGGATGTTTAATCAAATTATATTTAGGCCCAATATAATAAAAAAGTTTTTCATTTACACAAAAGCACTATAAATAGATTCTTATTTCTTCCTTTTACCTCCTGTATATTAGCATATACCGCCCAATCCTTGTGCTACGCCCTAGTCGAGTTAAAAAGTAGGTGTAAATAAAATGGCGTAAATACGAAAATGATATTCGTATCAATAATAAAGTGTTTAGCGCAAGAGAACGCAGCTAGTAAAAGGACGTTAAACCGGAAATGAGAGAGCCCAAATTAAGAAGTGTTGTAAACTGGACTTCAGCGTTTAATCAAAATGGCGTAAAGGAAATGGGTTTAAAATTAGGACTGGGTGTATATTCAATAAGTTAGACAAAAATTAAAAGTGTGGACTTGTTTAGTTTTCGTGCTTCTTAGTGTAAAAGTTTGAAGAGGCTATCAAAGAGCTATTATCTTAAATCGGATTTTAGAAAAATGGCTTGTTCCAAATTAATCGAAACAGCAGATTATTTTAAGAAATAAAAATTTTACTTGAGTGGCATTTCGAGGAAAGTGAGGTCTAAAACGTGTAATCAAAACGTTAAAATACTGTAATAAAAGTATGTTTTAATTGAATATAGCATTTAAGAAAAGGTCATGACTCTTTGTGGTAAGGAGGTTTTCTTTTTCTTATTTCCGGCTGTCTGTGTGGATGAGGATTTCTCTCATTCCATATTGTTGCAAGTTCTGTGGCAGTACTTATTCCACCCACACATGCATAAGTATTCTTCATTATGACGTCTCACTTCTTGCTGCGAGAGTACCACACAATATCACAAAAGTTCAGTTTCCATTTGCTCTCGCAAGTCTAATCATAAACGTACAAATACTAATGAAAGTCAATGGAGCGGAAAAGTTTAGTATGCTGCTATTTTTATCCCAAGGCCACATATTTCGGTTTCGTTTTTTGTTGTTCTCATACAGAAGTGAAATCTTACCAACTTTTCTTGTTTTTAGGTGTTGTTTGCGATTAAAAATTAAAACGTATGTGAGAACACGTCTGTCAGTTTGTCTCTCTGTGACCGAGTGTCAAGGGTAAAGCTTTCATTGAATTTTCCTGAAATTCAGTATAAAATTTCTTTACAAAGCACTGTCAAGCTGGTGTGATTTTCTTGAAATTTGTCTCAGTGGGGCTTGTAATTTCTTAAAGGTTGTAGATAAAGGAATTTCTACTTTTAATTTCCATATTTCTTGAGCGATTTGGGTGAAACCCAGTATAAATGATCTTAATTTAATGCTATTAGTAGTAGGTGTGCTTTTCGTTAAAAATAATGCAGTGAAAACTATACATGACGTAAGGGTGTCAAGGAAATTTTATTTGCCTTGTCTACAACTGGACGAGGAGTAGAGAAGTCTACATAACGAGGAATTTTATTATTTTACTCCTCGCCAATATTATTTGGGTGATCAAATCAAGAATAATGAGATGGACGGTGCATGTAGTTCGCACGGAGAGAGGAGAGGTGTATCCGGAATTTTCGTGGGAATATCTGAAGGAAAGAGAGCACTTGGAAGACCTAGACTTAGATGGGATAATAATATTAAAATGTATCTTCAAGAATTGGGATGGAAATATGAAAAGGATTGATCTGGCTGGGGATTGGGACTAACGGCGAGCTCTTTTAAATGCGACAATGAACATCCTGGTCCCATAAAATGCGGGTAATTTCTTGACTAGCTCATGACCTATTTGTTTCTGAAGACGGACTCTGCTCCATGTAGTTTAGTTAGTTGGTTGATTAGTTAGTTAGTTAGGTAGGTATGTGGTTAGGTAGGCAGCTAGCTACTAGCTAGCTGTATGCAACTGTCTTCACATAGTATACGAGACGTCCGTAAAACTATATTGAGTGACTGCGAGTTTCGTGAAAATCGGGTCAGTGGAAAATATGCTTTACGGAATGCCGTATATCTATCCACCAGACCTTATTGGCTGGTGACAAACTTTGAACCAGTGGTTCGGGCAGATATATATATGAGGTGGAATGACATCCAAGGTATTCAGTTCCGTAATGAGTAGAACAGAGATTGTTCTCGAAACATTGGTTTACTCACCATTCAATCACCTGAGGTGGCCGATAGACCGAGAAGGTTTAATTGAAGTCAGTCGCCGTGAAAGTTTTGGATTACATAAGTTCCTATCCTCCTTTCCACATTTATCGTCCAATTTGGGTGAAACTCAGTATAAAAAATCTGCACAAAATTCTATAAATTGTAAGTTTTGTGAAAATCGGCACAGTCAAGACCGTGCTTTAATTATGGGTTAATGAAATTGTGTACCGTAAAGTTGCATAACATTTTGAAATTATAAAATGATGAGGTAAAATCTGTTCTAAATTATGGATTAGATCATCCGCAATCATGTTTTAAAACAGGAATGATGAAAACTGAAAATTAATTTCTACTGGGAAGTTACGTGTTGTGACAGTCGTTTCGAAGTAAAATAGTTTCTTCGAGACTTCTGTAATTATCAACAATTCGACGAGGTATAACGTCTCACAAGACTTGACCTTTCGCAGCACCGCTGTGAGAACCTTAGATCTCACAAGGAAAACTTTGGTCACAGTTATGAAAAGCGATCATGCACACACACGGAGCAGTTTTCGCACATTCATGAATAGGTCATACTTTTTTCACATTTTCCTAAAATATTTTTACGGCTATAAAGAGAGGCATCAAAGATATATTAAGGGGCTACTGATGAAAGGATTGGAATTTGGTTCCCGGCCGGAGATGAGGTTTTAATCGCATTTTCTCTACAGCATCAAAATCGGCTCTGGATTTAGCCAGCCTCTTTTCTAATTCTTGTCCAGTCGACAGACGGCTTTCTTGGGGTCAAATCGGTGGTGGCGTAAAGCTGATTACTCACCTTCATCTGGTGCTGAGGTTGATGTGTCTTCATGTTGGCGGTGCTTAATTAAGTAGCCAGACAATGCTACGTTGCGAGTTCTTAGGTCTTCGTAACAGTGGACGATTCCATTCTTCTGGGTTAGTACTTTTCTTCGGTGGATAATCGGATTCAGACGTTTGGAGATAACATAGTGCTCTCATATACACGTTTCGAAGCATCCAGCAAGAATTGAGGCAGCCTCGTAACCCAGAAGAACTTAATTCTTCACATGGCATTTTACGTAACTAAAAATTACTGATATTTTTGTATTAAAGTAAATTAATGCCACTAAGTGCCTTAAATTGTCTTTTCTTAAAATGTAGAACAAATTTTGTAAGTATGCCGCATTCCTTCATTACATTTGTCTTCAAACTTTCACTCCTCATTTCTAACTACATCTTCTTTCAACCCCTATCCACAACACGAATTTAATTAGTGGCACATATGCTGGGAATTGTAAAAGAAACATTTACTTCCAAATCTCACCACTTACCAAATTTGTCATTGTCCTCAGACCACTTATACCGATATTACACTGTAATATAAAACCTGGCTTTGCTCTCTGTTTTTTATATTAATAATAAAACAAATCGTGACCTATCCAAGTGTGAAAAATAAAATCTTTCATATATACATTACTATGTACATTTTTCTATATGAATTAATGATAACATAATTTCTAATCTTAAAAAAAAATATTTCCTTAGTTTTAAATGAACCTACGAATGCCTTCCAAAAATTCAGGTTTTCGCAGGTGTTGCTAGAGAGCCATATCTTCTATTCATTATTAATGAACAAAGTTTTACCCCTCAGGAATTTATTTTCCCCTCCTCTCAAAATATAATTGATAAGAATCGACTATTCAAAAATTTGATTTAAACTAAAGATAATTGTAGACTTGTTCATGTTTTATTTATTGTCTTGCCAAAAATTACTCTGCCAACGTAAATGCTAAATCTACTGAACACATTCCAAATTTATTGCATGAAATTGGCTAATGGAATGGACTTTCTGGACTGGTTCGTGTGCTGCTACACTTGTGCATGATTTCCTTTGGCCGTTTGACTGACTGCCTCCACCGATGTGTCAGTTTAACGTACTGCATGATGCATGAAAAGCGAGTACTTGCTGGCTACATTTCACTTTAATTTGACGAGCCAAAATCCACGAATTTCCACTACAGTTTTGAAAGAGCATCCTGGAAGTTTCCACACGAAAGAATCTGATATATGTCCCTGACGTCATTATTATAGTTAACCCCGCATTATGATCTTATTAATACAAAACACCATACATTTGCGACCATCAATGTGAAACTAATTTTCTGTACAGTAGATTAAGCCGAATTCTGTATGTTTGTTGTTGAGATTAAAATCTGAGGAAGTGCTTGATGATCCGAGCGACGCTGAGACGGTAAAAAAGAAGGCTGTTTAGTTGTTTCGCGTAATATTGTACTTGAAGTTTAATAAAATTTAATACATTAAGTTTAATTCATTTTTTTACTATTATGTGTTTAGCTGCGAAACTTATATCGTTATTCCTTTACTCAAGAATCTTAAATGATTGCTTAGAAGGCTAAATGAATACTAAATATAGTGTTACATAAAACAATACACATACTTAATTTGTTCCAAACTGACACAGATTTTCGTTAAATACTCGTGATCTCAGTCTGTTAATTGCTACAGGATTTAGAGGGCCAAGAATTACGTTATTACTACGGCACTTCTTTTTAGTTTTTCTGTTTGCAAGGATATATTGTGGCATCTTGCTTTCTTCACAGCGACTACTTCTTTTGTATAACATATTAATATATAATATTACCATTTTTGCTCCTTTTATACTACTTTTTCTCTTATCACTTACTGAAACATGTGATCCCAAGTGCGTACGTAGAAGTAGTCAACTGATATCAGTTTTTCAGTGACTGAAGACTAAGAGTCTTTGTGGATACCAAACGTAGTAGGTGCCAACCCATCCTTTCACCTGATTGCGGGAACAGATCCAGTTTCCGAAATACCGCGTTCTGTATGAATATGAAACCGTACACAAATTCAGAAATCAGATATGTACATACTAAGATACAATAAAGCAATCGGTAAACGCCGACACCATTATCCATATAATTCTAAAAAATATTTCCTTTCTTGTAACAACAGAGTTTAACTACCCTAATTAAATAATTTTTAGCGAAAGTGTTTTGTGCAATATTATATTATAAAATATTTAGTTAATACTGAATTGGATTTTCTTTTATATGTATTAGTGATATGGTTCTGCTTCTTTTTTTGTATAGATATATTAACACCTATAGCGTACAGTTGTGGTTTGGCCTAAAGGCAGTTGAATTTCATAACTGAACTTCACTGCACTTCCAGGGTATATGGCTGTAGAACAGATACAGAAAAAACAGTCATCAAGTAACTCTTTTAAGTCCCAGTAGTTATTCTCTGTACCAAAAAGTTTAACATTAGAGAAATCCTGCTTTCTGCCTCCAGATTGCATTCATGTATTTTGTATGGTTCTCAGAAAGGAGAGCAATTACATTCTTATACAGAACTGACTGATTTTTATAAACGAGACGGAGCGTGTTTACTGCGTGATACGAAATGAGTCTTTGAGTGTAATTCAAGTCAAACGTAGTCTCCAAAGTGTTAATATTTTATGTGCGTAAATTAGTCAAATAAAAACTTTAAAATATTTCTTACCACTTACTTTTGTACAGATAGTTTCTTCACAGCTTTGCCATTTTTCAAATATATAGCCAACAGAGTGCACAGTACAGGCTTCCATCCCGTGCTGATAAATTGCTGTGCCTACAGCTGCACAGTAAGGTCTCAATTATTTGCAGTAGAAGTTTTACAAAAGACTCACCCTCGTATTATTGGAATGTCTGACACAACAGTTAAATATTGTGGCATAAAACCTACAAGATTTTTACGTTTACTACATCTTTGAGTTTAAAACCACAAAACTACGTCATGCAAAATCGCTGTATCTTGATTATCTGGCTATGTTATTCAATAAATTCAACTTGATCGAGGAAAGAGTGAAAAGGTAACATTTAGAATAAAACAAGAGAAAGGATCGGAAACCTGAAGAAATGTACGGCGTTAGAAGATTCATTATTCATATTCTTATTATTCTTATTATTCTTCATATTCTTTTTGTATTATTATAATTATTCCTTGTCTGCCCTTGTGTCACTGATGTAAATTCGTAATTATGTTGACAAAAGTGCTGAACTAAGCGAACATTTTACATTTTTGCATGCATTGTTTTCTAGACACTTTGTACGAAATATAAACTAAACACACCTTCTAAATCTGAGTTGCTTCCACCTGTTAGCACAAATCTCCACTGCCAAAAATAGAGGTAAAGAAATGTTATACCTTTCTAAATAAAAACTCCATTTATCAGTACTGGAGCAGAGTTTTGATTTTGCTTTTTGTTCCACACTTCAGAATATTTTGCCTTCTTTTCTATTATGTAGAACGTAAACATTAAGAAAAACAAAATTCTTTTTTTACCTATTGCTGTTTATGCTTGTAGAATTTTATCTAAATATTTCATATTAACAGAAATAACTTTTATCTTCTTACCTGTTTCCTTCTAAATGTACTATCTTAATTACACGATACTTACAGTGCAAGAGTGATACTAATTTACTTACTACACAAATTTAGGAAAATTCACACAAATATTCAGATTTATTTAAGTAGAAAATAAACCATTATTGGTTGAAACACATCTAAATTCTATTTATTATTTTGAATTACATGTTTCGACTTATGTAATAAATAGAATTTAGTTGTGTTTGGACAGATATTAATTTATTTTTCTGTACTATTAACAACAAAACGAGATATCATTCTTTAAAATTTATTTAAGTAATTTCCGAAATAAATATCAAGTAACTAGAGGGATTTAGAGGTGTGTTCTGAAAAATATGAAGTTTTCACAGATTTTTTTGCAATAAGAAGAAAAGACATGAACACACGTAGAAATATTCTTATGTTTTAGCTACGTAAAGAGTGTAGGTCATTGGTGAGTTCTTTGTTAGATTCTTCATATGGGTAATAAAAAATAAGTACTTCTGGTTAAAACAGTCCACCTTTGTAGCAATCATTATTAAGTGGTTTTATAGCTGACATTCGCCATGAAACTGTGCTTTTTCACCGCCAATTAGAAAAATTCTACAAAAATGTCTCCAGCTTCTTTCTCCAACACCATTTTTCTTTATTCGTCGTCAAAATCTCTCATTCCTTCACATAATTTCTCGTCTTCTATCATCTTCTCATTTCATCTCCCTTATGCTCTGTCTTCACATCCTCCTCTTCCTCCTTCTTCGCATTTTCCTCCTCCTTCTTGTATCATATTCTTCATCTTGTTTTTCTTTTCCTTCCCTTCCTCTTCCTCCATTTCTTTCTTATATTCTACCACATTTTCGCCTTTTATTTCACCTCCTCTTTTCGATATTGTTACCCTTTCGCTATCTTCTTACTACATTGCTTTCTCTTCTTCTGTTCCTCCACCTGCTCGTATTCCTTTGCTTGGCCAGTAATAATGTGCTTTCAAGATCAAACGGGAACATCTTAAATTCTCATGATCTTGAATAGGGAAAATGTGTTGGTACCAATTAGGAAAAAATTTTTAGAAGCAAATTTTACGAAAAAGCCTTAACATTAATGACAAATTCGGATAGGATTTCCTAACAAAGAAGAATCAATTCCCAGTGTGACAACAGAAAATCATAACGATTAATAAATTTTATACCTTGCGTAAGATGGAAATTTCGTATTCAGGAAGACCGGTCAGGGCTTTTAGCTTTGAAAGACTTAGACATTTTGCTGGAATTAGCGATGTGGCCGGGAGTGAGAAACCTGAGAGCTATAAGCTTCCTGACGCTTGCGAAAGTTAACAGAATATTGTAAACTTTAGATTTCGTTATGTATGAAGTTACACGTCTTCTTTAAGCTCAAGTTTTACAAAGAAACGGAACACTTTAGTAACATTAGTCAGAAATCTCATTATTTTAATCGTATTAGTGGCGAACTGAAGAGGTACGGTCTGGTGCAGGCTTCTCAATTTACCTCACAATCAGAATATTTCTATCTTAATTAGATGTTGCTGTAACACGATCAACACGTTCTCCTGTTAATACAGTTTAGAAGGTGTACAGAAACTTTGTAACTTTACGGCACAATGTCTATAAATTCTGCATACTGATGAAGTTCAAGAGTCTCAACACCTCAATTCAGGATTTTTAATGATTATTTTGAGTCATAATCAGTGGCCTAGGTTAGGCTCCCGCAGATTCCGTAGCGCGACCATCTCCGTGATTTAGGGGGACCCCAAAATGTATACAATAGTAAAATGTTTGTGGATGTTTTTCGAACTGAATTCCGATTCTCTGAGAGAAGGCAGGATTCTCGATCCCTGTTATGAGAACTGGGTGGAACGTCGCTAATACTTATAGGGAGGAGGCTAGATTATTGAGTGGAATGGGATCACTACTTGTTGCCTGCTCCACTGGCCATAATGCAGAAATTATATTTGTGTATATATACATAACGATTTAGAATTAAATATTCCTATTTAATATTATAGACAAAAACTGAATTGACACTCACACTCAGTTTCATAAAACATACATTCGGACTTCAGTTTTTCAGATGCAGTAATATTATTATCACCTTCCAATTCAATTAAAACCCAAATCATATTAGTATGTCTACACTGGATTCACAGCTGCCGGAGAAGAACGGTTTTGACTTAGCAACTTACGGTTTTTGTGAGGTGGAATATTGTCTGGGAGGTGGCAACGACAGATGTAGATTAACCTACAATTTGTATGTGATTTTCATGTGTAAAAATGAATAAATAAATACATAAACCGTGGCCTCCACTGTTCCTTTGCGGTAAATTCTCCGCCAAGCACTAATATTCTAGATATTTTCCTACTTATTCTATCTGAACGGATTTTCCTACTGATTTAATTTACTTACCACGCTATAAATGTGGAGTCGTTGATCCGTGAGGTTGTGTTGCAATCACATGGCATTACAGCAGTCACATGTCTTTATTATTTTCTGCTATTTTGTAGCAAATGTATTTAAGGCACTAAAACACTGTGTCAAGGGCGTATACGAGATATGGGACTACGAAATTATGCCTTAACTTTGTGTTTTATGAAGAGGATATTCTTAATTTTAAATTACCAAATAACGGTAAATCCTAAGTCAATATGTGGATATTTCATGTTGCGTGATTGTATGGCATATGTTTGCATATCTAGTCTGTACATTCTAAAATGCGTTACAATTCCTTTCGGCATTTCTCATGTAATCTGAGTGTATCCTATGCGAAATAATATTAATATTTATGATGGCGAATTTGGTTTCTTTTAGATAAATGAGTTACTTTACCCATAAACGTTCATGTCACTACAGCGAGGCATAAAAGGAAACATTCCCAAATTAAAATATTAATTTCTAAGCCATCTTCTCCAAAACACGCACAAAAAGTATACCAGCTAAGTAATGTAGTTCGCAGCTTAATTTTGAACTGAATTCTATAAAACCTAAGGGAAAGTTCCCTTATGCCACTTTTACATTAGCGCACTGTGCATCTGCATGGATAAGCAATCATATACAAATAAATAAGAACAGAACGAGTGTGGAGAACAAAGGAAAACAATAGGCATTGTAGTACAACTTGCATACTGTCAAAAATCCTCACGAAATAAATAATACTGCCCTGCAAACAGTGAAACTGAAAGAGATGAGACCTACCAGCTACAAAATAGACCTTCCCTTTTTTCCATGTGGACTACTGTAAAATGGTGTTTTGTTGTTAATTTCTATTCTGTATCGCCATTGAAAAATATTATGACTTACATAAATTGTATGTACTTTGTTTTCAAGTTCCTTCTTCCATAAAATAGAAAGTAAATTGTACGTTATCTTGACAGCAGAATATAAAAATTTAAATCTAAGTCTAAACTTACAATAGGAAAAATAATAATTTCTTCGACAATGTGTTAGGACTTAAAAAGTCCAGGAATTACGGTACCAAAATAAAAGTTCATTCGGAAAGCACTTAAGAAAAGGTCAAATTCTAGGAGTGCTCTTTTACCATTAATTTCAGCACAGTGTTTTGTCTCCACTTTCCTGTCTAAAACGTAAAAATTTCAATTTCCAGGAATGTAGTACCATTTATTTTTTACATGGGTACAAAACTTCGTCTCGCAACCGAACATACGAAAATGTATTGAGAATATTTGAGAAGAGGGTGCTAAAAATATTTAAATTTACAGCGTGAAGGTCATATGAGGGTAGAGAAGTTCACTCAACCACTTTCGTGCCGAAGGTTGATCAAAATCGAGGAGCAGTGTGCCGTTTAAGTGCCGAAGTTGACTGAAGTCTTCACATGCAGAGTACTGGTGGCCGTTTAAATTCTTGTCTTAGCCAAGTGCTTCGGGCATTTCATTCTAGCGCGATAGGGTTAATACGGGCACTCATTTACGTAATGAAATCAAGTAAGATGAGATGAGGACGTAAGACGTACGGGGCAGATTATAAATCTTATACTATTATACAGTAGTGCCAGTCCGATCCAAGTGTCACACTTCCACGTTGGAGTTTCAAGGACTGCCACTTGATGGAAGCTGACGTCACTAGGCCGAAGGTTGGCGTTCCACGGAAGGCCGCCACATGGCAGGAGACGCCAATACACAGAATTCAGTCTCGCGGATGCGCAGGTGAATGTAACGGAAATCACTAATTGGGGTTTCCGCGGTAACTGAGTAAAGGATAGCCGCGCACTAATACTAAAGTATATACACATACATACACACACATACCTAAATATCTACCTACATATATACGTACGTAGATACATACTTACATACATACATACATACATGCATACATACATACACACGTACATACATACATACATACATACATACATACATACACACACACACATATTATTCGGGTTTTTACACTAAGTATGGGCACTACTACGAAAGTTTAATATACTGTTGACAACTGACGATAAGATCGCCGCAGGGCGGTAGGTTTGTCTGGCGGAGTGCAGAGGACTGCTGACTATGGGGGGACTACTGGACTGTTACTGGTACAAGCGACAGGCTCCTCTATTACACACAGACGGAAAAAATCAGGCATTTCGAGTAGTGAGCGAGTGAACTGTGTATTGTATTGTATTGTTTTGTGAGTGTGATCGTACTCTAGACAGAAGTGTATGCGATTTGAAGATGTCGAATAAACGTAGACATAGGAAGTATGTTGGTACTTTTAATTTCAGTAGCCTTGGAACGAATGCTTTCAGGATGGGTAGTAGCAACTTGCCATTTTTCACGAAATTTGGCGCATGCACATCCACCCGCATTCCCGGCAGGGATCTCCTGAGCTTGGAACTATACATACGCAAACATTCTGCAGGTTTCCACAGTAACTACGTAAATGAGTGTGCCTCGCCTCCTCGAGCCGCGAGGTCTCCACAGTAACTGCGTAAACGTATGTGCTTTGCCTGCCCGGGTCTTGAGGTTTCCACGGTAAACACGTACATGATTGTGCCTTGCCTACACGAGTCGCGAGCTTTCCATGGCAAAGCGGTCTCCGGCGAGTATTATTTTTACATGGCACAATATACCACTTGCTTTAACATACTTTATTCATGGGTTGCATGTAATTCTCAGAATAAGGAGCTATTTTACAACTACGCGGTTTTAACTACTACGTTGTTTTAATAGAGGTATAACATGTTATCTGCCAGGTCGCAAAAGATTATTGAAAGCAATATTTAGACAAAGTTCGTGCTTGAAAGTTTTAATGAGACTGCAGTCCTCTGTCCTTTTTCTCAACTGCCGCCTTGGCGTATCGCTCAGAAGAACAGTTTTTCCTTCTTTTCCATTTTCTCAGAGTGCCTTCGTTGTATTACTTTCTCATGAAAACCTTTCGAATTGTGCAACATCTCAATGGAGGAGGGTCTATCTTCAAATTAGCGCTTATTCAACTGGCCAAGAATTTTCCTCTTCTTATGAAACCGGAAATATCATTACTCGTGTACTGAATGGAGCAGACACCGACTTAACACAAGCTAACTCTACACGCTAACATAATATTCCTCTAAAACAGACTTAAACATTATCCCTACGTCAACGCGTCTATTTGCTATGCGCTGGACGGCCTGGAGTACAATGCCCGGTAGGGGAAAGGGATTTTATCTTTGCCAAAATCCGTCTAGAAAGGCCCTGGAGCCCACCCATCTTCAACCAATGAGTACGGGATTTCTCCTGGGAGCAAAGAGGCCGGGGTGTGACGTTGACCACCCGCCCCCATTTAACGTCGATCTTGTGAGTGGAGCAATACCTCCAGCCCCGTATGTGTTTTCGTGGTACGTTACAGGAAGAACTTTATTTTTACCTACATCAACACCTATGTCTTTCAACAGAACTCTTCACAACTAGTCTTCCATATAAAATGATGTGTGTATCTCTGAATAGTACGTATCCGTCTTACCTTCTTACATGTGATCTACTTTGCCGGAAAGGGTGTGAAATATACAACGCAACCCAGAATTTTAAGCCCTTTATTTTTATTTTTAAAGATACGAAGATTATTATTATTATTATTATTATTTACTGCAATTGGGTTTTCACCCGGTGGCAGTAGTCCTTACACTAGTACACACAATACAAATGGACATATAATATACATAAAAGTAACAATACATAACAAACTATACACAATTACAAAACAAAATACATACATTAAGTACAAGTACACACACATTACAACACCATACACGCATTATAAAAACATCCACACCTTAACAAAAACATCCACACCTTAACAAAAACATCCACACCTTAGCAAGAACATCCACAACTTAACAAAAACATCCACACCTTAACAAAAGCATCCACACCTTAACAAAAACATCCACTCCTTTACAAAAACATCCACACATTACAAAAACATCCACACCTTACAACATATATCCACTCCTTAACAAAAACATCCACACCTTAACAAAAACATCCACACCTGAACAAATACATCCACACCTTAACAAAAACATCCACACCTTAACAAAACATCCATTCCTTTACAAAAACATCCACACATTACAAAACATCCACACCTTACAACAATATCCACTCCTTAACAAAAACATCCACACCTTAACAAAAACAACCACACCTTACAACAATATCCACTCCTTAAACAAAAACATCCACACCTTAACAAAAACATCCACACCTTAACAAAAACATCCACACCTTAACAAAAACATCCACACCTTAACAAAACATCCATTCCTTTACAAAAACATCCACACATTACAAAAACATCCACACCTTACAACAATATCCACTCCTTAACAAAAACATCCACACCTTAACAAAAACATCCACACCTTAACAAAAACATCCACACCTTAACACAAACATCCACACCTTAACAAAACCATCCACACCTTAACAAAACATCCACTCCTTTACAAAAACATCCACACATTACAAAAACATCCACACCTTACAACAATATCCACTCCTTAACAAAAACATCCACACCTTACAAAAACACACACACAATAAAAAAGACACAAGCACGTTACAAAAACACCCACACATTAAATAATACAAAAACAACAAAACACACATACTGCAAAAAGAAAGAGTTGCTAAGCCTAACCTAAAACCTAACGTAAATGAATCAGAGTTAAAGTAATTTGGTATACCAAGCAATGAGTCAACCATGCTATACAAAAATAAAATTCCATGTTTTGAAAAATGATACACTCTCATTTTAACAGGACTTTCACTTCACTACGATTATATACACATCACGGCATTTCCCGTTTTGCCTCCATTTACTTCACTTCACTTCACTTCACTTCACTGCATTATTAGATGGTTTTCCCCACCCTCTATACCCTTCACTTCACTTCACCTCACTTATCACTTTCCTAACCCTCTTCCTAAAAATACTCGGCTTACAAGGGAAAATCCCTAAAGCATCTGCAGGTAGTTTGTTCCAGAGTTGAATGGTCCTATTTAAAAAGGAAGATTTCCCGATATCCGTCCTTTGCTTCCTGTTCCTAATTTTTCGATTATGATCAACCCTGCTCAGATAGTGTGGCCTTTGTAGTCTGTCACCTATAGCCTTCCAAGCCCGTTCGCCAGTGTATGCTTTGTAGAGAGCACATAAGCGTGCTGTCTTTCTGCGCTGCGCCAAAGTTTCCCAGTTCGAATCGGTCGTATAATTTGCAAATTTAGCCGCTTTCTGTTGTACCCGGTCTAACGCATTTATCTGTCCCTCCCTGTATGGATCCCAGCAAGCAGCCCCATACTCAAGAATCGGACGCACTAGTGACGTGTAGGCTAAACTTTTAGTATTACTATTTCCCTTTTTGAGAATACGCATTATGAAATGAAGTGCCTTCCAAGATTTTCTCACAGTGTAATTTACTTGGTCAGCCCAGCTTAAATCGCTGCGTAAGATTATTCCCAAGTATTTACAACTGCTCACTTCCGGAATTAATTCGTCCCGTAAAGAGTAACTTAGTTGATCCTGCACCCGAGCTCTCGTGAAACTAACTGCCTTACTTATACCTGGATTTATTTTCATCTCATTTTCAACTGCCCACTCTCCCAGTCTGTCCAGATCTATCTGCAAAATTTTTATGTAAGTTTTATTTACAATTTTCCTATATATTACACAGTCGTCTGCGAAAAGTCTAATAGTTGACTCAATGTTCCTCCAAATGTCATTAACGTACGCTAGGAACAGAAGTGGGCCCAATACACTTCCTTGCGGTACACCTGACGTTACTCTGACCTCCTCTGATAATTGCCTTCCTACCCTGACTCTCTGCGTACGACCCAAAAGGAATTCTCTTACCCATACAACTACCCTCGAATCCACGCCCGTGGCCGCAATTTTCGCAAGCAGCCGATCATGAGGAACTAAATCGAAAGCCTTCGAAAAATCTATTACAATAGCGTCTACCCTGTCTCCATTATCCAGAGAGTCGGCAATGTCCTGGCAAACCGTGATTACTTGACTTTCGCACGAATATCCCGGCCTGAAACCGTGTTGACCCTCGTATAACCAATCATTTTTATCCCAGACCTGCCTTAGATACGATGCTAAAATGTGCTCCATTTGCTTGCAAACCACCGAGGTTAAGCTGACTGGTCTATAATTCGTGACTAGCGGTCTGTCACCCCCTTGAAAATAGGAACCAATATGGCTCTTTTCCAATCACTTGGGATAGTAGCATTATTAATTGTTATGTCCAGTAATCGCGCAAGGTATGGAATCATGGCTTCCCCACCCAGTTTCAGAATTTCGCCAGAAACGCCGTCTGGCCCTATTGATTTGTTTTTCCCGATCGCTGCTAACCTTTTCCTAATGATTTTAGTACTAACTGCGAAGGGTTCACCTGAGTTAGAGAATTCTATTTGCTGGATGATACGCTCGCAACTGAATACAGAAGAATAATAGAAATTTAGAGAGTTAGCCTTTTCTATCGAATCTATAATAAGCCGTCCATTACAATCTTTAATTGCAGGAATATTTTCCCTATTTCCTTTACGCCTTTTTACATACTTGTAAAACTCAGACCAGCATTTACCTTCGTTTCTTAAAACTGACCTTAAAAATGTCTCCTGTGCATCTTTTTTGGCTGTTAGCAATTGTTTGGATAGACGTTTCAGTTCCTCTTGGTAATTCTCTCCTAATTTCCTTCTATTGTATGCTTTTCTGACCTTTGACTTTAACCGTTTCAGTTTCTTGTTGTAGTATTCAGGGTCCGTATTTTTTTTTCAGTATTTTATGTGGTACATAACGTTCGATACTCTCGAATACAATTCCCTTGAAATTAGTCCATATCTCCTCAACGCAACTACCATTGCTTGCCCATTTAGCGAATTTATCCCGGAGGAAGGTTTGTAGGCCTAAAATATTTGTTTTGTGGTACACCGAGACTAATCTGTCTGTCTGAGGTTCAAAACACTTTTCTTCCCATTCTACTTCCAGTAATTCCCCGCTATGGTCACTGATCCCCTGTAAAATACTGCAGGAGATGAACGAACTTTCGGGCCGAACCAGGTAAACATCCAGGAATGCATCCCTCGGGTCGGGCAATCTACTACCTGAGTGTAACCGTTGTCCCACACCAATCTATTTATAAATGCCTGAGTTCCGCTGGTACATTCCGCGTTTCCATATGTTAAGCAATGTGTAATTACAGCAGATGCTGAAAATTTACCCCACCTATTTGAAGACAAGCATTCACCCTTTCAAGGCGTTCTTTTTTTTTTGCAACTTGTCGAAGAGTTGTTTGGACAATGCCGGCAACAGCCTCTTCAGTATTGTGTTAAAGGTCCTCCAGGCATCTTGTGTTATTGCCGTGCACTCCTTCTTTAAGAAATCGGCACAGCAGAAGTCAGGTAACGTAAGGTCTGGGGATCGTGGTGGCCAAAGACCACGCTCGACAATACGATCACCGAAGAAATTCTGCGAGGAAGCTGTTGATGTTTTCGTTGTATGGGCGCTCGCCCCATTTTGCTGAAGCCATCAATCCTGTTTATTCTCTTCCAGCAGAGCAATGAATTGAGTCAAGAGATCTGGACAATTTTCCGCAGTAATTGTGTCTTCAAAGAACAATGGCCCACAATTCGTTTTCGAGACACTGCACACCAAACACCGGTCTGTGACGAATGTGGTGGATTTTCATACAGAGCATGTTGGCTTTCAGAACTCCATATTCTGCTCTTTTAAAATTAATGTATCCACTAAAGCGTAACCATGCTTCGCCCATAAAGAAACAAACTGTCCAAGATATAAACACTTCCTTGTAAAAAAAACTTGTCAATTGCTGAAAGACTCAGAAAATGTTGTAAGTGTCCATTACTACGGAGGGGGAAGGAAACAGCTGCATTTATACCTGTTTCAATACTTATGCGTGTCTGATCTTTCGGTTGCATCTTATACGGCACACCCTATACGTCATGGATAAATTTTACACGCCTTGTAATGTGACTTTCCATGTTTTGCTCTTACTTCCTCTAACTCAGGCCCAACCGTTCCCGTCAACGGAAATTAAATACAAGGTAATAATTCTGAATGCAAAGGAGGATGGCAAACGCTGATAACTACGCAACTAGTCTAGAAAAGAAGAAACCTAACGACATTGAGGTTCTCAGAGCGCTGCTGACGAAGGTGCCAGTGTTCTGAGATGTGATGACGTGCAGATTGGTACATAGGTACCATTGTTTCGGAAGAATTTCTTACTCCATTTTTGAGTACCCAAGAAAAGTTGAATAACCTGAAGATGGAGGCCGAAATATGATCAGAAACGTTAACACCAATGTGACACTGTGTAAGATGCCATTCCGGATGACTGGAATCTTCAAGAAGATGTAACGAAAACATACTTGTTGTCTCTTATTGTCGTTTCTCCACAGAGGATAAAGCAGCACAGCATCTGGAGGCTGAATAGTCCAATGTCTCGCGTCAGCGACCAAGAGCTAGAGATCTCTAATCTCATTACTGAGGAGTATAATTTAATTTCTAGTGCGAGAGCAGCGCTCCTCCCCCTTGCCTTACCAGCCACTCCGACTGACCAGCTCAATTAGTGGATTCAACTAAATTTATCTCGGTCTCCTGTGCAAAGCAGTCACGGTGACAATACAAGGGGTGTACACAGGTCATGTTCTGAAAACAAAGCACGGTTCTTACAGTCATTATGTCCGTGCGTTCCGTCGCAACTGTGAACTACTTTGGTTAGTGTTCACTGCTTTAAGTTTCTTGAAAACCATTGTAATAGCTAAAAGATGCGTGTAGCAAATACTTAATTTTCATAAATAATTTAATCAAAAACATTCTTTGTAATACTTACGTATGTATTTTATATTAAGTCGCATGTTACTTAAAGACGCAAAGTCAACTCAAGGCTTTGTATCGTAGGTGAAAAACATATTACGAATGATATATTAGATTTATGAAGGAGGTTATTGATATGTAATTATTACTCCAGAGTTTATTTGAAGAGACTAAGGAGAGCAATGTAGATCCTCTAAAACGGCAGCCAGTAGCCAGGCATATACCTTAACCTGGTACCTCCTACACATAGGAGGTTAGTGTAGGGACATGGCTTTACTCAAATAATGGATAAGTATATCGCATCCATGTATGTATCTGTCACGCAATTCTAAATTTTATGTTTTATGTTTCCTACTGCAAACTTTCTAAGAAACTTCCAAATTTCTTACGGATGTACTTCGCACTTTTATTAATATGTACGGGGTCCGTGGCTTTTAAAGCGATGTGCAGGTGCAATTTCGATATAGTTTTGGATGCGATTCGAAGCTCCAATTCTATTTTCATTTTAAATACACCAGTAAGATTAGATTTTTTAATAATAAAAGAAATTTTAGCTGCTAAATATTGTGATATTTAGAAAGGTAGAATCCACGAACGGGTTTAAAAAAACCAGGTACTTTCCTTTGTATTGCACAACTACACACGTTGCCGATAATAACAACCACATTAATTTCAAGTATATCTTTATTGTCTTTCCAAAATGAAATGCGTTCCGCATGTGTAGCCTGCATAAGACTGCCAATACTTCGCTTTTTCTAGAATAAGTCTCTCTATTTTTTCATAATTCTCGAGACGCAATATTCATCAACTATCCTCGCATGTATTGCCAAAAGTTTCACATATTTACATCACCTCATTCCATAACATCATAGAAAAATATATTTATTTTTCTGCAATAAACCCTCACGAAATGGAAGAGCATTTCTGGCAATGGGATGATTTTTACAAGCGCTTCAGACGTATAGAGGCGCATTATGGAGAGTCATAAACGAAGGATAAACCTAATACCCACATCACGTTTCAGGTATAGACACTTTACTGAAACGGCATATAAGTGGCTGAGAAATATAAAATACTCCGGCGGAAGTCCGTAAATTGTTATGACTTGACGTCATAAAACTTTGAAAATCGGGAGATCGCAATGGCCATAAAAAGAATGAAATTGAAACTGCTCGTTCATATCGATTTGCCGAATATAAAAATCGATGACATTAAGACTAGAAAATAGAACTTGTGTTTTGGTTTTTAGGCATGTTCGCAAAACTGGGAAAAGTGACTGTTAGCTTCGTCATATTTTTCTATCTGTCTGTCTGTCCGTCTGTCTGTCTGTCCCTCCGTCCGTCTGTCCGTCTGTTCACATAGAACAAATCGGCTGTCACTGGACGGATTTTTATTGAGTTTCATATTTGAGAATTTTTGAAAATCTGTCGAGAAAATTCTAGTTTGATTAAAATATGACAGAGAAAACGAATATTTTGTATGAAGACATGTGTAAATTTATAATAATATTTCGCTGAAGTTTTCTTAAAATGGGAAATATTTCAGACAAAACTTGTAGAGAAAATCAAAACGCACATTTTATATTCAATAACTTTTTACCGAAAATCGTGCCGTTTATGAGATAATGTGGAAACATATGGTACAGCCAGACAGGCCACAGGTGGCAATATAATATGGCGCAGAAAATATGCTACAACGTATTTGTATGCCGGGTCACTAAGGCAAGAATACAGACACACATTCATTTAATACATATTGCTTCATATTTGATTAATTCCGTCTATCTCGTAAAACCTTTCACGACAACCAAAAACTGGGAGATCACGCAACGACTTATCTGTCATCATGTTATGTTTAGCCAAATAACAGTCTAAAGAAGGCTATGAGCAAACGAACATTCTTTTGTTTCATTGCACAGTTTATATGTAACGTGTGCAGAGAGTGCTAATTAGTTGGAATATAATTTATTTTAAAAACTGGTACGTCAATTTTCCTTTGTTCCCGACGAAATAAATTTGCCATAAAAGCATTGTTGTGCAACACTCAATATTCCTATGTAGCTGAGAATAACATGTAGCTCATCAACACACACATAATGCATTCTTGCTTTTCCACTATAATGATCAGTCGAATGCGCCACACTGTTACATTGCCAATATTGTAAAATTTATTTCCTTGAACAAGTAAGGTCTTCAGTTCTGTCAAGTTCTTTAATTCCAATAGGCTATTACACTTCTCCGCTTATTGATAATAACATATGGTAACGTATATTTATAGTCCGACAAATGTACAATATAACCACATTAATTGTGTAATTTCACTGTCCTATATGTTTCGAAACCTTAGTTTGGGTTCATCTTCAGGGACTCATTATCTCAAATCACACACTATTTACACCAACTGGTACAATTGTTTACAGTACTGTTCTCACCACCCAGCAGACAACCAACTCCGATAAACAGGATATCAAAACAACACAGATTAATCAACTTTTATGCAACTTTTAACATTTTAACCAATGTAAGACTCAACCAACAACTACAATTTTCATCTTTTATTTGTTTTAAAAAGTGTATATGCACAATTGTAAAGAATTCATGTTATACTATGTAAACAATTGTACCAGTTGGTGTAAATAGTATGTGATTTGAGATAATATGTCCCTGAAGATGAACCCAAATTAAGGGTTCGAAACATGTAGGACAGTGAAATTACACAATTAATGTGATTATATTGTACAATTGTCGGACTATAAATATAGAGTTAAAATGTACGAAATGAATAATATTCAGTTTATATGGGAACGTCTGTAGGATAGATAAAACTTGGTAGTCTGGATTTTGTATGAAGGTAATATTTAAGTGAGTTTTTAACAGAACGTTTGTAAGATATAAAATGCGTTCAGTGGAGCTTTGTGAAAGAGCTGATGAACACTCACCTTTCACAAAACCTGTACTTTGTTGCACAGTTAAACAGCTGTTGCAGGTAGGTCCTCTATAACAGATTTGCGGGTAGTTAAAAAGTCAGATTACTCCTTGCATAAAAGAAAAATATTCCGACAAATGAACTTTAACTATTACAAGATGCTAGATGTTTTAATTAATATATTATTTATCATGAGCAGTAGTTCGATGTTGAATTATGCGAATATTTACGATAGTCTCTTTAGGTGTAGGTGCTTTATTTTACGTATAGTGATGTAGAGAAAGAGAGAGAGAGGAGTGCTTCGTGTAAAGACTCTGTGAACTGCTACCAATATATAGCGCCGAAATTAAACTTTTAATTTTGAAATGCTTCTATATTATGTAAGAAAATCAGTTATTATCCTACCTTAGAGAGTACATAGACATTCTCCATTTTAAAAACGAATTTTTTAATACTGTACAGGGAAAAGATCGGTGTTTATTGTGACAATCACACAAACACATAACTTGCGGTAAAATGCAGTTTCTTAACGTGTGAACAGGTGGAAGGTAATTTTTTACGATAAAAAATATTGAGGTGGAAGGCATATTTACCGCTGGTCTTTGAGCTGTTCATATGTCCATCTTCAAGGAGAAAATAATTTCCCAGGGACATCTGTCAGTACTGAAGCTAATTGTCCGTGGGAACGGTTCCGTCTGATACAACGAGCGATAGCTAGTGTCCTTAGCTTTGTTCACAGCCTGTAGGATTTTCATAGTGTCCACCATGGTCCGTCTCGGGAATAACGTCCCGCCAAATAAACGGCCAGGAAGCCGGTAAAGGGAAAGCCGTTTAAGGGGATGGGGGGAGATCGGCCGTAGTTACGGATAAGGGATACGATATTTTGAGTTCTAACATGGAACTTGCCAGTAGCCTATACACATCACATTTTATGGCGTTTCTTCTATATTCCGAGGCACATAAAACTTAAGTCAGACGCTTCACACATAAAAGATTGTTTGAAGTTTCAGGTTTTTAATAATGTTACAAAATCTAGCAAATCATATAGATTTAATAAAGCCTGTTGTATTATTCAGTACGTTACCAAACTCAAAACTAAAACAAAATCAATCGGAAATATAACTGGTAATATTTCCCCCTTGTAAGTCATAAATTCATATTCGGGAGTCAAGGTATAGCTCAAAGCCTTCTTAATCTTGGCATTAGACAAAGATGAATAGTCAGGTTTAACGGGGAGAGTGCATCAGGTTTCCATAGAATAGAAGTCTGGGTGGGCCAAGAGCCGCTCTGGACCCTTTTGAGGGGAGAAAACTCTCTTTACCTGCCTGGAATCGAACCACGACTTTCCAGGTGACAAAGTGAGGTCTTCATAATTAAAGGAGTTACTAACCACGGTTGAGACAGTGGTAATTTGATAATTTGAAGGAGTTAAAATGAAGGCAGGATTTAAAAAAAGTGCACATTTTTATACCGCATATTTCAAGTTAATGAATGCTAGTAAGGGCAGTTTTGAAATGTGGCTATTGAGAAAGTTGGAGAAGACATTTGGACCGATCTTGCGAGAAATGACGTATTGCAAAGAGTCAAGAAGGAGAGGAATATCCTACAAACAATTAATGAAGAAAGACTAACGAATGGTCACATATTGCATAGAAACTGCCTCCTAAAACACTTTATTGAAGGAAAGATAAGGCCGTGCCATGGCACAGGCGGTTAGTGGCCGGCCTCTCACCGCGGAGGCCCGGGTTCGATCCCGGGTTAGTCCACGTGGAATTTGTGGTGGACAAAGTAGCGCTGTGACAGGTTTTTCCCGAGTACTTCGGTTTTCTCCTGTAAATTTAATTCCAACGATGCTCCATTACACGGAAAAACGGGAAAAAAATAATATTCATCATAGGGTTGCACAATAAGCCTCAAGGCTGCGGTGAGTCCGTAGCATCTTCAAACCAAAAAAAGAAGGAAAGATAGAGGGAAGGATTGAAATGACGGGAAGACGAGGAAGAAGACGTAAGCCGCTAATAGTAACCTTAATGAAACGAGAGTATATTGGAATATTAAGGAGGAAGCACTAGATCTCACGCTGTGGAGAACTCGCTTTAGAAGAGGCGATGAACCTGTCGTAAGACAGACTACAGATTGAATAATATAAGGACAAACAACTGAAAACACTGTAACGAAAGCAATTTTCTTTGCTTAAATGAAAGTACCTTGCGAAAAAGAATTCTGATTGAAGATAACATGTCTTGACTTTTGAATTTCTCCAGGGAGGTACACAGAACAGAACTTTTGCAGGACATAAGTTTCCGTGCTTATTTTTTACCACCTGAAGGATCATAATTATTTCGTACGCAGTCATTGTCATCGTAAAGTCTTAGATAAAATGTGGCCATTTTACATTAATAAATAAAGAAATAACTTCATGGGTGCAATGTTGATTATAATAACATTTATGTAATAATAGTAATAACAATAATAGTAAGCTTCTGCTTAATTTTAGTAGTACTGATGCAGTTAATTTGATAGAAACTTAACTCATAATTTTACATTTTGCAGCGTCATAATATTTCCGAAAAATTTATAAAATCTTAATTCCTTTTGCTTCCTCACAGACAGTCAATTTGACGCTATCCATCCTGTTGTGTATAGAAAATTACATAAATAACCCTACGTATTCCATCTGACACAAACCGTATATATTATTATTTTTCAACACTACATGTTTCGATCAAGCCTATCATCATCAGGTGATTATTTTATATAAAACTTAAAACTTAAGGTAAAAATGTAAATTTTTGAGTGTTTGCGCAAATGATATAAAGTATAAATTGCAACGACTTGTAATTCTTGATGGTGTGTCATTTAACACAAACGGTGTCGTGTATAATTTAAATGATTTTAATTTATATTTTATATCATTTGTGAGACCTAGCAAAAATGTACATTGTTACCTTAAGTTTTAATTTTTTTATAAAATAAACACCTGATGATGATTGGTTTGATGGAAACATGTAGGGCTTGAAATAATAATTATAAATAAAGACTGTGTCAGACGGAATTCGTAGTGTTATTTACGTAATTTACATATAGTCTTTTCGCAGGCATGGCTCACCCAAACTTTTTAATAAGGGTTTTCCATGGTCACTAGTGCTGACCATTTAAAAACATATTCAACACATACTACAGCGGAAGATTTGGACAGCGTCGTATTCTTAAAATTTGAGGCTTTTTTTGACATTACTTAAATTTAAAAATAATTTTTACCGTGTTAGAAACTATCAAGAAGTACAGTTTGAAAAAGGTTAGCTTGAAACTAACTCACTTCGACTCAGGCGGTTAGCAGCCGGCCTCTAACCGCGGAGGCCCTGGTTCGATCCCAGGTCAGTCCATGTAGGATTTGTGGTGGACAAAGTGACAGTGGGACGGGTTTTTCCCCGAGTACTTCGGTTTTCCCCTGTCAATTTCATTCCACCGGTGCTCCATTACTTGGAAAAATGAAAAAACTAATCATCTTTCTCTTCATCTTCATCACAGGGTTGCACAATAAGCTTTCAGGCTGCGGTGCGTCCGTAGCATCTGCTGCGGGGCCCTTCATAAAAAAACTCACTCCGAGGAGCAGAGTCCTATTTGAGAATTTAATAGTTTCTATTCAAAGCAAGGAATTCCTCGAGTTTTATGGACGTCGAATATTCGTTACCTTGTTTACAAGACACCATCCTTCAGGATGTGGACAAGTCACTTGTTCCTATCCTGAGCAACATTAA
This sequence comes from Reticulitermes speratus, assembly GCA_021186555.1. Lineage (NCBI taxonomy): Eukaryota > Metazoa > Arthropoda > Insecta > Blattodea > Rhinotermitidae > Reticulitermes > Reticulitermes speratus. Next base: position 19,995,712 of record JAJKFL010000042.1, read on the forward strand.
TCCACTCCAGAACACAATAAAGAACAACGTAACGTACAGAATATCGTTTTTGCCTTATGTGCACCAAACGAATGCTAATTTAAAATGATTCATTTAGGAACATGTGCACACTAGCGGATTATAGCTTTCCACTTTTGTTGCAGATAACCATATAGGGCTTGAAATATATAAATGCTTTCCTAAATTCGGTTAATTTAACTTCTGTTTCATGAGTACTTTAAATCAAATATGTAGTTGCATAAAGAAGAAATTTGAAAATGGTTGTGAAGTATTTATGGAAATCAGTCATTTAGTACTACCAACTAGTGGGTGTAGTCTTTATAACGACAAAACGCATCATAAATATAATTATTCATGATGAGTTACAGAATTCAACAATATGCAGATATACGTACAGGCATAAGTAATCTCGAATATATGGGCATACAAAACAGAGGACAAGATACCCTGTATTTGGAAAAGAACCAGACACACATACCTGCCTGGAAAAACACAAGAGGTAAAATTCCACCGTAATTTTTATACTTTAACTTTGGAGTGTTTTATTATAATTTTATCATTCTGCATTTTAATGAATAAAAGTTGTACGTGGAGGATTTTCACGGCGAAGAAACACATCAATTCTACCGCAATAAAACAAACATGGAAGTACATTAAATATTTATATGTACGAAAAACTAAGGCCGAGTCGGTATTCGTGTTTTGTGCTTGCTTTTTATTTCTGGATTTCGCTACGTTGTTTCAACACCGTCTCTCCTCATCTAGTATTTATGCACCATAGCAGTACCATGTCAATTGTAGTAGGTACCATCAGGCTGTCTTTCTTATTCTGTGAATATTTCGTATTAACACACTTTGTGTGTAGTCGACATTTTTCTGAATTTCGCTTACAATCTTCCTTGGCAAGAAATATAACCGTTCCTTACTACACAAAAAAACTTTCTACTAAAGCCTGATTTTATTTTCCCTTCAAAACCTCACTCAGGATTTCATCAGTCCAGTATATAGGCTCACGACCCTCAAATAAAGGAGCTGACATAGCTCAGTCAGTATAGTGATAAGGCTGGAGGACCGACCAATCTGAGGTCTATTCCTGACACCTACGAACCCGACACAGCATCTTATTCACTGGAGAAGGGAATGCTAAGAAGCCGGGTACTTAAAATGACCACTCATCTCCCTCTGCTTTTACTTTAAGAATGCCTGGAGCTATACTTTCCCCCACAACTTCATAGTCTCGTGCTTAATTAAACACAGGTATACCTTTATATTTCACTCACAAAATATGCTTCAAACGGCATTTGGAAATGTTTATATCTATACCTCCCACCTCAAATTTTTGACGCGTTAGTCGCAGCCCATTGGATAATTCAAATTTGGGGGAAAAATCCCTATATTTTTGCTCCTGCGTTATACTGAAACGGTCTTAATATATTTGCTTGTTACCCTTATTATTTATCTTATGCCATCAATGACGTTAGTAGTGACAACATGTCTTGAGGTACTCTTACATGTGACTAGAGCGAATAGTTGAAAATAAACAATTGTTTGTCTGTGTGTATCTGTGTGCATTTGTGGCGTCTCTGAGAGTATTTCGCTGTAAATTACACCGCGAAGATCACTGGCATTCCTTTAATTTTGCTCTTAACAGCCTTTTTTGAATTATGAAGTTACCACACCTGTACTTTGAACCTTATGAAAGATAACATAAAAAATTCTGAAGAAGTATTCGTGGATAACCATCAAGGATATTCCTTACTCTGGTGGTTGGGCTGAGCCCTGACATCGTCTCTCCTTTACTAAATATTGCCCAACACCTTGGACTTGTAAAGTATATACTTTGAAGTTTCTTTTCAAATAATGCAGAGAATGTAAATAATACTCTTAGAGAATACGGCACATTTCAAATGTTTTGGATACGCACAGAACAGTGAAAGATTTTAATGCTGAATTAATTAAGACAAAGTTAATTTAGGGTAAGACGTGCTACCGTTCTTTTCGAAACATAACGCATTTGACTTCTCTTCTCCACTGTAAAAATATAAAACTGAAGTGTCTCCCATTCAGAACTATTATATTATCACTTGTATCTAGGTATGTAACATGCTCTTTTGCTGTAAAGGAAAATTACATATTCACGTGTCTGAGAGCACTTTGCCCAGGAGAATATTTGTGTGTTAGGGAAGAAAGTAATATGAGGCTGGAGAAACTTGCATAATGAGGACTTTCGTAATATGTATTAATTTATCAGATTCTAATATTATGATCAAATTATAGATGGAGATTTGGGCGACGCATGTAGCACTAATGAGAAAGACGAGAAATTTGTAGAATATTTTAGTCAGATAATCTGATAGAACTATTTGCAAGAGTGAGAATTGTATGGAGAGATGATTTTATAATTGGTTTTAGGGCAATAGTTGTGACTCAATGGAGAGTATCTTCCGGCTCAGTGTAGGATCTCTTGTGAACAAGGTAGTGAATCTTTGGTTCCATAAAAGGCTGGGTATTTTGTAGTTGGTTCTTCAAGGAGGAATTTGTGTTATTTAAGAAGAACCTTGTGTAAATACGATTTCTCTGCTTTTATTGTCCTAAGGCAGTTGTTTGCCTGCCTCTGTCCGTGAAGTTCAAGGTTTGATTCCCGGCCAGTCCATTTGGGAATTTTGGCTAAAAATTGACAAAAGGAAGGTTTTTTCCCAAATACTTTTATTTGTCTCTTTCAGTACCATTCCACAGACGATCCTTTCATCTACCACCAACGCTGTACATATATTTATAAACATATATATAGGCTACATTTATTTGCATATAAAGCTTGGAAACTAAAGTCGTCGTTCAATAAAACACTTCTCTCTCTTCTTCTTATTGCAGCATATGGTCTGTTACATGTAGGTTTACCTGACTCATTTGTTAACCCCTGAGATAAGAGAAGGCTTCTTCTGCTCTGCTCTCTCTCTAAATGTTGGAAGGTGCATCTGGGTGAGAACACAAGCGGGAGGAGTGACTGTAATAAACAACAGCGTTCTAGTAGTTCAGGCAGAGGAAAAATACATTTGCGGACGTGAAGAATTGTAAGGCTCGGACCTACACAACACACGATGAAAACAATTGTAGGGTTTACAAAACGGGGTCCATCTCAGAATTAGTTTCGGGGAAGAAGTTATAACCAAAACTGTTAGTTTATGTGTTTGGATCTATAAATACACGTTCGTTACGAGATCTGTATAAAAGTTGTTTCGTCATACGACTGGCCTATGATAAGTTCCTGTAACCTGATTCTTTTCTTACTACTTAGAAGCGTTTTTTCTATCATGTTTACATTTTGATACTTATGTTAGAGAATACATTTCTTTTGTGGTAAATATTAACACCTATATTTATGCTCTATTAAAATATGTTATATTTTTCGGGGGCAAAGCGACCGGAGCATTGTGCTAAAAACTCATACCCTTCTACCGCTCAAGTTGCGAAAGGGTCGGAGATATACCTCCGCCGCCCCTCTGTGCCTATATAGATATGTTATAGGGTGATCTTTGCCTTTAAGATACGTTAACCTAAACTTGACTATGTTGTTCTCCCCCTATCAGCCTCGACAGTGATTGGATAAAAACCAGCGTTTTGGAGGATGGTCTGTCCATATTATCAGATTCTGAGCCTCATAGGCCGAGAATAATTTACTGAATATGTTCTCCGTGAAAACTTTAAATCTCAAATGGTGAACACACAAAAAAGTTGAGCTTTTTACCCAGAGTGTGTTTGTGGATGTTTACTGATGTTTGGGGACAATCTGTCCATCCCATTTTCGAGTGTCAATCAGGTCAGTTTTATATGACCGTTAGCAGATTCTTGACAGACCTTCGGGTGGTATATCTACCCGAACTGGAGCCCAATTAGCTCAGCCTATATAGTCAATGAACAGCGTTTTGGACGACAAAGAATTCGTGATTTCACCTCTAGAAATTCAAAAATATTTGTTCTTTTCCACATCATCCATATGACGTTTAGTTCCACCCAACATCCTATCCAAAAAACGGCTGCTGTTTTCCTGGGGTAAAGTGGCGATGACCTGAAGCAAACTACTCGTCTCCTTCTGAAATTAAAGTTAAAATTTCTTGAAGGAGTACCTTCACTTACTGGCGTCTTCAGCACAAGAAAAACTTTACTTTTACTTTACTTATCAACATAATAAATGGTTTCACCGCCATTAGGCCTACTCTACTCTCAAGACATTTTAGATAAAACAGTTTGCACTGCGGGTAAATTGAGACTGTGTGTGAAATAGGAACAGATATTGGAAGAACTTTGTGTCTCACACCCTTACCAATATGTGATAATAACAGCAATATTTCAGATGAAGGCATAAATTTTTTCACGCACCAGCAACAAAATTGGTTTCGAAATATATAAAAATGGCACTAATTCTAAAACAAAATGTGATACACGTTCATTGGGGAGAATAATAATAAAATTTTTAAATGTACTTTCGTCAAATAAATATGTACTCTGAGTTGAAGCTGAGAAAATATGCCTCTTATATATATATATATATATATATATATATATATATATATATGTAGATAGAGGATTTATGTGAAAAGCTGTGATCTACTTTAAAAGTATTTTCAAAAGTCACATGACTAAAGACACAAACGACTTTAATCAAGATGTCTTGCTTTAACTGGCAATCAAATCTTTTATCTTAAAATTCTAAGTATTTACACTAACTATAAATTAAATTATTGGTGAGATGTTTTCATTCTATAGCCAAGATCCATAGAAAAGACATGTGTCCCACATTACTCTATGCACAACATTCCAACTTAGATTCCCAATGAATGGAAAGCAAATATTTTAAAATATTAATTCTCTGTTCTGTACCCTTGTGTTGAAAAAAATAATATGTTACTAAAACGTACTCGTACGTTATTTACATCTTTTAGTAATGCCCTATATCATGAACAGTAAGTTTAAATACCCTTTATCACATATTGGAAATTTTTCTGAAGCCTACATTGCCACGACCCATACGAAAATTATAATGAATTTTAAAACCAGCCTATTTCAGAATCACTTTTATGTGGAAGACCGTTTTAATATTTTTCCAATAAAACCCGCCGTGACGGTCTGTTGTGAAGGAAAGTGCCAACAGGCACATAATAAGCCCAAAGAGCCCACTCAATCTTGATTGCTTAAAGGTCACCTGTGCTGGAGAATGGGGAGGTTATTTTATCACTGTACAGAAATCGCCTTAAACTCTGCAAGAGGCGCTACTGTCTCTGAGTGACTGGTGCCAACAGGAAATGGCCGTGTCATATGACGTCAATATAAGTTAATCCTCAAGTGGTTTTCACCTCTTGTTTAACCCTCCACAACCCGGTGGTTACTCTGTGTACCACTTTTTCACACTAAAAAAATCCTACAATCTTCCCACAGAACACATTTATGTTACTGTTATTCCCACAAAAAAAGTGAGACTGTTGTTGAGTTTTGTCACGAAGACTCTTTACGTTTAGAGCGCCGTACAAACTAAATTTGTAAATAAAATCCAGCTTAAATTTAGTCTTCAAACTTGAAAGGCGAAGGACTTTTCTTGCTTGTTAACAGTGACACTAATATATACTAATTTAGTAAAGAAAAGGTCAATGAAAGATATCCCATATTCATTGCGTTAGGAATGGGTTGTGGGAATGGTCGATAATGGCGAGAGTTTATGTACAGCAAAGACTATCAGTAAAATAACATTTAACTAACACAAAACAAGACTAAACACATCTCTCTAAAAGTCATGAATGTATCAAATATCAGGAGTTTTTACTTACAGGAGGCCTTATATATACATGCATTCACGCATACCCTCACATAAGTACATATATAAGTTTATCACGTGAACACTGAAATATTTTTGTGTATATTTGCGCAGACTATTTCTGATGATGTATTACATTTTCGGGGATGTTACACTGTTTGTTTGCTATTTAGTTACTGACGTTTCGGTACAGCCTATCGGTCCCATCTTCAAGGATCAAGCAGTCCAATGAAAATCTCTTGTACTGATTTATCTTTGAAGACGGGAACAATAGGCTATCTCCAAACGTCGGTAACTATCGACCAACGTGGTGTAACATTCCAGAAGAGCGAAGACCTCATTTATACGGCAGCGGAAGCCTGAAATCCCGCATACTCTTGATGGTGGTAGACTAACTGTCCAGACATGTAGCGGAGTTGAGTGAGCAACTTCCTAAATACACACAAGCACACTTTTGATAATGATTAGGGACTAAACCTTGATATTAGATGAATATTCACTCACACATAAAAAATATAAAACTCTTTAACACGTGAATGTTGGTTTTGCAAAGTGTAATTTTAAATCAAATGATTTACAAGAAATAAAGAAATGTAACAGTCGAACACAACATGTATTTTTCAAACAAATAGCTACATGTTTCGACTTACAAACAAGAGGGTCATAAGGCTGTACAAAAAGCTAAATATGTAATATACAGTACTGACATAGTTCAAGATTCAGATCTCAAATTGTTGCTTTGGTTCACGTAAAACATAGTTAAAAGCGCACTATGTCAGAGTTCCTAATACAATATTTATAATAGATATGATGGATTGCACAGCCTATGATGGCTCCTTTGTAAAGCTGAAACATGTAGCTGTTAGTTAAAAATACGTGTTTTTTTCAAAAGTTAACATTTATTTCCTTCTTGCATATCAACACGGCGGGATGAACAACAAAGAGACAAATCTTTACACACAGGATGGGGATCACCATTTTAAAAAGGAGTTGGTTTGATTTTATTCACAGATAACTGAAGTTCACTGAATAAGCTGCAGAGATTATTAGCATAGAGCGAGATTAAAGAAAACGTTCTGAACGGAACTAAAAAGCATAAAGAGACAGATGTAAGAGACGGGTTGTATGGAAAAGTAAAGAAAGTCACTAGCAGGATATGCTTTGTACAGTGCACATGTTCATCACATGCCAGAAGTGTTATTGGTATTTGTACTTCGCTCACTCCCACGGACTCTGAAATTCTGTGTAGTTGTCTAAACCTTTCCAACAGTAGAAGCATCTGCTGACTTTTTTTTTTAACTTTTCCGCAGGATTTTATTTGGCTAGTGTTGGTACAAACAGTGTAGCGTAGGAGTGAATTTCGGAGACGAGTAATATTCAGGAGAAAAAAATACAACTCTGTACGCTTCATAAAATAATAATAGTGAGTGACGACTACCACGTTTATTCAAACCAAAAGCAAACATCTTTTGTGTAATTACCAACAGATGATTTAGAATCATTTTATAGCATTAATAAAATAAACTGAATTTTGAAGACTTAGGTGTTTTAGGATATGACGCCATATATGTTGGTTACATTCGTCGGCGTTTTGTACAAGCTGTCGGCTTCATCTGTGGGCTCCCAGACTTAAATTTTCTTCCGGAATTTTAGACCATAAATTTTAAGGCAGCAGTCCCTTCCTTATCGTGAAAACCTATATACCAATATATATGGCCTTATTTTTTAGAAGACTTAAATAATCATCAATACAAGTTTCAGAGCCTCAGTACTCTAAGGATTATGTTGTCTATTGTGATTCCATAAAACCAATGTGGCCCATATATAAATCTGTTACAAACTACTTAGTGTCAAAAATGTTCTTTTTTAATATAAGATACATTAATGACAACATGACTCCGGCAGGTCTTAAAGTTTGAAACAGAATATGGCGGAATATTTTAAGCACAACACAACAAAATTTTTTATATTATCTTCACCGTGCATTTTTTAACAACTCAAAAATTACACACCAAAATTAGAAACCAAAGAATAAAAAGTGACAATATAGTGCATTTCGTTGGTGTGTAATTTGTGACAACAACATTTGTTTACCAAATTTATTCTGAAAATTTTAAATTATTTTAATCTCTTATCCCGAGCCGATAATAACACTATGATTTTCTGGTGATTCTTGGTTTAAATTGGCTGTTCTAATTTTATTTTGTCTTTGATTCCACTCCGTTTCTTTCGGCAAATCTAGAAAAGTTTGACATCCAGCCGAATGCCGTTCCCACGCTAGCCGTTAACTTTATTGTTCTGTGTAAAGTCATTTTCAGTTAGCGTGAAAACTGCATGTTTTCTGGCATGGCGTAACTAACACTTATTCTCACATATCAACAAGAGTGCAGAAATGTCCCCCGTTTCATAATATGCGTGAAGAAAATAAATATTTTTCATGATTATGAAGTACAGGGTGATAAGGAATGTGCCTGTTGTCGAAAGATATATAGGAAAACAACTCAAGAAAAACCCATATTCTCATGAGATAAAATACATTTTTGAGGATACAGTAGACGAATTCTCATATAAATTCTTGTAAATTTAAGCAATGAGAATTAATACAGGTTGTTCGAAAAAACGGTGCAACTGTATACAGAGTCATTAATTTGACGGGAAAATTAGCTAGTGCTAACATTTATATTCATTGTGCAATTAGATGTAATTAGTGAATAAACGAAAGTAAAAATGGGTGAGCGCCCCAAGTAAAATATTTCAAAATGAAATAATTAGTCGCCTTTATGGCCTCATCTTTCACCCGCTCCGACAAAACGTGACTGGTCTGTGGGAATGTTTCAGAGACAAAGTTTATGAAACAACGCACATACAAAGCACGGCCTTAAGAAAATTCTGGAGCGTAGTATCGGAAATCTCTGCACAAGAATTTTAAGTTTTAATTGTACCTTCACAAGGTGTCAGGTATGTCTGGGAGTTTATGGGGTCATTACCAATTCATTCTTTCACATGCCGCAAGTTATCGACTCTGTATAATGAGCTTGGTGTGAGTGATTGGGTCACATCAGTGTTGCCATATTTACCAGGGACGTCACATTGCCATTGCCACGGTTTCTGAGAAAGGCTGTGTTTTGTATGACTTATGCGCTGAGACTGAAAACCCGTGATTGTAGACGATATAATGTGTCTTGTGTAAGGTATGGACTGAGGCTGGAGCAATGTTTAAACCCCGGGCTTATCATACAAAGTGGCATAATAATATGACAGCATTCCAATATATGAAATTAGTGTCTTTTTTCTCTAATAAAACTAAATTATCAATGAAAGAGGCTGTGTGGTAGCGCGTGAGTATTATAAAAAAAAAGGTAAAGCAACCCCATTACAGGCCTAGACAGGCCCTGAGGGGTCCAGGAGGTTGAGGCTCCCAGATTTGTAGACAATCGGCACATGAAGGTGGTAAGGTTGTCAGCCCTACGCACCGGCCGCCTTTACCCCCCAGGAAATATTCCTGGTACTCATTTCTGTTAGAGGCTGAGTTGACCCCAGGGCCATAGTGCGACCGAAACGATTATGTCAAGGAATTAATTCCAATGACACCATCGGGAATCGAGCCCGCAACGTTCCGGTTTGTAGCGTAGTGCCTCAACCAACTACGCCACCGCGCGCCCCACGCGTGAGTATTATAGCAGACCCGAATATAAGGAGAGCGTGGTAACTGCCAAATAAAGCAGACTGTTATTGTAGTTTTCATAAGTAAGTTCCGCATCAGTTTATTCAGTCCGTATAGTATTGAAATTGGTCCAGATGTATTTACAATTTGCGATATATTACCACTATATTATCTCATACAGCGCCACTGGAATTTGTGTTTGATGCAAAGTTGTTGCATAACGGACGATAAATCAATATCCTTGCCACTGTAGGCACATTCAACTATGGTGTTGAACAATTTAATTCCATTACATTCTACCTGTCACAAAGATCAGACCATCATTTTACTTTAAGCCATTAGAAATCAATTTTCCATTATTATTTTTAGAAGAGCTGAGAAAGGAAAATCGCCTTTTACCAGTAACGAGACAGAAAATATTGATCGAATATTTTATCAACTAAGTCACGATTAAAAATGGTATGTGATTTTGCTCTGTTCTGTTGATTTGAAATTATAATCCTCTTAGAGATCTCTTTGATTGACAGAGTTGCTGGGAAAGTGGAATACTGAAAGTATAGGGTACGCTTTGTAAGGCACTGGATTATTTAGACGATATAAAATGACTTATGCTACTTAAGCATTGTATATTCTATTAGTTATATCATTGATTTTCATATTTTTGTACCTAAATTTATTGGTAATATAATGTAAAATCTTTCAAGAATAATTCCTCATTTAATACTTTACCCCTTTTACTATGTAGCAAGAGAACACGTCGAAAATGCTGAACTGTTTGCATTGAGCGTGTCTTTGTGTTTCATTTAATGCTCACAAGAACATAAATATTTGTGTGCTTTATCTGTCATCCAGAAATGACAGCGATTATTTACGTAAACAACATTAACATGTTGGCCCTTATACTAGAGATGGCGTGTGTTCTGTAAAAGTTAAGAACGTAAATTTTGTTTGTATAAATTCGAGTATTCAAAAACGATTGTAACTGAAATAATGACCACACACGCCTCTTAGTAAGGTCTGATCAATACCGACTAAATGACTGACTGACTGACTGACTGAATTACTATCATTTTCAGTGGGCCTTGAACTTAATCTTCAATGGTTTAAAAATTAAAAATATCATGTATATGTTGTAAAGAGTAAATAAAAATAAATATTTTGAAGCTAATTAAAAAACGTTTTCATGATGTTAGCCTAACATATTTTACGAGTTTTTAAAAGAAATATTACTTTGAAATTTTAGATTGATTTGGAAATAGTATTACTGGAGGTTTTACGAAAGGAAGCAAAGATAAAGCTTTCGATTTTTTGGGATATTACGCAGCGTAAGCTGTTAGGCTGTTACGAGCTTAGTAACAAACTAAAAGCCTAAGCCACCTAATACCTGAGAAGAGCGACCAACTGAACTATATCTTGGCGAAAGCCTGAAATCTCTCAAATCATAATTTTTCTGACGATATGGCAATCACCCAGTCAAGAATTTACCATTTTTCGGACTTCGAAGGGTCATTGTCATGTTTACAAGACCCTATCAGTGCAAATTATTCTGACTCAATGTATTTAGGACATACCTTGACATTTACGGCTATGTTTCATTTTAACATCATTTAAAACCGAATCCCGTATCTCCTGAATGGTCTTCCAAATCCGGACTAAAATTCTTGTGCAATTCTCTCATTCTTTTCATGGGTATTGTGCGCCCTAAAGAGGGGAAATATTCATTCATTCATTCGTTCATTCATTCATTATGTAGTCTGTCTTACGACAGGTCCGTAGCCTCATACAAAGCGAGTTCTCCACAGGGGGCGATCTAGTGCTTCCTCTTTCAATTTCCAGTATCTTCTTTTTTCATTAAGGTCATCCAGTAGCTGCTTACGTCATCTCCCTCGTCTTCCCATCATTTCTATCCTTCCTTCTAACTTTCCTTCAATTACGTGCTTCAAAAGGCAGTTTCTATGCAAGATGTGACCAATCCAGTTAGCATTTCTTCTTTTTATTGTATGTAGGATATTCCTTTCCTCCTTGACTCTGTGTAATACTACTTAATTTCTCACACGATCGGTCCAGCTGGTCTTATCCATTCTTCTCCAGCACCACATTTCAAAACTTTCCAGATACTTCTGATCTATTTTCCAAAGTGTCAATGTCTCAGCACCATACAAAGCAATGCTCCAAATGTAGCACTTTACTAGTTTCTTCCTTAAATTTAAGTCCAGTTTGCTGGTGAAAAATTCTTTTTCTTATTGAATGCTGCTTTAGCCATGGCAATTGTGGATTTAATTTCACATGTACACCTTGCATCATTTATCATGCTACCCAAATAATTGAAATATTCCACATTCTCCAATTGCTTTTGATCTATCATAATTTTCATTAGGGATGGTTGCCTTGAGAGTCTCATTACCTTAGTTTTTTCCACATTCATTTCCATTCCATAGCATCTTCAAATTTCAGTTAGTCTATTAACCATGCCCTGTAGCACCTTTTCATCCCTAACCAGTAGCACAAGGTCATGTGCATATTTCACAGTGCGAATTACTTGTCCTCCTGTTTTGAAGTCTCCAAACCCCTCAAGAGCTTCCTTGGTAAGGTACTCGCTGTATAAGTTGAACAGAATCGGCGACAAACAGCAACTTTTTCTAACTTCTCTTCCAATCTTCACACTCCTCGTCTCACCTTGGTGCAGTCGTATTTTGACACTCTGTTCCATTTACAATTTTCTGATCAATCTTCTCTTGCGCCAGTCTATCCCATTTTCCTTTGGGATCTGCATTAATTTGGTCCAGTTGACACGGTCAAATACCTTCTGCCAGTCTATGAAGCAAGTACATAATTCCTCATCTATGACAAGGTTCATTCTGATATTATTCTCAGCATCCCAATTGCATCCCTATTTCCTTTTCCTCTCCTAAATCCAAACGGATCTTTTCTAAGCGCGTCCTCAGTCTTCCTTTCAATCCTTCTTCTAAGTATTGTCGCTACAATCTATGCTACATGTTCGATGATGCTGATTGTGCGATGGTCGCTGCATTTTGTAGCTTTGGGCTTCTTCTTTAAGGCAATCATTGTAACTTCATTGAAATCTCTGGGCCACTCCTCAGTTCAATATATGCTGTTGATCAGCTGTCATAGTCTGAGACCATCTTCTCCCAACAATTTGAGTACATCCCCAGGTACATCATCATCTCTTGTAGCCTTCTTATCCCTATCTCGTTGATAGCTTTTTCCACTTCACTTTGCAAAATATAAGAGCCTTTCTCGTCTTCATCTACTTCAGCTTCAGGTTCGACTTCTAGGTGTTCAGGTTGATTAGCTCGATTGTAGGGCTCTGTGATATAATTCTCCAAAATTTACAGTAGTCATGTCTGATCTATTATAATATTCCCTTGAGAGTCTTCTATGCCAATGTTTTGAATCCCATGGTTTTCTTTCCAACCTAGCTCTTTTGTCTTCATGTACATTAGATCATATCATTGTGTTCTTTGAAATCCTATGATCTCGTCGCATATGCTCTCCAGATATTCCTTCTTGGCGTTGTCCGTGGCACTCTTCAATTCTTTCCTCGATCTTCTATAGTTCTTCCTTCCTTCTTCGTTGTTGACATTCTTCCATTTCCTTCGTTCGTCCATTTTACTGATCATCTGCTGTGTAATCCATGGCTTTCTTGCTTTCCTCTCGACTTTTCCAACCAAATCACTCATAGTATCTAACACACGTTTCTTGATATTGTTCCACTGCACTTCCACATTCCCACTTTCACATTTGATTGCACCAAGTTTTTATTATAGTCTATCGTGTACTACCTGTCGTTGAGCATATAGCTTCTCAAATCCCATCTTGGTTTTTGCTTGTGGAACCTTATGATTTTCTTCAATCTGGTGCAGATCGTTGCAACCAGTAAATTGTGGTCAGAGTCATTATTTGCTCTAGGCAGTGTCTGCACATCCTTCACACTGTTCCTGAATCGCTGTTTCACTAGTACATAGTCCAATTGAAATCGACTCTTATCCCCTGGTGATTTCCAGGTGTACAATCTTCTTTTAGGTTTTTTGAACCATGTGTTTTTTATAACAAGCCCATTTATTTCACAGAAGTCAATAAGCATTTGAAATCTCTGATTCCTCCTTCCAAGTCCATATGGTCCAACAGTGTTGTGATGTGCTTTATTTCCAACCACACTGTTCCAATCTCCCATTATAATGTATTTGTCGCGCCCTTTTCATCCTCTTCAAGTATTTCTTCAATTAGATCACACAGTTCTTCCACTTTGTCATCTTCATACTCCGATGTTGGCATGTACACTTGCACTATCAAAATAATTACCGGTTCTGCCTTCAACTTAACAGCACTGACTATGTCACTATACACACGCTTCTTAACAACACTTTTCACTACGCTTTTATGCACTACTATTGCCACTCCGCTTTCAGCCCTGTCACCCCCGGAAAAATACACTGTATAATCACTACTTCTTATTTCACCTTGACACTTCCACTGCACTTCATTAACACTTAGCAAAGTCACTTCGTTCTTCTGCATCTCGTTCTTCAAATTTTCGAGTTTTCCTCATTGACTTAAGGTCCTTACTGTCCAAGTGCCTATCTTGAAGCTGTGATGTTCCTTCTGCGTCTTCTGCTTTTGTCTGTATTCCTCGCTGTAACTCCTACCTCATGGTGTCTCCTGTACAATCATTTCCCCCCAGAGATTCGAATGGGAGAGTGGTTTACCTCCGGATTGTTTTGTCTCCAAAGGAAGCATCTCGTAATTGTCTCTGTTTCTAGAAGAGACTATCCAGGAAAAGTAATAATGTGGTAGTTTTCCCATTTGCTTTCCACATCGCAGTATAGCAGCAGTTCAAACAACCCTGGTCACGCCTGTTGCTACACGATCATGAACCATCTCGAGCATCATTTGCTCTGTGCTTCAAGTCGCTACTGATGTCGCTGCTTCCGGCATCACTGGAGTTTTTATTGGATTTCCCATCTCCTAGGCATCTCTCTTCGTCTGGTTCCTACCCTCTTGATCTGTCCGACTTGGGAGACCCTACTGATAGCAATGCTACCACCGGCTTAGCTCTCAGGGTCACTGGAACTCACAAGCCCCTCTAACTCGGCAAGGGGAAGAAACCAATAAAGGGGGGGGGGAATATTATTTTATCAAAAAATGTCAATTACGTGAATAGGCACACGTCATTTTAATTTAAGGAGTGTTCTAGTTTAATCTGAAAATGGCCTGCGAAATTCAATTGACTTTACAAACGAAAGCATGATCTCGTGCATTTTATTCAGCTTTACTAATGATACCACTGCTTCAAAGTTTCTTAGAATGACGAGCTGATGTTTTTTTTTCTGAATAAATATAATTATTTTACAAACATCGCTTTCTCCTGTTCTGGACATGTTCATTTTTATCAGTAGAAATATTTGGGTCTGTGCACACTCATATATAATAATTATGAAAGTGACACGACTAATTAATTTTTGGATCTTCGACTGAGCGAAGTTTGAGTTACCTTGGAAATACACAAACAAAAATTTTGTTGTCCATTCATGGAAAGTGTCTAGACCATGAAGACGTGCCGGACAATCGTTTTAGACACGTAAGCCCAAGACGTGAAAAGTCTTTGCTCTTTCTACAACAGTGTCACAAAATGGAAACCATCATGACAGATGCATATTGCTTATATATAACAGTGCACGTGCTGGTGAATATCAGAATTATTGAACTTCATTTTTGTCATTTATATTTCTTAATTTATTTATTTAACGTAGTCAAGTTTTGGTAAAATAATTAAGTTCCGGTTGCAGAAACAAAAGAGTATAGCCTATTTTCGTATAGCATTTTCGTTACACATGTGTGCGTTTATGTTTTCTTGGCACCATTATACCTTATATTTTTCACGTGGTTACATAAAGGGTAGCTATGTGTCAGAAAGTGGGCTCTCTAAAGCATTAATTCAATGTTTAACATTGAAAAAGAGGATCAGTTAAAGACTAAACGGTGTACAGAAAAGGAAGAAACTGAATGAAGGACGAAAATACAAAGAAATTTTCCCGTTTAATTTCAAAGGTCTTTTCTGCAATGTATAAGTTTCTGTATGTTAAAGTTAAATATCAACGACTTTATTTCTATGCTTCTGTGTAGGCCGTCTTCCAAGAGTACACACCCCTCCAAATATCTGAGCCGTCTTCTTCTGCATTTCTTATCTTTCCCAAGCGTGTTATATGATCAGCTAATCTCGTTGTCCTGGAAATAATCATTTTAAAAAATAAGAAGTTCGTCGATACGCAATTTTTCTCTGCCTCCTGTCACTTTCTCTGAGTTTCAAACATTCTATCCAGCACCCTGCTTCAAAACTAGGAGACAAATTTCCTTAGCAATACACAACTTCAGGTACAATTATAAGTTAATGGGCCTATACTTTAATTCATCATGTGTCAAAACTTCATAAAAGAATCCTGAAGTAAATTCTACATTAATATTTATGAAAATTTGAAATATGTTCTTTATACAGGAATTAATGTTTTATATTTGTTATTGTCATTCTTACAAGGTACCGGCATCCGATGACACTAATAACACAAATGTTCATATAAAGTTTACATTAGCAAGTCAATATTTTTTTTTTTGTATGGCTCGACAGCCTTATATGGGCCTGGGCCTCCTCGTTTCGTCGAGGTTTCATGGTCACACACATTTGAGACACACCACATTCGGTAGGACTCCTCTGGACGAGGGACCAGCTCGTCGCAGAGACCTCTACCTGACATCACACAACACTCACAAAAGACAGACATCCATGCCCCCGGTGGGATTCGAACCCACGATCCTAGTAAGCGAGCGGCCTTAGACCCACGCCTTAGACCGCACGGCCACTGGGATCGGCAGCAAGTCAATATTACGGCCCCGATAATAAAATATGTGAATAGTATATGCACAAACATGAATATACGAAGTATACTGCAGATATTCTAGGGAATTTTGCAACCGAGGCATTGCTTTTACAGTGTAAGCTTCATTTCATCTTGGAATTGCGAAATGGGACATGTCAAACGCAAATGTCTGGACTTCATCAAAAGAATTGTGGATGGGGGAATTTCCGTACGAATCATCATTCATCTTGAAATTTTTTTATCACTCCAAATGTTGGCATGCCTGTTAAGCCTCAACTTCTCGTTCCCACCCACTTTCTTCTTCCTAAGCTTCCCTCTGAATTGCCCGGTACTACCATTAAAACTCAGTTGTCATCGTCTGCTCGTGAGGGAACGATTCATCACATTGGATGATTCCCTCAACTAGTCGCGTCTTGCCGTCTGGCAAGTTTTGACGTGAATTCTCTACCCTGAGCCGATTACGTGTGTCACAATCCGTTACCTTCCATCATACAAACTAGAATCTAAGCCACTTAATAATATAGCATGCCATAGAGCATCGAAGTATTAAAAGCTTAAAACGTTTTTAAATATACATGTGTTCTAATTTTGAGAAAAATATTGTCTAAACATCTAGGCAATGTGCAGTATTTTATAAGCAAGCTTAATACTACGGTAAAATATCAAATGCATCTTTTTTAAGAATATGAGTATTTTATTTCCTTGCATACTTTCAAACATCTCATCCATATATATATTGATTCCTTCACTGTATTTGGAATGTGAATTAATTAAATTTTATTAAAACAGGTTTTTATTCTCATGTCAAACTACTAAGCTAGCTAGAGGACAACACATGTCCATTCACAATGCCGGATCTCAGCATATAAAATACGAGATCTATTTCCAAGTACAAAGCCCTTCTTGATACCTCGTTCTCAGTCATCTTGACAACAAATTCACTTTCCTGTACGGCATCAGAAAATTTAATCTCCTGTCCATTAAGAGCCCTTCAGTGTAATGTTTCCTAAATTTCGTGATTTTAGTTCACACATAATTTTAAAATAAATTATAATAACTTCCAAAATATGTAATTATGCAAAATATGTATCAAATATTGTGACTGAAAAAATCCACTGAATTTTAGGGCAAAAATATATAAAAAAATATTGATATTTTCAGTAGCTTAAAAACTTTATTGCAGTCACGACAAATTGTGACCTTATACAAGACTCTTCCATTGGGTCTGTATTTGTAGCGTAGAACTAGAATTAATGGAAATTCAAATATAAGAGTGAACTATTCTTACTTAAAGCAGCTGGGATTTGAGGACGATCAGTGTTCTCATGTAATGTTGAAGTAAGGAATTAGTAAAATAATGCCTCCAGCCCCCATATAAAACTGTACCGAGCAGTATTTAATTACGCTTAAAGATATCTTCGCCGATCCTGGTGGATCGGCGAAGATATAACTTTTTTTTCAATTTTACGTCGACATAATACCCACAATTGTTATTTTCTTCAGGGCACAAAATGCAAAACACATTTTTAGATCAGCTTGTTAAAAGGACATATTTAATATGACCTGCGGTGAGCCACTGTTGTCTCGCACAAACTGGAATTATATTTATGTTCTAAAGCGGATTTAAACTCACGACTTCAGCAAGGCAAACTCCACATTTTAAAAATCTTTAGTAATAGGATTGCAAAATTTAAAACCCGAATCATTACCTTTATTTCTTCTATTTAATTTTCTTGTGTCATTTCGGTACTCTCTGGGGTATGATTTGATGAATTCATAAAAAAACTTCGAACTTCCTATCCAAACTTGTAGTTCTCTGTCCATTTCCAAATCTATTATTTTAAACGTCGGATGAAGTTCAAATACAAACAGACACGCAGAAATGTCTAAATCCTTTATGCAAAAAGCCGGTAAGAGATAGGATTGTCATTAGTTCGAATGAACGGAGTATCCAGTGTAAACATAGAGGCATGCATACAGATAGTATGGTTGGTCGGAGGGGTGTAGGGAACATTTCGAGCAGATCGATGGAACAGAGTAATACGGTAAATGCTATTTGCTTTAGGAAGAGCAAGCTGTCTTTATCCAACAACCGACACTATGTTTCAAAAAATCCACTCCAAATATAAGACATGAGACCAGTTAAAAGAAAATTTGTAGCAAAGCTCTGATAGAGGCACAAAAGTAGGCCGAATATACGTATATTCATCGTATAATCATAGTGCGCGAGAAGTGAAAAAAAAAAGCTCATCACGATATTTTTATGCGTGTTCATAATTTAGCATGGGCCAGATAATTAACAACATAGAAATAAAATATTGTAATCTGCATATACAGGTTTTAAGAGCATAGGCTCCTGTGTACCCTCTTTGCAAAACTGTTTGAATCGAAGGCAGTTACATTTTTACATGAAGGAATCTACATTAAACGGCGTAATCGATTTAATTGTGTTTCATAATGATGAAGTATAGTCACGATTTTATGGAGCTAATTTCCAGCTCTGTCAGTTTTTCAAGAAATTTATCATCTGTAAATTAGTATAGGATGTATATTAGATTAGGAATTAAGACCTATTACTTCGGTTTCAGACCTTTATAAGTATGGAGACCACTGGCAATATGAAATACTTCTTGATCCTGTTGAGTGAATACATGATATATATATATATATATATACGAGGTCTGACACAAAAAAACGAGACTGTGTCTGTAACTATTTCTGTTTGACAAATTCAGCAAATTAACTACGATCGCCTTCAAAGTAGTTCCCTTCTAAGTTAACACACAGCTGCATACGATGCTGTCAACGTTCAAAGCAATTCTGCATGTCATTTTCTCTCAGACTGTTGAGGATCTCCGTCCTTTTTACTTTCACATCTTCTACCGATAAAAAATGGGTCCCTTTGAGCACCGACTTGATCTTTGGGAACAGGTAGAAGTCACAGGGAGCGAGGTCTGGCGAATAAGGTGGGTGCTCCATCACAGTGATGTTTTTATTGGCTAAAATCTGCTTCACAGACAAAGCGTTGTGGGCTGGCGCGTTATCCTGATGCAAAATCCACCCGTTTTGCCACATTTCCGGTCGTTTCCTTCTCACACGTTCCCGTAATTTCGTCAACACTTCAATGTAATAGTGTTGATTTACCGTCTGGCCGCTAGGTACCCACTCTACCATCACAATACCCTGGATATCGAAGAAAACAATCAACATGGCCTTGAACTTCGAACGACTCATGCGTGCTTCTTTTGGTCTTGGAGATGATGTTGACTTCCACTACATTGATTGTCGCTTGGTTTCCGGATCATAAGTAAATATCCAAGTTTCATCACAAGTAATGACCGAATTCAACAAATCTGGTTCATCCTCAATGCGTTGCAAAAGGTCCGAACACAATTCCTGGCGGCGTTCTTTTTGTTCATCTGACAGAATTTTTGGAACCATTTTTGCAAAAACCTTTGTCATGTTCAATTTTTCCGTTAGAATTCGTCGTACACTTTCCCTATCCAAATTAACTTTCTCAGCTACTGCTCGAACACCCAACCTTCTGTCTTTTCGAATCACATGTCGCACCTTTTCAATGTTGTCATCGTTAACAGCTGTGCGTGGCCGGCCTGGGCGATCATCATCTTTCACGCTTTCTCTGCCTTCCGAAAATCGTTTGTGCCACTCAAAAACGCGTGCACGAGATATGCAATCTTCATCATAAGCCTCAGTCAATAATTGAAAAGATTCCGTCGCGGATTTCTTCAGTTTAACAAGAAACTTGATGTTAACTCGTTGTTCACTTTTGCAGTCCGACATTTTCCGTCCGAGGGTAAAAACACGCCTATATTTGAAGATGCGTCAACTTGTACTGAGTGAAGCGATCGAGCTGAAACTTGTAACACTGTTTCATCCCCCCACTCTTGGTTCCAGAGCTATAGGGTTAGTTTCGTTTTTTTGTGTCAGACCTCGTATATATATATATTTCTGTGTTCTGCAACAACGATTTGTATTGGCAGCAATAGATTTCTCTCTGCAGTACCTGAATATCGAGAGGAGGTCCCAAGTTTACTGTATAATTTAACATAACCCAATATAATATTATTAATTGCTTGAATTTCACATTGTTGACACCGTGCATCTTCGTCATATTAAATTAAGTTTAAACCAACCGATGCATCGGTTGGTTTAAACTTAATTTAATAATTGCTTGAAGTTTAATTTGTAGTGACTTTTACTTTCAGATTATAAACATAAAAGAACAGACACACCAAACCAACATATAATCCAAGAAAGTCAAACTGCTAGAGTCTTTGTATATTTCCTATATATTTTTAGTTATATTTAATAATTTTATACTTACATTTTCTCTTCTTCTAATTTATTCCACAATCTCCATACGAGACAGAAAAACCTAAAATATTATCTTTGTGATCGTGATCTCAACAGCCGTCTACATTCATTCCCCACTTTGAGAAACAAAGTTTTTTACACATTCGAAGCAGTAAAATAATAGGTTTTTACTGCCTAACACGAACGTTAGCATATAGGGGACCGGAACACCGAAGCTTGTGAAATACATTTTATTGATAATCACCAAATATTATGTAATTATAGAGTAATGTCTTCGTAGAGGTAGTTTTGGTTTGTTAGCCTCATGAAATAGGGACTTAATATAAAAGAGAACATTCAGCCTTCAACTATTGTGTTCTATTTGTAATTTTGATGTATTTATCAAAACACAGCTTTACAAACATAAAACATTTTTATCTAAAATCGGTAAAGACTTCCATTACATAATCCGGCTACCGTGAGGTATTATATTGTGGGAACATACACGGTAGTTGGTCAGAATGCTAACGAATAACTGAAACATACTTAGTGCTGGATACATCCCTAGTCAGTGCTAGTAAATACCCAAATTCCAGGATAAGTACATAGTATAAAATAACGCAGAAACCAGTTGATTGATTACAAATTTTGTTATTGGTATATACGAGTGTAAGTTTAGCAACTAATTTAGTTGTGCTTTTTTGCCGCTCATCCAATAGCATCACAAATTGTCTTCCCAATTGAAATTTCTCAACGTCATTAAAATTTTGCCATTATTTAACCCTTCAAATACACATAACACATTTCAGCCGAAATACAACTTCTTTCCTCTACGGTTAATTAGCACTAATTTAACATCACCCTACAGTCTTCACTTCGAACGTTACACCGTACCAGAATGCAGGTGATCGGGGTCGAGCCCAGGCTAGTCAGTGTGGGAATTTTGATGGAAGAAGTGGCACTGGAATAGAATCTTCTCCGAGTGTCTCATTTTTCCTTGTCAGTTTTCTTCCACCCATGATAAGTGGGTGCCTGTTACCATGGCATAGCGCGTCCTAAGGTTTTAGATGGGGGAACGGTCTCCAATACCGAGAGTAGCCGCAAAAATATTGAATAAGCAGATGCGGACAGCCGACAAGGAGTGGTCTTTCAGCTTTGGGGTTGGGCGAAGTGCCAACAAATTGTTGCCTTATATTATTACGATGTTACGAACCATTTCACAAAGCCTCGGGCTTGAATTTAACTCAGGCAATACTTACTAGCATTCCGTGTAGGATCTTTTGTCTACCAGGTTGCTATCCAAAATATAAAGACTAAAATACACAGAACTATAATTTTTCCTGTTGTTTTGTATGGGTGTAATACTTGGTCTCTCAAAATGAGGAACATAGGATGAGGGTGTTCGAATAGAGGGTGCTGTGGAAGATACTTGAGCCTAAGAGGGACGAGGTAACAGGGGAGTGGAGAAGATTACATAAAAAAGAACTTTATAACCTGTACTTCTCAACAAATATTAATCAGGTGATCCTATTAAGAAGAATGCGATGGGCAGAACATGTGGCATGTATGTGGAAGATAAGTGCATACAAGGTTTCGGTGGAGAGGCCTGACAGAAAGAGACCACTTGGAAGACCTAGGCATAGGTAGGAGGCTAATATAAAAAGTATCTTCAAGAAGTGGTGTGGGGTATGGTATTGGATTGAACCTGGTTAAGGGTACCGACAGGTGGCTGTGTGTTGTGAATGCGGTAATGAACCTCCGGGTTTCATACAACGCAGGGAATATCTCGGCTAGCTGAGGACCTATTCGCTTCTCAAGAAGGACCCTGCCCCATGGAGTTGGTTAGTTTTTGTCATTCCACCAATGCTCCATACTCATATTTCATTCATCTACCACCGACGCTATATCATCTCAGCAATTCTTAGTGTAATTAAACTCTCTCAGAGGCGCTCTTAAAATATCAGATTTTAAATACATGATATATACTGACTGATATATATATTTACCGGTCAAGGCTGGTTTGAAGAAAATACCTCGAGTTTTAGCTGCTGAGACTCGGGATCACCACAATAAAATCTGCCAATGTAATGTGTCTCACAAAAGACATTCCTACCGGATTCCCTCCAACCTACTGTTTGGGTCGCAGACTTGGGTTGGAGAATTCCTACTTCAAAAGAATGACAATTCATTTATCCTCAAATGTTCTTTATCTTCTGTAGAACTTGAAAGTATTCATCTAATTTCCTTTTCTGCTGCTTCAAAAACAGATGGAAACTTCGTATCGATTTATAATTTGATAACAATCTATCCGCCCCTTGTTACATTTTAGAAATAAAGGGACACGAATGATTTCAGTGGCATATTTTATTTTTATCTGCACTCTCAGAATCCTTGAAACAAAGCTTCGCGTCATCCGCATCTCGACAAGGGGAAACGGCTCTGCACGTGCCAACAAATTCGAGAGGTAAGTCCTCTTTTGCACGCTGTTGCACGTTTACTGAAAGAGAGGAGACGGTGAAAAGTGCCTTCCTTTTATGCAGATCGTGTTACTTAAATCTCAAGACAACCCACAACGTTTCTTGTATCGTTCACAATATTTATTATAACATCTGAACAACAATAAAAAGTACAAAACATGGATAATATTGAACGTACAAATTTATTGAACATTGAAGTACCATAACATGAAAACTGCTTGTTTCGACATAAACTTGTTTTCTTCAGGCAGATGGGCAAAATTATTTCCATTGTAATGCGCTAGAGTTATTCACAAAAAACAGGTACGACGCCGTGTAATTACCCAGAACACCACAGATTTCATCAACATCGCGGCGGAAGCCTGAAATCAAGGTTAATGAAGGTTATTAGCCTCATAACCTCTTCTAAAATCTGCATAAAAGGAGCAAGTGAGCACCTCTCCATTTTGAAGCCTTCAAATTAAGCTGTAATATTTCCCAGAACTTCGTGTGCAAGAGTGGATTGATTTTTTAATAATCTTGATAGAGTTTTATAATGTTTGTAAATATACACACACGCAATCACGCACGCACACCGCAGTGTGGTCATTTCACATGGTAATCAATATTATACCAAAAAGTAATTACATATTTTCACTTATTGCACAGCTGGTACTCTTCATAATATTGTTACAATAATTCACTTCTTGTCCACTGTAGCTCTAATCCATTACCATCTCCTTAATTCTTCTTAACTTCAGTAAATTTTGTTACTCTATTTTGTGGCCTTGTTTCGACACGTGAGTGTCAAAGTGTTGCGTGCCCATGTTATGCAACTTTATGAAACAATTATAATAAAACACCTAGCGTGTATATGACATGATTGTAATATTTAATAAGGTTGTATCTTAGACTGAAACATCAGTACTAATCAAATTAAAACACGATGCTGAAGTGTCTAACTCCGATTTGTATTTCTTTCATTTCTTCCATATAAGAGTTTTCCATAATATAATGCAAAATAAGAAATCCTTATGAATCCATCCCTTTTCCCTTCTTTGTTTTTTGTAATTGCCCTCGCTTTTTTCTCAGTCTTTGTTCCTCTCATCCTTCACAGCATAAACCAATTGTCAAACATTAATAAACTTTCATATGAGAGGTCCTTTTAAAACAGATAGAGGTGACGTGTTTTTATCTGTTACGTGAAGCTTAATGTTGAATTTACAGCAACTCTCAATTGCTAAACTTTTATAGCGTCGATGGTAGATAAATGAAATACTGGTATGAAGAATCTTTGGAACGGTGCTAATAGAGTAAACAGAAGTAATCCGAGAAAACCTGTTCAGTGCCAATTCCCCACAACAAATCTCACACTGACCCTCCTATATCGAACCCGGGCGTCTGCGATAAATGGCCGGCGGCTAACTTCCTGTGCCATTCCACAACCTGCTTAAAATTGGCGCTTCATTTGCAGATAAATGCTCTGTGTTTTAACTGAATACCAAATTTGTTGAAAATGTAGGTGAAGCTTATTTTTGTATAATCTGTTAAGATATTCCGACGTTTATAAGGAACTCAGACCCTTTACTTTTAATGGCTGAGAAGTTAATATAAGCGTGGCTTCTAAGACTCCTCAACCTTTGAAGGTAAAGGCAAGAATTTCCTTCGAAAAGTCAGAATCTGCTGACACCGCTAGCAGCTTAACGTCCCAGAAACAGAGAATCCTCAACGTCATAGCTGTGGAAACCTCAAATCTCGCTCAGGTAAAGCTTAGTAAATATGCACAAGCAGTGGACCACACTCTGTATTCGCTGGTGTTGTTGAAACAAAGAATTTCCTTGATTAGGGAACCGGTTACTGCACATAAGTTTAGTTATATAAGAAGCACCTTTATAGTTACGCAGTAGAAAATAAATTCATGTATTTACACAAATTCAAACAATGACTGATAGTAATCAGGTTCAAGGCCTTTCACCCGATGTCTTAAGTAAAGTAAATTTTGAAACCGTGACGGAGATTGGAATCAAAATCAGAGAATGGTGTGCAAGGTAATGCAAATTAAGTTGACCCTACTCGCGCCATGAAAGCGTATGGGGAAGTGGACGCATAGCCCCAGTCTTTCTTAATCCACGCACTAGGTGGGATGAGTGGTCCGCTTAAGGCGCCGGCTTTCATACCTCTCAAGAAGAAAAGTAACTCAGTACTCATTGAATGGGATGCTGGGTGAGCCTTAGTATTTTGGATAAATGTACCTTCCTTGCTCTTGCGTGCAATCACACCAGGATTCCTCAGACTTCTAACCCGTGGACTATTCAATATACTGAATGGACTGTCTCCACTGTTAGCTGCTCTTATAACATGTTACTTTCTTAGACCAGAAACTCCACGTACACAAATCCTGGAAACTGTGAGCCACTAAACATATTTTAAATTTTTAATTCTAAATATTATTTCATAAATCACAGTTTTCAATTACACCACAAATTTCACAGTACATCCTCAATTTAATTGTATCTTGATATTCTCCCTTCCTTGAATATCAGGTAACACCAGTGTACGGTAACAGAGGGCTTTATTTCAGAGAGCTCTAAGTCTTGTTATGCCCACTGTAAGTAGTTTTATCATATAATCCGCTCGGTGGTTTTAAGTATGTTTCTTATAATGTGCAAAGTTTCTTTATATGCTTAAATTCTTGTACATGATTAGTCACTTTCATATATTTATTCCTGTAGAAGTAAGCGATGTAACGTATGTAATGAAATTTATTATTCCTTAATGTGTAGTTAACAAAAATATTTAGTGGTAAGAATCTCCATGGCATAGCTGCCTATAGAAAATAAACTACCATCAATGCTGTATCTGTTGTTGTAGTATTATGGAGAACAGTGTTAAACTGTATATGTTGTTGCATTTCTGATGATGGCATATCACAGTGGGAAATATTTACCGTTTGGAATTTCTCCATTTTCCGTGTTGAAAATACAATTAAAAGCACCGTGTTTCAGGGAATGGATCTCTTCCGGTTCCCAGGCAAAAGAGCTGACCACCTACTCAGCTGTGCCCCATAAGCAAGGCTGTTCTGAATTACTGGGCTTTGCCTCTTGGGCACATTTAAGTAGGTGTTCAATTCAATCAGTCTCCTGAAGAGGCGGCCCGAACCTCTCGCTAAAAAGAAATGCTTTTAATTTTGTTTTGAAACGGTACATAGATAAAGTCGCAAGAGTGAAGTATTCTAAATAATACAGTCTCCTCCAGCTTTTTTTGTGAACATTTGTTTTTCTATTTTTACACATTCTGCAAATATAGTGTTTAATGATCTGGAATTAAATCAAGCAGATATTTTGACATCTGACCTGAACTGTCGTGATTATGACTAAGTCATGGATCTGAGAGCTTTAAAAGGTAACAATCACTCAGCTAAAAGAAAATTCTCCTTTCACTCCCCCCCCCCCCCCCCCTCTGCATTTGTTTAGAACCGGAATATTTATTACTATCTTTAGAGCAGCCTACCAATTGTCTTTATCATGAAAGAGATGAATATAATCGGCACCTACCTACCCCATTTACTTAAGCTTCATTTTAATATTATCCTCCCATCTATGCTTAGGTCTTTCAAGTTTTCTTTTTCTCTCAGTTTTCCCCACCAAAATCCCGTTTGTACGTCTTCTACTCCACGCGTGCCACATGCGCTGCCCACTTCATCCTCCTCCATTTGATCACCCTAATAACATTCGACGAAGAACACATTACACGAAGCTCCTCATTATGCAATCTTTTCCATCCTCCTCTCACTTCCACTTAAAAACAAATACATTCCTCACCATTCCACTTCAGACCACCCTCATCTCGTGCCCTTCCCTTAATGTGAGGGACCAATCCTCTCACCCGCATGGAATAAAAACTACTTTTGCCGTTTCTTTCCGACTGCTTATTCAATATATTCTCAGCCATCCTCCATATCTGCAGGAGTCCTCTTCCATCCACAACTAACGTGAATGTACGTTACCTAAACTTGTAGTCCAACAACAAACATGAAATTAAATTTCAGTAGTTTTGCTTGCTCTACATTTTAAATTAACACCTACATATTAAGATAGTGACTGTGTTACAGTTTGGACAACCGAGGAGTCGTGGTTCGATTCCCGGCAGAGCCAGACTTCTTTCTTCCTCCTCTGTGTCCAGACAGAATCTGGGGCCCATCCAGCCTCCTATATTATTGTCACCAGGCGCTTTCTTCCTCGGGGTAAAGCGAACAGAGCCTGAAGCTGACTACTTACCTTTATCTGTTGCCGAGTTTAAGAATGGATGGAGCTAAACTAACACTTCACTCTGTGTCTTCATTTCTCGAAGAGAGACAACTTTACCTTTACTGCACCTGCGACACAATACATATATTAATGTGAACCCTAAAAATGCCTACGATAACTTCAAAAGGTAATGCCACAACAGGGGTGGTGAATTATACTGACTGGCAGAAAATATCTCCAGATTAGGTAAAATCAACAGGCCTATAACTTTATCGATATTGAAGTGTGAATTTTGGTTTCGTATCTACTTTTGATCACAGAGCAAATTAGCGGTACACAATTAATATTAGCTCAAAATAAATAAAGTATATTGTATCCAAAAGTTTTTTCCATTTCTTTAATTTTAGCTTAACAATAAGTCTTTAATTATAATATTTCTAATACACGTGGATAGAGAAAACGTGTATTTTTATGCCTTTTTGAAATTAAAAGGTAGACGTGAGCCATTTCAAATTTTCTTTTGAGCTGGATGATACCGGCTCATTGGTTTTCTCCAGTACTGTTTTGGTTGAAAATATGAAGACAGAAAAAGTTCTCAGTAATCGGCTTCAAACCACACAACTATGCTTAAAGGCGGATTATTTATTAGAACACTAAAACTCAGTATATGAAAAAATATATAAATGAAAAATATACATTATATAACATTGTCATAGAAACAGGGTTAAGAAATTATTTTAAATTAGAAGGTCCAAGAATTTCCTTCCATGAAAATGATCCGTAATGCTCAGAACCACGACTACGTACCGAAGGCAGAGCACAAAGAAGAGGCTGCAAAAAATACCGAATAGAAATTGTTTATGAACAATCACGAACAAACATGCTTACAGAGCGCGATGTAAATGATGTAAACAAAATATATTGATTCTGTAATTGAAACCCATCCCTAGGTTCTTTGGACCGGGTGTTCGAGTGTGGCGCACAGACCTTGCTAAGTTGAGCAGGGACTGAGACGTGACCAGGAAAGAGATTTGGGTGCCGTTTGTTGTAGACAAATGCAAGGAAGTAGAAATACGGCGGAGAAAGAGACAAAAGGAGCACAAGAAGCAATGAAACGGTATAATATCGAAATATGAGTAAAATTATTACACGTAACATTAATGATGAAATGGATACGCAAGAAATAAAGATAAAAACAATGAAATGAAGGTGTAAAAATAAATGAAGTACGTAAGGTAGATAGAATTAGCAACAAAGCAACTGAAAAGAGAGTAAGGAATAGAAGATAACAAAAAAAGCAAGTAACAAATACGAAATTCAAGACAGATATAACAAAAATTAAAATTAATTGGTAATGCAGACGAGCAGAAACAGAGTGTAGAGCTCATTGTCACTAGGTGAGCAGTATTCTTCCACGTAAGAGGTACAAACACCTGCCCACGCACATGGGCCCTAACACCTTTAACGGTGGGAATAGTTAATGAGATCTTGGCAATGACTGATTTGGTCAAAAGTTTTCCTACTTAAACGGGCTTTAATATTTATAACTATGTTTACAA
This sequence comes from Reticulitermes speratus, assembly GCA_021186555.1. Classification (NCBI taxonomy): domain Eukaryota; kingdom Metazoa; phylum Arthropoda; class Insecta; order Blattodea; family Rhinotermitidae; genus Reticulitermes; species Reticulitermes speratus. The sequence goes on from JAJKFL010000042.1 coordinate 20,024,651, forward strand.
CAGCACGCCACTGATCCTGATGAAAACAGTCTGTCCTGAAACAATATTCCTTTAAATCCCAATTTTTTTATCCTTTTGTCTTCACTTCCATTTCCGCAGTGATACCTTCAGTGCAAGAAAAGTAAGCATTCTTTGTCATAGAAGCCACATATGTATACATACAAAATTCAGTGCCTTTCCTTCCGTCTCTCACTTTCTTTCCGTCAAATACTAATAATGATGGAGAAAAGGCTTTCGCTTTGGGAAAGAAAATTTGGATTATTATTTGTCTCCTTTACATACGCGGGTTTCTTACCATTGTTTTATGCAGAGAAAACTCTTCGCGCAAAAATCACAGGCTAATTTCTTTGCTGGGATATGGGTAAAGCTTGTCTGAGAAAAATCTAGATCAGTTTATTCCTAGAAAACTGGCAAAACACGTCGCTTTTTATAGTCCCTCTGTTACGGTACGGAGAAAAAGCAAACAATTCAGTCCATAGTTTCCTGCAAAGTTGTGCTGTTTAAAGTTCAATTATAAGTTAATAATGACAGCGATTGTAAGTTTATGTAATAGACTCAATAACCAAATCAAAAACAAAATAAACAGACCTAAAGAATACACCCAAATGACAGCGATGTTCCTGTATCATGGAAACAAAATACTTTATTGTTATTTTTGATTTATGCCGTCTGATTTACGACCATTTTGATGTAAAATACCCAATGCATGAATCCTTACATGCAACTTATTTCAGAAATAGCTCGTGAAAATATAAGCGTGTTCCTGGAACTAAGTGTTTCAAAAATTCTTACACAATTTCTGTCAATTTTAGACAAATATGGAATATATTTATATACATTATGTTAATCCACGTTATGGGATGTGAACAAACATAAATTATTAAACTCTGCTGCTTCACAGTTCGCTGAAAATCAAGAGTGTGTCTGATGTGTGCATGTGTGTACATACACAGGCACACACACACGCATTATGCACGCAAGCCAATTGAGTGTAAATTTTCATTATATGTGGATTTGTTGTGTATTGAAAGATAGGTTCACAATTTTGTCCCATCTCATTTTAATGAGTTTCGTATTTGCTCTGCGTTTCAATTACTTTTACTTAAAATTGCAGATCATAACCCAAAGGACCGCAATACATATCTTACCTCTGAAACAAATTTGTTGAAGTCTTATGTTTTTAAGATTATCCATAACATCCCTTGTTGTTGATTTCTCGGGTGAATTATTAATACGTCCCTTGATGGCCGATGAGTATGGACGGCTGGTGCATTTTTAGCTTTCCAGAAAATACGTACTGCGTAGAAATAAGCTTGCCCAGAGACACATGTCCACAGCAAATCCCACAATGTTTACTCTGGAACTGAATTAAGACTTCTGCAGTGAGTACCCGGTGTCTAACCGCAAACTCACAAACACCTCCAAGGAGAAGTGGGTATATTGGCGAGGCTTTGTGCTAGAAAACAGGAATCGTAATTCCATTCCCAGCTACGGCGAGAAATTTTTCTCGTCTCCATGGGTGCAGGCCCGCTCTGAGTTGCACGCAGCCGTCTGTTTAAGGCGTACCTGAGGTACTTTCCCGCGTTTAAACAGGCAGGGATATGAAGTCGAAAACTCACGACTATCTAGGGCCACGATTAAGAAAGAGTGAAGCTAAAACCTCCAGTCTCCCATTTCCTTTCATGCCATAAACAGAGACCTTTACCTTTACCTTCAATATACACTCCAGATTTCTTTAGGAAACATTTTAATATTATCTTCTTATGTTTGGCTTTCCAAGTGCTGTCTTAACTTTAGTTTGTTTTTGACAAACATTAGACATTTTTGTCTCTCCCACACATGCCTCCTAATATATTTGTGGGAAGAGAAGATTTTACAGCCAATTTTTACCTTACGAAGGAGTTTATGCTTAAAATCTGTAACACAACTCAGCAGATTATGTTCGTCCACAAACTGCATATCCTCTGATGTAACACCTGTGACGAGCAGTTACGTTTGCTGTGTGGTTCCCTTTATTCTAACGCGTAGACTTGTATTGACACCTCGCATCAGAATTTTGCCATTAAATGGGGCAAAATCCCGTACCGTTTGACATGAAATTTAATTATTCATTTTGCTCACTAAGGCACTGTTTTATTCCATTCATCACAAAGAAAACGTATCTTCAGGGTGAGCAAATTTAGCACGATTGGATGAAAGATGAGTTTGAAAATTTATACTGGAGTGATGAGACCTCTTAGAAGACTTAGACGAAAAGAAAAGTATAATATTCAACTGAATATTCACGGAAAGGTTTGTGAGTGTGTAGACTCGATAAATGTGACTTAGAATGATAACCAGTGAGAATTTCTTATAAACAATATACTTTGGGGTTGATACAAAATGGACTTTTTGAACATCAGGAAAAATACTTATTTCTTATAAATGGATGGTCTCCATGGAGCAGAGTGTCGGTTTAGTATTAGCTCTCGGTGATATTTTTAAGGTAAACTTGTCTTATTTAATTGTAAGTGTCTAAGTAAGTCATTTTCTCTTTATAGTCCGGGTTGACCTTTTTCAGTCATTTTTCACATTTCAATCTTCGCCTGTATTTCGGTTAGAGCATTTTATTTTTTGTTTTTTTCGTCCTATGTAAACATTCTATATCTTAATATAGTCTTCTCGGGCCATCAGCCGCGTCAAATGGTTTAAAAGATACAACGTTTCGGGGACTGACTCCGTCCCCATCCTCAGGCAGAACTGGTTTAACCCAGCACTCGTCTGTCCTGTGTTTATATATCTGCCGAGTTCTGGGTTATACCTTTTCTGCCTGAGGATGGAGATGGAGCCAGTCCCCGAAACGTTGTATCTTTTAAACATTGGACGTGGCTAATGGCCCGAGAAGACTATATTATTAAATCATGTCGCCGCGAAAGTTTTAAAACTTATATTCTATATCGTACACATAAAATGTACGTTTTCAGTACTATTTGTAAGAATATAAACCCTTTGCAACATGAACTTTGCATAAACAACATTTAAAACTTTAGATCGCACCTCCAGAAGAAAACTGGGTAATCTTTACAAAGACGAGTTTATTGATAATATGTGGAGAAATAATCGCTGTTTATTTTGAGACGCATACGAAATGCATAATTATATCTTAAGGGACAAAGGCAGAGCTTGTTAATGTTAAGGCACGTCGTACAAGCAGTAAACATTGTGCTTAAAAGGGTAAAGGAATTCTGTCAGTCTGTGCGACTTCGTGTTTAACATCTTTCGATATTAAAATTGCACAATGGAGAAGGGAAAATCAATGGGTTATTTCAAGAGAACTCTGATAAAATTAAAAGGATTGGAACGTTTACAACAAAATCTCTCATTATGTAATAATATCCCGATCATTTTACAGTTTTTATCTTGTTCATTACTCAGTGTCTGCCTAAGTGAGTTAATCGGTTCCTAGAAAATGTACTTTTCGTTTATAAGTCGCGAAAAATAATAAGGGATATTTCCACATTTGTGTATTTTTATAAGGCACTCTATATTACTTATATGTGTATTCATCACTATAAAATTTGTCAGAGAGTTGAAACTATAAATTTGCATTATCGCTTTTCAAGCTGTAATTCAGATGTATCGCCTAGAAAAAGGTTTCTTTTCCTTTAGCTCTATCTTTTACGAGTGGCATTATCTGTGGCGAGAATCCCGTCTTATCCTACATTTAACACTTCGCAGTAAGAGTCTGCAGTATTACACAAGTTGAACTTTGTCTTGCAAGGAGTGAAATGTTTCCTACTAAGTATCACAGCATAGTAAAAATTGATGGATGATTAATCGTCAGTTACAGATTGTATAATCATAATTTTTCTCGGAAAGAAAATTTAAAGTACACATTTCATAACAAGCACTTCGAAACTGAAATTGAATAGATGTGTATAGCCTTCTTTAATTTTCTGGGCAATAGGCCAAAAGACTGAGGACAGTAGACAGAATTTCCAACGCAAGAAAAGACAGTATTTAAATCATGCTTAATTTGTAGCTTATTTTCATTCATTGCGATTTAAAATTAATAACCAAAAATCTATGTTTATATTAACTGCAAATATGAAATGCGATTAATTCTAAGAACACTTTTGTGACTACATAGAGATCGTTTTAAAGGATCTCAAATAAAGAGTCTATTCCAGAAAATTTTTGATATTCTATGATGAATTAATATTTTTCATTTTCAAGGAATATAAAAATATTAGTCTAAGAAACTTGTGCTTGGTCTTTACTTTGTCAGGTGATTAGGATAATGTGTATATTGAGGGCAAGAATTTGGATTGTGATGATGTGATCAGTTTTGGTTATTGGATGTCAAGGTGTAAGAAAAGAACATAAATAGAAAACTAACGGAAAGAGACTGCTGTAATTACCTCTTTGTTATTTTACAGGTTAATATTTACTACTTCTTCTCATAACCTTCTGCCACTGATCGCTTCTGCTGAGCGAGTTCTTTAAGTGCAGTGACGATACTCTTTCTGTTATGAAACAAGCTGGGAAGACACAAGGATAATAAAAGAAAAATACGTTTTACGGAGAATATACATTCCGAAATACATGTGTTATCCAATAGATGGTCCGTATTAACTATCAAACTGTAATCTAGGTTTCTTAGGTGGAGAATTTTGAAACGTAAAGCGCCGTTGAATGAAGTGACAATGCTCCACACTCCGTAAGTTTCCACGCAATTCCTTCATGTCCTCACATATATATTTACCTCCAAAGAGTGGGGAAAATCACTTTAGACTTCCTTTCATCATTATCCAAGAGATGGCACCGTGGGTGGTTAAGTGTAGTGGTTGTGATAATTGAGAAGAAATCTCTTCTCCTAGTGATATCACATTACTTCTCAAAAGTGATGTGCTTAACTGCAAAAGCGTCATATCGGAAAATCCATTTTACTTTACAAGAGATGAAAGCTGAACGCCATTTTCAGGTGTTCATTTCTGGATCTAATATCAGTCTTCCTCCCCCTCCTGCTCCGTATCCTCCTCCTGTCTTTCTTTTTTCTCTTATTCTTCGTTTACGGGTCTACAGACCAACGCATTCCAGGATTTCTCGTTTTCCAATTTTCGGAATGATTTTTAGAACTCATTGTACGAGGTATCGACCCGATAGAGGGCCTCTACGTTCACAACAAAACACAAACACAAAACTCATGCAGACATGGAATCTGCGTACCGGGTGGAATTCGCAAGCAAGTTTCCAGTTCTGTAGTGATGGAAGAAAGTGAAAGCCTTCGATCCCATGGCTACTGTGAATGTCAATTTCTCATCCTTCTTAAAGTTGAATATCTATAGCCCATTAACAGGAAGTTAGTTAAAATAAACTTATAAATGAAAACTATTTTGACAAAAAATATCTAGTTCCCCATTGTGCAGCTTTATAAGACGTAATACATCTCGTCCTGACAAGACTGAACTCCACGACAGAAGATTTCAACAGCTCGAGAAGGACTTCGAGGGAGTTAATGCATGGAATTTTTCCCGTGGCCTCTATATAGATGAACATATTCTAGACGGGTAGCACCACGGTCACTTACGACTTACTTCTGTAACGGGGGTAACCACAAAGGAACGGCACATCACTAGGTCTACAAAATATATTGTCTGAACTGTTCCATAAACATATACTAACTTTTAATGTACAAATTGTTTAAATTTGGATTATGTTGAAAATTATTTATTAATTCCGATGGGTTTACGAATATATATAATATATATAATACATATGTGTATGTGTGTGTGTGCGTATGTGTGTCTGTATGTTTGTCTGTGTGTGAGTGTGTGTGTGTGTGAGAGAGACAGAGAGAGAGAGAGGTTGTGAGACTACTGCTGCCGATACTATTACCAGGATGCCTGTATCAAATGAAGTCCGAGAATCTGGCTATCAAGCTGATATCATGTTATACACCATCATCAAGTGTATCATGTCTTAACTCTTAATACACGAAGCGTAAACTCTTGTATTCAAAAACCAAGATCTTACCGCGCAGTAACCACTTTGCATCTCTGTTACAAAAAACAAATCACTTTATTACATATAACGCAAAATTCGCTGTTGGTGATTGCTAGGCGCTTTTGTATAAAGCCAAAAATGCCTATTGCCATCGTCACGTCCATCTGCCCTTCTGTCCGCATGCATCAGAGCGGCTCCCACTGAACGGATTTCCGTAAATATTTATATTGGGAACTTTTACGAAAAGTTGTCAAAAAATTCCAAACTTGGTTAAAATCGAGCAAATATATCGGACACTTTACATGCAGACCGAAATACATTTTACTGTTGACGGCGAAATTAAATCGCCATAAAAGCGCTCTCGTGGATTGAAATAGTGTCAGGCTGTTCAAATAGCCGAGGAGGTATAACAATCATGCCAAAGCGCCACAATGTTATGTTATACATACATTGCTTATTTTGTTTTTAATTTACATTTATTGCTTTATTACGTTTTTCGCGCATAGTTTAACTTAGAAGAATTTTATTTGTCTTCGTCTTCTTATTCTTCCTTATACGATGGACAATAAATCGGTGTTCCTTGACATTGACAGATACCCGACCACAATTTAAACCCAGTGACATTGATAAAAGGATAGTAGTCAGATGAATTGCATTTCCTTGTCCACCAGACCGGAGATCTGCGGGGTCGCAAAATCCCTCACGTAAAGCGACTTCCCCTAAGCTTCAGAATTTAGATGAGTTTAAAATTTTGCTGTCAGAAGATATTACAAAATCGTTCGGCACAGCGTAGGACTTCGGTAACATCATAAGTTTCCATTTACAAATTAGATAACTAGATTTTACGTCGTAGAATACCAGGAGCCAAGTGATATAGTCAGTGTTTTCTCCTGGTCATAAATATTAAAGTACCGTCCGATAATCCTATTTTCTAATCCTTTTTGTCCTTGTTTCAGTCAGTGTGAATTGCTACTTCATTATTCCTGAAACGTTTTTGTTGGTTATATCTTTATGAGACGTCTTTAACCTTTTAAAGCCTAGCTGTTATTTTGCTTACCACCAGGTTTTATATTAAAAAATTCTACATGTTACTCACATTGCGTTTATATGTTGTGTATGAATTTAAAAGAACAGCGACTTTTGCCTCATACAATATTAACAGATTGGTGTTTGTATAATCGAGGTGAACAGTGTTTACTGCGCGGTATGCAATTAATCCTTATATAAAACAGACAAGTTTCGTCTTTAAACGGTTAAATCCGATAAATTCTAGGGCAAAAGATGTAATAAAAAATTAATGTTTTCTTTGTATATGACATTATAAATTCCAAAATTGGCGGAGTCTTTTTGTAACGTTGCGTGCTTAAACAAAGCGAGTGTTACAACCACGACTTGTGCGAATATGGTGTTTTATTTTTTGTCTATTTATCTTCCTGATTTACTGGCGTTCTCAGGTAACAAATACCTACAACATCTTAACTTGAAAATTATTAACAAAGAAAATAACTTAAAATTATTCTACAGTCCAATTTTACAACATCACTATCTGTCATTTTACTCAAAGCTTTGCGTAAGTGTCTCTCAGTCCGCAGATCTTGGTATCTACGAGTAGTGGATGTTATTTTGTTGGGAGGACGGTCGTTTTAAATTAGTTTGCTTCGGATGTTGTCCTGTGTTTTGATGGAAAATAATATAGTACACTTCTGAGTCTAGGTATCTACCCATTTTGCGTGGCTGGAAACGAATTCCTTTCCAAGAGATCCATAACGAAACTTTTTGCTTATCGGTAGACAGGTTGTTTTACACTGGTAAGGTACAGCTAGTACTTATTGCTATTCAGGCTTGTGTTGTGCTAAGTAAAATTAAATTACTCCAATTATGCAAAGGGAAAAAGAAAAATTACAAGGGAATTGAATTCATGCCCTTGTAACACACAGCTGTTGCGCAGCACAGATTCCTTAAATATAAGCGCATTTACAGTGGTCTGCCTTCTGATTGTGCTATACACATGACTGCACTAGTGTACTACCGTTACTTTTCCATGACAGTCTTCCTTTTCTGCCCAGTAATTTTCTTGTTTCTTCTTTTATTCTAAAATAGCCGTCAAAAGGGCTGCATTTACTTGCTATATTTCTTCCCATTGTTATCTAATTTTATATATATGTGTTACAATATTTTTATATCCGTTACCTTTTTATAGATTAGTATTTCCTTACAAGACATATTTTCATTCACACTTAACAATTTGCTTCATACACGTTCTTTTCTCAAATTTTTAGTTTCTGAACTTCTAAGTAATACATACTTTGCTTCGTCAAAGAAACCTTTTAGGACTATTTTCCAATAATCTTCATATTTTTCATATTTTCCCTGCATTTGACACGTATTAATGATTGCAAAAAATGCACTTATATGTAGCTTTTCTATGTTAACATTACGTATGTAAAAGTAATATAGCATATCTACCTGTAAGTGCATCTTGTTGTACTCATTAATAAATTTACAATAAATTACTTTCGTTGACCTGCCCCTTATGGCTTTTCTTTGGGTGATTTTTATGTGTCTTTAGACCCAATGCCAATAAATAAATCAAAAACAGCAAAACAATCAGTATCATAGATTCAAATGTTATTACGTCTTTACTGCAGCAATCAAAGGAATGAACCCCATGTGGAGTGTCTTTTCCGTCTATACTCACATTTCATCTCCAAAGTTACTTCCAGAAAGATTGCTTTTGATAGTCTGCACCGTAGACATTATTTCGTGGCAAATTCCTAAGTCGATTTTATGAATTTAAAGACAAACGGCATATTTCGTACCAAACACTCACATTTAAACTTTTAACGCCTACAGGTAGTGGTTAGTATATGTGCAGCCTGGTTAAACATAAAAAACATTGCATTTTGCCCTTATTCGCCATATTTATATGTTCCGCGTGATTTTCAGAGGTAAGAGGTATATTTCAGCTTACTATATTCACATACTGACTTTCTAATAGATTCAGGCCGCATTCTTCATGAGGTAAAACTCAATATTTATATACAATGTAGGTTAATTTTATCTTTAAAGGTTTAAATTTACTTTATATTTTCACACGCAGACAAAAGCACATAATTTTAAAATTCCGAATTCATTATTTCAAAACTAGAATTTTGGAAGAATTATGTTATGGGCGACAAAGTCGAAGGTTCCGAAGACCAGGCAACTTTACGTGTAATAATATGATTCTCTTGAAAGTAATGAGTATTGTATTAGTCGGCATTTGGTATACATGCGCAAAATTTGAAGGAGTATTTTCCATCTCCAAAGTTTTCATATAATTTAATTCAAAATCCATTTCTTGAAGCTGAAGATATAATTGAATTAAATTAAAAGACACGGGACATTTAAACTGATATTTCAATTGATTGTACTTTAAAATGTCTATAAAAGTAAGAAGAAATGCCTGTTTCTTTCTCAAGCCTTTAATGAGTGTCCTGAACTATATGATTAAGGTTAAAATATCTCGTTCAATGTATCTCCACATGCGCCTGTGAAAATACATTCATGCTTTTTTACTACGACAGAAACGAAATGAAAATGAATGTTAGAGACCGAATAAAAAATGCTTTTGCAGGCTACTAAAATTACGCCATAGTTCGACACTGTGAAAAGACAAGCTCCTCCCGGCGATTGAAATAATATATTTCAATTAGAGTAAGTAATGTTGTCATGTATGTATATGCGTATATCATAGATATACTTTGTGTTTTCAAAAGAAAGGGTAAATGTAAGCGTAAAAGTTTTTATTAAAATGAAGTCCCCCAAAAGAAAGTTTTTGCTTTTCATAAAGGCCGTAGGTATTTTACGTTTGTAAATAAACGTTCATGCGGCGAAAATTCTTATTTTAACCTTACGCTCAACCAGACGTTTTACTGTCTGTCTTCAGAAGAATTTACAGATATTAAGAGACTGAGGACTGCTGATCGGCAGCTCAAGTTGTGGGGGAAGGTTAATTGTGATACGCATTAATTTAAATTATTTAATTTAGGTGAATTATAAACCCAATTACACCACACATTAGCATATTTTACATTGTGAATTCGGTTATGTAATGTATAATAGGGGATGCATTAAAATCTGCATCATTTTCAAACCTGAATTAAAAAGAATTGCTGATGTCATTTCCGCCTAAAAATTCGCGTGTCCACCATTTTGGTTTGCTGATTATTGGAAATTGAGGTCAGTGACTTTAAGGATATCCTCCAATGACACAACATGGACATCAACGTTCCTGTAATTTCGTAACATTATTCAGTATTTGAATCGTGGGGACATAATGTCACACACACGGAATATGGTGATTTAATAACATCACTTTTTTCCTTTTGAGGGGCGTTTGCATAGTCGCGAAAAGCACGTGTTACCTTCCTTATATCCGTATGTCTGTCTGTTTGTCTGTCCGTATTTATCAGTGCGACCCACATTGGACGGATTTACGTGAAGTTTGGTATGAAATTTAAGAAAATATGAAAAATCGTATTTAAAATGGGGCAAAACTTATCGGACGGTTTTCATGAAGACCTAAGAACGTTTTGTTGTTTGCGACCACATTAAATCGCCATGAAAGAAATCTATTGTGTTGAAATGACATCAGACTCTTAGGCTAGCTGAGGAAGTATATACATTAAGCAAACGCCCTCTCCTCCAAATGTTAAGTCATATGTACATCGCCATCTTGTTAGAAATAAAATTAGGATAATCACGTTTTTGTTTGCAACTGTTTGAGACTTTAAAATTACTTTTCCATTTAACGAATACAATTATTAATAAATAACAAAGTGTTTACTATAAATGGAACGTTTCTGTTTGCTCCTTTGTGACGATGTACTTTCATAAGTCTGTTGGCACTGTAACATAAAGCTTTAAGTTAGGCAAATATGAAACGGGCCACTAAATCTCTTGAAGAATAACAGAGTCATATAATCGATGTTCGCAAACTGCCTTAATGAAACAAAATACGTTTATCACTTCGGATTACGGCAACATCCGTTTTCAACACAAAGGCGAAAAAATGTCATTTGAATCTCTTTCCAACACTCTCAAATCATAGATACAATAATCCAGTAAGACAGGAGGAAATGTAAACAAGTTTGTCACTTTAAGTAGACGCATTCATTTGTTACTAATTTATCTTCTTTATGACGATGTGTTATATAAAGTTATTCTTGTATTTAATTTTAATTGTAAAAATGTTTCTTTTGGGAATTTCATGTCTCGTTAAATTGTTCTGCATGATATATCTCTTTGATGCGAGAAAACATTTTGCATTATCGCAATCAGCTTTAGTGGCTTTTACTTACCTACCCAATGCTTCTTACATGAAATACAAAAGTAAATAACATAATCATACATTGAAGCATACTTATTGCAGTATTTTAACTAACTTTTTCCCTGTCGTATAATATTATGTAAAATTTTAAAGAAAATCATGTGTCACCAACCATGAAATGGAGTTTGTTGGTTCACATTTGCGGTATCTCCTTCTCCTGTTTGTTCAGACAGAGGCCTCTGACACTCTCATAGTTCAGGAAGTTCTGTGTGAAGAAAATTAAATGCGCTTTGTAATAGATTACGTAATTTGGAATATGGGCGTTCCGTAAAGAATTTTCACAGCATGCATTCAGTTATTGCGTACACGTTCCTGCCATAAAGTGGTTACACGAATGTAAAGTATCTATCTTACCTAAATCATTCTGAAATTATTTGTCTGAATACAACATTCAAGGCCTTCTTTAAAATGTGTCTACCTTTCTTCTATTTGGTGTAATAAATCATCCGTACGATGGTTTGTTCTCTGTTATATGTCTCAGGCCGAAGATTTGAAAGATCCTCAAGTTACTCAGATTCTAGACCATCATACTGCTAAGAGAAATAAAAACCTACACCTAAGCATATTACAGATAAATATACCCAGGCTAGAGCAGATGCTGAAACTATACTAATTTTTGTCATGATTCCTGATACATCTGCAAAAAATGTACACCACTTTGAATCTTTTTTCTTGGGAACTAGGATGAAATCCTCATCGAAAATTCTTCTTTAGCCCTTCAAGTATGTAGTAGGTTAAAACCTAAATTCTTCTTTACATTTCTCCGTAAATATAGACTGCAGGAGCTAGCGGATCATGTATTCACAAATAATGCCTTATGTCACTATAAAGGATTTCAATTTTTTACTTGAACGTTGGCGATTTTAGAAACCCGATGTCCTCTGCAAGGCCTTAGAGTGACTTCTGAGAACAGTGCTGCATATCACCGTTTTACCTGATTGCTCTATATTTAACACTTGGCGTTTCAATTCACTTCTTTCGTTTAATAACATTGTCTCTCTTCTAGATATATATGTATATGAATGATTTACGAAAACTAATAGTTGTAAATAATTTTAAAGTACTTGTGCTTCATAATTTTTGTTTACTCACAAATATTTTATACACTCCAGCGTGTTTACACAAATATAAACTACGGTACCCTTGTGTTGTGTCTCCCTGATGATGGCTCGATTTAAGCCGAAACTTGTTGGGGATATTATAATATAAAACAACAAATTATATACTACCTAATAAGCTTGTTTAGTCCTATCGTAATAGAGAATAAAATAACACACGAGCGATAAAAAATATTAAGATTGTCTGTTTTAATGTATGTACATTTATATGAAAAATTATAATTGTAAATCCATAATCTCCTGAATTTATGCTGAAATCCTCTCTCTACTCTTCTTACAGGACAAAATGTTACGTAGGTAAGGCACGTGAACACTCATTGTCTTACACGTGGAGTGTTGACACAAGCAATAACACGACAGAGTGACTGCGTACAACATTTGAATCAGGTGCATTAAAATAGGGAAAGTCAGAACAACAGTGGGCTCGGCTTATATGAGTGGATCAGCTCACAATTCATCAGCTTACTTTGCGGTACCTCTAACAGTTTACCAGGCCGCTGTACCCATCGACCTTACCCAAAATTTATTTTACAAAATTACAGATTTGAAGGAAAATCTGGAAAGTAATGTGAAAGTCCGGAACGTAATGTACGAGTATTTAGTGAGACAAACAAAATGATTTAATCTATAGGTTACGAAATTCAACAGAATATCGAAATATACAGAATTGATAAAACTGTACAAGTTGTATTTCAACAAGAGTACACCAGGACATAACTAACGCTTGACGTTTCCTGTACGTTCATACTTATCTCATACTAGAGACCCATGTCAATATTTGATTCCGAATATGAGATGTGTTTTTAAGTATAATAAAACCCACATTTTTTAATCTTGTATGTAATATTTCACACCGTGGCAGTCAACATTTGTTTAAGTTGAAAAAATAGTTTAATGCAGTTAATTTTATAAATATACTTTATTTAAATTTATTCAATTTATTTAAGAAACTAGTTTTCGTACTGATCATGTAGCAATACAGACGGCACTTTGGTTTGTTTCTAACAGGTTGTTGCCTGTCAGGTGTTGTAGGAGTACGTTCAAGTTTGTCAATTTACTGCGTGAATTTTCTTGTTCCTTTAATTTTACAGAAGTGTTGTGAACAAGCAGAAGATATCAATAAACAATTAATTCTAAGAAATGGGGGTGTGCTGTTTGATTAATTGAGATTAAGAAACGTGCATCACGATGCATTTACGCTGAGACAAAGTCGATCGTGAGGCTAGGTTAGCTGGACGCTCTAACCAAAGTAATAAACAAGCTGGGACTCTTGCAGTATCTGAAGTGCAGAATTTTTCGCTCCTGAGTTAATACTAATTAAAACACGTAAAGCTGGAAGGATCCTTTAATCAACATGTCAACTTTTCAAAGTAGCGTCTCACTCTCAATAATACAATTTCTGTAGATTTTTTCTGGAATATGTTATAGTAGTTCTCTACTGAATTATTATCTCCATAAAAAAGAAACTTGGGGCTTAGAGAAATGTTATTGTCCACAATAACCTCTCGTGACCTGGGACTCAATTTATTATTTACAAGAATTTTTACACACAAAATAGTAACATGCATATTCATATTAATTAATGAAATTTCAACTCGAAGCGGTTGTTTGAGTAATTAAAGCTCCTTTGTACCCCTTCCTTTAATTAAACTTAATAACGTCACAAAACTATATTTCTGAAGTTACAAAAAATGAGAAAAAGTTTATAATCAATATGCAAATGACACCAGCCAATTTACAAATGTGACAGGTTTCCTATTGAAGTTATAATAACGTTATAACAAGCTTGCCTCATCTTTAGATTATTTTTACTCTCTATACGTTTTTCATAAAACACGCGTTCCTCTGATTTGAGAAACTAACACGCATTGGTAGCATGTAGTTTTAACTCCTGCAGGCAAAGCCCCCCTTTTTTTACAGCTATTCGCAAAATAGAATTTTCTCACAATTTCAACATGTAGAAAACATAATTATTGTAATGCACGAAGTTTCTTTGTATGCACGCACCCATACGCGAGCTTCTCTCCCGTCAAGTCGGGACAACTTTGTTCCACTGCCTCGCTGTCTACTCAGCACACTGTACACTCCGAAGCTAATTTTAAGTTATATTTTCGGCCTATCTGCTTCCAAGTCTGACATAGTTTGTACTAAGTTAATTTCCTACACTTGCTCTCTAATAAAGATATTCCACGACTTCGTAAAGCTTGAGATATCATTGTATTTTTCAGTGGATCAATTCCATGAAATAAATCGATTTATTTAAAACAAATCTATAGATTAACCTCAATTCATACCTAGGTCCGCGTGATCTCTCGAAATTCATACAACATAAACTGTCTTGAGACGCTAAAAGATAATGAGATAATAAATAAATTTCCCATATTTAAAGGGTCCCGAAGGCTAATTGTTTTGTTAAAGGTCCCCTGTTGGCATATACATACGTATATACCGGTTGAAATTAATTTGTCACATATTTCTCTCCGTAAGATATTTTAATACTCTCTTAATATTTACTCTCAAGCATTCCGAAATGGTCTGTGCCATTCAGACCTACCAACTTCAACTTCTTGGACTTCTTGATCTTTGAAGATGGGATAGATAGATTGTCCCGAAACGTCAGTAAAGGATTACCACTCGACGCTGCGTAATATCCCAGAAGAGCGCAGATCTGAACCTCAATTTTGTTTTAATTTCCCATCTTTTGAAAACCTGCTGCATAAGCAATCTACTTATCCCTTAATTGATCACTTTATTAATAGTGCATAAAACTATCGACACGTTAAGACCCAGTATTTTTCGTGTAAATTATTCTGACGTTATGAAAATATTTTATATATAAGTACACAAACTTTCATTGGGACAGAGATATGCCACGGTCATAAGGTAATATACCGGTTTCGGTATTATTATTATTATATTGTTGTTATCATCATCATCGTTAGATATAAAAAAAGGTTTTACTTTTATAACTGTGAGAATGTCAAATTTGTTAGAAAATGAACAGGTTCATTTTTATGGGCTCTTTGATCACAGATTCTAAAGCAAACTCTGGTACAAATACGCGCTCGCGTGAGTGTGGATTTTGGGGAGGTTGGTGTTATATGTGGTGGTTTCGGTTGGCGAAACAGGGCGTAAGGGAAAGGGGTAATGTTATGATATCAAACGCCAAAGGATGTATGCTGGACAAACTATTGATATGCAGATTACAACGTAATGGCCATGCAATATGTCGGAAACTCGTTACAGCTCAAAATTGGTAGTTGTTGTATACTGACATGTAATGCGCTCTATGGTCACTGCTGTTACGTGCCTCTGTTTGTCGGCTGCTCCAGAAATACGAATGGAAATTCAAGAAGCGACGAAAAAGCCGTAGTACTAAAAGTAATTCACTGACACAGCGAGATGTTACATGTCGTCTTCCCTTCATTATATCACCATACAATTAATAACCTACAAAGTATTCGCTTATAATATTACAGAATTATTAACTACTGTTAACCACCGTTTTGAAATTTCAAGGTCAATTGTTGCGATTTTTAAAAGTAATTACTGAATAGGGAACACAATATCTACTAAGAAAACATTTCTCTGCTTATGCAACAAAGAAGGTGGTTAAAATAAGTAACCTCAATAAAAATCCCATAAACAGAATGAAACGATGAAAACCCCTGTTTATTATTTATGTAAAAACATCAACTGCCAACTGCGTCAAAGGCTTCCAAGTCGTTATCATCAGTATTTAATATATTAATAAAAAATTTTCCAAGTGAATTTATGAAAAATAATCAGCTAGCACTCGAATAAAGTGTTAATATACTACAACAACCCGATTCAATAGAATACAGTAGAGCTTGCTTACTCAATAAAACACCAATTATCAATCACACCTGAAATTTTTTCTCTTTCTTCTTTTCCTCGTCATCACTATTTAATTTTTTCACCGAAACTTATGCAGACGTCACTGTCAAATAAAATTCCGAAGCAATGGAATAAAACATTTTCCTACTGGCAGATGAGCGACATGAACCGAAGCGTTATATTGACTAAACTGTTTCGTCACCATTGAAATTGGCGACTATGACGTCACTACATTTATATCGATACACACTAAGTTTTTCTTCACTCAGGAAGGAACTTCTACCGCAGTCATGGAAACCTGCGGCCGTGACATCATCGGTGTGTGTCTTTCAAACGAAAGGTATTATATAAGGAAAAGTATATTTATTTATATGATTGTTGTTAACACAATCTAAAATTGTAAGCTGATAAACTTATTACTTCAGCCTTTTGTTCTTACAAAATTTGCAAATTCATTCCCCCGTTACCGAAACAATGATACACTTAGCTGTAACTTGCATAGAGCCACTTTCATTTATTCAACATCACCACGGTCTTTCGAAGGAAATCCTTCAAATCTTTCAATACACGCAGCTGTAATATTTTAAATTAATGATTATACAATTAAAATTAGAGATCTGCATGTAAACACAATAGGAATTGTATATAAAAATTCCGTTTGTCCGTAGTAATGAGGTTGTTCTAGATGTACATGTAGGGAAAGTTAATGATATTTTGAGGAAAACATTATAATATAAAAATAGATAATAAAATGGACAGAAAGTAAAATAATTTAAAGATTCTAACAAATAATAGGTGTGTTAAGGATGACGTTAAGAACATTTAAGGTCCATAAATGTTTGCTGCTATTCGGTTTAGAACATTTTGTCATCAAGTAAAGATTATACGGAACTATAAATGTACTTAGAATTTTGTGTTTTCGCTAATTTCAATGTCTCACTTAACGCGAGGAGTTCAGGCTTAAGAATGTTACACAGGTAGCAGTTTTATAACTTTTACTCTTTACCGGATATTATTATATGAATAGTGAGGTTCAGATTGGTATGACATGCAGCCTGTTTTTACCATATGGGAAGTGCATGAAGTATTTTGGTCGAAATGCAGAAATGAAGAATCCTTTTAAAAATTACAGTCTTAGATGGAAGTAATATTAAGATTGTTCTTAAATAAACAGTTTGGGAATATATGGACTGGATTTATCTGGCTCAGAATAGGAGGCAGTATTGGCTTCTTGTGATCACTCTTGCGGTTTAGTAAAATGGAGGAAATGATTCCTTCAGTATTTACTCGTAAGCTACTGTTAACTTCCGATTAAAGAATCTGTGCCATACAGTTAGTTACGCTACTAATTAGCGATGCACGTCTGTAAATAAGTGTCAATAGAATGGATTTTTAAAGTTACGTTTGTCATTTATTACCGAAAATTGTCCTACTTTGTACACAACTTCTAAAATTTCAATATAAAACATAATTTCTGAAGGAATTTGTTCCTATTCATATGGCCTGCCTTCATACAAAACTTCGCAAGCCTAGCGCCAGTGGTTAATTACTTACTCTCATCAAGCCGATTCCTAAACGGATAATTCGCTTAGACCCCATGTTGTTATCTTATATTCTTAAAAAATATCGTCTCCACAAAAGACAGATTTTTCTCAAAGGGACATATACGATATCTTTCATATACGTTTATTTCATTAACAATCACTAAATAATTTACAAATTTCTTAAAATTATTTATTCAAAAATGTAACTTGAACCACAACTCGAATAGGCTTTTAAATTTTAATTGACTATGTCTGAATCCCTTGCATTCTTTGAAGAATAGAATTCGTCTAAATAGAATTTCTCTAAATAGAATTATATATTTATTTGGTATCTCACAGGAAACACACAGCACCACTACTACAGAAACAAGTCTTTTATTTCTGCATGGAGTAGAGTCATTCTTTATTGTCACAGTTATGTGAAATATGCCAATAAATTCTGTGAACAAAAAGCAGATCTTCTAAACATTAAAGCAGGTGGTAGAGACAGAAATCACCAGGCGTAAAACGGTTAAGAGGAAATCGATAAATGTAGCTGAAGCGTGTTTTTATTTACCAGTCTTTTGTGTATAATTGGAGGATTTCTTATGATGTCCTTAAAATATCAATTTATTTTAACCCTTGTTCTCAACAGATTTATTCCGATGGAAGTGAAGTGCTCATTCATGCATCGTGACACTTTAGGAAGGTTTACATGACAAAGGGCCTATAGTATATCCTATATATCCCGGTATACGCATCAACTCTACCTGAGGACTTGGTGTTGAATATATTTTACAAAGCTGCCTAAATAATTAGCCTGTTCCGCAAGCCGCTTAATGGCGTCGTTATGTAGGTCCCCAAATCATGAATTATAATATTACATGACGCGTAATGCAAAACCCCAAGGGACGGAGCTTGTAATTCATTAAGAATCTGAAACGCAAAACTGGAAGGAATAACTACTCTTTTATACAGCATTCGCCCCAGTACTCTAAACAAAATAAACTGAAAATTAAAATAAATTTCAGTATAATTAAGCCTATATTGTGTAACATTTGGTGCTTTAACGGCTAGTAAGTGTAATAAATACTTTTTTTATGATCAGCCGCATCACGGTTGAACTAAAAAGAAATGTTTCGGAGAATAGATGTCTCGCCGTTTTCAGGATTGATGTAGAGAGTAACAGTAAAGATGGCCGTGCCATGGCTCAGGCGGTTAGTCGCCGGCCTCTCACCACGGAGGCCCGGAGTTCGGTCCCAGGTCAAGTCCATGTGAGATTTGTGGTGGACAAAGTGGCACTGGGACAGGTTTTTCTCCGAGTTGTCGGTTTTCCCCTGTCGATTTCATTCCACTGGTGCTCCATTAATTGTACAAATTCCTCATCATCTTCATTGGGGTTGCACAAAAAGCCTTAAGGCTGTGGTGCGAGGGCCCTTCATTAAAAAAAAGAGTAAAGATTGTGTAAAACGTTCAGCTAATCAAAAGAAACTTCCCAGGCAAAGAAAGCCCACACGGCCAATAAAGTAAGGCTGAAAGTATTATTAATAAATAGAAGGGAAGAATAAGTGGATTTATTGTCGACTGGCTCTATTAACAATAGACGTTCAGTCTTCACTACGCCATGACTTTTATTTCTGTTTTCTGCCATATGAGTTCCCCCCCCCCCCCAGATAAAATAAACTATGAAAATTAAATTTAAAAATATGAAATAATATGTATTTTTATAATGTGCTCCAATCCATTATTCAGCCTGATCAATACAAATAATTCTTAAAGTAATTAAAATAATTCCCGACCTGCAGCTAAACAGTTCGAAGAAATTTGTATCTGAATTGACGAATATTCTGAAAATTTTTCCCGATAAAATTGTTGAGGTTTTTATCTCGGCAAATATTAGTATCATGTTTTTTTATTACGATAACATCCCTGAAGCTACAGAGAGCATATTTCTCCGAAATGTGTTACACATTTAACTTATTACATGTTATCATATTTCAAAAGCCTACATATTTTCCCACATTTTGTCAACAAAATGAAACACTAATTGCAATTTTAAAAATATTTCAGAAATGTTTGATTAAAAATCCTTAGTCATGTAGTTTCCTGCTCAAACATGCGCCCTGCCATCAGTGTTGATATATTGTGCAGAAAATTATCAACTTTTACATAATTATCACACTTCATTTTTGTATTATATCGTTTTCTTTCTAAGCCTAGCAAGTCCGAGTTTATTTGTCAGTTCTGCAGCCTAGCAGGAGATATTTCATTTTGGAAACATTTCCAGATAAAAATACATCAGTTCACTGGGACCACCATTTTTTTAGTAACATACGATTTTACGAAGTAGCGGAGCTCTCCCAAGATAAATTCCTGGGCCTGAAAACGACACACTCTAACAGAATATATGTTATGCAGATTATACAATTGTTTTTTATTATGGTAGTCGCTTTTCGGCTTTGTTAATAGGGGAGAGGAAAAATCAATATTCTAAATTTACTATCACCTTCGCTAGGTGTCAAACTATAAAATACTTCACATAAATCCTCCCTTTTAATATAATCTTTCTTCTTACTTCTTAGTGAAAAGGAGCGAGAACTCGAGAACTTCGTGCGAGAACATTCAGTAGAGAAGACAGGTACAACAGTGTGGGTAGTACATTTGCTGGTGACATTTCACATAAACTTACCACAGTATTAGAGATTAGAGAACACGTTTTTAGATAATATTAACAATAGAAGCGAATTAGCTCAATCGGTATTGTCCTAGGCCACAGGGTGCAAGAGACAGGAATACCTCTTCTATTCCCAGAAGGGTAACAGTTTTCTCTTTTCTCCAAAACGTCGAGAACGGAAAAGGGCCCAACCAGACTCCTCTTCAATGTGTGCTGATATTCTTTCTACATAGGTCAAGAGACCGGAACGTGAAGCTGGCTTGGCCACTCACATCCGTCTGGTGTCATTAAGAGTGCGTGGAATTTTACATCTGCTCCTTCCTGTGCCTTCAAAGCGTACAGAGGGTAAACTTGCGATTAACTTAGAAAAATTGTTAAATAAAAGAACATATTTTACCAATTTTACAGCCTAAAATAAACTGGAATTTATCTCATCAATATTAGATTTAAAGATCGAAAGATGCCATAAGGTATACAGCATTAACTAAATTCGCTTCTCATTCTTAAATAATTATAACCCTAACGTAAGTTCATTGTTTTCTTACATATGGACAAACCTTTTTTCCGTAAGGTGATAGAGCAGGTTCTTAGGGGGGTAAAGGTGGACATAACCGTTTTCTTGGAATTGACAACGCGCGGCCGTTTGCGAAGTGTAGCTCAGTGGAAGGGACACGGTTTTCTAATTTTAAGAGGAAATTTAATAATCGTTTCATAGAAAAAGTTTAAAATTATTTAACATTTTAGACATCGTGACACGTATATTTTTAACATTACTAAAATTTAATGTAAGTTGATTCCAATTGTTTCGTATATTTTTCATGTTTCATTAAATAAAAGTTGCTGTTTAAATGATTACCCTGTAACACCCTAACCATTCTCGGAATACGTTCCGAGGTTTGCATGCTGTCAGTTCTTATGAATTTAACCCCACTTTGTAATTTATTTCAATATTTCGTAGTCTGACCACTTCCTACCTACTCATTTTAGGTGTAGAGGGATATTGTTGCATCTAACCATATTCAAGGAAACACTCACACTCGGTAGGACTCCTCTCGACGAGGGATTGGCCCCTCGCAGAGACCTCTACCTGACAACACACAACAAATCCAAGAGACAGATATCCACGCCCTCGGCTGTATTCGAACCCGCAATCTCTGCAAGCGAACGACCGCAGACCTATGCCTCAGACCGCGCGGCCACCGGGATCGACACCTCCTGATTTCCTAACTAAAATTTAGGCAATAACCACATCACATCATTATTGTGCATATATCTGTCTGGTACTGACCTCAGACACTGACATATTTAAATGCCTCCTCCCCAATCACTTCACCAAAAATAATGTAGCATGTAAAAGAGAGGATAGATGGGGTCGGAAAGAAAATTATAAGGAATGAAGAAGAAAATAAAGAAGTAACAAACAAAAAAAAAACAGGAAGAATATCGTGAATTAGATGGCTTTGCAAAATATTCTGAATTGACTTGAAATATTTTCATGAATTTATGTAAAAACTCCTAATATTCTCAACAGCCCATTTACTTTGCATTAAATTATATGCAGTCAGTCATATCGATAATGATGTACGTTATGACACAGAAGATTTCTGGAGACTGGCATTTGAGGTGTTATGTGTTAGAAAACGAGTCTTGTCGTCGGCTATCGTAGCTGCAATTTTATGGCCTTCATCACTTTGTCAGTGTAAGTATCGCTATAGTACTTTGAAATACACGACAATCCTTTCCTTCCGAACCCTACTTTCTATTCATGATACCTCCATGTCTTTCATTTATGTAGTCCCTGTAATTATACCAGCTACTCTAAATAACTGAAGAATAGCCTAGAATAATACGTATAAAGGTTTTAATTACTTTTAACCAATATTTCGTTTCTTAGTGAATAGAGGATTTTGTATGTATTTATACGTACTCGATATCTGCGGTTCTCTTTAACAAAGACCTACATTTCTGCTTTTCATTCAGGGCGCAGAATTTCCCGCATATACCACCCGATTAAACATTAAAAAGCTTTACATTTTACGTATAGGGTCTCTTGATGTGTATCATACGATTATCAGTAGGATGTGACTATTTCCCTAAACATCATTAACCGATCAACCTTGTCAGGATGATGCAACTTGTTTTCTGTGCGGAATGAACTTAACCTTTAGATATAATTTAGATTATATTGGTGTTTGAAATAATTAAATAAGTTTTACTTTGTGACAGGCGAGTCAAATGCAAAGATATGTAACTTCTTAATAAATCTCTTACTAATATATCTTAAGTACGCCATTTTGACCTAATTCAACTTCATATCCTGGAGACCGTCTAGTTCAAGTTCAATCTGACCAACGTTTATTTTATTCATGTGAACTAAGCACACAAAAATGCATCTTTGATTGTAAAAAAAAGAGGTATGTAGCTGTACTTTTCACACGAGATCACTAAGTGAGAGGGAACTCAGACAAAATCAAGAGGGAGCCATGTTGGAAGCGGAAAAACGAAGATATGCTGAAAAATATGGAACAAGGAGGAAAGGAGATGAAAGAGATATAAGAGGATGAGGAAATGCAGGAGGGAGTTACCGGGACTCGGTCTGCATGATAATGTGTATGAGCTCGGCCTGACACATGACCCTTTCCATACTACTGATGGCTAACCTGAGATAACATGTGATTCTTGCTTTAGTTATGCCTTTTGAATTTCAAATACTTTGTACCAAAAAGCATATGGCTGAATGTTTGTGTGAGGGAAATATGAAGTTGTCCCTGTGCTTAATTAAGTATCAGGCCATGCAGGCTCTGGGAGAGTGGAAGTAAAACTATAGGCATATTTTAACTTGGAACTGGAAGATGGTGAATGGTTAGTTTCGCTTGATTTCGGAGAGGCCGCTGCGTGGTCTCAAGAACCGACCTAGACTTTGAAACGAAGAAATAAATCTCTTCACCGGGAATCAAACCCCGATTTGTCTGTCGTCTGGCCCATGGTCTAGATATTATACTGAAGGAGCTATGAATGCAGGAGAATAGACGATGCAGAAAAGTGCTCAGTACGTTGGTTTTCATATATGAACCAAAAGGTAAATTTGATTCTGTGTACGCCATGAAGGCATGTGAAATAGTGGGGCTATAATTCTGCATTATTCGGTCATAACCTCAGCACTAGATGGAGGTGAGTAGTCAGCTACACGCCCCTATCTCTGTAACTCCGACGAAATAACCCGCCTTAAACATTGAACAGCAGGTTAGGCGGGCCCCATATCCAACCTGGACGCTTTGAAAAAAGAAATATTTATTGCCCCTGCCTGGAATAGAACCACAAATCCTCGGTTGTCCAACCTATATTGTAGTCACTACCCTGACTGAGCTATTCCTTCCGTGCGATCTCGTAAATGCAACAAAACTGTAATCGTTATTAGCGAAAAATATAATTTTTATTTAAAGGGCATATTAAATCTCTGCTGCAAATTTACTTCCAAAACGTAACTATAGTTCAGTGAAAGTTATACAGAAACATGTCTCTAAATTTAACATTAGTAGATACCAGCAATATGCCGTTGATAACCAGTTGTGTTGAAGACACCATTGGTGTTATACAACTTTATAACTAAGCTAGGAAAGTGTTGGTAGGGGCTTCATGACCGAAAGGAAAATTTACTGTACTGTTGTAGTTTAAAAAAATAGATTATTTTAATTCTATATTAAATGGATATAATACGTGGGACGTTCAAATTTAAACGATAATTCGTTTCTAAAAAATTTATTCACAACAAAATGTAAAAGTCTTACACATTACTTTTTAATGTAGTCCCTGTTTACTGCCATTCACTTGTGTCAACGTTCTGGAAGCTCCTTAATTACAGTTTCAAATAAGGTTTTCGGTTGCTTGTGTATCCAACTTTACACAGCTGCAATGACCTCATCTTTATTCCGGAATCTCTTGCCTCCTCAAACCCCCTTCATTGGTCCAAGCAAATGATAATCAGATGGAGCTAAGTCTGGACTGTACGGTGGATGACGCAGGACATCCCACTTCATTTTCAGTGGAGTTGCCATTGTTATAGCTGCAGTGTGAGGACGATCGTTGTCTTGGAGGAAGCAAACTGACTCCTGCCTATTTCTTCGCTGTGAGCGAATTGCCGGCTTCACTTTTTCATTCAGTAGAGTTGAATAGTACTGCGCATTGATGGCCTTTTGACCAGTGAGAAAGTCCAGGTGAATGACACCCTTGAAATCCCAGAACACAGTACCCATGATCTTCCCCGCTGAAAAAATTGCTTTCGCTTTCTTTGGGGGTGGAGAATGGGTGTGTTTCCACTATTTACTTGCTCTCTTTGATTCAGGAGTGAAGTAGTGGACCCAGGTCTCATCACAGGTCACAACTGAGTCCAAAAATTTCGGCTCCTTCTCTCTCGTATCGTTGCAAAAGTTGATTAACGGCCACGAAACGTCTTTCCCTGTGCTCCGGCGTCATGAGCCGTGGGACCCAACTTGCGCTAACTTGACTCAAATTCAACTCGTTGTGCCGAATTTGTTCAACACTCCCTACACTAATTCCTACTTCCTGTGACAGTTCAAGAACAGTTATGCGACGATTAGCCCGAATAAGTTCACAAATTTTCAAAACGTTGTCTGGATTGACAGAAGTTCTTGGTCGCCAAGCGTGAGGTTCATTTTCAACACGGTCTCGTCCTTCTCGAAATGATTTTGCACAACTGAACACCCTTGGCTGTGATAAACATTCATCCCCAAACTGTGCTTGGAGCCTGGTAAAGATTTCAGAAGTAATGACACCTTCCTTCGTGAGGAATTTGATAATTATATGCTGCGCAACACTGCTGGGTACTGCTTGCACTACCATCTTGATTGCACCTGATGGTTGAGGCGGAGAGGGACCCGACTAATGTGGGTTGCAAGTTTAAACATGTCATAACATGTCAGCGCAAGCACGTTCATACAAGTTGATTTGTGCTCGAAAGGGAACTCAATTCTCGTTTAAATTTGAACGGCCTATTTATTTGTGGAACATAAAATAGTGAGATTTGTGAAAGCATTAACTATTCACGCTGTTACAAAAATACGCGTACTTTAATTAACTTAGCGTGGCAGAATCCTTCTTGAGAAAATATTAGTACCTGAGCTGGTAAAATAATAATCACTGCTAATTGAACGAGTGCCACCGAACTGCACACAGATGAGAAAAACGATATTCTAACATCTCTAGGATCCATTTTCATGCTATCCTTCAACAGCTATCGGAAAACTTGTTGCTTCCAATTTTTCTGATAACATTACTTTTAAGAATTTAATTTAGCTCCTGTGCGAACATGTCCTACCCATCCAATTCTCCTTAATTTGCTCACCTTACTAATATTTGGTGAAGCGTAAGAATTTTGAAGTTTCTCGTTATGCGAATTTATTTCTTTTCTGTTGCTTACCTCATCTGCCGTCTTTAAGTATATTTCCCCCTTAGAATGAGAGACCAAGTTTGACACCCGTAGATAATAAGGGATAACATTAAAATTGGATGTGTTTAATACGACTTTAGAGATGAAGTTCTTAATTGCCTATTAAGAAATTTCCGCCACCCATTTCCATTATTGTCCACTCCAGTAGGTCAGCAATGAAGACATAATTACAGACGTTAAGGTCATAGCTTACTCAGTTACATTCTTCAGGTTCAAATCTTGAAGGAGAAAAAATCCATATCCACGTGATTATTGAAAACACAGGCCCAAAATCATCCTAACCCCTTGCGTCCAATTTTCCTGTATCTCCTTTTCCCTTACGTTTTCAGGAGTCCATGAATGTGCTTTATATATATTTTGCCGACAGCTGGGCTTAATGCTTTCCCTCTGGTGACAGATATATTACTTCTAGATAAATTCTATAAAACACAGTAAGGAACAGAATTGTATCTACAGAGAGTAACACATATTCCTGAACTTTATTACGTGCCTGCTTTCCTTGACTGCTTCCATTTTAAATGTATGTATTCCAAGAGAATTATTCTTCAAGTGCCTAGGTGTAGACTGGAAATAATATTAAAAGGTGTAGATTCCAAGAAGTGTAAGGAAGGATGTGAACTAGACTCAGCTGGTACAGGAAGAGCCCAGTGTCTGGCTCTTTAAAATATGGTAATAAATATTGGGTAAAAAGCGAATTTCATAATCAGCTAAGCGAGTATTATCTTGTCAAGAGGGATTATGTTACATGCAGTAAGTAGGTATGTTGTTTATTTTCTTACCATTTATCTTCCCTCCACGTATTCTGTAACAGAAATATTTTCTGTAGAAGCAAGTGTCTTTCATGTTGACAGAATTTTGGATGTGCTTTGCTTTAGCCCTGTATATATTCATGCATTTAAAAGTATTACATGGGTAATCTTACTTCGAATTATACTGTTTTAATGTAGCAACCGATTGATTTTTTTAAAGAGAAGGCATCCTTAGGACCTTTAGGTAGTAATCGAAAGATAGGCAAATTTATTGGTTATATTCCTCACGTAGGGAGAAGCTACATCTCTGTCGGTGGAACATATCTTAGTGTGTCACCTCAGAAGGGAATATTTATGCCATCCCGTTTCGCTCCTCGGGAGCTGCGGGTTTCCATGAATATGTGATAATTGAAATGTCATTTCTTCTTCTTCGTAGTCGTCGTCTTTCGAATCTTTTGCTCTGGAATATTTTTTCCTTACAAAAACTCGCTACATCACGCAGTGCTTTAACAGCGCCTTGGTTTTCACGCGTTTTCATATTCCTGAGGACTTCTCACGTCTCCATCTGTTTACTCCAAAAAGCTTCTTGTGCCTCAAATATCATATCATTTTATTTTATTTTTACTCATATAGCTCGTGTTGGAGAGATGAGAAATTCATATAGAATTTTAGTCGGAAGCCTAAAAGTAAGAGACCAATGGGCAGACCTAAGCGTAGATGGAAGAATAACATTAAAATTAATATTAAGGAATATAATATTATAATGTGGAGTGGATTTATCTGACTCGAAATAGGAACCAATTTTTGGGTTGTGAACACTATAAATAACATTCTGGTTGAATGAAGACAAAAGCGTACAATTTTCTTGAAGGTTTTCTCAGGATTTACATTTATACGCCATTCATGTTCATCGCACTGTATTCTCCTGGATCATAGCTCTTAACATTCATAGAAGAAAGGTGTAATTTTATAAAGGAAGAGACCGTTTTCAAATTACTGTGGCATTGGGGTGAAAGTGGGGGAGAAACGATAAAAACAGGCTACATTCTGGCCGGCATGTATATATATATATATATATATATATATATATAGTACAATCATGCATATATATACACGATTGTACTTAAGGTTTCGAACTATTTGCTACGTAAATTTTCCTTTTTTATTCCTCTCTGATTTGAAGCAGTAGATTAGATTTATTGACAAAATTGTGTCACCAGCAAGTAATTTATTTTTCAACAGCTTGTTTATTAAAACGATGGGCCTGAAATAAACGACGTATGTCTCTCTCTATATGAAAAGCTTAGTGATAAGGAGAGGCATTAAAACTTAGTGGAAAATGGTTTTAAGTCCCCCCAAATTAAGGAAAGTGTTGTATAGCAAGTAATACAACTAAAAAGCATACAGACATTTTTTCGTCACAAATATAATGTATTTTTAAGAATAAAAGGTAAAGATAAATAGAGTATTAAATTGTTTGTGACTATTAATATTGCGTATATGTCTGCATGACTAATTATGTTGAGGAGATAGTTTGTGGGTAAAATAATCATTACTTGAATATTCAGTTTCCTTGACAGCTGCGAAACACAAAGGCTATAATCTATCCTATTCACAAGCGTAGCCTATGTCTCAGAGGCCTAGCCTGTGCCAGATTAATTCTATCCGCACCCACGGAGTGACTTTAGTTGTACCTGACGTGAGCACTGACACGATTAAAAAAATACAGTTACGTGATATACAACGAAACCAAATGTATGGTTTATATCAAAGACGGTGCAGGTCACCCAATCCAAATCACAGTAACTCTACAAAAGTACAAACAATTCCACCACATTCAGCAGCATAATTAGTGTGGAACATTTCTACATGTAAAAAATTGGCTTCTTATAAAACACATATCGCCCGTATTTTGTAAAGGAAACCATAAAATATCAATTTCACAGGAGAAGTAAGAAAGTGGCTCCGTGTTACATATGACAATGCCTTGCGAGGTACGATATCCCCCACCTTTCTTGGTTATCCTGGAATATGTATTTGTCATCTTTTTACATATCATAAAAGACCATTCATTGAATTATTCGCTACATATAACTCAATTTAGCTCAAAGTGGCACTTAGCCATTTTTACAAAACAGGATTAATATATACGTAACAGAAAACGAGAAATCCACAGAGGTAAGCCAAAGCATAAAAATTGCAAGAAGAATGACACTTTATCAACTTTGTTCTTTATGTATTTGTGTTTTATTATACTTTACTTTTTTTGAGCGAAGGACCGCACAGCTGATGCTACGGGCGCACCGCAACCTTGAGGCGTATTGTGCAACCCTGTGATGAAGGCGATTAGTTTTTTCGTTTTTTCCGTGTAATGGAACACCGGTGGAATGAAATTGACAGGGGCAAACCGAAGTACTCGGGGAAAAACCTGTCCCAATGCCATTTTGTCCACAACAAATCCCACAAGGACTGACCCATAATACTTTATTTACTATAAGCCAAGTCTGCTACCACGAAGCTTCTAGAAATATATTCACCTGTAGGTAGCGGCCGCTGCTTGTAACATGTTGCGAATTTTTTACGTTGAGGAGCATCCTTTGCTTAGTGTATTTGAAGGAAGCATTTAGTAAAACCATGTATGTGCAGCGTAATGCTATATTATACTAATATTTCTGAGTCATGTTCGTAGATGAAACAATACTGTACAGCGAGATTTAATGAATTACAATATGAGGATGTGGAAGACTTTCGACTTATTCTGGGTAATAAGAAGCTTGTTGCTCCTGTGAAAAGTCTAATAAGTCTCTTCAGAATTACTTTATTTTTATTATAATAATTGTTCTTCGAAGAAGAAGTATCCATATTTTGGGTTCCGCAGACAATTAATTTTCTAAATTCCAAACCATAAAAATAGAGTGCATCGTTATGGCTTACGTTGATAAAAAAAAGGAAAAAATTTATGCACATTACACATTCGAAAATCTGGATGGCAAACGTATTAGAGTATAAGTATTTAGTATAGTATAGAGTATAAGTATGAGTATTAGAGTATAAGTATATCTTTAAATTATTGCAACCTGAAATTCAATTTACAGATCATAAACTGGACTTCAATTTTGTAAGAATACAAGAAATATTAATAGTAATCGTGCGATAAATATAAAGTATAATAATATATTGTTATTTTTGATTGTCATATGTAGACTTTGGTGTCAAAAAAGCCAAACCTCTTGTTCGTGAAACCAAAAAGATTTACTAGCGTCGCAACACAAGGACAAAACTGTGTTTTTATTAGAAGTTTAGTTTATTAAAATTAAAGTCCTCGTCCATAACAGAAACATTATTATTATTATCCTAGCACCATCCAATAGGTCCCGAGATGGCCCTACTTATTGTTAGGGCACGGGAATTTCTTGATCACATCTTCAGTTTTACATGTTCAGTATTTACGTAATTGTCCACGGAACCCTAAAAAGTTTCAGATAATAAAACTTCGGTATTCTTTCTTTTCTTCAATACATACTGACTGCTAGCAATTCTATTCTAAACGTCAAAATATTTCTTGCACCACAGTACGTATTCAAATTTGAAACCTTTATGTAGGCAGTAATCAGTTTAATCACATTTTCGTAAGTTATGTCTACAAAAATTAGGAAACCGTGACAAAAAAAACATCATTTAATACACGTCTGTAGCACTCGGATTTCAACAATACGTAAAATATAAGAACACCCTGAATATGCACAATTTTACTTTTAAATCATTTTTCTTTTAATTAAGCATTTTTGGGAACATCATAAATGTTAAGCAATCATTTCATTTACACTTCCCATTTAAAAAGATTAAATTGTCGCTGTGTCATTGGACTATACTGATCCGAAATTGAAACGTTCTTTTACTTAATAGAGGACAGGTCGATACTGAAATATAAATTCTATAATTTACTAAAAATCGAAATATATCTTAAGCGGTTTTACGTCACCATTCATTCCATGACAATTTTGCAGAATAAAATCGACGAAACATTAATTTGCAAAATTTTAATAACATTCTTCCCGTGAAACCTGTACCCTTCGCTTAAGACTCTTCCTACCCGTCTGTAACATTATTTATTCTTGCTTAATCTGGCATTATTTTCTTAATTCAATCACAGCGGCAGCTAATTTTTTATAAATAATTAGTCCCTAATGTTCAGATTTTCGATGTGGAACGGGTGTCAATACATCCCCTTTGTCGAGTACCCCCTCAGCGAAAATTTTGTTCGTGAGTTACTTTAATTAATATTGTGTAATTGTTATTATTGTGCAAGATATTTGCTCTTAGTTTTTGTCTTGTTTGAAAGGTCCTGTGAAAATGATAATATGAAAAATTATTCTTTGAAGTATAGGCCAAATAATCGTATGTATACTTCGTAGCTTAATTTAAATTCCTCTCCGAATTGTGAAAAATTATTTTAGCCTAATATTCCTTATTCTTTTTGTGTGCAAATATTCTAGATAGTCATTGTTGTTTCGCTTTCCACCATTCATTACTATTCATCCTTTGGAAACTGCTATTTTAAATTATGAAAAATGTGAAGCAAATCCATAAAATATAATTATAGTGTTACCTACGGCTTTGGGTGAGACTTTCTATTACAGAGTTGCATTTCGGCCACAAAAGTGTTATCCTTTAATTAATAGAAATCCGTAACAGAGCCAAGTCCACAGAATGTTCTTATAATTAAAATACCACGTTGCAGTTAAATTTCTCTGCATCAGTAACGGGTAGATCTTTCTATTTCTTTTCTTTTCCAACCTGTTTTTATCATACCTCTCATTCATTAATTTTTCTCTTTATTTCAGCACTTCTTACTACTTATGCTTTTTTTTTGGTTTTGTCTGTGTTTTCTTTGAACATAAAAGTATATGGAGAACATGCTCGTTGACGGCCATACAATATTCTTTCCCCGTGTGTAAAAAGTTTCAGTTCGTTTCCCTTTTCTCGGTATATCAAAAAGGAATATTGTCTTCTGAAACGCATCACGAGCACCTTTTGTAGCAAATGTACAAAAGGACAGAGAGATAATGCAACATAAATGTGAAAACACCTTTCCAGTTACCGTTTTCAACTTACGGAAATGAACTTTACTTCCACGCATATATGGTGTATGTGTGAAAACATCTTCCTATTAGTTCTGGCCCAGTCACCTTTCAATACTATGGAATTCTTCCTCGGTTTCAGCTCGAGAGTTCAGGCTGGTGAGACCCAAGAGGAATTCTATATCATGTAGACACCAAGGAAAACCCTGAATTTATGCTACTGCTACCACGGATCGAATTTACGCCGAATGAGTCATCTTTTCTGAGATGTCACATCTTAATACATTCGTTATTTGTTTTTGGTTTATTTAACAGCTCCTTCAGTAGCTCAAAATGTGCCGTCGAATAGTGGACCGTTTATTGATTAATGAATTTAAAAAAATATGTGCATGTCAGCCGTTATGTCCTGATTTGAAGTGCTATCTCTGCTTTTGACTGCAGGGCGAGAGAAATTGCGACAGATTTCAATTCGTGTAGTCGGCGCCCCAATCGAGTTTCAATTCAGGCAGGTTAATAAATAAAAGCAGAAGCATTAAAATTTTATCCAACTTGGTTACGTGCCTCACAGCATAATATATAGGCCTACAATGGCACGTGTAAATTGTATATTTTTTTTAAATTTCATCGCAAATGGTTCTAAATTCTCAAAGTAGTTAATATGACGTACAAAGAGCATTTTTGAAGACGGGTAAATAAATATTACACATACTTACACAATATGTTTCCCTGAATACTGTGAAGAAACATGCTTATTTAACTTCATATTATTGATACAGTGCAATGGGCACCGGGTCATTCCCGGAAGTAAAGCTGCCAGGGCGTGGAGTTGACCACCCACCCCCATCTAGCTCCGAGGTTAAAGAAAGAGTAGAGCTATACCTCTACTCCCCCTCTGGGCCTTAATGGCCTGTTCTAGGGAGAACTTTACCATTTTAACTTTACCTATCATTGATACAGTTTGTGTATAATAGTTAAAGAGTCGTAGAACATTACACTGGATATTTCTTATAGGTTCAAAATATGTAGATATCGAGGTCTAACAATTAACACCATCTATTGTACACTGAAAGTATACACAGTTGAAAAAAGGGACCGTCATTCACAGGTACATTTTGACAATAATTTAATGCCAAATATGTTAAACGTTTCGTCTTACTGACAAGTACACGCGCAGCCTAGTAACATATCCGAGGAAAAGCACTTATATAAAAACAGTAGTAAATAAAATATTTGCGACATTACTACTACACTGTTTCAATAGGTTTTTATTGTTCTCATTCGCGGAAGCTGTGTTAGTTTAATATTAAATTGTATATTAAAATAATATATTAATAATATATTGTATATTTGATTCAATGCTTCTGTTAAAGACTTGTTCTGAGTTTCTCGTTTTGATGCATATGTACAACAGAATGCGAGATTAACGTACGTGCTTCCAAGGTATCGTAAGGTTTTTGTTCATTTTAAAGATGATTTTCTTAGCCGGGAGGCTTATTGCGATTTCGTTAAAGCGTGATTTTTTATTTTTTTTTTGGTTTCGTGTTAAATGTCTAGATCTGTTAAGTGTTTATATTTAGGAGATATTCCACTCGCATATGTTATGGAGGAACGGCTGTCTGTTATTCTTGTCAATGAAGTATTGTCCAAATATGATTGTGATTGATGATCTTTTATTCATATTTTTAACTGCGCATCTTAACGTGAAATCTCACCCTATGAAAGTAAATACTTCTCCTCTCAGAGAAGAACACACAACTCAGTCGTAAAATGTTCTAATACATATAATTTTATGTGTATAAATGTAAACATTTTTACGCATAAGCCACTGTAGAGGTAAGAAAACCCTTGGGGTATGAAAATTTTGTCGAAGTCTTCGTGATCTCCTGTGAGTTCGTTAAGAGGAAATAATATTTGAAATGAATTCAACGCTTAAAATATATCTTTGGTGTGCCATGACAAAGGGCTTAGGCCAAATTTTATTATGAAGAGTATAATTTTACCAAAAACGGTAGACCCTATTACTTATTTAAGGTCAATATAAGGCTCTAGACAAAAGCCCAATTTTATCTCCAAATTTTTATTGCTGATCAAAACAAAATTAATCTATATGATCTACGCCTAATTTAGCATCCATCACAACTCAAGAAGTTGTTTTCGGACCTTAGGTATATTGAGAATTTAGGAAATATATGCACAGCATAACAGTGCTAGAGGAGGGGTTTCACTCTGCTATTTCCTCTAGTTTTCCAATTCGTAAATGCTAAATGGTTGACCTTTACACACTTAACACAATAAGTATTATGAGTCATCTTTATAACTTAACAATGGACTTGCAATCTGTCACATTCGAGAATAGCGCTCTTTCTAGAATAACCGTGAAGAGCGCAACTGTCAGTTCCTATCTTACACTTAAAGAACAAAATTGTACATAAGACATAAAATCTTCCTTTGTTTTTCGCATGAGATGCTATGTAGGCAAATGTACGCCACGTACAAATCCATATAGGCTTTCAGGTTAAGTGTCTATCATGTTTGTCCGACTTGGAATAAAAATGAAAGGGTTTGACAACTTCTCGTAAAATTCTACATCTTCTCTGCTCTTTTGAATTGTTACGTGTTTACATACGAGTCGAACGAACAGTTTTATACGCTCTTTGCACGAATAAGTATTACCTGAACATCAGCTTTCCACTATATGCCCAAAATGGAATGAAGTAACCGCGAACATTTGTTCGTCCAACAACATCAAATTGTGCCAAGAACAGAATCAAATATTGTAATTAATTTATTCATGATGGTGTTGATGAAAATTATTTAAATAATCATTTTAACTTCCGCGTCTTTTATACGTACAATAGCTTCTGTCGAACGGGTCAATTATTCTGTTTAGTTGTGTTAATTACTATGTTATTAGAAATGTGTTTGAACCATGAAATTAATGTTTTCACAGCTCATCTATTATTCGTCAGCTGTAATAATTTGTTTATTATTCAGTACACCCTACGCAATTTATAGTGCTTCAAGCTATTTTCACGCCATATTCCATGAACAAAAACAATTATTTAGCTTCGAAAGCTCTAATAGTGTACTCAAAAACAGATTGCGACCGTTCATTTTATGCCGTTTTTACAAATGTGTTGTTATTTCTGCCTCTTAGATCTAGATGTTTTCCTTAGCACCCTGTTTGATATCGGGGCCCGGGATAGACTAGTCGGAATAGCGACTCTCTACGTGCTGGACGTTCCGGGGATCGAATTTTCCGTGCCGTCCAGAAGGGCCCCGAGCCCCACTCAGCCTTCTACACAATTGGTACTGGGCATTTGCGAGGATCAGGCAGTTGGAACGTGGTGCTGACCACCCATCTCCTTCTACTGCCGGGTTGCGAATGGGTTGGAGCTACATTTCCGCCTCTCCTCTGTGCCTTCATAGGCATGTCATGGGCTAACCTTTACCTTACCTGTTTGATATCACCCTTATTCCATTGTACCATTTACTGATCTTACCCTGAAGATGAAGTTGCAAGACACTCCAAAATGTCACTATCAGTAAAGAAGCCGACAGGTTGCCGAATTCTGAAAGACCAGAATCTGAATCCTCAAACCATTTTCTTCACACTTTTCCGTGAGTCTTAAAGTGTTCGAGTGAATTGAAAAAAAGGGATGAAAATAATCACATAGGGCTATATGTGGGCCTATGTGATAAGCACAATATGTCTTTTACCCTTTCTCTAAAACGTTGTGTCTAGCATTTGCTCCGGTAAGTGCATATATTTAGAAAGTTATATGGAGCTAGACACGAGTTACTCGGAAGCTACGCTCGGGTTATGCTGAAAATGAGGAGCTGAAGTGCCCACATTCATGTAGTGTTCGTTATTTTTATCCGGTTTGAATTCAAATTTGGATGTTTCCTAATGTATTATTAAACAATTCATAACACTATTTTTCATGAAACTTCATTCTACATTTCTCTTTTGTTTGTAAAGGGCCCCGCAGCAGATGCTACGGACTCTCCGCAGCCTTGAGGCTTATTGTGCAACCCTGTAATGAAGATGATTAGTTTTTTCCGTTTTTCCGTGTAATTGATCACTGGTGGAATGAAACTGACAGGGGAAAATTGAAGTACTCGGGGAAAACCTGTCCCAGTGCTACTTTGTCCACCACAAATCCCACGTGGACCGACCCAGGATCGAACCCAGGCCTCCACGGTGAGAGGCCGACGACTAACCGCGTGAGCCATGGCACAGCCCCTTTCTCCATTTGTTATCTAACGGACAGAGAGGCATTGTGAAGCTAATAAGCGAATTTTCACATCAGACCAAAAAAGGGTTCTGAATAGTAAATCTTGATTTTAAAGGCGGATATTTTGTTATAACACGTAATGTGCGCGGAAAGAAATTTAATGGTGAATAAAAGAAACAGAACAAATTCCAAAATTCATGGCCTTGTCGTAAGAACACACACTGGTTTCATACATTGAAATCCACGTGTCACTCCCACGTAGTTAAGTATCGTTTCGAGTGGGAGACTTAATTTTCCAACATGGACGAAAATTGAATTTGGTCGATACATTAAGCCAGAGGCTTTTCCATATCAAATTTAATTAAAATCCTTTCGGAAAGAGTGGCTTTGTTACATGCATGTGGATCGACAGGCGGCCACAGCAAAGCAAGTGAACGCTATAGCTTTCGTATGAAAGACCTAAAATCGAATCAGGCCACAAGTTGATTAGTATCTTAATTATGCATGAAGTCAAGACACATGATTTACACGACATAAAGATAACTTCCTCTGTTATGCGACTCCATGTGACCTTGTAGATATGTACCGAAGTTTTAGAGGTACCTGTAGCTTCTGTCGTCAGGGTAGACAAATGCCTACGACATCACATTCCAAAAGACTGTTATCATCATTAGAGTTACCTGTAGCTTCTATCGTCAGGGTAGATAAATGCCTACGACATCACATTCCAGAAGACTATTATCATCATTAGAGTTACCTGTAGCTTCTATCGTCAGGGTAGAAAAATGCCTACGACATCACATTCCAGAAGACTATTATCATAATTAGAGTTACATGTAGCTTCTATCGTCAGGGTAGATAAATGCCTACGACATCACATTCCAGAAGACTATTATCATCATGGTCACGGTCGCGAGAACCCCACAGGTCACTACATGATATAAAAATTATGTTCTCATATCTACACAACTTCTTCGCAGAAAAGCGACTCTGAAAATCTGCAGAGTGTCTGGCGAGATTACAGTCCACCAAACTGCAGTGTTTATTGTGAGCGCCACTCCATCAGATACTAAATTGTCAATAAAACATAACATTTAATTTATAAGCATAATATAATATGCGTATTTCTAAACTAATGTCCGTACTGGAATTTTATGCATATCAGATGAAATGCCTGCACAACGACAGGATTCGAATTGTGGTTTATCATTTCTGTAAACAGATTCTAATCAAGAAATCGATGGTAAAAACAGTGCAGGAAACGTTTAAGGGATATATTATCACATATATCTTATAAAACTGTTCTCGTGATATCGTATTGTCAGCTAAAGTCACGTAGTATGCACAAGGGCACATTACAAAGTATCATCCTACTTTCAACACTAGTACTATCACATGAGATTTAATGTTTTTCACCCCCAAATGTGGAAGTAGTGTATTGTTTCTAAAGGCCGATAACCACCTATCAGATTGCAAGATAGCACAACCATAAGGCCAGAATATTAACAACTGTCCTTTTCAGATGGGCACGTAGTTAAATTTACATGAAAAAGAAATCGATTAGGCCTATTCTATATAAAGTAAACGCCTATACTTTATAAAGTCTAGTTGTTGCTATATATACCGCTAGGTGTAATACCAAAAACTGTGCATATTTCTCAATCTATTTATTTATGTGTGTCGCATAATTTTTACAACAAATAGCATATATTTCCATATGCAACATTATCCAATTGATGTTTCTAATGGAAGCAAACTTTATTCTCTATGAGGTACAAACTAAAATTTAATATGCCATTTAAAAAATTAATCGGCAAAAATTTTCTTGCATTTCCTCTGCTTAAAACAAATTCTTAGATATTTTCCAAGTTCCAATTTGCTACTGCATGCTTCTAATCTAATCCTACGAAATTAAATTCGTCAGAATTAACCCCCTTGCTTTAAGGCTCACTAAGAAATGCCTGTCTGAAATATACAGTTTAGCATTAACCAGTACACAAAGTTCCGCGCTGTTCTTTAAGATCACTACTTTCACCATCCTAATGGCTTTTTTTCATTCCTTTGCTATCAGAAGGAAGAGCGGGCCAAGACTAGGAAACTTCCAACATATTGATGCTCTTTCTTCCAAACCCGAAATAAAAACGCTTCTTGCTTCTGCTTTATCTTTCGCTTTGGCCTACTTTCCCACTGTATTTGACGTCTCTCTCTTTCTGTCTTCAAATTTTAGACACATTCTATTGCACTGACCAATATCTAAAAACGTGACACTCTGGTAACAGAACCCACAGGTCCAAAATTACAGTTCCCAGTGACATTAATTTGACACGATTTTGTGCTCATTTCATGCACTTCCCATCATCACAGTCTATTTACCCCGGATGTATCTTCATGTCAACCTCAAAGGAGGTGGCAGATTTCCAAGACGTTGCTTCATCATTATGCCTATTCAGTATATATTCCTTTTCTCACCATTCTAGCTAAATGGTCAGATCACCTTGGCGTCCTATATGCCCTATATGTGTCCTATATATGTATATATATTAGCCTCCTGACAATCCTAAGTGGCTTCTATAAATCACGGCGTACCGACTTCAGTAATGTTTTCCTGAGGAATTTCTTTTTTAGAGAACTACAAATTTTCGCTTAGAGTAGTACACTACATTTCACATCCATTAACAAAAATTCCATCATTATGATTTATTTATACATATATATATATTGATCTCTGTGTTAGGAAAGTAATTTTAATAATGCTTAATAATTATTTATTAATTATTAATTATTTTTTACCTCAAAAGAGTAAAAATTTCTTAAAGGTATTAATGATAATTAGTTTAAAATTATTGAATATTATATTTACTGTAACAACAAAATTGCTTCACCTTGCGGTGGATAACAGTTCCTTCTTATGCAGTTGGCACTGGAATTAAGGCTAGGAAGTAAATAACAAAGGAAATTTACGGTCACAAAGTCAATTCTATGGGGTTCTGGCAAAGGTATACAACACAAGTACTTCAATTATGGATTTCTTCCATTATTTTGTGTTGAAAACAACAACATATTCAAAAACGTATAAGCTTTCATTCTCAGACGAAAGGGTGGGTTGCATCTAGTGGGTTGTGTCGGACAGAAAAAGTCGTTCTTAATCTCTGTACAGCCTAGATTCGCCTAGTTGTTCTAGCCTACTAGATACCTTCCTACCCGTGCAGCTGAGGACAGAAACAGGTCCAGTTTCCAGAATGCTGTTTCGTGTTAGAAACACAAGACAATAGACAAAGTCTAGAAACCAAATAAATTAATATTCACCAAATTTTGTCATTGGATGATATTTTTAATGTCGTAATCCTTGCTTGTAATATTACGTTTATGCGGCTCAAATATTCGATTTCGCAATCGGAAGTGTTTTAATTACCCTAGTCATTGCGTAAATCCATTCCGCTTGAAGAATTACCTTTATAGTGACGTGTAATGGCTTTTATAACAGGTAGGATGTCTCGATCAAGTGATAGCACCCCTGCGTCTTATACTGAAAGGTTTCTATTGAAATCCTGACATGGAACCCGGCTATCCTGACTGGGGTATTCCTGATGTCTCTCACTCCCTCCAACAAATACCTAGATATAACCACAAATCAGGCCAAGATCGCCTTGTTTCACATTATTTCGAGTTCAGTGTTATCTACGTAACTTTGCAATTTGTAATCTGAACTATTGATAAAGTCGGTAAATCAATAAGTACAAATAAAATTATCGTACTGTGTCAGATATAGAATAAAATTTTAAGCTTACACTCTGATTCAAACTTCCCAGTCCTCAACGATTTTTGTTCCCAAATTGTGTAATTTAATAGCATGCAATTAGTTGCAACCTGTTCTTCAGATCTCGATAATGATGGCCAGATGACGTCAGGTTCGATTATTGTCTCACTCACAGCTGGTGATCTTCAGTGATTGACATGAAGTCATATTAAACTGGCTACCCCCCCGAGCTGTAGGTCTCTGTCAATTGTTCTGTTATCATTGTGTGTCAGTATTGTTACACAACAATAAGTTTTGTGTACACACAGCACGATCTACAATGTCTGCAAGGCAACAGCGCATTGCAGTCGCGGTGTTTCTGCATACAGACAACGTAAGCATGACTGTGGACAAGGACAGAATGAATAAAGCGGAGAGCATATTCTGCCATTTACTTCGCCAAAAGAGTGTATGCACTACATTTAAAGAAAAATTGATATTATACGTAAATATTCGTTTAATTGACCTGAATTGTTCTCATATTCCCGAGTGTTCCTTAAAAACTGCTGTCTTTTATTTCCATCAAAACACACAAGTGCACAACAATAACAGTTTATTTAAAACCCAACATATTTCGACTTATTGTTAATTTATCTTTAGGGTTTCCTACATTTGCAAGGTAGATTTTCTAACGTGTAGGATGTAATGCATATAACGTACATAAAATTCATGGGCTACATAACATCTTAAAACTCCTCATGTATATTAACTGCTCCACGCCCTGTTTCTTTTACATTAGCAATTCCATATACAGTATTTTATATTTACAAAAGCGTAATGTACAGCTGTATGTAAATAGAGTGTACTGAAAACATTTACACGCATCATCACCATGTTGTCTGCCTTAGGACAGATCCAGAGACCCGTCCAAACCGAGTTCTCCACAGAGTGAGATAGTGCTTCCTCTTTCAGTTTCCAGTATCTTCTCGTTTCCTTAACGTTATTTAGTAGCTGCTCACACTTTCTTCCTCCTCTTCCCGTCACTTCTATCTTTTATTCAATAACGTCTTTTAGAAGGCTGTTCCTACGCAAGATGTGACCACTTCAGTTAGCCTTCCGTCTCTTACTGTATTTAGCATATTCCTTTCCTAATTGACTCTTTGTAACACTTCTCCATTTTTCACATTATTGGTTCAACTGATCT
The DNA here is from genome assembly GCA_021186555.1 of Reticulitermes speratus. Taxonomy (NCBI): domain Eukaryota; kingdom Metazoa; phylum Arthropoda; class Insecta; order Blattodea; family Rhinotermitidae; genus Reticulitermes; species Reticulitermes speratus. The sequence continues at coordinate 20,065,655 of JAJKFL010000042.1, forward strand.
TCTCCATCCTTCTCCATTACCACATATTTATATGAGTCCTTCTAATATTTAAATTTTTCTTAAAATGCATTTTTATACTTTACTGATGTAAACTTTGCTTAGAAGCATTATTTAACCTTGCGGTTCGAGAAGAAACATTAACTTTGATCTTTACGGAAATCGCAGTTCAGATGTGCCTAGCTTCAGTAACTGCAATTAGTATCAATTTTTATCTGACAAACTATCATTTGAGCGATTCATCTATTTTGCAGTATCAGTTGTTTATCAAACAATGTCTGAAGGCAGAGTCATTGTCTTAAGGGTCTTCTGCAGACTGAATGGAGATGCGTCAAATTTCTAAGTCTTTCTGACGGGTGCTGGTAAGGA